>JAVIAB010000047.1:64184621-64830607 GCA_032433765.1 Megaustenia siamemsis | reverse complement strand
CAAGCACTACTACGACAGCCCGATTATATACAAATCATATTCTAACACACAAACCAGACCACGCCCATTGTTTCCTTCACGTTTCTCTCCCTTTATCATTTCATCAACAACCCGGTCACAATGACCCACACACCAGCCATTCTATCAATCACGATTGTCTACACAAAACCTCTATTTCTTTAATTAGTAACCCCCTTTGTGTTCGCGTCAGGTGTCAATTTTTCAGGTAGAATGTTGCCAAATATAATCAAATCTAACCGGTGGAGAATTCTCGCTTCCAAATACGAGGTTCCGTTGAAGGCAGAGCAATCGTCACTGAACTGGTCTAGTGACTACAAGAGTTTCGGTTCAAACCTATAACTGACCAAACATGTAGGATCATTGCAGAATTCACAAATACGTAGCTCACCTTTGTTCACGTCCCTAGACATGAGGGAATACGGGGAAATGAAAGAGCGGACATGTTAGCTAGCTGTGCTGTCGTTGAAGACGGTTAAACAATGGATCAGGCTTACATCGTCAATGCCCTCCGAGATGTGGCAAGGGCACAGGGCTTCGGCAACCATGAGTGATGTCACTTCTTCGAATGAAATAAGATGGGCACAACGCGGAATGAAAAACTTCGTCATCATCAAGTACCATACCAGCTGGCGTAGGTGATCATGTTTCTCCACAACTTTCGATTTCGACAGTTATTTATCATTTCTGTTGTCGACCTTCAGCCACGCCATTCTCTTAGCTGTCTGCTATCTTTTCTCTTTGCTTCCCTCTATCTCTTCGTCTCTCATTTTCCAGTTGTTACAATATATTCCAACTGTTCCCTTCTCATTACATGACCACAAAATGATGGTTTCTTCCTACTATTGGATATTAGCGCTCTTCTTGCTTTGGCCTCTTTCAGAAATTCCATTACTATTTAGAGTTTTCATTACTATTTAGAGTGTTCATTACTATTTAGAGTTTTCATTACTATTTAGAGTTTCCATTACTATTTAGAGTTTTCATTACTCTTCTTAGCTGTCCATGTTATTCTCAACATTCCTCCGTAAAGAAACATTTTTATAGCCTCCAGTGATTTTCGTGTCTGTTGTTCTATTGTCCATAATTTACATCCCTATGTTGAGACTGGCTCTACGTAACATTTAAGAACTCGTTTTCTTGTTTCTATTGTCAAAAATGTATTGTACAGCATCTTTCTCATTTTTTGGAATGATGCTTTTTTCCAGAGCCATTTAGCATCTCACCTCTGTTGTACATCTACCATCTCACCTCTGTTGTACATCTACCATCTCACCTCTGTTGTACATCTACTATCTCACCTCTGTTGTACATCTACCATCTCACCTCTGTTGTACATCTACCATCTCACCTCTGTTGTACATCTACCATCTCACCTCTGTTGCACATCTACCATCTGAGGTTAACATTGTTCCTTGACATTTAAATTCATTTACCTGTTTTAATATTGTTTCACTTGACTTTATTGTGCATTCCGGTGATGTCTTTTTCTTTGTTGTTATTATTACTTCTGTCTTTGTACAATTAAGGCTGAGTCCTTTATTTTTGCTTTCCTTCACTATAATGTCTAACATTTCTTGTAACTTGTTTTCACTCTCAGCGATTAAGACTGTATCATCAGCATACCTTAGATTATGATTGTACACAGACATTACGACGGTGGTTTTCTGTTGCCTTCCGTCGCTTTGTTTACGGTTGGCTCCGCTAGCCTTTGACTAAAAAGTCTCACTCACAAGGCAGTGGGGTTGTTTTATGTCAGGGGACCCTAGCTTAGCCTTTTACTCTCCCGAGCATACCTTCAAGGTAGCAGGACAGTATCAGGTAAAATTACCTGACCTGACCACGAAAAACGTAGTACGCATATAAGAAGACTTATCAACCAACACAGAACTCTGCTAACTAAAGTATTAACTATTGTGGACAATGTCTTTCGCGCAGGTATTCTCATGACTATAGCATAGGGTTACGATCACAGCTCGGCAATAAATTGTATTTCTGTACTTTCCTATTAAGGCAAGTATCTCCCAGTAGGGCTGAATACTTGTGTTGTAGACAAACATTTATTGGACGAAACTGCACGAATAATAGTTTCCTGTGGTTGTTATACTGGAGACAAATAATAATAAATTAATATTATTATAGAGGGAAACTTCCGGTTAACTGAGTGGTAGTGTTCCCTAGCATTCGTCTTCTCGTGGCAAAGGGCAGTGTCAGGGAGTACGGGTTCGATCCTGCCTCGGACCATATATTGTTCTTTGTTTTTTTCTGCTGTTGTCTTTTTTTTGAGTGCAGTAAAACATATCTCTTCCTCCTATGATTCCCCGTCTATGGCAAACGATTACAGCAGTAAACGCATTATGTTTGTGTGTAAGTGTGTATATGTAATACACAGAGGTGGCGATGTGGACTAATGAATGTACTAAAGGTTTCACTGCTATCTAATCATGGAAAATGTGGATATATATATATATATATATATATATATATATATATATATATATATATATATATATATATATCATGACATTATATATATAACGAATGTGGGTATATAAAAAATTAATAGGATGTCCTTACTTCAGCTGATTTCCAATTTCAGAGATTTCCTCTTTTGGGGTTTTTGATCTTTTCTTCAGTTGTGGGGACTTGGTGGACTAATGTCTGTGTCTGTACTATTGCTAATGTCTGTGTCTGTATCGTTGCTAATGTCTGTGTCTGTACTGTTGCTAATGTCTGTGTCTGTACTGTTGCTAATGTCTGAGTCTGTACTGTTGCTAATGTCTGTGCCTGTACTGTTGCTAATGTCTGTGTCTGTACGGTTGCTAATGTCTGTGTCTGTACTGTTGCTAATGTCTGTGTCTGTACTGTTGCTAATGTCTGTGTCTGTACTGTTGCTAATGTCTGTGTCTGTACTGTTGCTAATGTCTGTGTCTGTACTATTGCTAATGTCTGTGTCTGTATCGTTGCTAATGTCTGTGTCTGTACTGTTGCTAATGTCTGTGTCTGTACTGTTGCTAATGTCGGTGTCTGTACTGTTGCTAATGTCTGTGTCTGTACTGTTGCTAATGTCTGTGTCTATACTGTTGCTAATATCTGTGTCTGTACTGTTGCTAATGTCTGTGTCTGTATCATTGCTAATGTCTGTGTAAGTATCGTTGCCAATGTCTTTGTCTATCACAAGTTCCAGTGATGAATACGATTTTTAAATTTCACTTCCTTCTGTCACATCCGTCCATGATTTTTTTGTCTTTCGTCTTCTTCAGATGAACTACTGTCTGCGTGTTGTTCCTTTGTTTGTTGACTTGTAACCGTGTTTCTTTTAGTCCTGGCTACTGCCGATGTTGTTTCTGATTTATATATTTGTAGATTGACCTTTGTTTTACGCTCTGTCTTGTGCTGTAGCTGAAATGACTTATGTGGTTTTCTTTATTTTCAAAGATAATTGATTTCTCATGCACCTTCCCCAAACATGTCACAAGACGTTCTCCGCCCTGTAGGGACACTCAAACTTCAATATTTCTTCCCCAAACATGTCACAAGAAGTTCTCCGCCCTGTAGGGACACTCAAACTTCAATATTTCTTCCCCAAACATGTCACAAGACGTTCTCCGCCCTGTAGGGACACTCAAACTTCAATATTTCTTCCCCAAACATGTCACAAGACGTTCTCCGCCCTGTAGAGACACTCAAACTTCAATATTTCTTCCCCAAACATGTCACAAGAAGTTCTCCGCCCTGTAGGGACACTCAAACTTCAATATTTCTTCCCCAAACATGTCACAAGACGTTCTCCGCCCTGTAGGGACACTCAAACTTCAATATTTCTTCCCCAAACATGTCACAAGAAGTTCTCCGCCCTGTAGGGACACTCAAACTTCAATATTTCTTCCCCAAACATGTCACAAGACGTTCTCCGCCCTGTAGGGACACTCCAACTTAAATATTTCTTCCCCAAACATGTCACAAGACGTTCTCCGCCCTGTAGGGACACTCAAACTTAAATATTTCTTCCCCAAACATGTCACAAGACGTTCTCCGCCCTGTAGGGACACTCCAACTTAAATATTTCTTCCCAAACATGTCACAAGACGTTCTCCGCCCTGTAGAGACACTCAAACTTCAATATTTCTTCCCCAAACATGTCACAAGAAGTTCTCCGCCCTGTAGAGACACTCAAACTTCAATATTTCTTCCCCAAACATGTCACAAGACGTTCTCCGCCCTGTAGGGACACTCAAACTTCAATATTTCTTCCCCAAACATGTCACAAGAAGTTCTCCGCCCTGTAGGGACACTCAAACTTCAATATTTCTTCCCCAAACATGTCACAAGACGTTCTCCGTCCTGTAGGGACACTCCAACTTAAATATTTCTTCCCCAAACATGTCACAAGACGTTCTCCGCCCTGTAGGGACACTCAAACTTAAATATTTCTTCCCCAAACATGTCACAAGACGTTCTCCGCCCTGTAGGGACACTCCAACTTCAATATTTCTTCCCCAAACATGTCACAAGACGTTCTCCGCCCTGTAGGGACACTCAAACTTCAATATTTCTTCCCCAAACATGTCACAAGACGTTCTCCGCCCTGTAGGGACACTCAAACTTCAATATTTCTTCCCCAAACATGTCACAAGACGTTCTCCGCCCTGTAGGGACACTCAAACTTCAATATTTCTTCCCCAACTAGTTTGACATTAACATAGAGGAGAATGCTGATGGCTTTCTTTGGAAGAAAGGTCCATTTATCTGTATCATATTTTTATGGAGTAGACATCTGTTTCTGTGTCCCCAGTGATATATTTGGCGATCGTTTGAGCAGTGTCCTACTTGGTAGTCGAGGACAGTTATTGTAGGGTGCCTTTTGTTTTTTCTTTATCAATGTGCTTGATAATGACAGCAATTTATGGGTTCTGCCACTCACATATTTTTTTCCCGGTGCATTCCATCGGTATTAGTAACGTTGGCGGCGGTACTACTACTTCTTCGGGTTTTCGAGGCGGTGCAAGGATACAGTTCTATTTGGTAAGGTGACCAGACGTCCCGATTTTTCCGGGACAGTCCCGATTTTTTACAGTTTTTTCAACCTTTGTCCCGGATTTGTTACTATCCCGAATTTGTCCCGATTTTGGCCGATTTTTTAGCTTTTGTCCCGGATTTGTTAAAATACATCAGGGACACAAACGTTTACCAATTTTGCCACTATGGTAAACGTCTCTTCGACTTAAAATAGACATTATTCCGTTGTTGTGTCGAAAATATTTAAAAAGTTGAACTGGCTGTTCATTTAGCGAAATAGTAACAGTAAAATGCGCTGCAAGTTTTCCATATTTTATACTGAAACTGAAATACTGATCAGAAAAGTACAACAACTCTGCTTCACCTTCCATTTAAGTGAGTATCACTAATGTTTTTTTTTTTTAAATCTCCTGAAAACGATTTATAAGCCTATATTGTTAGGTGTTTAAATTAGTTGTAATATATACCTATAATATGTGTATTATTCACTTTAAAAAGGCAGAAGAAATTTCATTTTATTGATGGGAAATTATGTCAAATTAATCCGCCCCGAATTAAGGTTTCAAAAATATGGTCACCTTATATTTGGCCCTACACCAACAGGTCCTATGAGGATTCCCACAATCAGAAAGTACCAGTTCCTATAGATTTGTACCCAGATACAGTCAGTACATGGGTGTCGGGATGGTGGCTTTTTTCCTCACAAGCATTATTGATTTTAAACTCCAATTTTGGAATTTACAATTTGCTCGAAAATAACGGTCTCAACTTTTACACAAAAATCTGTAAATTGAAGTCAACATCACAGATAGAAAGGTCAACACAGATCAGCTCAGTGACGTCATCCACAACCCATGATTTTCCTTGTTTAATGAGACACTGAACGTGTCGGTCAAAAATATCAATAGATACATTTCAATTAATGATGCCGGCATCTAACATCGCTTAGAGTATTTAAATACAATCGATTAAAAAAAAAACATGTTCTCTATCAGTAAATATATTTATTTTAATTCACTAAATAAAAATTGTAGACTGTACATATACAGACTTTTGTAATGGATGTACCACAGATACAATTTCTAGATTTTACAGCTCTACAGAACAATAATTTTTATGCTCAGACTTTTCATTAATAATAAAGAACTTGCAATATTTTTTTCTGCAAAGGTTGTGTCCCTTTGATTATAAAATTAAGAATTATTACCTCCCATATTAATATTATATAACATTGTATCAAAGTCATTGCATTACAAAAATTGCTGGTGGTTAACTCTCTCTTCTACCTTTCAGCTCCCTGTGGAGCATAGGTCTTCAACAAACACTTCCCAGTTCCTTCTGTTTCTTGCCATTCTTTAAAGATCGTTCCATGTCTTCCCCATCATCTTCATCTCTGCTTCTATATGTCTTCTCCAAGAATTCCTTGATATTCTTCTTTGTCTTTTTTCCCTGGGGATACCAAATAAAGATCCTGTAGTGTAATACTCTCAATTAGCTTCCACATTCTGTGTCCTATCTTGTCTTCGCTGACTGGTACATTTCCATAATTCTATGTTAGTGATTTTCTCCTACCAATTCCATCCTTTTATTCTGCTTAAGCATCCATTAATGAAAATCTGTATCTTCATAATTGTCATTTTAATTGTTCTCCATGTTTCACAGCCATATTATAAGACTAACATAACATTGGAGTTGAAAATTTGTATTTTAGTATTTAAACTAATTTCTTTGGACTTCCATTTGTTTCCCAGTGCAACAAATGGTCCTCTTGCTTTTGATATCCTTATTTTGGTATCATTTTTGTTCCTCCCTCTTAGTCAGTATTACTGCCCAGATATATGTAAGATTGTACGTCTAGTAGATATATATTTCCTATTTTTATTTTATTATTGCAAAATTCTCATATTTTGGGTCTTATTTCTATTTATTTTTAGTCCCATCTTTTATGATCCCTATTCAAGTATGCTCATTTTATCCTGCATCTGTTGATGGTTGTGTGATAGGAGAGCTATGTCATCAGCAAAAAGTCTAAATCATCAAGTTGCTAGGTCAGTGAACACTGAATTCCATTTCTGTTGTTCTTCCATTATTTTCATAATCCAATCTATGGCCAGTAGAAAGAGAAATGGAGACAGAATACATCCCTGCCTCACTCCAGTTCTTATTTCAAATGCTTCTGTAATCTGTTATTCATGCACCACACTACATTTCATTCTATCATAGATTGTTCTTATCAGGTTAATAAACTTTGTGGGGATTCCGTAATGACTCAGCAACTTCCAAAGCATTCCTCTGTCTAAACTATCAAATGCCTTTTCATGAATCTATGAATCCGATATAAAATGGGGACTGTAGTTCTAAACTTTGTTCAACTATTATACGTAGACTAGTTATTTGATCAGCACATGATCTGTTCTTCCTAAAACCTGCTTGTTCATCTCTCAAATGTTTCTCTGTGGGCTCTTTTAATCTTTCCAGAATGATTCTGCTTAATATTTTTCCTGGCACTGATAGTAGCATAATTCCCCTATAATTTGTGCACTCCTGTACACTTCCTTTCTTGTGTAGTTTTATCATATAACTATATTTCCAGTCTTTGTATTTCTTCCCCCTCCCAAATTCTCTCTAGTAGATTATGTAACATCTTGGTAGAGGTGTTAATATCTGCTTTGATGGCTTCTGAAGGAATTTCATCTGGTCCTGTGGCTTTACCATTTTTTTAAATATTTAATAAAATGTCAGGTGGTAAGGCGAATATAAATACAAGAGTTTGACATCAATAGTGTAAGGGAAAACACAAATAATTGACATCTCTTTACATTAAGTGGGCACGTCCAAAAACAGGGAAGATTTTGTCTCGACCATGAGCTGACCAACAGTGTCATATCTGGACAAGCTGTATGGAATGTCACCAACCTTGAGCTGACCAACAGTGTCATATCTGGACAAGCTGTATGGAATGTCACCAACCTTGAGCTGACCAACAGTGTCATATCTGGACAAGCTGTATGGAATGTCACCAACCTTGAGCTGACCAACAGTGTCATATCTGGACAAGCTGTATGGAATGTCACCAACCTTGAGCTGACCAACAGTGTCATATCTGGACAAGCTGTATGGAATGTCACCAACCTTGAGCTGACCAACAGTGTCATACCTGGACAAGCTGTATGGAATGTCACCAACCTTGAGCTGACCAACGCTTTCTTTGAACATTTTAAGATTGATGTCCAAGAGTGTGCCAAGAACCACTTCTGATCTATTTCTTTATGTGTTTGCTATCTGATCAAGTCCCAATACATTTACTAATTTCGTTAATTTTAATAACTATTACGTCACTTCCTGTGACATTAAGGCGTCTATTACAACAATCCCATCCCACAATTTGTAATCTTTCTTCTTTAATACATTAGATAGTAGCCATGTTAGGCTCTGATATCATTTTTCGATTACCGTTCTTGAATGTAGAGAGCTGTGATTTGTAAACAGTTCCCTCCTTCTCCCGCCCTCCCCCTAGCCACAGACGGTTATCATTTATTAATAGTCAAATTAATTTTATTTATTTATATTTATTGCTAGATTGTCCACTGCTGCAGTCACGTGATACAACAGCAGATTAGGTCCCATTTCATTGGATCAAAACGAAGTGATGTCTCAGCGTTCTTATGTATACATGACACTGTGTGACGTCAATAATATTCTCAACTCTTGTACACATTCTATAACTGGGACACTGTATGACGTCAATAATATTCTCAACTCTTGTACACATTCTATAACTGGGACACTGTGTGACGTCAATAATATTCTCAACTCTTGTACACATTCTATAACTGGGACACTGTGTGACGTCAATAATATACTCAACTCTTGTACACATTCTATAACTGGGACACTGTGTGACGTCAATAATATTCTCAACTCTTGTACACATTCTATAACTGGGACACTGTATGACTTCAATAATATTCTCAACTCTTGTACACATTCTATAACTTTGACACTGTGTGACGTCAATAATATTCTCAACTCTTTTACACATTCTATAACTGGGACACTGTGTGACGTCAATAATATTCTCAACTCTTGTACACATTCTATAACTGGGACACTGTGTGACGTCAATAATATTCTCAACTCTTGTACACATTCTATAACTGGGACACTGTGTGACGTCAATAATATTCTCAACTCTTGTACACATTCTATAACTTTGTCACTGTGTGACGTCAATAATATTCTCAACTCGTGTACACATTCTATAACTGGGACACTGTATGACTTCAATAATATTCTCAACTCTTGTACACATTCTATAACTGGGACACTGTGTGACGTCAATAATATTCTGAACTCTTGTACACATTCTATAACTTTGACACTGTGTGACGTCAATAATATTCTCAACTCTTGTACACATTCTATAACTGGGACACTGTGTGACGTCAATAATATTCTCAACTCGTGTACACATTCTATAACTGGGACACTGTTAATAAAACTTGTCAACAGGGTCCTTGGTGTGAACACAAACAAATATATTAATAAAAATGGCTGACGTTGAAATATCTCAACTACAGAACTGTTGCCGACACTTGATTTGACGCTGAAAGTCTGAATAACAAAACTGTTATTGAGTTATTGTTTTGTTGTTATCTCATGTTATAAGAAATAATCTCATGTTATAAGAACAAGCTCAATGTTGGAACAAATAACTATATCTTAGAAGAAATAATCTCATGTTATAAGATCAAACTTAATGTTAGAACAAACAACTATATCTTAGAAGAAATAATCTCATGTTATAAGAACAAACTTAATGTTAGAACAAACAACTATATCTTAGAAGAAATAATCTCAGACTGATCAACTGACGGTACGTAACGTTGTGCCACAAACTGGCAGCCCTTGACTATCTGGTGGATGACCTTACACGCGGGTCCGTGCGCTAAGACCTGATGCTAGTGCCTGCTGTTACCGAGCTGCCTCCAGACTGGACTCCCAGACGTTGATAACTGCAGCTCCTCTCGTTCTGTTGAACATTCGAGACAGGTCAGTCGCACATTCCCCCTATAGCGGCCCTTGCTGTTGTCCAGCAAGTCGACACTAAACTGCAGCTCCTCTCGTTCTGTTGAACATTCGAGACAGGTCAGTCACACATTCCCCCTATAGCGGCCCTTGCTGTTGTCCAGCACGTCGACACTAAACTGCTGCGTATCCTTTGGCTGGTAGCTCCATAGCATTTTAATGTTACAGCGCATGGGTTGTGTTATCATTTTAATGTTACAGCGCATGGGTTGTGTTATCTTGCTGGAGCTCCAAGATGTAGTCGACCTTTAAGTCAAACCCTGGAAGTATTTGGACCTGCTCGTGACGTTTGTAGACAAGCAGTTTACTTTGGATAGTTGCAGGCACCGGTCTGTACTGTGTTGTTAGTTCGATGACATCTTCGGTGTCTTGCTCCGGCCTACAGGTTCCAGCTGGTGCATATACCCCACCCTGGACACGGCAAAATACACGAGGTTAGACTATCCTGGACGAGGCAAGATACACCAGGTTAGACTATCCTGGACGAGGCAAGATACACCAGGTTAGACTATCCTGGACACGGCAAGATACACCAGGTTAGACTATCCTGGACAAGGCAAGATACACCAGGTTAGACTATCCTGGACAAGGCAAGATACACCAGATTAGACCATCCTGGACAAGGCAAGATACACCAGATTAGACTATCCTGGACAAGGCAAGATACACCAGGTTCGACTATCCTGGACAAGGCAAGATACACCAGATTAGACCATCCTGGACACAACAAGATACACCAGGTTAGACTATCCTGGACAAGACAAGATACACCAGGTTAGACCATCCAAGATAGTTATCTATGACCGAGACCTTCTGTGGGTCATAGATGGTGAGGCCCTGACTAGAGTGGGCCGTAAGGGCGTACCCTAGACACCAGTCGTCGGTCCTGATAGCGGATACAGCTATTGCTACATGAAAAACATCATTACGAACGACGAGCATCTCTTTATTTTTAGTACCAGCTAAGGTGACCTCGATATTCAGTTTCCGGCTGTCCTAGTGGTGGTACAGCAACGGTACGGGGGCGTCTTGGAAGTGTTTCTCATGCCACTGGAACAAGAGACCCTGCCCCCGATCGCTGACCTTGGTGAGGTGATCTTGACAGACCGCTGACATTGGGTGCGGCAGCGCACCAGCGATCTGTGACTGCAGGCCAGGATCACCGCATCACAGTTGTGGGTCATCGCACCAGCGATCTGTGACGGCAGGCCAGGATCACCACATCACAGTTGTGGGTCATCACTCCATCGATCTGTGACGGCAGGCCAGGATCACCGCATCATATGACATGAATCCCACGCTGACCCAGCCACTCCAGGAACATCTCGAGGACAGGTTTGGACACAGTGCAGACTTCGTCCCTAAACAAGACACGGGGGTCTACTTTTTTCCCATACGCTCGGGCGTCCAGTCGCTATCTGTGGGCCCATGACATCACTCCCAGGTATGTGGACCAGTCGCTATCTGTGGGCCCAAGACATCACTTCCAGGTATGTGGACCAGTCGCTATCTGTGGGCCCAAGGCATCACTTTCAGGTATGTGGACCAGTCGCTCTCTGTGGGCCCAAGACATCACTCCCAGGTATGTGGACCAGTCGCTATCTGTGGGCCCAAGACATCACTTCCAGGTATGTGGACCAGTCGCTATCTGTGGGCCCAAGACATCACTCCCAGGTATGTGGACCAGTTGCTATCTGTGGGCCCAAGACATCACTCCCAGGTATGTGGAGCGACTCAGCATCTTTTCGGGCGACACCCAGGCCCGCTATTGTCAGCACCACCCCTCCCCGCCCCCCCCCCCAATCGGTGATCGGCCTCTTGTACTTTTTATACAACACGGCCTTGACCCACGGCCTTGACCCGCCTGGAGCCACACCATCGGGAGAAGCTATGGTCAGTCTGGGACTCCACGGGTCCGAATCTCTATGGCTCACCTGGAGCCACACCATCGGGAGAAGCTATGGTCAGTCTGGGGCTCCACGGGTCCGAATCTCTATGGCTCGCCTGGAGCCACACCATCGGGAGAAGCTATGGTCAGTCTGGGGTTCCACGGGTCCGCATCTCTATGGCTCGCCTGGAGCCACACCATCGGGAGAAGCTATGGTCAGTCTGGGACTACACGGGTCCGCATCTCTATGGCTGGCCTGGAGCCACACCATCGGGAGAAGCTATGGTCAGTCTGGGACTACACGGGTCCGCATCTCTATGGCTGGCCTGGAGCCACACCATCGGGAGAAGCTATGGTCAGTCTGGGACTCCACGGGTCTGCATCTCTATGGCTGGCCTGGAGCCACACCATCGGGAGAAGCTATGGTCAGTCTGGGACTCCACGGGTCCGCATCTCTATGGCTGGCCTGGAGCCACACCATCGGGAGAAGCTATGGTCAGTCTGGGACTACACGGGTCCGCATCTCTATGGCTGGCCTGGAGCCACACCATCGGGAGAAGCTATGGTCAGTCTGGGACTCCACGGGTCTGCATCTCTATGGCTGGCCTGGAGCCACACCATCGGGAGAAGCTATGGTCAGTCTGGGACTCCACGGGTCTGCATCTCTATAGCTCGCCTGGAGCCACACCATCGGGAGAAGCTATGGTCAGTCTGGGACTCCACGGGTCTGCATCTCTATGGCTGGCCTGGAGCCACACCATCGGGAGAAGCTATGGTCAGTCTGGGACTCCACGGGTCTGCATCTCTATAGCTCGCCTGGAGCCACACCATCGGGAGAAGCTATGGTCAGTCTGGGACTCCACGGGTCTGCATCTCTATAGCTCGCCTGGAGCCACACCATCGGGAGAAGCTATGGTCAGTCTGGGACTCCACGGGTCTGCATCTCTATGGCTGGCCTGGAGCCACACCATCGGGAGAAGCTATGGTCAGTCTGGGACTCCACGGGTCTGCATCTCTATGGCTGGCCTGGAGCCACACCATCGGGAGAAGCTATGGTCAGTCTGGGACTCCACGGGTCTGCATCTCTATGGCCAGACGATGGGTAATCTTCTTCTTCTGCGATCATGACGTCATTCAGACTAGGACTCCGGACTCTCTTATGACGTCAGCTGTTGTTTAAGTGATTCGGTTGTCCCGTAGAGTTCTCTTCTTCCAGGGAGGTGGGTGTGGACACATTGTCCCTCTCAGGTCTGTGTACTGGGGTAATTCTGTAGAACATGTTTTGTTGGCATGTTATCCAGGGTACAGTGGCATTGGTTGGTAGTTCCTATTTTGAGTTGATGAACATGTGGTTTCTCATTCTGTTGGTGAGGGGCCAGACAAAGTAGTCAGGAGTAGATGGACAGGTCCTTGGTGAGCGGCCAGACAAAGTAGCCAGGAGTAGATGGACAGGTCCTTGGTGAGGGGCCAGACAAAGTAGCCAGGAGTAGATGGACAGGTCCTTGGTGAGGGGCCAGACAAAGTAGCCAGGAGTAGATGGACATGTCCTTGGTGAGGGCCAGACAAAGTAGCCAGGAGTAGATGGACATGTTCTTGGTGAGGGGCCAGACAAAGTAGCCAGGAGTAGATGGACAGGTCCTTGGTGAGGGGCCAGACAAAGTAGCCAGGAGTAGATGGACAGGTCCTTGGTGAGGGGCCAGACAAAGTAGCCAAGAGTAGATGGACAGGTCCTTGGTGAGGGGCCAGACAAAGTAGCCAGGAGTAGATGGACAGGTCCTTGGTGAGGGGCCAGACAAAGTAGCCAGGAGTAGATGGACAGGTCCTTGGTGAGGGGCCAGACAAAGTAGCCAAGAGTAGATGGACAGGTCCTTGGTGAGGGGCCAGACAAAGTAGCCAGGAGTAGATGGACATGTTCTTGGTGAGGGGTCAGACAAAGTAGCCAGGAGTAGATGGACAGGTCCTTGGTGAGGGGCCAGACAAAGTAGCCAGGAGTAGATGGACAGGTCCTTGGTGAGGGGCCAGACAAAGTAGCCAGGAGTAGATGGACAGGTCTTTGGTGATGGGCCAGATAAAGTAGCCAGGAGTAGATGGACAGGTCCTTGGTGAGGGGCCAGACAAAGTAGCCAGGAGTAGATGGACAGGTCCTTGGTGAGTGGCCAGACAAAGTAGCCAGAGTAGATGGACAGGTCCTTGGTGAGGGGTCAGACAAAGTAGCCAGGAGTAGATGGACAGGTCCTTGGTGAGGGGCCAGACAAAGTAGCCAGGAGTAGATGGACAGGTTCTTGGTGAGGGGCCAGACAAAGTAGCCAGGAGTAGATGGACAGGTCCTTGGTGAGGGGCCAGACAAAGTAGCCAGGAGTAGATGGACAGGTCCTTGGTGAGGGGCCAGACAAAGTAGCCAGGAGTATATGGACAGGTCCTTGGTGAGGGGCCAGACAAAGTAGCCAGGAGTAGATGGACAGGTCCTTGGTGAGGGGCCAGACAAAGTAGCCAGGAGTAGATGGACAGGTCCTTGGTGAGGGGCCAGACAAAGTAGCCAGGAGTAGATGGACAGGTCCTTGGAGGGGCCAGACAAAGTAGCCAGGAGTAGATGGACAGGTCCTTTGTGAGGGGCCAGACAAAGTAGCCAGGAGTAGATGGACAGGTCCTTGGTGAGGGGCCAGACAAAGTAGCCAGGAGTAGATGGACAGGTCCTTGGTGAGGGGCCAGACAAAGTAGCCAGGAGTAGATGGACAGGTCCTTGGTGAGGGGCCAGACAAAGTAGCCAGGAGTAGATGGACAGGTCCTTGGTGAGGGGCCAGACAAAGTAGCCAGGAGTAGATGGACAGGTCCTTGGTGAGGGGCCAGACAAAGTAGCCAGGAGTAGATGGACAGGTCCTTGGTGAGGGGCCAGACAAAGTAGCCAGGAGTAGATGGACAGGTCCTTGGTGAGGGGCCAGACAAAGTAGCCAGGAGTAGATGGACAGGTCCTTGGTGAGGGGCCAGACAAAGTAGCCAGGAGTAGATGGACACCCTTGGTGAGGACACAGAACCGTACCAGGAGTGGTAAACTCTGGTCTGGACTAATCCATCCCCACTTAATGGACTAAATGCTTCTCTTTTCTCCTCTCTCTGTCCTCTATCAAACAGGCAGGTGGTACACACTCTGGTCTGGACTAATCCATCCCCACTTCAGGACTAAATGTTTCTCTTTTCTCCACTTTCAGTCCTCTATCACAGGCAGGTAGTACACGCTCTGGTCTGGACTAATCCATCCCCACTTAATGGACTAAATGCTTCTCTTTTCTCCCTCTCTGTCCTCTATCAAACAGGCAGGTGGTACACACTCTGGTCTGGACTAATCCATCCCCACTTCATGGACTAAATGTTTCTCTTTTCTCCACTTTCTGTCCTCTATCAAACAGGCAGGTAGTACACGCTCTGGTCTGGACTAATCCATCCCCACTTCATGGACTAAATGCTTCTCTTTTCTCCCCTCTCTGTCCTCTATCAAACAGGCAGGTGGTACACACTCTGGTCTGGACTAATCCATCCCCACTTCATGGACTAAATGCTTCTCTTTTCTCCCTCTCTGTCCTCTATCAAACAGGCAGGTAGTACACGCTCTGGTCTGGACTAATCCATCCCCACTTCATGGACTAAATGCTTCTCTTTTCTCCCCTCTCTGTCCTCTATCAAACAGGCAGGTGGTGCTCAAGAGCTCAGAAGACCGGACTACCTATGAGAGAGACAACTCTACACAAAAGCTCGGGCAGATGGTGCTCATAAACCCGGGATGATTGACATCTAAGGGCAGAATCCCCTTACAAAAAAGACAATCTGCTGTCTTGCAGGAAGATTAGGGACAATCAAAGGCTAAGGAAAGCAAACCTGAATAAAATGATGGCAAAAATCGGATGCACTGGGTCATTGGCGTAGAACATAGTGCAACGATCTAACATGTACTTAGAGTGGATCTAACAGACGATGGGTATGGGTGAGCACTAGTGGGTCTCTCGACCTGAACAGCTCGATGTCCCTCCTTGTATTCCCACTCCCACCACCACTGTTTAAGGTAGCAGAGTCGATGACGAGATAACGTCACATGACACATACAAAACCATAATTAACAACCTGTCATATATCAACTCTACAACAATATTATTTATTCTATAACTCCATTATACTATATCATCACATGACACATACAAAACCATCATTAACAACCTGTCATATGTCAACTCTACAACAATATTCCTTATTCTATAACTCCATTACACTATATCATCACATGACACATACAAAACCAACATTAACAACCTGTCATATGTCAACTCTACAACACTATTCCTTATTCTAGAACTCCATTACACTATATCATCACATGACACATACAAAACCAACATTAACAACCTGTCATATGTCAACTCTACAACAATATTCCTTATTCTAGAACTCCATTATACTATATCATCACATGACACATACAAAACCATCATTAACAACCTTCCATATGTCAACTCTACAACAATATTCCTTATTCTATAACTCCATCATACTATATCATCACATGACACATACAAAACCATCATTAACAACCTGTCATATGTCAGCTCTACAACAATATTCCTTATTCTATAACTCCATTATACTATATCATCACATGAGCCATACACAAATCTACTATTATCAATAAATGAGTCAACACAGCTCAGTACATTCTGAGATTCTCCCGTTTTACACAAATGTCATCTACTCTTCAAAAACTGACAATATACGCCTTCCTTGTTCATCTATCCTCACAAACATACATGACTAAATACATGACTAAATACATGACAAAATACATGACTAAATACATGACTAAATACATGACTAAATACATGACAAAATACATGTCTAAATACATGACTAAATACATTACTAAATACATGACAATATACGTGACAAAATACATGACTAAATACATGACTAAATACATGACAAAATACATGACTAAATACATGACTAAATACATGACAAAATACATGACTAAATACATGACAAAATACATGACTAAATACATGACAAAATAAATCACAAAAAACATGACAAAATACATGACAAAATACATGACAAAATAAATCACAAAATACATGACAAAATATATAACAAAATACATGACTAAATACATAACTAAATACATGACAATATACGTGACAAAATACATAACAAAATAAATCACAAAATACACAACAAGAAAAAACACAAAATTCATGACAAAGTATATTACACAATACATGACAAAATAAATTATAAAATACATTATAAAATAAATAACAAAATACATGACACAATACAGGACAAATTACATGACAAAATATATGACAAAATACATGACAAAAAAAAAATACATAACAAAATAAATAACAAAATAAATATATGACAAAATACATGACAAAATATTCTTCCATATAACACCATACAATATATGTCACTTATAAATGTCCTTATTACTTCATTATTAACCAAATCGTTCTACCAATTATGGTTTGATTTCTTCCACTTCTTTCGTCTCTCGTAGCTCGTGTCTTGGTACTGCCGATGTTGTTGTTGTTTTATCATTTCTTGTATGGACCCAGGTTTTGAGCTCTGTCTTGGTACTGCCGATGTTGTTGTTGTTTTATCATTTCTTGTATGGGCCCAGGTTTTGAGCTCTGTCTGGTACTGCCGATGTTGTTGTTGTTTTATCATTTCTTGTATGGACCCAGGTTTTGAGCTCTGTCTTGGTACTGCCGATGTTGTTGCTGTTTTATCATTTCTTGTATGGACCCAGGTTTTGAGCTCTGTCTTGGTACTGCCGATGTTGTTGCTGTTTTATCATTTCTTGTATAGACCTAGGTTTTGAGTTCTGTCTTGCTGCTGTCTGTGTTTTATTGCCAGCCTCGGGAGAAGGGATCTTTTTCCTTGACTGGCGTCTCCTCTTTCGTGTATTCTCCACTTCCATCAATTCTTCCGTAACGCCATTTTTCTCTGAGGGCCGCTCTCTCATTTGGAGGTTTTGTTCTTGACTGACGGTGTTATCCCTATTTTCAGTGACTTCTGTGGTTTTCTAGATTTTCAAAGAGCATTGACTTACACAGTAAATGTCTCCCCCATACATATCACATGCCGTTCTCCGCCCTGTAGGGACACTCCAACTCTGTTCTTCAATATTTCTTCCCCCACTAGTTTACCATTAACATAGTTGGGGATGACGGTGACTCTTATAAAGAAAGGTCCACTTGTCTGTGCTATTTTTTTCTTGGGTACACTTCTGTTTCTGTGTCCCCAGTGATGTATTTTACGATCGTTTGAACGGTGTCTTTCTTGATAGTCCAGGGCATCACTTTGTATAGTGCCTTTTGTCTTTTCTTTCTTTTTTTTCTCTTCTTTCTTTGGTTTGCTTTACGCGTTTGCCAGCTTTGACCTCTGACGAAGTCCCTAGAGAATAGGAACTGAATGTTGTATCTTGATTCGTTTTCCTCTGACGAAGTCCCTAGAGAATAGGAACTGAATGTTGTATCTTGATTCGTTTTCCTCTGACGAAGTCCCTAGAGAATAGGAACTGAATGTTGTACCTTGATTCGTTTTCCTCTGACGAAGTCCCTAGAGAATAGGAACTGAATGTTGTATCTTGATTCGTTTTCCTCTGGCAGCCATGTTTACTGTGGTCATTCCCCGCACGGGCAGATAACTCCGTCTTCGGAGGTACTCATATTTGTCTGTGTCGATGAGTAACTGACGTTTGAAGACGGGCCTGGCTGCTGAGACCAGTGGTTGTTGCCGCAGAAGCAAATCACAAACAAAGATCCAAACTGCTTTTTTGAACTCACAACCTCTCTATCTAGAGACAGGCATCTTGCCTCGAGACCAATAAGTCCCACTGACATTTCTTTGTCAAGTTGTTCGAAAGTGACAGCAATTTGTGGGTTCTGGCACTTACACATTTTGTGTTCCGTGCATTCCCTCGATGTTAGTGACGTGTGGAGCGGTACTTAATGTCGCCTACTACTTCTTTCGGGTTTTCGAAGCAGTACAAGGATGCAATGCTATTTGGCCCTACACCGACAGGTCCCATGTGGATTCCCGCAATCAGGAAGTACCAGTTCCTATAGATTGGTACTCAGATACAGTCAGTACAAGAGTGTAGGTCTTCTCTCTCACAAGCATTATTGATTTTAAACTCCAATTTGCTTGAAAAAAACGGTCTCAACTTTTGCACAAAAATCTGTAAATTGAAGTCAACATCAAGATAGAAAGGTCAACACAGATCAGTAACGTCATCCACAACCCCATGATTTGCTTGAAAATGTTTCTTTGTTTAATGAGACACTGAACGTGTCGGTCAAAAATTATAAACGATCATATGATGACAAGGACGCCAGCGTCTAACATCGCTTAAGGTATTTAAATACAATCGATCTGAATAAAATGTGTTCTTTACAAAAAAATATATTTTTTTAAATTCACTAAATTAAAAATTGCAGACTGTACATTTGCAGAATGCTGTAATGGACTTACCCGAGATATAGATTTTAGATTTTACAGCTCTACAGAATAATCATTTTTCTGCTCAGACTTTTCATTAATAATTAAAGAACTTGTAACATTTTTTATTCAAAGGTTGTGTCCCTTACATTGTAAAAAAATAAGAATTATTACCTCCCATATTACGATTATATAACATTTTATCAAAGTCATTGTATTACCAAAATTGCAAGTGGGTATCTTCATCTCTTCTACCTTTCAGCTCCCTGTGAAGCATAGGTCTTCATCAAACGCCAAGCCGTTATGTTTCTTGCCATTCTTTAAAGATCGTTCCATATCTTCCTCAACATCTTCATCTCTGCTTCTATCTGTCTTCTCCGAGAATTACTTGGTCTTCCTTTTTGTCTTTTTTCCCCCTGGGGATTCCAAAAATGGCCTGTTGTGTAATACTCTCATTTGGCTTTCGCATTCTGTGTCATATCTTGTCATCGCTGTATCTTTTTATCCGCTGGTATTTGACTGGTACATTTCCATAATTCTATGTTAGTGATTTTGTCCTACCAATTCCATTCTTTTATTCTCCGTAGGCCTCCATTAATGAAAGTCTGTATCTTTACGATTGTCAATTTAGTTGTTCTTCATGTTTCAAAGCCATATTATAAGACTGAAATAAACATTGGAGTTGAACATTTTTATTTTAGTTCTTAACCTACTTTCTTTGGACTTCCATTTGTTTCCCAGTGCAACAAGTGCTCCTCTATTTTATGCTATTTTTGTATCATTTTCTGTTCCTCCCTCTTTGTCTGTATTACTACCCAGCAATATGTAAGAATGTACGTCTAGTAGAGGTATTTCTCCTATTTTTATTTGGTTGTTGCTAATAGCATTAATTCTCATAATTTTGGTCTTATCTCTATTTATTTTCTGTCACATTTTTTGTGATCCCTCTTCAAGTATGCTCATTTTATCTTGTATCTGTTGATGATTATGTGATAGGAAAGCTATGTCATCAGCAAGGTCTAAATCATTAAGTTGCTTGGTCAATGAACAATGGATTCCATTTCTGTTGTTCTTCAATTACTTTCATAATCCAATCTATGACCTGTAGAAAGAGAAATGGAGATTGAAGACATTATTGCCTTACTCCTGTTCTTATTCCAAATTCTTCTGTAAACTGCCCTTCATCCACCACACTACATTTCATTCCTTCACACATTGTTTTTATCAGGTTAATAAACTTTGTGGGGATTCTGTAATGACTCAACAACTTCCAAAAATTCCTCTGTCTAAACTATCAAACGCCTTTTCGTGAATCTATGAATCCGATATAAAATGGGGACTGTAGTTCTAAACTTTGTTCAACTATTATACGTAGAGTAGTTATTTGATCAGCACATGATCTGTTCTTCCTATAATCCGCTTGTTCATCTCTCAAATGTTTCTCTATGGCCTCTTTTAGTCTCTCCAGAATGATTCTGCTGAATATTTTTGCACTGATAGTAGCATAATTCCCTTATAATTTGTGCACTCCTGTAAACTTCCTTTCTTTGGTAGTTTGATCATATAACCTTCTATCCACTCTTTAGGTATTTCTTCCCTCTCCAAAATTTTCTCTAATAGATTATGTAACATCTTGGTAGAGGTGTTAATATCTGTTTTGATGGCTTCTGAAGGAATTTCATCTGGTCCTGTGACTTTACCATTTTTTAATATTTAATAAAATGTCAGGTGGTAAGGCGAATATAAATACAAGAGTTTGACATCAATATTGTAAGGAAAAACACAAATAATTGCCATCTCTCTACATTAAGTGGGTACGTCCAACTAAAAAAACGGAAGATTTTGTCTCGACCAACAGTGTCTGGACAAGCTGTCACCAACCTTGAGCTGACCAACGCTTTCTTTGAACATTTTAAGATTGATGTCCAAGAGTGTACCAAGAACCACTTCTGATCTATTTCTTTATGTGTTTGCTATCTGATCTGGTCCCAATACATTTACTAATTTCGTTAATTTTAATCACTATTACGTCACTTCCTGTGACATTAAGGTGTCTGATACAACCACCTCGTCTCACAATTTGTAATCTTTCTTCTTAATACATTAGATAGTAGCCATGTTAGGCTCTGATGTCGTCTTTCGATTACCGTTCTTGAATGTAGAGAGCTGTGATTTGTTAGCAGCCCCTCCTTCTCCCACCCTTCCCCTAACCACAGGCGGTTATCATTTGTTAATAGTCAATGGGATGGGTAACCGCTGGCCGTTGTAAATAACTGTCAATAATTGCCATTGTTAGGGCTGTTGCAATAAAAGCTTATGACCTGTTCAACAGTTACAGTGTCAAGTCATTTGTTATCTCACAGTCATTACTTACGCCTGGGCGTTGAATGAAGTTGGGAGTTGTCGCGGCACAGATAAGGCCAAGTTGGGAGTTGTCGCGGCACAGATAAGGTCAAGTTGGGAGTTGTCGCGGCACAGATAAGGCCAAGTTGGGAGTTGTCGCGGCACAGATAAGGTCAAGTTGGGAGTTGTCGCGGCACAGATAAGGTCAAGTTGGGAGTTGTCGCGGCACAGATAAGGCCAAGTTGGGAGTTGTCGCGGCACAGATAAGGTCATGATGGGAGTTGTCGCGGCACAGATAAGGCCAAGTTGGGAGTTGTCGCGGCACAGATAAGGTCAAGTTGGGAGTTGTCGCGGCACAGATAAGGTCAAGTTGGGAGTTGTCGCGGCACAGATAAGGTCAAGTTGGGAGTTGTCGCGGCACAGATAAGGTCAAGTTGGGAGTTGTCGCGGCACAGATAAGGCCAAGTTGGGAGTTGTCGCGGCACAGATAAGGCCAAGTTGGGAGTTGTCGCGGCACAGATAAGGTCAAGTTGGGAGTTGTCGTGGCACAGATAAGGCCAAGTTGGGAGTTGTCGCGGCACAGATAGGCCAAGTTGGGAGTTGTCGCGGCACAGATAAGGCCAAGCTGGGAGTTGTCGCGGCACAGATAAGGCCAAGTTGAAGAAACCAGTTCATCACGACAGTTCATCTCAAACAGCAGAGATAGAATCAAGATGCAACAGAGCTTGTCAAATCATTGGACAGTTATCACCACTATTGTCCAACAAGGAAATAACTCTGGAGGCAAAACGAGCACTATACAATACAATCTTCATCCCAACGTTGTGCTACCAATGCCAGACCTGGACCCTAGATGCAAGAACAATAAGAAAATAACCTCTACTGAGATGAAATGTGATAGACAAATGACAGGAAAAAGTCTGAGAGATTAGATCAGAAATGAAGAACTGAGAAAAAAGCTAGGAATAGCCCCAGCCATTGAACATATAAGGAAACAACAGATAAAATGGTTTGGCCACGTGACAAAGCAGAAAGAACAAAACACAACATGTGTATAAGCCTGTGTCTCAAGTCTTGTAAATGTTTTAGTGACAGCCATGATTACCATCGACAAACTACTTGTAGTCAATGCTACATAAGCACCACTATCTTTCTTAACAGACCCATTTGTGTCAATGTCTGAGGCACTCTCTGAAGAGTTCTCCGAATTAGGACCTGAACTACTTCCTCAACGACCGATGTGTTTTGTTGTCGACATTCTCTGTCCAGTGTGATGACGATGAGAGATGACGTACTGCACTCTGACGTCACTCGTACCCATTTATCCCCTGTTTCTACGTCATCAATGGAACGCATCTGCTGAACGATAACCATAGCCTGCTCCATCCTTGATTGTTCTCTCTTTAACCCGCTGCCTTGTGGTCTGTAAACTGGAGTGTTTTTGTGATATGTGTGGCCTGGCTGATGAAATTTGTGGACGGGACATAAATCCTGTCTAGCAGTGTAGCCCTGTAGCCCTGTTGTGGGAGTGGTTTGTGTGTGTGATGTCCATGCCGTGTGGATGTGTGTGTCTACATGCATCGGTCAAACCGTGAGTGTCAATTATTGTGTGTAAAATATCCAGTTGGTGATTGTCATCTTCACTTGTTTTCCTTATCTGCTTCCTGACCTCTCCTCCAATGATGTCCATATCTGTCAGGACGCAGTTAAAGTCTCCCCCTAAAATAATATTTTGTCCCCTGTATGAGCCTGCCAGTAGACTCTCTAGTCTGTCGTAAAAGATTGGTTGCTGACCGTAATGTGGTGGTGCGTGTATGCAGACTATGGTGTATGTGTGTTTGTCGTCGTCTTTTACTTGAACTATGGCTGTCCTGCCGTCACTGTCTCTGTCTTTCCTAATGATCGTCCACCTGTCTGATGTTTGTATAAGTGCACACATATTTGCACTTACATTCAACCACGTGCTCACAAATAATTGTAATAAGACATGTATATCCCCCCACGTGCTCACAACAAGATAATATAAAACATGTACATTTACCCACATTCTCACAGAAGGTTATAGTAAAACAAATTCTTTCATCCACGTGCTCACTAAAATTTAATAGACAGCAGATACATTCACCCACGTGCTCACATAAAATCAAATTATAATAGGTACATTCGTTCTCTTGCTCGCAAACATTTGTAGGAATATAACAAGGTTGTATTGGTGCACTGACGTGTCTCTGTTGTTGAAAGTTAACACCAGGATACACATCATGATACACACCAGGATACACATCATGATACACACCAGGATACACATCATGATACACACCAGGATACACATCATGATACACATCATGATACACATCATGATACACATCATGATAAACAATGTCAAATATAGTTACTGTCTTGTTCTTTTTGGAATTGGTCTTTTTCTGTGGTGTCGGCATCTCTTGTGTTGAGTCGTCTGTGTCGGCATCTCTTGTGTTGAGTCGTCTGTGTCGGCATCTCTTGTGTTGAGTCGTCTGTGTCGGCATCTCTTGTGTTGAGTCGTCTGTGTCGGCATCTCTTGTGTTGAGTCGTCTGTGTCGGCATCTCTTATGTTGAGTCATCTGTGTCGGCATCTCTTGTGTTGAGTCGTCTGTGTCGGCATCTCTTGTGTTGAGTCGTCTGTGTCGGCATCTCTTGTGTCGAGTCGTCTGTGTCGGCATCTCTTGTGTCGAGTCGTCTGTGTCGGCATCTCTTGTGTTGAGTCGTCTGTGTCGGCATCTCGTGTCGAGTCGTCTGTGTCGGCATCTCTTGTGTCGAGTCGTCTGTGTCGGCATCTCTTGTGTTGAGTCGTCTGTGTCGGCATCTCTTGTGTTGAGTCGTCTGTGTCGGCATCTCTTGTGTTGAGTCGTCTGTGTCGGCATCTCTTGTGTTGAGTCGTCTGTGTCGGCATCTCTTGTGTTGAGTCGTCTGTGTCGGCATCTCTTGTGTTGAGTCGTCTGTATCGGCATCTCTTGTGTTGAGTCGTCTGTATCGGCATCTCTTTTGTTGAGTCGTCTGTGTCGGCATATCTTGTGTTGAGTCGTCTGTATCGGCATCTCTTGTGTTGAGTCGTCTGTATCGGCATCTCTTGTGTTGAGTCGTCTGTATCGGCATCTCTTTTGTTGAGTCGTCTGTGTCGGCATCTCTTGTGTTGAGTCGTCTGTATCGGCATCTCTTGTGTTGAGTCGTCTGTGTCGGCATCTCTTGTGTTGAGTCGTCTGTATCGGCATCTCTTTTGTTGAGTCGTCTGTGTCGGCATATCTTGTGTTGAGTCGTCTGTGTCGGCATCTCTTGTGTTGAGTCGTCTGTATCGGCATCTCTTGTGTTGAGTCGTCTGTGTCGGCATCTCTTTTGTTGAGTCGTCTGTGTCGGCATCTCTTGTGTTGAGTCGTCTGTGTCGGCATCTCTTGTGTTGAGTCGTCTGTGTCGGCATCTCTTGTGTTGAGTCGTCTGTGTCGGCATCTCTTGTGTTGAGTCGTCTGTGTCGGCATCTCTTGTGTTGAGTCGTCTGTGTCGGCATCTCTTGTGTTGACTCGTCTGTGTCGGCATCTCTTGTGTTGAGTCGTCTGTGTCGGCATCTCTTGTGTTGAGTCGTCTGTGTCGGCATCTCTTGTGTTGAGTCGTCTGTGTCGGCATCTCTTGTGTTGAGTCGTCTGTGTCGGCATCTCTTGTGTTGACTCGTCTGTGTCGGCATCTCTTGTGTTGACTCGTCTGTGTCGGCATCTCTTGTGTCGAGTCGTCTGTGTCGGTATCTCTTGTGTCGAGTCGTCTGTGTCGGCATATCTTGTGTTGAGTCGTCTGTGTCGGCATCTCTTGTGTTGAGTCGTCTGTGTCGGCATCTCTTGTGTTGAGTCGTCTGTGTCGGCATCTCTTGTGTTGAGTCGTCTGTGTCGGCATCTCTTGTGTTGAGTCGTCTGTGTCGGCATCTCTTGTGTTGAGTCGTCTGTATCGGCATCTCTTGTGTTGAGTCGTCTGTATCGGCATCTCTTGTGTTGAGTCGTCTGTATCGGCATCTCTTTTGTTGAGTCGTCTGTGTCGGCATATCTTGTGTTGACTCGTCTGTATCGGCATCTCTTGTGTTGAGTCGTCTGTATCGGCATCTCTTGTGTTGAGTCGTCTGTATCAGCATCTCTTTTGTTGAGTCGTCTGTGTCGGCATCTCTTGTGTTGAGTCGTCTGTATCGGCATCTCTTGTGTTGAGTCGTCTGTATCGGCATCTCTTGTGTTGAGTCGTCTGTATCGGCATCTCTTTTGTTGAGTCGTCTGTGTCGGCATATCTTGTGTTGAGTCGTCTGTATCGGCATCTCTTGTGTTGAGTCGTCTGTATCGGCATCTCTTGTGTTGAGTCGTCTGTATCGGCATCTCTTTTGTTGAGTCGTCTGTGTCGGCATCTCTTGTGTTGAGTCGTCTGTGTCGGCATCTCTTGTGTTGAGTCGTCTGTGTCGGCATCTCTTGTGTTGAGTCGTCTGTGTCGGCATCTCTTGTGTTGAGTCGTCTGTGTCGGCATCTCTTGTGTTGAGTCGTCTGTGTCGGCATCTCTTGTGTTGACTCGTCTGTGTCGGCATCTCATGTGTTGAGTCGTCTGTGTCGGCATCTCTTGTGTTGAGTCGTCTGTGTCGGCATCTCTTGTGTTGAGTCGTCTGTGTCGGCATCTCTTGTGTTGAGTCGTCTGTGTCGGCATCTCTTGTGTTGACTCGTCTGTGTCGGCATCTCTTGTGTTGACTCGTCTGTGTCGGCATCTCTTGTGTTGAGTCGTCTGTGTCGGCATCTCTTGTGTTGAGTCGTCTGTGTCGGCATCTCTTGTGTTGAGTCGTCTGTGTCGGCATCTCTTGTGTTGAGTCGTCTGTGTCGGCATCTCTTGTGTTGAGTCGTCTGTGTCAGTGTCAATTATTAATCTCCCTATCGTGGGGATTTCAGCTGGGCTTGAGTCTTCCTCGCTTTCGGGCTCTGTTTCTGTTTGAATGTTTTTCTTTTGACTGTTGTGCCGGCGCTTTTTGCCGGTCTGAACTGTGACGTCACTGTTTGGCGTTTCGCTTCTTTTGGTGCTGTCAGCTTTGGTTTTGTTGTTTTCTACTGTCTCTTTGTCAGCTTTGATTTTTGTTGTTTTCTACAGTCTCTTTGACTGTCAGCTTTGGTTTTGTTGTTTTCTACAGTCTCTTTGACTGTCAGCTTTGGTTTTGTTGTTTTCTACAGTCTCTTTGACTGTCTGGTTGACAGCAGTCGGTTCCTCTGATGGGGGTCTTGATCAATGTAATTAGTTGCCTCGGCAATGATTATTTGCCTTTCTATCTTCTCTTTCTTCAGTAGACATTGGCTGTCCCAGTGAGCATCACTGGTGCAGTGTGTACACTGTGTTCGGTCGTCCTGGTAATGTCACCCACGTGGTGACAATTCTCCCACTTCGGGATTGGGACATTTTCCACTGGCTTGTATCTAAACATCCAGTCACCCCAATTCGTCTGGCTTCAGCTTCTTTGTTGCCACTCGCCTTGGCGACAAGTTTTTGGTCGATGGTAGGAAAACAATAGTTGGTCTATAAATATTCAATAGAATTTCATAAACCCGGACCACTCTTACAGTCTTTATAGCATGCGACACGTTCAGTGTTTTTTTTTTTTTTTTTTTTTTTTTTTTGATAGTAGAAGTAGTAGTAGTAATAGAGTAGTACTGAGTGTAGTAGTAGTAATAGAGTAGTACTGAGTGTAGTAGTAGTAGTAAGAGTATAGATTATTTTTATTTGGGGAACTTTTATTTTCCAGAATTTTATTTCTTTCATAAAAGGGAACCATTTCATAAAATATTTTGTGTTTGTTTCCCTCAGAAGGGCATGAGGGTGTCACTGATAGTTGTCCTCTGGGTCGTCGAAATGTTTCCAATCTCCACTTCCCAGTCGTGGTACTCTGTATCTGTATCTGAATAGTAGTTGTGTTTGTCCATTGGTGTTCTTCGTTTTGTGGAATGTCTTGTGCTGGTTGTGTGCTGTGATTCTGTATTTCTAGAAGTTTCTGTCTTCTAGGCTCTCTCTTTGGAAAATGTGGATGTGGCGTCTGGGTTTTGCTCTGTGAGTCTGCTGCTGTGTGTCATCCTTGGTACTTGTACTGTTTCTTTTTGTTTAGAGTTACGTTTCTTTTTTGTAGGTAGCGGGCTGTGTCATTGACTGCTGGTGCTGCGGTAGTTGTATTTGGATCGATGGTCTGGGCCGGTTTAGTAAGGACTGGTTCCTCGACTGTCTTGACATCGTGTTCTCCTGCCTGGCAGGTTACAGAGAGCTTGATTACCACCCTTCATGGTTGTAACCCTCATAACGGGGGTATCTCGAAGGTCGTACACGAAAGTTTCGCTGAATGGAAGTGGCTGGTCCTCATCACCACTACAGTCATCCTTCTGTGTATGGTAGTTTGTTTCCTCGTTTTGTGGAAGTTCTTGTGTGGGTTGTGTGTTGCATTCCTGTACTTCTGAAAGTTGCTGCCTTCTAGGTTCCTCTTCTGCATTTGTTGATGTGGACATCTGGGCTTTCGTTCTGGAAATCTGCTGCTGTGTATGGTCTTTTGTTGTTTGTTCTATTTTCCTTTGTTTCGAGCTTCGTTTCTTTTTTGTAGGTGGTTGGGGTGTGTCGTTGACTGCTTCTTCTGTTGCTGATGTATCTGTTGTCTTGGTATCGCAGGTCTGTACTGAATCTGTACAGACTGGTCCCTCGACTGTCGCCTGCAGTCTCAGGCCTGGCTTCTTGGGGCACCGGTTTTCCCAATGTGTATCCAGTCCACAGTGAGAACATCGTGTTCTCCTGCCTGGCAGGGTAACAAAGAGCTTGATCGTTTCGGTGGTTGTCCCTTTCATTTTTATGTTGATGTAGTGGGGTATCTTTACATGTGGGGTTGGCTTGTACCAAACATCCACTTGTCTGCTCGGTAGGTGTCTTGTTTCACTTGGGCCTCCTTGTCCCCTGTAATTCCCTACACAAGTTTCTGTTTTATTTTTGGTTTTAAGGTTGGCGGTATCC
The DNA here is from genome assembly GCA_032433765.1 of Megaustenia siamemsis. Lineage (NCBI taxonomy): Eukaryota > Metazoa > Mollusca > Gastropoda > Stylommatophora > Ariophantidae > Megaustenia > Megaustenia siamemsis. The sequence continues at coordinate 64,801,743 of JAVIAB010000047.1, read as the reverse complement.
ATTGGATGCACCCTCTTAACTGCTCCTTCTCTTGGTGGCATATCACCATTGTGATATTGGGTTCCTTTAGTTGGATCGTCTTGTTCTCGAGCTCCTTGTAGTTTTGCTTATGAGCTTCAGGTTTTAACGTGAAGAACCACTTCCTTGTATCGTTGAAGCGATAGACGGTGTTTATACCGTTGAGCATAACCCCAGCTGGGCTATGAGTATACTCGTCATCATAGAAACGGTAATTCTTGAGACGTCTGGGCCGTCGATAATGGCCATCAATGTGTCTTTCTCGTGTTTGTTCTCTAAATTGACTTCGTAAGTTGGAATTTCCCACTCAGTTGGCGACATCTGGACCTGTTCTGTTCTCATTTTTTCCTTTTGTTTGTTGGTGGTTGGTTTTGTGTTTAAAATACAAAGTATGTGTACCACCAAGCTCAGTGTCATGTACCACTAGAAGGGACTTTTAGTGTGTGATGTGTGCCGCCGAGCTCAGTGTCAAGTACCACTAGAAGGGACTTTTAGTGTGTGATGTGTGCCAATGAGCTCAGTGTCAAGTACCACTAGAAGGGGCGTGTAGTGTGTGATGTGTGCCGCCGAGCTCAGTGTCAAGTACCACTAGAAGGGACGTGTAGTGTGTGATGTGTGCCGCCGAGCTCAGTGTAAAGTACCACTAGAAGGGACGTGTAGTGTGTGATGTGTACCACCGAGCTCAGTGTCAAGTACCACTTGAAGGGACTTGTAGTGTGTGATGTGTGCCGCCGAGCTCAGTGTCAAGTACCACTAGAAGGGACGTGTAGTGTGTGATGTGTGCCGCCGAGCTCAGTGTCAAGTACCACTAGAAGGGACGTGTAGTGTGTGATGTGTGCCGCCGAGCTCAGTGTAAAGTACCACTAGAAGGGACGTGTAGTGTGTGATGTGTACCACCGAGCTCAGTGTCAAGTACCACTAGAAGGGACGTGTAGTGTGTGATGTGTGCCGCCGAGCTCAGTGTCAAGTACCACTAGAAGGGACTTGTAGTGTGTGATGTGTGCCACCGAGCTCAGTGTCAAGTACCACTAGAAGGAACTTGTAGTGTGTGATGTGTACCACCGAGCTCAGTGTCAAGTACCACTAGAAGGGACGTGTAGTGTGTGATGTGTACCACCGAGCTCAGTGTCAAGTACCACTAGAAGGGACTTGTAGTGTGTGATGTGTGCCGCCGAGCTCAGTGTCAAGTACCACTAGAAGGAACTTTACAAACTGGAGATTCTGTTCTGTCCGATTCCGATTGGACCTGACAGAACTCCCATCAAAAGCTTAAAGTTCACTTTAGAAATGTCTTGCCCTGAGATGTTCATTACGAGCGTTCCATTTCTATGAATGAGGCTTCCCACAAAATCACCATCCAAATCGAACAATGGCCACATCTATTGTTCCTGACCTATCCGTCACCACAAGAATACAATGAAGGAATTCCAATCAAATAAAAAAAACAATATTTGGTTTATAAATATTCATAAACACGAACCTCTCTTTCAATCTTTACAAGATGCGACAATGAACGTGTCGGTCAAAAATATTAAGCTGATAAATATCTATACTATGCGAAGTATACAAATAACAATTATAATATATGAATGATATTTATTTCACAAAAAATGTGCTTATGCTCATTAACATTTAGTTTAAGAGTTACTAAAAATAAAATAGAAGCCTATAAAGTTACATCGATTCTGTAGAATAATTGGTGTGTCAAGACACTGAGATTTATATATCTTTACAGCTGAATAATTTCTACTATCTTCTTTTTATAAATGATGAACAAACTTGCAGAATTATATCCTAATAGTTGTTTCCTTGATTTAGAAAAATAAGAAACATTATCTCCCATATTTTGATTATATAACATTATATCAAAGTCAATGTGTTACCAAGAAAACAATCAGGTGGTTAGACTTTTATAAATAGAACAAGTTAGATCAATTTTGTAAAAATAAAACACAAATAATTGGCATCTCTCTACATTAAAGTGGCTACTTATAAAAACATGGAAGATCGTGTTGCCATTAACAGTGTCATTCCCGGACACGCTGTATGGAATGTCACCAACCTTGAGCTGACCAATGATTTCTGTCAACATTGTAAGACTGACGTCCAAGATTGTACACAAAAGAACCACTTCTGATCTATTTCTGTATATGTTTGATGTCTGATCTGGTCCCACAAATATTAGCTCCAATGTTTGCTATAGGAAGGATGGTACTGTTTCTTTGTCACAAGATGTGCAATGTCTGGTTCAATGTTTAAAACGTGTATCCGTACATCTGGTTCGAGATTTCAACGATTTCTGTACTTGTTTATCATATACACAAGGATAGAGAAAGTCTGTTCACACAAATATGTGGTGTAGACGGGCAGTCATTGCTTGATAGCCTTTTCTGCCAGGTCTGTCTATGTATTTCTCATGCACAACCGAAAGTCAGGAAGGTTATTCTCTTGTCAAGTCAATTTTCCAGGAACCATCGCTTGATAATTCCACAAGCTGTTCCTGTCAGGAAGAAATCAACGTTTGATTTTGTTTTCATGAATTTCCTGATAATGAATTAGCCCACTGGTCAAACCCCTCCCATATGGATGTTTCAGTTGTAATCAGAGTTAGACAGTTGTGGTGGTCCATGTTTAATTGATGTTCTCATAACTACAAATGTTGGTAGAACAACGCCACTTTGTATTGAGAGTTAGCCAGTTGTGGTGGTCCATGTTTAATTGATGTTCTCATAACTACAAATGTTGGTAGAACAACGCCACTTTGTATTGAGAGTTAGCCAGTTGTGGTGGTCCATGTTTAATTGATGTTCTCATAGCTACAAATGTTGGTAGAACAACGTCACTTTGTATTGAGAGTTAGCCAGTTGTGGTGGTCCATGTTTAATTGATGTTCTCATAGCTATATATGTTTGTAGAACAACGTCCCTTTGTATTGAGAGTTAGTCAGTTGTGATGGTCCATGTTTAATTGATGTTCTCATAGCTACAAATGTTGGTAGAACAACGTCACTTTGTATTGAGAGTTAGTCAGTTGTGGTGGTCCATGTTTAATTGATGTTCTCATAGCTACACATGTTGGTAGAACAACGTCACTTTGTATTGAGAGTTAGCCAGTTGTGGTGGTCCATGTTTAATTGATGTTCTCATAGCTACAAATGTTGGTAGAACAACGTCACTTTGTATTGAGAGTTAGTCAGTTGTGGTGGTCCATGTTTAATTGATGTTCTCATAGCTACAAATGTTGGTAGAACAACGTCACATTGTATTGAGAGTTAGCCAGTTGTGGTGGTCCATGTTTAATTGATGTTCTCATAGCTACAAATGTTGGTAGAACAACGTCACTTTGTATTGAGAGTTAGCCAGTTGTGGTGGTCCATGTTTAATTGATGTTCTCATAGCTACACATGTTGGTAGAACAACGTCACTTTGTATTGAGAGTTAGTCAGTTGTGATGGTCCATGTTTAATTGATGTTCTCATAGCAACAAATGTTGGTAGAACAACATCACTTTGTATTGAGAGTTAGTCAGTTGTGGTGGTCCATGTTTAATTGATGTTCTCATAGCTACAAATGTTGGTAGAACAACGCCACTTTGTATTGAGAGTTAGCCAGTTGTGGTGGTCCATGTTTAATTGATGTTCTCATAGCTACAAATGTTGGTAGAACAACGTCACTTTGTATTGAGAGTTAGTCAGTTGTGATGGTCCATGTTTAATTGATGTTCTCATAGCAACAAATGTTGGTAGAACAACATCACTTTGTATTGAGAGTTAGTCAGTTGTGGTGGTCCATGTTTAATTGATGTTCTCATAGCTACACATGTTGGTAGAACAACGTCACTTTGTATTGAGAGTTAGTCAGTTGTGGTGGTCCATGTTTAATTGATGTTCTCATAGCTACAAATGTTGCTAGAACAACGTCACTTTGTATTCACAAACGCTGGGATGGGAACAAAAACCGATATCTGTAGCTAATGTTATCATCACATGAACCGATATCTGTAGCTAATGTTATCATCGCAAAAACCGATATCTGTAACTAATGTTATCATCGCAAAAACCGATATCTGTAACTAATGTTATCATCACATGAACCGATATCTGTAGCTAATGTTATCATCACATGAACCGATATCTGTAGCTAATGTTATCATAAAAAAAACCGACATCTGTAGCTAATGTTATAACAAAAACCGATATCTGTAACTAATGTTATCATCACATGAACCGATATCTGTAGCTAATGTTATCATCACAAAAATCGATACCTGTAGCTAATGTTATCATCACAAAAACCGATACCTGTAGCTAATGTTATCATCACAAAAACCGATATCTGTAGCTAATGTTATCATCACAGGCTGTACCGCTCATATCAACCAACATTCAAGCACTGACTTCCATATATTTCCTAACATAATGTTTTTAGTTTGACCAAATATTTCTCTGTTGTTCCATTAAATAAGACAGTCCTGTATTATATAAAACTATAGACAGTCAATGTTAGTGAAGTAGCAGATAATAAAATAGGGAAATAAAATGTTAGAGCTTTCTTGTTTTAAACATCGATATCTGGCAGTGAAATGGCCAGTGCTCACTCAACTATTCAAGTCCGGTATAATTTAGCAGTAGAACTTGTAAAAGTCCGCCTACAGCCAACATGTTTTGTTATATGAAGATATCTCGTCACATATAATGTCTTATGTATGTGAAGTTGTAAACGTCAGCATACGAGGGAGAAAGACAGACCTAAGTATGTTCCAGGTGTGATTGGTTCTTACATAAAAGGGGTTGTCCACAAATCTGTCAATCATAAATAGGAAATAGTTCATGGCACCTCAAACACGATTTGGTTAGAGACGGTATTTCGGTTACTATGGTAACTGGTTTGAGCAACACTGTCTGTGCATGTTTAGTGGCGGACAATTTCAGGAGAGTCAACAAAAGTGACGTCAGTGACGTGTCCATGTCAGGGAGAAGGGAAAATATATTTCTGTGTACTACGTCACAACATGTGGGGCTGGCCAGCCTAATGTACTATCATGACGTCATTACTTTCATCAACTCTGTGTACTACATCACAACATGTGGGGCTGGCCAGGCTAATGTACTACCATAACGTTATTACTTTCATCAACTCTGTGCTCCCGGTGACCTATTTCTTTATCAGCCGGATCGGCTTGGAAGCGCCGAGTTATGATTGAACCCTCGTTCACATAATCGCTAAAACAGTCCGTTAGCACCACGCTACTGACGCTCTTTCTGGTGGGTAAGCTGCCCATTAATTTTACTGTCAAATCTCCACCTCTGTAAGCGCTACTTCATGGATGTTACAGAGGCTGTATCTATGAACCATTCTGTGCAGGCCAGAGTTTACAGCCAAGTCATCAGCTACTTCATGGATGTTACAGAGACTGTATCTATGAACCATTCTGTGGAGGTGAGAGTTTACAGCCAAGTCATCAGCTACTTCATGGATGTTACAGAGGCTGTATCTATGAACCATTCTGTGGAGGCGAGAGTTTACAGCCAAGACTCCACCTCTGTAAGCGCTACTTCATGGATGTTACAGAGGCTGTATCTATGAACCATTCTGTGCAGGCCAGAGTTTACAGCCAAGTCATCAGCTACTTCATGGATGTTACAGAGACTGTATCTCTGAACCATTCTGTGGAGGCGAGAGTTTACAGCCAAGTCATCAGCTACTCCCAATGTAAAATATTTATGACAGCAAACTGTGTCTTTCTGTCCACGTTGGTTGGTCTGTTTGGGATAGTTACAAACGTGATCAACCTGGTCGTGTTCTACAAACAAAGTTTGGATTCCAGCATTAATATAACACTTTTTGTACTGGCCATCTCTGATCTCTCAGCGCTGCTGCTGCAGGGGTTGTTTAACGTGTTTCTAATCCTGGTTTGAGAGTTCAGACATAAGAGTGGTGCCTTCGGAGTTTAAGTACTTAACAGCAGGTGTGCCCAGGGCAGTGTTCACGAGAATCACCTAATCACGGTCTACATGACAATGGAGAGATGTCTTTGCTTCATTTATCCACTCCACGTCAAGCAGATTGTAACGCCCAGAAGAACTGCCGTTGCCATGGTAACAATCTACATTGTCACGTGTCTAACCTTTGACACTTTGTACTTCACAGCCTCAATTGGATGGAAGTTCTACCCAGAAAGAAACACAACTCTCCTGGGTCTCATCTTTGCGCCCAACAACGACCACCTCACTCAGATCGTGTTTATAATGCTGACTTTTATGGGGCTGGCGTTATTTGTTGCTGTCATAATACTAATCTTCATTTTGATCAGAAAACAGAGAGAAGAGCTCGTGGCGAAGGAAAGCTAACGCGGACCAAGGCAAGTCAGAGACGATGTCAAACCGTGACAGACAAACGGTGAGCATGGTTGTCCTTATTGCCAGCATTTTGATCGTGTGCAACATCCCTAGTGCTGTACTGTTTTTTATAGTAACTTTCTTTGAGCCAGAATTTAGCGTCGCTGGACAGTACAGGGACACTTTCTTGGCCACTTGGTCATTTGGGTTTTTTTCGAGACGTTAAATTCTAGCGTTAATATTTTCCTTTACGTTAAAATGAGCACAAAGTACAGAGAGACTTTTCAGGAAATATTGACGTGCCTATATAAACAAAATGATACATCTGGTAGGAATCAGGACATGAAAGAGTGAGATGTGTGTTTATCTTAAATTATCCACCTTTAATTTCTCTGTTTTATATTATAGTGTTTATATTATAGTGTTTATCTTAAATTATCCACCTTTAGTTTCTCTGTTTTATATTATAGTGTTTATATTATAGTGTTTATCTTAAATTATCCACCTTTAGTTTCTCTGTTTTATATTATAGTGTTTATATTATAGTGTTTATCTTAAATTATCCACCTTTAGTTTCTCTGTTTTATATTATAGTGTTTATCTTAAATTATCCACCTTTAGTTTCTCTGTTTTATATTTTTTCATGTTACCCATTGATGTTAACGTCCGCAAACATTTCACAGAAAACAGTGAATTTGATCTCTCTCTTTCTGTTCACAAAATGAGAAACGTTTGCTTGTCCCTTCTCGTTATGTCTCGCGTGAACTTACTCTCCACATGTCTTGAGGGATCTTGACTTAAGAGAACATCAAGACTGGACATGAACTTATTCTCCACATGTCGTGAGAGATCTTGACTTAAGAGAACGTCAAGACTAGACATGAACTTACTCTCCACATGTCGTGAGAGATCTTGACTTAAGAGAACGTCAAGACTAGACATGAACTTACTCTCCACATGTCTTGAGGGATCTTGACTTAAGATAACATCAAGACTAGACATGAACTTACTCTCCACATGTCGTGAGAGATCTTGACTTAAGAGAACGTCAAGACTAGACATGAACTTACTCTCTACATGTCGTGAGAGATCTTAGCTTAAGAGAACGTCAAGACTGGACATGAACTTACTCTCCACATGTCGTGAGGGATCTTGGCTTAAGAGAACGTCAAGACCTGACATGAACATACTCTCCACATGTCGTGAGGGATCTTGACTTAAGAGAACGTCAAGACTGGACATGAACTTACTCTCCACATGTCGTGAGGGATCTTGACTTAAGAGAACGTCAAGACTGGACATGAACTTACTCTCCACATGTCGTGAGGGATCTTGACTTAAGAGAACGTCAAGACTAGACATGAACTTACTCTCCACATGTCGTGAGGGATCTTGGCTTAAGAGAACGTCAAGACTGGACATGAACTTACTCTTCACATGTCATGAGGGATCTTGACTTAAGAGAACGTCAAGGCAGGACATGAACTTACTCTCCACATGTCGTGAGAGATCTTGACTTAAGAGAACGTCAAGACTGGACATGAACTTACTCTCCACATGTCGTGAGAGATCTTGGCTTAAGAGAACGTCAAGACTGGACATGAACTTACTCTCCACATGTCGTGAGAGATCTTGACTTAAGAGAACGTCAAGACCTGACATGAACTTACTCTCCACATGTCGTGAGGGATCTTGACTTAAGAGAACGTCAAGACTGGACATGAACTTACTCTCCACATGTCGTGAGGGATCTTGACTTAAGAGAACGTCAAGGCAGGACATGAACTTACTCTCCACATGTCGTGAGGGATCTTGACTTAAGAGAACGTCAAGGCTGGACATGAACTTACTCTCCACATGTCGTGAGGGATCTTGTCTTAAGAGAACGTCAAGACTGGACATGAACTTACTCTCCACATGTCGTGAGGGATCTTGGCTTAAGAGAACGTCAAGACTGGACATGAACTTACTCTCCACATGTCGTGAGGGATCTTGGCTTAAGAGAACGTCAAGACCTGACATGAACTTACTCTCCACATGTCGTGAGAGATCTTGGCTTAAGAGAACGTCAAGACCTGACATGAACTTACTCTCCACATGTCGTGAGAGATCTAGGCTTAAGAGAACGTCAAGACCTGACATGAACTTACTCTCCACATGTCGTGAGGGATCTTGGCTTAAGAGAACGTCAAGACATGACATGAACTTACTCTCCACATGTCGTGAGGGATCTTGACTTAAGAGAACGTCAAGACTGGACATGAACTTACTCTCCACATGTCGTGAGGGATCTTGGCTTAAGAGAACGTCAAGGCTGGACATGAACTTACTCTCCACATGTCGTGAGGGATCTTGACTTAAGAGAACGTCAAGACTGGACATGAACTTACTCTCTACATGTCGTGAGGGATCTTGACTTAAGAGAACGTCAAGACTGGACATGAACTTACTCTCTACATGTCGTGAGGGATCTTGACTTAAGAGAACATCAAGACTTGACATGAACTTACTCTCCACATGTCGTGAGAGATCTTGGCTTAAGAGAACGTCAAGACTAGACATGAACTTACTCTCCACATGTCGTGAGGGATCTTGCCTTAAGAGAACGTCAAGACTAGACATGAACTTACTCTCCACATGTCGTGAGGGATCTTGCCTTAAGAGAACGTCAAGACTAGACATGAACTTACTCTCCACATGTCGTGAGGGATCTTGACTTAAGAGAACGTCAAGACTAGACATGAACTTACTCTCCACATGTCGTGAGTGATCTTGACTTAAGAGAACGTCAAGATTGGACATGTTATCTTATTCGAGAACTTTGTGTTCTTGCCTTTTGACATACAATGTTCTTCTCAGTCAACAAAGACAAGAACACAAATACTCATCACTAATAATGGAGACTGCTGACAGATGTCACCAACAACAGAAATGACGTCACAAATATTAATGCATTAAAATAATTATAGCGCCCACCATTTTATTAAAATTTGGTTGCTCAAATCTTTTTAATTTTCTAATTTGAACTTCCGTGGGGTAAACTGGACTACGCATTAATGTGGTGGGCTCCGTCAAGTCAGTCAAGTCAGCGTCTTTGGGAAGTTTGTACCATGTTTCGTTCGTTGTAGACTGCATTCACTAGAGTAATCATGAATACATGGGCGCAGACATTTTGTGCGTGCTACGTCATCATATTGGATCATCGTGTGTCCCAAGACCGACCATGCGCTAATCTTGCGATCTGTTGTTTGGTGTGAAACGGGGATATAATCTGATGACGAACTGTGTTTTGTATGTTCGGAGTTGGAGTCAAACACGATGTCACAACATCATCAAGCGCCATACATTTACTATGACGATCATCATTTTCAGGAGACGTGAACTTCCGGGCAATGTGATGGATAGGCGGCAGGAACCATTGAAGGCTATGTCTGCAAAGTGTTCCTTGTTGCAGTTTCCTCATGTTCCAAGTCCGGCTTGTTGCAGGAGCTACTGAGTTAAGTGCTCTGTGCACACCGTGAGCTGTGTGTCTCATCCGTTTTGATCATGTTTCGATACTCCAATTGTGTACGATGAATGATGATATCGTATGACAGGGAACAGTTGGCTGTGTTCACTTTCTGTGCGGTTTCGCCTTATGTCTTTTGGCGTGTGCTGAGACTGCTATGATGGGGACTACAGTTAGCTTTCTTTGTTTGGAAGATGAGTTATAATTCGGATGATTCCACTGGCACGGGCGGTTGAGCAATTATGGATTTTAATTCGCTTGCAGTGATACCGAGGCCTTCCATAACCAATAACCAATAACCAAAACTGGACTCTCAGAGTTTAGAAGAAAATATTTTAGTTGATGGGGGAGATGTGACTCTTTATATACAGCTTTGTTGTAGGGGGTAATCTGATTATCAGACCACTGCTCTCCCGTCAAGCAAGGGTTTTGTCCCTTTAGATTCTTGAAACTCAAAGGAGGTTTGGGAAAGTTGCTTGCTGTTTAATGAGGTGTTTGTAAATGGTGTTTGTCTTTTGATGTAATAGATTGTCGTGTCCTTGGATAGCTTGAATGCAATTTTTGTAAAATGTGGGTGTGGGACCGAAATGGTGAGGTATTGAGTTGTTGGGTTTTCTGAATTTGAGTAATCTCAGTCCCATGTAATAGTGTGCGAAAATATGATTGTCTGGTTGTTGGATGATGCGGCTCACGTGGCTTATCCTGAGAGTTTTAATTTTTGTATGTCCTGTAGTGAAATACCTCCTTGTTTTTTGTGTTGTATTAGTGTTTTGTGTTGTATGCTGTGTAAAGTGCTTCCAAAAACAACATGTCCTATGAGTTTTCTTATGTCTGTTATTGTTTGCTGAGGTGGATTAAAAACTGTAGCTATGTATATTAGTTTTGGAATGATGTAAGTGTTTACAATGATTGTTCTGCCAAAAATTGTGGATGTTTTGTATTTGTATCTCTGCAGCATGTCTGTTATCTGTGTGACTAGGTTCTGCCATGTTGGTTTGTGTGTTCTGTTTGGGTTGCAAGGATATGTAATTCCATACAACTTGATGTTAGGGACAGGTGTTAGAGCAGAGGGAAAGTCCACTTTGTTCTTCCACCTGCCTATGCCCTTGATGAATGATTTATGTGTGTTTATCTGTGCCCCGCTACCTTTCCCAAATTCTGTGAAAGTATTGAGGATGTTGTCTATTGATGTAATGTTTGATGGAAAGAAGACAGTATCGTCAGCGTATGCTAACAATTTCTGCTCTCCTTTCCCTGGTGTGAATGTACCTTTAATGGAGCTGTCTTGTCTGATGCTCTCTAGGAGCGGTTCTATGGTCAAAGCGTAAAGTAAAGGAGAGAGAGAACATCCCTGTCGGACCGATCTGGTCAGTTCGAAGGCCTCTGTGAACGAATGGTTCACTAGGACTTTACTTTCAGGTCTAGAATACAGAATGTGTATCCACTGTCTGAAGCTTCTTCCTATGTTGCAGTTCAGTAATGTCTTGTGGAGGTAGGAATGAGATACTCTGTCGAAGGCTTTTTCTTGGTCGAGAGATAGAATGGAAGACTGACTGTCTTAGTCATGAGTGTACGTTATGATGTCTCGTATAAAATGTGTGTGCTGGTGGATGTTTCTGCCCTGTACACTGCACTGTTGATCTTTGTGAATGAGTGTTGCCATGAAGGGTTTGAGTTTGTTTGTTAGTGCTTTTGTTAGTATCTTGTAGTCTGTGTTAAGTAGTGAAATGGGTCTGTAGTTTTTAAGAAGTGATTTGTCTGTGTTGTCTTTGTGGAGTAATGTTATGTAAGGCATGTTTAAGCTTGGAGGAAGTTGTTTCTTTGTGAATGAGTCTGTGTACATTTTGAGAAGAAGAGGGCCTAGGAAAGGAAAGAAATGTTGGAAGAATTCTATTGTGAGACCGTCAGGTCCCGAGATTTGTTCTTTTGCATTGATTGTATTGCGTTTGTTATGTCAGCTAATGTGAGTTCTTCGTCTAGTTTTTCCCCTGTCAGCGTCTGGTAGTTTCCTTGTGTATTGCATGAATTTGTCTTGTATGTTTGGATGTGTGTTACTTTCCGTATAGAGGTTCCTGTAGTAGTCTTCAAATGCTTTTGTTATATTTGAAGTGTCAGTCTGTGTGTTGCCGTCTACGTCTATTATTGTCCCTATTTGTCTGTTTCGTTGTATGCTCTGTTCTATTGCCATGTATTGTTTGCTTGGAGTTTCCTGTGTGATTGTTTTTAAGCCTTTGCGAAGCAGTGCTCCGTGGAATTTGTGATGTCTGTGCTGTTCCGACTCCTCCTCTAGTGTGGTGATGCTGGGTGCTTGTCTGTCTATTTGTTTTGTTAATTTTATGGCTTCTTCTAAAAGTGTTTCTTGTCTTAATCTGTGTTTGTTTATACTTAGTGCTAGAATCTGTGTTCTTTCTCGTATAGTGTTTTTGAGGAGTTCCCAATGTTGCTGTATGTCATCTATGTCTTTGTCGTCAGTGTATAGCTGGATAATTTGTTTAATGTGTTCTGTATGTGTTTGTTCTGCAGTAGGGTGTTGTTGAATTACCAGTGAGGTAACCTCCTGGAATGAGTGTTTGTGTATGCGGTGTTAATTGTTGTAATGAGTGCCTTGTGGTCTGTAAACTGGAGTGTGTTTGTGAAATTTGTGGACGGGACACTGAAGGTGTCTTTTTTTTTTTAAATATTCTTTATTTCTTCAAAGACAATACATTTCATTTTACAACAAAATTTACATTTTTGGTTAAATGATGATGATGATATATGTTCGATGTGATTAAAGGATTGACAAATGCTTAGCACCTCATGACCAAAGGGTTTAATTTTGGGGCGCCAAAGGCGACAATGAACTAATCTCCCCAAGGATCTCCTCGGCGGCTTAAGAGATTACTCTTTCTTTATGCCTGGCGCTTATCGCCGCTAAAGCAAACAAAGGCGACAATGGTCTAGTCACCCCAAGGATCTCCTCGGCGGCTTAAGAGATTACTCTTTCTTTATGCCTGGCGCTTATCGCCGCTAAAGCAAACAAAGGCGACAATGGTCTAGTCACCCCAAGGATCTCCTCCTTAAGAGATTACTCTTTCTTTATGCCTGGCGCTTATCTCGGCTAAAGCAAACAAAGGTGACAATGATCTAGTCACCCCAAGGATCTCCTCCTTAAGAGATTACTCTTTCTTTATGCCTGGCGCTTATCGCCGCTAAAGCAAACAAAGGCGACAATGGTCTAGTCACCCCAAGGATCTCCTCCTTAAGAGATTACTCTTTCTTTATGTCTGGCGCTTATCGCCGCTAAAGCAAACAAAGGCGACAATGGTCTAGTCACCCCAAGGATCTCCTCCTTAAGAGATTACTCTTTCTTTATGCCTGGCGCTTATCGCCACTAAAGTAAACAAAGGCGACAATGGTCTAGTCACCCCAAGGATCTCCTCCTTAAGAGATTACTCTTTCTTTATGTCTGGCGCTTATCGCCGCTAAAGCAAACAAAGGCGACAATGGTCTAGAGCACCCCACGGATCTCCTCCTTAAGAGATTACTCTTTCTTTATGTCTGGCGCTTATCGCCGCTAAAGCAAACAAAGGCGACAATGGTCTAGTCACCCCAAGGATCTCCACCTTAAGAGATTACTCTTTCTTTATGCCTGGCGCTTATCGCCGCTAAAGCAAACAAAGGCGACAATGGTCTAGTCACCCCAGGATCTCCTCCTTAAGAGATTACTCTTTCTTTATGTCTGGCGCTTATCGCCGCTAAAGCAAACAAAGGCGACAATGGTCTACTCACCCCAAGGATCTCCTCCTTAAGCGATAACTCTTTCTTTATGTCTGGCGCTTATCGCCGCTAAAGCAAACAAAGGCGACAATGGTCTAGTCACCCCAAGGATCTCCTCCTTAAGAGATTACTCTTTCTTTATGCCTGGCGCTTATCGCCGCTAAAGAAAACAAAGGCGACAATGGTCTAGTCACCCCAAGGATCTCCTCGGCGGCTTAAGAGATTACTCTTTCTTTATGCCTGGCGCTTATCGCCGCTAAAGCAAACAAAGGCGACAATGGTCTAGTCACCCCAAGGATCTCCTCCTTAAGAGATTACTCTTTCTTTATGCCTGGCGCTTATCGCCGCTAAAGCAAACAAAGGCGACAATGGTCTAGTCACCCCAAGGATCTCCTCCTTAAGAGATTACTCTTTCTTTATGCCTGGCGCTTATCGCCGCTAAAGCAAACAAAGGCGACAATGGTCTAGTCACCCCAAGGATCTCCTCCTTAAGAGATTACTCTTTCTTTATGCCTGGCGCTTATCGCCGCTAAAGCAAACAAAGGCGACAATGAACTAGTCACCCCAAGGATCTCCTCGGCGGCTTAAGAGATTTCTCTTTATTTATGCCTGGCGCTTATCGCCGCTAAAGCAAACAAAGGCGACAATGGTCTAGTCACTCCAAGGATCTCCTCGGCGGCTTAAGAGATTACTCTTTCTTTATGCCTGGCGCTTATCGCCGCTAAAGCAAACAAAGGCGACAATGGTCTAGTCACCCCAAGGATCTCCTCCTTAAGAGATTACTCTTTCTTTATGTCTGGCGCTTATCGCCGCTAAAGCAAACAAAGGCGACAATGGTCTAGTCACCCCAAGGATCTCCTCGGCGGCTTAAGAGATTACTCTTTCTTTATGTCTGGCGCTTATCGCCGCTAAAGCAAACAAAGGCGACAATGGTCTAGTCACCCCAAGGATCTCCTCCTTAAGAGATTACTCTTTCTTTATGCCTGGCGCTTATCGCCGCTAAAGCAAACAAAGGCGACAATGGTCTACTCACCCCAAGGATCTCCTCGGCGGCTTAAGAGATTTCTCTTTATTTATGCCTGGCGCTTATCGCCGCTAAAACAAACAAAGGCGACAATGATCTAGTCACCCCAAGGATCTCCTCCTTAAGAGATTACTCTTTCTTTATGCCTGGCGCTTATCGCCGCTAAAGCAAACAAAGGCGACAATGGTCTACTCACCCCAAGGATCTCCTCGCCGACTTAAGAGATTACTCTTTCTTTATGCCTGGCGCTTATCGCCGCTAAAGCAAACAAAGGCGACAATGATCTAGTCACCCCAAGGATCTCCTCCTTAAGAGATTACTCTTTCTTTATGCCTGGCGCTTATCGCCGCTAAAGCAAACAAAGGCGACAATGGTCTACTCACCCAAAGGATCTCCTCGGCGGCTTAAGAGATTTCTCTTTATTTATGCCTGGCGCTTATCGCCGCTAAAGCAAACAAAGGCGACAATGATCTAGTCACCCCAAGGATCTCCTCCTTAAGAGATTACTCTTTCTTTATGCCTGGCGCTTATCGCCGCTAAAGCAAACAAAGGCGACAATGGTCTACTCACCCCAAGGATCTCCTCGGCGACTTAAGAGATTACTCTTTCTTTATGCCTGGCGCTTATCGCCGCTAAAGCAAACAAAGGCGACAATGATCTAGTCACCCCAAGGATCTCCTCCTTAAGAGATTACTCTTTCTTTATGCCTGGCGCTTATCGCCGCTAAAGCAAACAAAGGCGACAATGGTCTACTCACCCCAAGGATCTCCTCGGCGGCTTAAGAGATTTCTCTTTATTTATGCCTGGCGCTTATCGCCGCTAAAGCAAACAAAGGCGACAATGGTCTAGAGCACCCCAAGGATCTCCTCGGCGGCTTAAGAGATTTCTCTTTATTTATGCCTGGCGCTTATCGCCGCTAAAGCAAACAAAGGCGACAATGGTCTAGTCACCCCAAGGATCTCCTCCTTAAGAGATTACTCTTTCTTTATGCCTGGCGCTTATCGCCGCTAAAGCAAACAAATGCTACAATGGTCTAGTCACCCCAAGGATCTCCTCCTTAAGAGATTACTCTTTCTTTATGCCTGGCGCTTATCGCCGCTAAAGCAAACAAAGGCGACAATGGTCTAGAGCACACCGACTTTCTTTGTGGTGCTTCGTCGGCGTCTTTATTGAAAGTTTGCTTTGATGTCTGGTGTTTATCACCTGTCGCCATTAAGTGTGACAAACAAGGGAGATAAGGGACTTGAAGGGTGTGCCTTTCCACTTGAGTAGTGGAAAATCATGCGTTCTCATTCTTCCATTCATTCTTGCAATTTAATTTTATTGTTTGAAAATGGACAAGTATTTTTGTTTATAAATATGTAAAAATAAATTGGTGTTAAACGTTTTAGTTTGGTAAACGGCATCATTTCTGCATGCCCACACCAAATTTCTATATTCTGATAACAGAATTAGGGATTTAGTGTAGGATTGTTGTGTTGTTGTTTGTGGCAGTGTGTTTAGCATGATGGATCTATATATGTCTACTTTCTGTGTAGTGTGTGTTTCTAGTGTGTGTTGTAACTCTGTTCTTGCTGATATGATTGTGCTGCATTTGTAGAATATGTGTTCTTCTGTTTCTTGTATGTTTCGCCTACAAAGTTGGCATTTTGCTTCTTGTCCTGTGGGTGTCATGCTGAATATGAGTCTGTATGTGACTTCCCTTGCTTTGGGATCAATGTGTGGGTTGTGGAGGTTTGAGAAAGTGCTGGTGTAGTCTGTGAGAAAGTATTTTTGACCTCTCTTGATTCTGAGCTGTAATGGAGGTGCTTGCTGTTTAATGAGGTGTTTGTAGATTTTGTTTGTCTTTTTATGTAATAGAGTGTCGTGTCCTTGGATGGCTTGAATGCAAGTTTTGTAGAATGTGGGTGTGGGACCGAAATGGTGAGGTATTGAGTTGTTGGGTTTTCTGTATTTGAGTAATCTCAGTCCCATGTAATAATGTGCGAAAATATGATTGTCTGGTTGTTGGATGATGCGGCTTACGTGGCTTATTCTGAGAGTTTTAATTTTTGTGTGTATGTCCTGTAGTGAAATACCTCCTTGTTTTTTGTGTTGTATTAATGTTTTGTGTTGTATGCTGTGTAAAGTGCTTCCAAAAACAAAATGTCTTATCAGTTTTCTTATGTCTGTTATTGTTTGTTGTGGTGGATTTAAGACTGTAGCTATGTATAGTAGCTTTGGGATTATGTAAGTGTTTACAATGATGCTCCTACCGAAAATTGTGGATGTTTTGTATTTGTATCTCTGCAGCATGTCTGTTATCTGTGTGACTAGGTTCTGCCATGTTGGTTTGTGTGTTCTGTTTGGGTTGCAAGGATATGTAATTCCATACAACTTGATGTTAGGAACAGGTGTTAGAGCAGGGGGAAAGTCCACTTTGTTCTTCCACCTGCCTATGCCCTTGATGAATGATTTATGTGTGTTTATCTGTGCCCCGCTACCTTTCCCAAATTCTGTAAAAGTATTGAGGATGTTGTCTATTGATGTAATGTTTGATGGAAAGAAGACAGTATCGTCAGCGTATGCTAACAATTTCTGCTCTCCTTTCCCTTGTGTGAATGTACCTTTTATGGAACTGTCTTGTCTGATGCTCTCTAAGAGCGGTTCTATGGTCAAAGCATAAAGTAAAGGAGAGAGAGAACA
This sequence comes from Megaustenia siamemsis, assembly GCA_032433765.1. Lineage (NCBI taxonomy): Eukaryota > Metazoa > Mollusca > Gastropoda > Stylommatophora > Ariophantidae > Megaustenia > Megaustenia siamemsis. Next base: position 64,784,412 of record JAVIAB010000047.1, on the reverse strand, counting down.
TCCCTGTCGGACTGATCTAGTTAGTCCGAAGGCCTCTGTGAACGAATGGTTCACTAGGACTTTACTTTCAGGTCTAGAATACAGAATGTGTATCCACTGTCTGAAGCTTCTTCCTATGTTGCAGTTCAGTAGTGTCTTGTGGAGAAAGGAATGAGATACTCTGTCGAAGGCTTTTTCTTGGTCGAGAGATAGAATGGAAGACTGACTGTCTTTGTCATGAGTGTACGTCATGATGTCTCGTATAAAATGTGTGTGCTGGTGGATGTTTCTGCCCTGTACACTGCACTGTTGATCTTTGTGAATGAGTGTTGCCATGAAGGGTTTGAGTTTGTTTGTTAGTGCTTTTGTTAGTATCTTGTAGTCTGTGTTAAGTAGTGAAATGGGTCTGTAGTTTTTAAGAAGTGATTTGTCTGTGTTGTCTTTGCGGAGTAATGTTATGTAAGACATGTTTAAGCTTGGAGGAAGTTGTTTCTTTGTGAATGAGTCTGTGTACATTCTGAGAAGAAGAGGGCCTAGGAGAGGAAAGAAATGTTGGAAGAATTCTATTGTGAGTACATCAGGTCCGTTATGTCAGCTAATGTTTTTCCTTGTCAGCGTCTGGTAGTTTCCTTGTGAATTTGTCTTGTATGTTTGAATCTGTGTTACTTTCCGTCAAAAGCTTTCCCTATATTAGAACTGTCAGTCTGTGTGTTGACATCTACGTCTACTATTCTTTGTTTAATGCGACACTGAACGTGTCGGTCAAAAATTGAAATTCAGGCTCTCAAATAACCAATGATCCAAGCATCTATCATCCTTAAGGGTATTTAAATAAATACAACCATTATAAGTAAAAGGTATTCTCTTCAATAAATATATTTCTTCAATTCACTAAATTTAAAATTGTAGGCTGTACATTTATAGGCTTTTTAGAGAACCCACCCCCGACAAAATAATTTTGTTTTATATCTCTACAGGACAATTATTTTTCTCTTCAGACTTTTTAATAATAATTTAAAAACGTGTAACATTTTATCTGTAAAGGTTGTGTCCCTTATATTATAAAAATAAGAATTATTACCTCCCATATTTCAATTATATAACGTTATATCAATGTCATTGTATTTCAAAATTGTCAGGTGGTTCATCAGCAGTATCGAGTGCCTTCCCCGCAACGAAGGTTGGCTACCATGGAGCGCCATTCTACTCTGTCTCTTGCTTTGATGGTGCAGGTTGTCATAGGCTGATTTGTCCATCTTTTGATGTTACTCGTCCATGTTAGTCTTGGTGTGCCTCTGCTTCTTTTACCTTGTATTGTCCCCTCCAGGATTACTTTTAGTAGGCTGTTGTGTTTTTTAACATGGCCCAAAAATCGCATTTGTCTTGTTTGAATTGTGCTTAGTAGTTCTCTTTTTATTTTTAGTTGTTTTAAGACTTCATCGTTTGTTTTCTTTTCCTTCCATTCAGTTCTACCTATTCTTCTATGTATCCACATTTCAAAGGCTTCAATTCTCTGTTCTGTTTTCTTATCTAATGTCCATGTTTCTGCACCATATAGGAATATTGAGAAGATGTAACATTTTGCTATTCTTAGTTTTAGCCCTGGTGTTATTTTTTTTTTATGTTAGTATGTTCTTCATGACATTAAAATTAATTTTTGCCATTTCTATTCTTTTGTTTATTTCAGTTGTACATTTTCCATCACTGGTTATAGTATGTCCAAGGTAGTTGTAGTTCTGAACTGTCTCCAGGTCTATTCCTTCTATTTTGATATCCACTTGTGGGTTTTAAGTATCTTCTTTGTTTATGATCATAGTTTTAGTCTCTTTGATATTCATATCTAGTCCATATTTTTTGCTTGTCATGTTTGTTTCATTAAGTAATTGTTGTAGATCTTTAGGATTTTCTGCTAGTAGTACAGTATCGTCAGCATATCTTAGGTTATTGATTATCTTTCCATTAATTTGTAGGCCTGGCATCTCTGAGATGTTTTTAAAAATTTGCTCAGTGTATAGATTGAACAAACTTGGTGATAGGATGCATCCCTGTCTTACTCCTGTTTTCATATCAATGGGTGTAGAGTTATCTTTGTTATATTTTATTATTGCTGTTTGCTCCCAGTATAAATTACATATTAGTCGTATGGCCATATCATCTAGATGTAACTCTTCTAGGCATTCTATAAGTTGTTTAGTTGGTTAGACAAATATAAATACTACAACAGTTTGACATTAATATTGTCAGGAAAAACACAAATAATTCCCATCTCTCTAAATTAAGGATGTACTTCCAACAACAAAACAGGAAATGTTTTGTCTCGATCAACAACTTCAGGACAAGCTGTATGGAATGTCACCAACCTTAAGCTGACCAACGCTTTCTTTGAACATTTTAAGATTGATGTCCAAGAGTGTACCAAGAACCACTTCTGATCTATTTCATTATGTGTTTGCTATCTGATCTGGTCTCAATACATTTACTAATTTCGTTAATTTTAATCACTATTACGTCACTTCTTGTGACATTAAGGTGTCTATTACAACTATCCCATCCCACAATTTGAAATCTTTCTTTTTAATGCATTAGATAGTAGTCATGTTAGGCTCTGATGTTATTTTTAGATTCGTGTTGTTGAATGTAGAGAGCTGTGATTTGTTAGCAGACCACTTTTTTTCACGCCCTCCCACCAACCCTAGCCATAGTCGGTTATCATTTGTTAATAGTCAAATTGACTTTATAAATGTATATTTGTTGATACTTCCATTGTGTGATTGAAACATAACATTTGTCGGTAGACCTATAATAGTATACCGGCCAGTGTGGTTATATTCAAGGGAATCAAGGGAAAGCGTGCGAGGCATGAATCGAGGATTAGTGATGTTAGAAATAGGTTCAAGGTCGAAGGTTCAAGATCCAGGGGTCTGGAATGTTCCCAAGAAAAAAAGGCAGTGACGTATTGTTTTGACAAAAAGGAGACAAAGTAGTGTAGAAGGGCGTAAATGTTATGATATGTGAAGGAGCTTGGGATAGTAGTTAGGGGGAGGTATAAAAAGCTAGGAGATGAGAAATTGTTTTCTCTCTCTCTCTCTCTCTCTCTCTCTCTCTCTCTCTCTCTCTCTCTCTCTCTATGTGGTTGTTAATAGCTCTTTAGAAAACCGCTCTAGTACTGGTAACAGAGTGCAGCCAATGTTAGTCATCTAGTTGAGCATAAGTGTCGGACTTCATACATTCAGACTGTTCTAGTGCTGGTAACAGAGTGTAGCCAATGTTAGTCATCTAGTTGAGCATAAGTGTCGGACTTCATACATTCAGACAGTTCTAGTGCTGGTAACAGAGTGTAGCCAATGTTAGTCATCTAGTTGAGCATAAGTGTCGGACTTCATACATTCAGACTGTTCTAGTACTGGTAACAGAGTGTAGCCAATGTTAGTCATCTAGTTGAGCATAAGTGTCGGACTTCATACATTCAGACACTTCTAGTACTGGTAACAGTGTGCAGCCAATGTTAGTCATCTAGTTGAGCATAAGTGACGGACTTCATACATTCAGACAGTTCTAGTACTGGTAACAGAGTACAGCCAATGTTAGTCATCTAGTTGAGCATAAGTGTCGGACTTCATACATTCAGACAGTTCTAGTACTGGTAACAGAGTACAGCCAATGTTAGTCATCTAGTTAAGCTAAGTGACGGACTTCATACATTCAGACAGTTCTAGTACTGGTAACAGAGTACAGCCAATGTTAGTCATCTAGTTAAGCTAAGTGACGGACTTCATACATTCAGACAGTTCTAGTACTGGTAACAGAGTACAGCCAATGTTAGTCATCTAGTTGAGCATAAGTGTCGGACTTCATACATTCAGACAGTTCTAGTACTGGTAACAGAGTGCAGCCAATGTTAGTCATCTAGTTAAGCTAAGTGACGGACTTCATACATTCAGACAGTTCTAGTACTGGTAACAGAGTGTAGCCAATGTTAGTCATCTAGTTGAGCTAAGTGTCGAACTTCATACATTCAGGCAGTTCTAGTACTGGTAACAGAGTGCAGCCAATGTTAGTCATCTAGTTGAGCATAAGTGACGGACTTCATACATTCAGACAGTTCTAGTGCTGGTAACAGAGTGCAGCCAATGTTAGTCATCTAGTTGAGCATAAGTGTCGGACTTCATACATTCAGACAGTTCTAGTGCTGGTAACAGAGTGTAGTCAATGTTAGTCATCTAGTTGAGCATAAGTGTCGGACTTCATACATTCAGACAGTTCTAGCACTGGTAACAGAGTGCAGCCAATGTTAGTCATCTAGTTGAGCATAAGTGTCGGACTTCATACTTTCAGACTGTTCTATGTAAGTTGATATTAAAGTCCAAGTCAGTTTTATAGTATTTAGAGGCAGATTGATGAATTGGAAGTCCAAGACAGTTTTATAATATTTAGAGTCAGATTGATCAATTGGAAGTCCATGTCAGTTTTATAGTATTTAGAGTCAGATTGATGAATTGGAAGTCTATGTCAGTTTTATAGTATTTAGAGTCAGATTGATGAATTGGAAGTCTATGTCAGTTTTATAGTATTTAGAGTCAGATTGATGTAATAGACGTCATGTCAGTTTTATAAAATTTTGAGTCAGATTGACGTAATAGACGTCATGTGAGTTTTATAGTATTTAGAGTCAGATTTACGTAATAGGCGTCATGTCAGTTTTAAATTGTGTAGAGTCAGATTGACGTTGTAGACGTCATATCAGTTTTAGAATATTTAGAGTCAGATTGACATAATTGACGTCATGCCAGTTTTTGTAATATTTAGAGTCAGATTGACGTAATAGACGTCATGTCAGTTTTTGTAATATTTAGAGTCAGATTGACGTAATAGACGTCATGTCAGTTTTATAATATTTAGAGTCAGATTGATGTAATTGGAAGTCAATGATAGATTTATAATATTTAGAGTCAGATTGATGTAATTGGAAGTCAATGATAGATTTATAGTATTTAGAGTCAGATTGATGAATTGAAAGTCCATGTCAGTTTTATAATATTTAGAGTCAGATTGACATAACTGACGTCGTGTCAGTTTTATAGTGTTTAGAGTCAGATTGATGTAATAGACGTCATGTCAGTTTTATAATATTTTTAGAGTCAGATTGTCGTAATTGACGTCATGTCAGTTTTATAATATTTAGTCATATTGACGTAATAGAAGTCATGTCAGTTTTACAACAAATGTTATTGTTTCCTCCACTAGGTGAAGGACTTTCATGAGTGGAGATATGATGTACACACTATTGCTATGATTCGTGTAACGAATGCCTCTCTAAAGGCTTTCTTTGACAGCGGCGGCGTAGTGTTCCAGCGTAATGATATATCATACCCTAATGTTTTTATGAACACTATTGTAGTCACCTCACAAACGTCAATGGCACACATTCAGATTGAGTACTCACCGACCATTTCGCAGGCCTGCAGTGCACTGACGGTGTATGAGGTGCGAACATTTACAGACACCTATTGTCTGAACGGGTATTCTTGGTCGTTTTGTGCAGTGTGTAGTGGGTGTAGCAAAAGCTGCGACGTCATCATCGGTACGTGTCACGGCAAATGTTCTCATGGGATCTATGGACACGACTGCTCCAGGTCTTGTCTCAGTATCTGTGCTTTATGTGAGAAAAATCCGGAAAATGCCTACAATGTAAACATCCTGGCTATACCTGTAATGACACTTGTCCCGATGGTAGTTTTGGGTTTCAGTGCGAACAGACGTGTTCTGATGGCTGTGACATCAAATGTGACCCGGAAAGTGCAGACTGTACGTGCAAGGAAACGTATTTTGAACAGTCAACCGGGAACTGTGCATGCAAGGGAACGTTCTATGGATCAGATTGCTCTCAAATCTCCGGACAACTGTTTGAACGAAACCTATGAACAGTTATTCGGGGCCTGCATCTCGTATGTCGATGATTCACACGTTAAGAAGAGTCTGCAGACTAACCCAAGCATATGGATACCTCAATATGTTTATGTGCTAGACTTGGCTCACTTCTTGGTGTTTTTCCACGAAGCCAAGACTCATATCTTAATGTGTTTCTGTGCTAGTCAAAGCTCATCTCTTGATGTGTTTCTGTGCTAGCCATGGCTCAAATCTTAGCTTGTGTGTGTTTGCGTGGTGGCCATGGCTGATATCTAGGTGTGTGTCATGTTACTCATATCTCATATCTTGGTGTGTCCGTGTTAATCATGTCTCATATCTTTATGTGCGTCTGAGTTTAGTAATATCTCATAACTTAGTGTGTATGTGTGTTAGTCATGTGTCATATCTTTGTGTGTGTATGTCTTGGTTAGGGATATCTCATATCTTTGTGTGTGCATGTCTGTGTTTGTCACATCTCATATTCTTGTGTGTGCCTGGCTATGTAAGTCACATCTCATATCTTTGTGTGTGCATGCCTATGTTAGTCATATCTTATATCTTTGTGTGCATGTCTATGTTAGGTATGTGTCATATCTTTGTGTGTGCATGTCTAAGTCAGTTATATCTCATATCTTTATGTGCATGTCTACGTTAGTCATGTGTCATATATCTTGATGTGTGTCGGTGTTAGTCATGTCTCGTATCGCTGTGTACATGTCTGTGTTAGTCACATCTAATATCTTTGTGTGTGCATGTCTGTGTTATTCACATCTCATATCTTTATGTGTGCATATCTGTGTTAGTCACATCTAATATCTTTGTGTGTGCATGTCTGTGTTAGTCACCTCTAGTGACTCGGGCAGATGGTGCCTTGCAGGAAGATTGGGAACAATCAAAGGCTAAGGAAAGAAAACCTGAATAAAATGCTGGCTGAAATCGGATGCACTGGGCCACTGGCGCAGAACACAGTGCAACGTATTAACTGGTGTTCAATCAGAGTGAATCTAGCGGACTCTAAATGTGATGTTCTGTCTGTGGGGGCGATCAACACACTTAACCTGATAGCTGACTTCATGTGGGAGTCTGGAATCCTACTCTGACTGAGTCCTGATCGCAGACAGAGAGAGAGAGAGAGAGAGCGAGAGAGAGATAGACCAGTCCTAGAGTATGGTAGTGTAGTATGGACAACAGATGGGATGGTGATAAAGAAGTTTTACATGGGACGAGTGAGACTAGGCCTAGAGTATGGTAGTGTAGTATGGACAACCGAGTGGTGTAGAAATTGTTGTATATCATGAAAAATCTGTGATCATGCAGTGCGCCCAAAACGCGTCCACTGCGATTTTTCGTAAATATCTGACGTCATTGAGGGTGGTTTTGATGCGTCCGCTGCAGGATTTCTCTGTAGTCATTAGGGACATAAGTTGTGTAATATTCTGTGTCTGGTCTCGGTGTGTTCGTCACGTGGCTGTTTATCAGTGAGTCTGTTGTCTGTTGCTAAATGATCCCGTTGTTCGTGCTTAGGTGGTGTAAAGATGATGGTTCGTTCGTTATGATGTCTGTTCCTCGTTGTCCGTTGTTTTCAACGTGGTTTTTTTCTGTTAGATTGAGTACTGATTTATTGTTCTCTCATTCCATAAGTGCCAGCACACACACACACACATGCACACACACATACGCACCAACACACACACACACACCAACACACACACGCACCAACACAGTTTATTAAGACAAAACATAATAAGTGTAAGGAAAAATTAATGAACAGAAAATGATACCAAAATAAGGATATCGAAAGCAAGAGGAGCTTTTGTTGCAGTGGGAAACATATGGAAGTTCAAAGAAATTAGGTTAAATACAAAAATAAACATTTTCAACTCAAATGTTAAGTCGGTCCTATTATATGGCTGTGAAACATGGAGAACAACAAAATTGACAATCATGAAGGTACAGACTTTCATTAATGGATGTTTACGCAGAATAAAAGGATGGGAATGGCAGGACAAAATCACTAACATAGAATTATGGAAATGTACCAGTCAAATACCAGTGGATAAAGAGATACAGCGAAGAAGATGGCGCTGGATAGGACACACATTGCGGAAGCCAAATGAGAGTATTACACAACAGGCCCTTTGTTGAAATCCCCAGAAAAAAAAGCCAAAGAGGAAGACCAAGGAATTATTGGAGAAGACAGAGGGAAGCACAGATGAAGATAATGGGGAATGCATGAAATGATCTTTAAAGAATGGCAAGAAACAGAACAATTTGGAAAGTGTTTGTTGAAGACTTATGCTCTACTGGGAGATGAAAGTGTTTGTTGAAGACCTATACTCCACAAGGAGCTGAAAGTGTTTGTTGAAGACCTATGCTCCACAAGAATCTGAAAGTGTTTGTTGAAGACCTATGCTCTACTGGGAGCTGAAAGTGTTTGTTGAAGACCTATACTCCACAAGGAGCTGAAAGTGTTTGTTGAAGACCTATACTCCACAAGGAGCTGAAAGTGTTTGTTGAAGACCTATACTCCACAAGAATCTGAAAGTGTTTGTTGAAGACCTATGCTCTACTGGGAGCTGAAAGTGTTTGTTGAAGACCTATGCTCCACAAGGAGCTGAAAGTGTTTGTTGAAGACCTATGCTCCACAAGAATCTGAAAGTGTTTGTTGAAGACCTATGCTCTACTGGGAGCTGAAAGTGTTTGTTGAAGACCTATGCTCCACAGGGAACTGGAAGTGTTTGTTGAAGACCTATGCTCCACAGGGAGCTGGAAATGTTTGTTGAAGGCCTATGCTCAACAGGGAGCTGAAAGTGTTTGTTGAAGACCTATGCTCAACAGGGAGCTGAGACCTATGCTTCACAGGGAGCTGAAAGTGTTTTTTGAAGACCTATACTCCACAGGGAGCTGAAAGTGTTTGTTGAAGACATATGCTCCACTGGGAGCTGAAAGTGTTTGTTGAAGACCTATGCTCCACAGGGAGCTGAAAGTGTTTGTTGAAGACCTATGCTCCACAGGGAGCTGAAAGTGTTTGTTCCAGACCTATGCTCCACAGGGAGCTGAGACCTATGCTCCACAGGGAGCTGAGACCTATGCTCCACAGGAAGCTGAGACCTATGCTCCACAGGGAGCTGAAAATGCTTGTTGAAGACCTATGTTCCACAGGGAGCTGAAAGGTAGAAGTAGAAGATAATAAGTGTACAATTTATTTTTATTCAAAATAACTATGGTGTATCATCATCATCAAGTAACGGGCCTGCTGGCGTAGGTGATCATGTCTCTCCACAGCTTTCGATCTCGACAGTTATTTATCTTTTCTGTTGTTGACCTTCTGCCATGCTATTCTCTTAAGCTGTCTTGTATTTTTTCTCTTTGCTTCCCTCTATCTCTTCGTCCCTCCATTTTCCCAGTTGTTACAATATATTCCAGCTATTGTCTTCTCATTACATGGCCAAAAAATGATGTTTTTTTCTTCCTAATATTGGAAATTAGCTCTTTTTGCTTTGCCCTCTTTCAGAACACGTTCAACAAATTCAAAATAGAAACTACAAGTCTATGCCACTCTACCCTGGAAAACATGACAACAAAACATGTTCTACAGGATTGCCCCGGTACACAGACCTGAGAAGGATAATGTGGTCCACACCCACCTCCCTGGAAGAGAAACTCTACGGGACAACCAAATCACAGCTGCCTTCATAAGAAAGTCCGGAGTCCTAGACTGAATGAGCCATGATAGCAGAAGAAGAAGAATAAGTAGAAGAGGAAGAAGTGGACTATTTCAGCCGATCAGAGATGATTTCTTATAATCCAAGATTATTTCTTCAATTCCTAAAATATTATTTTATAGATTATTTCTTGAAATCAGAGATTATTTAATGTGGTCCAAAAATATTTCTGTCAAAATCAGATTGTATCGTCTAAAGTTTGATTATTTCTTCCAATGAGAAACTTCTTTTGATATCGTTTCTTTTCTTATCTGAGATTGTTCTTATTAGTTCTATAGTGATTCTTTCAACATGTGATTATACAATCTAGCGAGAGATTGTTCTTACTAGTTCTATAGTGATTCTTTCAACATGTGATTATACAATCTAGCGAGAGATTGTTCTTACTAGTTCTATAGTGATTCTTTCAACATGTGATTATACAATCTAGCGTGAGATTGTTCTTACTAGGTCTATAGTAATCCTTTCAACATGTGATTATACAATCTAGCGAGAGATTGTTCTTACTAGTTCTATAGTAATTCTTTCAACATGTGATTTTACAATCTAGCGAGAGATTGGTCTTACTAGTTCTATAGTAATCCTTTCAACATGTGATTTTACAATTTAGCGAGAGATTGTTCTACTGGTACTATAGTAATCCTTTCAACATGTGATTATACAATCTAGCGACAGATTGTTCTTACTAGTTCTATAGTAATCCTTTTAACATGTGATTATACAATCTAGCGAGAGATTGTTCTTACTAGTTCTATAGTAATCCTTTCAACATGTGATTATACAATCTAGCGAGAGATTGTTCTTACTAGTTCTATAGTGATTCTTTCAGCATGTGATTATACAATCTAGCGAGAGATTGTTCTTACTAGATCTATAGTGATTCTTTCAGCATGTGATTATACAATCTAGCGAGAAATTGTTCTTACTAGTTCTATAGTGATTCTTTCAGCATGTGATTATACAATCTAGCGAGAGATTGTTCTTACTAGTTCTATAGTAATTCTTTCAGCATGTGATTATACAATCTAGCGAGAGATTGTTCTTACTAGTTCTATAGTAATTCTTTCAACATTTGATTATACAATCTAGCGAGAGATTGTTCTTACTAGTTCTATAGTAATTCTTTCAGCATGTGATTATAAAATCTAGCGAGAGATTGTTCTTACTAGTTCTATAGTAATTCTTTCAGCATGTGATTATACAATCTAGCGAGAGATTGTTCTTACTAGTTCTATAGTAATTCTTTCAACATGTGATTATACAATCTAGCGAGAGATTGTTCTTACTAGTTCTATAGTAATTCTTTCAGCATGTGATTATAAAATCTAGCGAGAGATTGTTCTTACTAGTTCTATAGTAATTCTTTCAGCATGTGATTATACAATCTAGCGAGAGATTGTACTTCGTAGCCTGTGGTTATTTCTTATAATCAGTGATCTAATTTTCTAATCCAAGATTATTTATTTTAATATGAGATTATTTTACTTAATCCGAGATTATTTATTTTAATATGAGATTATTTCACTTAATAAAAGATTATTTATTTTAATATGAGATTATTTTACTTAATCCAAGATTATTTATTTTAATATGGTATTATTTTACTTAATCCGAGATTATTTCTTCTGCGATCTTATTTTCCTTAATCAGAGATTATATCTCTTAGTCGGAGATTATTTCTTTCAGAGTTTTATTATTTCCTTTAATGCGAGATTATTTCTTCTAATAGGAGAAGATGAAGAAGAGAAGAAGTAGAAGGGAAAAAAAGAAGAGGAAGAAGGGGATTTAATAAACTGCGTAGTTAGGAGCCCGATATCACAAGAATGTACAAACGATAGGACTAAAGGTAACATATTTTACAGCAATCCAGAAAATATCCAAATATTAGTGACACATCGATAGCTACAAGTTGTTTGAAGTTGTTTGATATTAAGTCTTCAATTATAGATCATAGTGACACATCGATAGCTACAAGCTGTTTGAAGTTGTTTGATATTAAGTCTTCTATTATAGATCATCGATCACTTTCTGAATCGTAAACTTCGATACGGCCGAGTTCTATATTTTCAATAAACTCGTTTTATTTTTCCAATATTTGATATTTTTAGTGTATGGCTCAAGGTTGTGGGATCTGATGAAAGGGGCAGTGATTGACGTCACCGTTTGAGGCATTTATTTTGAGTTATTTTAGCTCCGTTTTTTGTGTGAGGAAAATGACGAGAATTGTGCATGAATATGATTTATGTTTAAAGTTAGTTTCATCTGACGATCAGAACAGTCAGTCAGCTTATCGAAGGGAGGAAATGATATTATCATCAAAATGGCGGTACCTTTTCGCCGGTTCCTTGGCAATGAAGTGTCATTACGTTGATGTGTGTTTCTCAATGAAGAAAATGGCATTTGTTGACTGTAATGGAATACGTTGTTGTGACGGCTCTTGTTTGTTAACAAGGTAGTCTATTAATGACATTTGTTGACTGTAATGGAATACGCTGTTGTGTCGGCTCTTGTTTATTAACAAGGTAGGCTATTGATGACATTTGTTGACTGTAATGGAATACGCTGTTGTGTCGGCTCTTGTTTATTAACAAGGTAGGCTATTAATGACATTTGTTGACTGTAATGGAATACGCTGTTGTGTCGGCTCTTGTTTATTAACAAGGTAGTCTATTAATGACATTTGTTGACTGTAATGGAATACGCTGTTGTGTCGGCTCTTGTTTATTAACAAGGTAGTCTATTAATGACATTTGTTGACTGTAATGGAATACGCTGTTGTGTCGGCTCTTGTTTATTAACAAGGTAGGCTATTGATGACATTTCTTGACTGTAATGTAATACGCTGTTGTGTCGGCTCTTGTTTATTAACAAGGCAGGCTATTAATGACATTTGTTGACTGTAATGTAATACGCTGTTGTGTCGGCTCTTGTTTATTAACAAGGCAGGCTATTAAAGACATGTGTTGACTGTAATGGAATACGCTGTTGTGTCGGCTCTTGTTTATTAACAAGGCAGGCTATTAATGACATTTGTTGACTGTAATGGAATACGCTGTTGTGTCGGCTCTTGTTTATTAACAAGGCAGGCTATTAAAGACATGTGATGACTGTAATGGAATACGCTGTTGTGTCGGCTCTTGTTTATTAACAAGGCAGGCTATTAAAGACATGTGATGACTGTAATGGAATACGCTGTTGTGTCGGCTCTTGTTTATTAACAAGGCAGGCTATTAATGACATTTGTTGACTGTAATGGAATACGCTGTTGTGTCGGCTCTTGTTTATTAACAAGGCAGGCTATTAAAGACATGTGTTGACTGTAATGGAATACGCTGTTGTGTCGGCTCTTGTTTGTTAACAAGGTAGTCTATTAATGACATTTGTTGACTGTAATGGAATACGTTGTTGTGTCGGCTTTTGTTTATTAACAAGGCAGGCTATTAAAGACATTTGTGGACTGTAATGGAATACGCTGTTGTGTCGGCTCTTGTTTATTAACAAGGTAGTCTATTAATGACATGTGTTGACTGTAATGGAATACGCTGTTGTGTCGTCTCTTGTTTATTAACAAGGCAGGCTATTAATGGCATGTGTTGACTGTAATGGAATACGTTGTTGTGTCGGCTCTTGTTTATTAACAAGGCAGGCTATTAAAGACATGTGTTGACTGTAATGGAATACGCTGTTGTGTCGGCTCTTGTTTATTAACAAGGTAGTCTATTAATGACATGTGTTGACTGTAATGGAATACGCTGTTGTGTCGGCTCTTGTTTATTAACAAGGTAGTCTATTAATGGCATGTGTTGACTGTAATGGAATACGCTGTTGTGTCGGCTCTTGTTTATTAACAAGGTAGGCTATTAATGACATTTGTTGACTGTAATGGAATACGTTGTTGTGTCGGCTCTTGTTTATTAACAAGGTAGGCTATTAATGGCATGTGTTGACTGTAATGGAATACGCTGTTGTGTCGGCTCTTGTTTATTAACAAGGCAGGCTATTAAAGACATGTGTTGACTGTAATGGAATACGTTGTTGTGTCGGCTCTTGTTTATTAACAAGGTAGGCTATTAATGGCATGTGTTGACTGTAATGGAATACGTTGTTGTGTCGGCTCTTGTTTATTAACAAGGTAGGCTATTAAAGACATGTGTTGACTGTAATGGAATACGTTGTTGTGTCGGCTCTTGTTTATTAACAAGGCAGGCTATTAATGTCATGTGTTGACTGTAATGGAATACGTTGTTGTGTCGGCTCTTGTTTATTAACAAGGCAGGCTATTAATGACATGTGTTGACTGTAATGGAATACGTTGTTGTGTCGGCTCTTGTTTATTAACAAGGCAGGCTATTAATGACATGTGTTGACTGTAATGGAATACGTTGTTGTGTCGGCTCTTGTTTATTAACAAGGCAGGCTATTAATGGCATGTGTTGACTGTAATGGAATACGTTGTTGTGACGGCTCTTGTTTATTAACAAGGCAGGCTATTAATGACATGTGTTGACTGTAATGGAATACGCTGTTGTGTCGGCTCTTGTTTATTAACAAGGCAGGCTATTAATGACATTTGTTGACTGTAATGGAATACGTTGTTGTGTCGGCTCTTGTTTATTAACAAGGTAGGCTATTAATGACATGTGTTGACTGTAATGGAATACGTTGTTGTGTCGGCTCTTGTTTATTAACAAGGTAGGCTATTAATGACATGTGTTGACTGTAATGGAATACGTTGTTGTGTCGGCTCTTGTTTATTAACAAGGCAGGCTATTAATGGCATGTGTTGACTGTAATGGAATACGTTGTTGTGACGGCTCTTGTTTATTAACAAGGCAGGCTATTAATGACATGTGTTGACTGTAATGGAATACGCTGTTGTGTCGGCTCTTGTTTATTAACAAGGCAGGCTATTAATGACATTTGTTGACTGTAATGGAATACGTTGTTGTGTCGGCTCTTGTTTATTAACAAGGTAGGTTATTAATGACATGTGTTGACTGTAATGGAATACGTTGTTGTGTCGGCTCTTGTTTATTAACAAGGTAGGCTATTAATGACATGTGTTGACTGTAATGGAATACGTTGTTGTGTCGGCTCTTGTTTATTAACAAGGCAGGCTATTAATGACATGTGTTGACTGTAATGGAATACGTTGTTGTGTCGGCTCTTGTTTATTAACAAGGTAGGCTATTAAAGACATTTGTTGACTGTAATGGAATACGCTGTTGTGTCGGCTCTTGTTTATTAACAAGGTAGTCTATTAAAGACATGTGTTGACTGTAATGGAATACGCTGTTGTGTCGGCTCTTGTTTATTAACAAGGCAGGCTATTAATGACATTTGTTGACTGTAATGGAATACGTTGTTGTGTCGGCTCTTGTTTATTAACAAGGCAGTCTATTAATGACATTTGTTGACTGTAATGTAATACGTTGTTGTGTCGGCTCTTGTTTATTAACAAGGTAGTCTATTAAAGACATGTGTTGACTGTAATGGAATACGCTGTTGTGTCGGCTCTTGTTTATTAACAAGGCAGGCTATTAATGACATTTGTTGACTGTAATGGAATACGTTGTTGTGTCGGCTCTTGTTTATTAACAAGGCAGTCTATTAATGACATTTGTTGACTGTAATGTAATACGTTGTTGTGTCGGCTCTTGTTTATTAACAAGGTAGGCTATTAATGACATGTGTTGACTGTAATGGAATACGTTGTTGTGTCGGCTCTTGTTTATTAACAAGGCAGGCTATTAAAGACATGTGTTGACTGTCCTGTGTGTGTGAGCAAATCCAACGATGGAAAACAAGCCAAATCGGGAACATCGTATGATTGCGCTGCTGGAAAGATCTCAAGCAATTAGTCACGAACTTCATCGTGTTCTCCTTTGAAAACATCATGTTCGTTACATTTCATGTCCTAGACGTTTTGCAAATTTGATGTTGACTTGGAGTAATTGCCGTGATTCTTTGGATGAAATTGTGCACTCAATAAATTAATGCGAGGAAGATTTATCATTGTTTCTGTAGAGAGAAAAAACGGGGGCTTCGTTACTGTTCTATATCAGACCACTAGAGAATTCACATATAACGCTAGGCAGGGAAGGTGGCATTAACGTTTGACTTGTCAATGAGAACAATGAGGTGAGTAAAATATGCCATCATCGGCGAACTCTGCTAACTGGATCAGGTGATTAGCTCAGACACAGAAAATGACACCGTAGAGCTGACGCTAATCAGTTCCCTAATGTAACTTCTGCAGCGGTCCAACGAACTTGACCTCATTCCACCATGTTTGGAAACGGAAGTCCAGCTAATAACTATATCAAACTAGGGCAGACGGTGCTCGTAAGCCTGGAGGGCAGACCACTAAGGGCAGAATCCCCCTACAGAAAAGACAATCTGCTGCCTTTCAGGAAGATTGGAGACAATCAAAGGCTTAGGAAAGCAAACCTGAATAAAATAATGGCTAAAATCGAATGCACGGGCCACTGGCGCAGAACACAGTGCAGCGTTTTAACAAGTAATCAATCAGACTGGATCTAACAGACTCTAATTATGATAGAAACTACCGCTGACCGGAAAGGCTTCCAGATACAGCTGGATATAATACACTAGAATGGGGAGGTCATATACCACAAAAAATAAGCTCTATCAATCAGACTAGCACAGGAGGAGATAGACGTTGCCTACATCCAGGAAAATCATTTTTATCCTCAGCACAGATTTATGATCAGGGGCTACCAAACATTTAGACAAGACAGGGAAGGTCACACGGGTAGAATTCTTATACTTATTAAAAATTCCATCCCAGCAAAACTGATAGAGGTAGTCACAAACGGAGAGGCAGAGATCATTGGTACAGACCTATACATTAACTCCGCTAGTATAAGGATATTTAATATATACTGTCCAAATGACAAAGTACTGAAGCTGGAGTCAATGGAAATAACGCCATCAAAGTGTCTGGTAGTAGGAGACTTTAACAGCCACTCTGAAAAATGGGGATATAGGGAGTCCAATGTTTGAGGTGAAGAAGTGGAAGAATGGGAAATAGACAACAAACTATTCCTCATAAACTCTAGGGAGGACCACCAACCTTCTACTCAAGAAGATGGAAAACAACTTCAACTCCCGACCTAGCATTTGCAACTGGAGACATATCTATCAAATAACCAGAAAAGTGCTGAAACAACATGGAGATAGTGACCATAGACCAGTCAAACTTTCAGTGGTTGTTGCTCACAAACAGGAGTTGCAAATACCTCTTCCCCGCTGGAACTATAAGAGAGCAGATTGGGCAAAGTTTGCAAGGCTCACTGATGCATATACTGCGCCTATCAACACCCACGAAAAGAAGGTCAATAATATGATAGATCGGTTAACAAATGGAATGCTGAGAGCTGCTAAAGAATCCATTCCTAGAGGAGCAAGAAGAAACTACAAGCCATACTGGAGCAAGGAAATACACAGACTAGAAGAGGAACTGGACTCTGCTAGAGAACTAGCTGAAACATCACACAGCACAGAGAGCAACTGAAGATAACTCAAAACATTAAATTGGTTGCTGGAAACAGCTTGGTAAAGTGGTTTACAGTGATAAAAGATAAAGGTAATGTACGAGACTTGAACCGGCGTCTTAGCACGCGAGTTTCCATCCATATGTGCTCGGCCGCCTATCCAGAAATGTTCGGAGATTTCTGATGGTTTACAGTGACGTGGCAATAAACGAGATTCTATATGACATGTTCTGAACGCCCGTTTTCAAAGAAGCAAAGGACGAGGCAGCTGTAATAAAGTAAGTCTATCTATCTATCTATTGACCTTTCGAGCCGTAACCGGCCCACAGGGCGTAGACCAAGACACACCCTCTCCTATATGAATTTTTGTTCTAGCAGTTTTCTTTTAAAGATATTTTATTAAATCTCGCCATCTGTCTCTGTTCTGTGCAAGCAGTTCTATCTCATTGAGGGAGCCGATTCCTGCTGCTCTTGCCTCTCTCATCAATGTTCTTCTCAGTGTCTCCCTGGGTCTTCCTCTTTTTCTTTTACCTGTTGTTTCCCATATGAGGGCTTGCTTTGCTATTCGATTATTATCTCTTCTCATCACATGTCCAACGTATGACCATCGTCTTTTCTTTATTACTGAAGATATTAGTGGTTGATTGG
The DNA here is from genome assembly GCA_032433765.1 of Megaustenia siamemsis. Taxonomy (NCBI): domain Eukaryota; kingdom Metazoa; phylum Mollusca; class Gastropoda; order Stylommatophora; family Ariophantidae; genus Megaustenia; species Megaustenia siamemsis. The sequence continues at coordinate 64,766,636 of JAVIAB010000047.1, read as the reverse complement.
CGATTTCTCTAATTTCCTCGTTTGTTTTGAATTCGTTCCATTCTATACCAAGTATTTTCCTTAGACATTTATTTTCGAATGCGTTCAACTTTGTTTCTATATCTCTTGTTGTTTTCCAGCTTTCACACGCATACGTAAGGGTTGATAGTACATTTGATTTGAATAGCCTAAGTTTTGTGTTTGTGCTAATGAGTTTTGATTTCCACAACTTTTCAAGGCTTCTGAAAGACATTGCTGCTTTAGCCAGTCTGATTCTAATTTCTTTGCTCGTATCCCCTTCTCGATCAATGTGACTTCCAAGATAGATAAAGTGATCGATCTCTTCTACTGGTTTGTTTTCCATGTATATTTTGTCACTTGTTAGAAATAAAGTAAGTACCAAACATTAAATCGGCCGCTGGAAACAGCTTGGTAAAGTGGTTTACAGTGACGTGGCAATCAACGAGTGTGTATAAGACATATTCTGAACGCCCGTTTTCAAAGAAGCAAACGACAAGGCAGCTGTAATATCGTAAGTACCAAACCATTTGTTTACAATACAAAATAGAATATCGTGAAAACAATATACGGTAGATGATATTGTTTTAAAAAGTAAACTCATCGAGTGCCTACACACTCAACACAGCGGCTAGCAATAATATATAATTTGATATTCTTCAGAAAACAAGAATCAACAGTATAACGACAACAACAAAACATTCAGCGTCTGGTCTCGGTGAGTCTGTTATTGTGCTAAATGATATTATTGTTCGTGTTGAGGTGTCTGGTGTGGGTGAGTCTGTTATTGTGCTAAGTGATATCATTGTTCGTGTTGAGGTGTTTGGTGTCGGTGAGTCTGCAATTGTGCTAAATGATATCACTGTTCGTGTTGAGGTGTCTGGTCTCGGTGAGTCTGTTATTGTGCTAAATGATATCATTGTCCGTGCTGAGGTCATGTCAAGATGATGGTTCGTTCGGACAAAATGAAGAGTCTCTATATCTTGGCATATTTTTGCATCTGCGGGCAAAAATCACACTTCCCAATGGGGATAGTTTACAAGCGAATGACAAAACGGGCCCAGTCAACAACGATCTCCAAAGTCTAATTCCACAAGTCGACATATGTCTGAACGACACGTTGATGACATCATCAGAAGATGCTATCCTTGTAGAGCAGTATTCGAGGCTACGCTAAACTAGAGTGAGTGCGAACACAAGATACTTGACGGCCGCATTATTCTACAAAGACAGCCGGACACCGTGATGATACACAGGGTGATTCCAACGAAGGGTTTCAAATACATCGCGATTTGTCTTCGCATAGTAAACAACTGAAATGATGGGGCGTTTGCACTGTGACCTCTTTGTGCAGGATCGCTACATGTTAAACAGAGTCGATGTAACGATCAAACTCCCACCTCTATAGATGTATTCAACATGATGTCTAACGATAAATCTCTACGTTATTAGAATGTCATCGCTGGCCTTGTTTGCAGGGAAGCTAATCCATCGATTTCTCTAGCCCATGAAAAGGCTCTTTTAAAGGAGACGGCACGGTACCCCATCAAAAGGGTTACCATCAAGAGATTTTCCAATACTGACGGCATGCACTCACATAGTCAGGACAATTTATTTTTGAGTCGAACACCCACCCGGTTAGTTATTGGTCTGGTTACAGCACTCACATCACTCACATAGTCAGGACAATGTATCTTTTAGTCGAACACCCACCCGGTTAGTTATTGGTCTGGTTACAGCACTCACATCACTCACATAGTCAGGACAATGTATCTTTTAGTCGAACACCCACCCGGTTAGTTATTGGTCTGGTTACAGCACTCACATCACTCACATAGTCAGGACAATGTATCTTTTAGTCGAACCCACCCGGTTAGTTATTGGTCTGGTTACAGCACTCACATCACTCACATAGTCAGGACAATTTATTTTTGAGTCGGACACCCACCCGGTTAGTTATAGGTCTGGTTACAGCACTCACATAGTCAGGACAATTTATTTTTGAGTCGGACACCCACTCGGTTAGTTATAGGTCTGGTTACAGCACTCACATCACTCACATAGTCAGGACAATTTATTTTGAGTCGAACACCCACCCGGTTAGTTATAGGTCTGGTTACAGCACTCACATAGTCAGAACAATTTATTTTGAGTCGAACACCCACCCGGTTAGTTATAGGTCTGGTTACAGCACTCACATAGTCAGGACAATTTATTTTTGAGTCGAACACCCACCCGGTTAGTTATAGGTCTGGTTACAGCACTCACATCACTCACATGGTCAGAACAATTTATTTTTGAGTCGAACACCCACCCGGTTAGTTATAGGTCTGGTTACAGCACCCACATAGTTAGAACAATTTATTTTTGAGTCGAACACCCACTCGGTTAGTTATAGGTCTGGTTACAGCACTCACATCACTCACATAGTCAGGACAATTTATTTTTGAGTCGAACACCCACCCGGTTAGTTATAGGTCTGGTTACAGCACTCACATAGTCAGGACAATTTATTTTTTTAGTCGAACACCCACCCGGTTAGTTATAGGTCTGGTTACAGCACTCACATATTCAGAACAATTTATTTTTGAGTCGAACACCACCCGGTTAGTTATAGGTCTGTTTACCTCCAGCGCCTTTAAAGCTTGTTAATAACGCTAAAACTTTCAATGTTCAATCCTTTGGATTGACTTACTTGAACTTAACGGTCGACAGGCGATGCATTACCAGAAAACCCATAACTATGGACTTTGAGCGAAATCACTACATGCGAGCCTTCTTCGGCACTATTTTGGCCATGGGTCTCAATGGTAGAGACGCTGGGAACAATATTGAATATCGCCACTTCAGAGATGGAGTTTGTTTATTTGCTTTTGACTTGTCTCCCTGTTTTAACTGATGACTCGCAGTTTGATCTAGCCAAAAGCGGGCCCTTGTCTATAGAGCTTAATTCCGCCACTCCCACAAGTGTTCCCATACAGGTCCACGCTGAGCTGTATTCTGTACTTGTCTATAGAGCTTAAATCCGCCACTCCCACAAGTGTTCCCATACAGGTCCACGCTGAGCTGTATTCTGTGCTTGTCTATAGAGCTTAATTCCGCCACTACACAAGTGTTCCCATACAGGTCCGCGCTGAGCTATATTCTGTGCTTGTCGATAGAGCTTAATTCCGCCACTCCACAAGTGTTCCCATACAGGTCCACGCTGAGCTGTATTCTGTGCTTGTCTATAGAGCTTAAAATCGCCACTCCCACAAGTGTTCCCATACAGGTCCACGCTGAGCTGTATTCTGTGCTTGTCTATAGAGCTTAAAATCGCCACTCCCAAGTGTTCCATACAGGTCCACGCTGAGCTGTATTCTGTGCTTGTCGATAGAGCTTGACACTGCTGCAATAGCCAATTTTTGCCACATACTTCTTTGTTCTATTATTCCCTATTATCGCCTCGGAAGTTCCCCATATAATAATATTTATGTATTATTATTTGTACTTCAGATACTACAGCTGGTTCTCCCTTTGTTGTTTGAAAACGGCCGTTCAGAAACTGCCTTTTATACTCTCGTATACAAAAAAATAAGTAATCTAACAGCGAGTAAAATAACACGATTAACACAACGGACAAGGAGAAACAGACATCATAACGAACGAACCATCATCTCTACAAACCCTAAGCACGAACAACTGGATCATGTAGCACAATAACAGACTCACTGATAAACAGTCATGTGACGAACACACCGAGACGAAGACACCGAATGTTACACAACTTATCCACACTAATGACTACAGAGATGCATGGCACGAAACCACAGCCTACTCTATATATAGCCATAGGACTAAGGGACATCACTCTAATCGTTCGGCTCAACGAACTCAAGATGTCTGACACATGTCGTGGATTTTTATTAAGTTTACTAAATTAATTCATGATTAATTAGCTAATAACAGTTTGTGTTTTATTATTAATAACACAAGTTGATACTTGTTTTTGAAAATATGCCTGACAAGTGTTGTGTTCCTGGATGTAGATCTAACTATAGACAAGAAGAAGGATATGTCACTGTGTTCAGGTTTCCTCAGGCAGACACTGTTAGACAAAAGTGGATGAAAAATATTCCTCGCAAAGATTGGGTTCCAACTGATAGAAGTGTTGTATGTGCTAAACATTTTCGTCAAGATGAAATTACTACATTTGATAAATACACAGACACTGCTGGTGCTGTGCACATATTTAATAGAAGATGCCCAGTATTAAAATTAGATGCAGTTCCAACTATTTCCCCAATTTGCCAACATATTTATCAACTGAGCCAACTGTCTTGAGAAAAGACCCTAAAACAAGAGCTGCAGAAATTAATGATAGATATGAAGCAAGTGTTGACAAATGGTTGGCTTCCGATATGTTTATTGATTTCTGTAGATTTCAAACAAAGTTTGAAGTTGAACTGAAGGACTCTCTTAAATTTTGGAAGCACATTAGTATGGACAATGAGTATGTACTTTTGTACAAAGTTAAAGTAGAAGCAAACTGTGCCCCTTGTTTAGGAATTAGCATAAAAATACTGCCAGACTTATCATTTTTTGTTTATGATAAGGGAGATGAAGTCAGCTTCAAAAATTTAACTTGGATTACCAACAATAGAAAGCTTGAGCGATGGTCGCAGATACAAAATTTGATGGCCCATTACCAGCATGTAGACTCTGCAGATGTCACAGCTTTAGACTTTGTGTTAAAAGCACACGAAAATCTTGTAAAAGCCATCACATTAAGTAGCAACGAACAACATAACAAGGCATTGCAATTTTAGATGAGCAACTTCATTTGATGTCACATCCTGATAATAGAAAACGTTACTCTAGTAGCATACTTTGTTTTGCTTTCATGGCCTACATTAAATCTCCATCTTGTTATAGGTTTCTTAGAACTCAGAATTATTATGTTTACCGCACCCAAGTACTCTCAAAAGTTTAGTTGCTTCCAAAACGTCAGAAACTTGTATAATAAAATATTTGACGGTAAAGAGTAAACATTATCTTCACGGGAACAGTTTGTTGCTATACAAATGGATGAGATCCATGTTAAAACTGCATTAAATTACACAGGAGGGAAACTAGTAGGATCTGCATCAAATTCTAATGAAACAGCCACAACAGTACAGGCTTTCCTCATCTCTTCTATATTTGGAAGTTACACTGATGTAGTTGGTTTAATACCTATGATAAAAATGTCAGCTACTGATTTAAAGCAAGGCCTGTTACAAGCAATTTCAAATGTTCAATCAGCTGGATTTACTGTGTTAGTTGTACTGTCAGATAATAATGCTGTGAATAGAAAGGTCTACAAAGAACTTTTGGCTGGGTCCTCTGACAAATATCATTTTGATAATCCACAAATACCAGGTACTCCAATTTTTCTTTTACATGATTCAGTACATTTACTGAAATGCATTTGGCATAACTGGGTTAATCAGAAAGATATTGATCAATGCTTTAATTTTCCAACATTTCCTTCTGATGATGCCAGCACAACATATGTTACCACAATTTCTGCTAAATTTTCACATATAAAATCTTTATATAGAAGTGAGCAGAAACAGACTATGAAATTGGCACCCTCATTGACAAACAAAGCATTGTTCCCTTCAACTTTTGACAGACAGAATGTAGCTCTGGCATTGGCAATATTCAGTGACTACAATACTGCAGCTCTTAAACTTTACAGAGATGACCGCATGAACAAAACTGCTGATTTTATTACCATAATATTGCAATGGTGGACCATTGTCAATGTGAAACGCAAATTCTGTGGCGTTAGATCACGCAATGTTTTTGGTAATCCAATCACATCCACTGATCGCAGCAATCTTATATTTATTAAACGCTTTGTACTGTGGCTGGAGACTTGGCAGAAATTGACAGGAAAAGCAGGTAAACTAACAGATGAGACATTCTATGCCCTCAAACACACTATGAATGCTGTCGCTGAGTCTGCAACTTATGCCCTGGACACTCTAAAAGTAGAATATATTTTGCTAGGCAAGCTACAAACTGATAATCTAGAGGCCAGATTTGGTGAATACAGGCAACTTTCAGGATGCAATTACCTGATCTCTGTACAACAGATTCTAGAAGCAGAGCGCAAACTGAAAATTTATTCTATTTTGAGAATGTCATCTCAAAGTTGTGGTGAAGTACCAATTAGTGACCTTTCTGTGGTCTGTAATGTTGACACTGAGCATAGTACATCTAATTCCCACATTATTGATGCTAGTTTTACACAAGAATGGTTCATTATAAATATACACGATTGTAACATCTTTTCTTCAGAAGGCGCTGATCATGTTCTGGTCTATATCAGTGGCTATGTAGCTCACAAAATGTGTAAAAGACTTAAATGTACATCATGTGCTATATTTTTTCATCAATTAAATGACATGCATGCAGAAATTGAATTAGATGTTGCTTGCTGTGACTATACTAAATTTTTGGAACGAGGTGATCTAAAGTACCCAACAAAGTCTCTGACCACGTTAACATTCATTTCCTATGCGGTGATGCAAAAACTTCTCTCATCAGATTTTGAACCAAAATTTTTGGCCAGTACAAACCACAGAGACATTGTTGTTAAGCTTGTTACTGCAAGCTACCTTCAGTACTGCAAGTCTGAGAATATGGAAAAATGTAAGTGTGGCAAATCAAAGATCAGCACACTTTTAATGTCAGTACCAACACTAGCTAATATATTTCTGAACAACTACAGAAAAGTTAGAAATGATGACATCAATAGTAGAAAACCAGCACCTCACGGAAAAGAAAATTAGCCAAATTTTCACACTAAATATTTGTTACCTGCAAACATTTTACCTATGTTCTGTGAAAGCTTGCTAACTGTAATTTGTTAAAATGTATTATAATTTAATTTCTACATTAAAATAATAATGTGTGAATGCATTTATGATTAGCGTGCAAACACAATTGAGTTAAAACATAACCGACTGGTTAAAAATGCTAACAAAAGCAATGTCAGGACTCACAATCTTTACCGCCGGACCCCGTGACGTCATAGGGTATTTCCCACTCTGCCATTTGGCTATATATAGAGTAGGCTGTGGTTGACGTCATTTGATCTAAATCCGTCCTTTCTTGAAAATAAAACTGAAGGAAAAAAAAACCAAACTGACAACCCTGGGCTGACCGCATGACAGTCAAGATGACCTGAAAATACCGTTCTAATTCTGCGGCATGCGTGCAAATGCCAAATCGAGATTTACTTTGGAAAAGTTTGCATGTTTCGGGTAGAGAGAAGCACGAATTCCGGGATATCATTGTACTTGTCTTGATCCCTCAGTGCAGGTCGGTATGATTGATTTTTGAATATGTTGTGAGTAAACCAATTCGCCAATTACTGTTCTAGCACGGTGCCCTTTACAATTATTGTGGCAATAACGTTTGAAGATTTAACTACACATAATTAAGATTTAACTACACATGATTAATTTTATCTTTTTTTTTCAGTGTACACACTAATATTTTTGAGAGAAAGATACTAGATACCGTTATTTGTAATTGGTCTTTTGTTCACTTACCCGAATGCTGTGATCCATGTGTTCGAGTCTATCGCAAGATTACAAATTGTGCCAGGCTTTAAGAGTTATACGAATATATCAACGGAAAGATTCACAATTTTAGCGCGCCAGTACGGATTGCGCGATAAGAATCGAATCAAGGTGTTCTGCAAACAGGAGTAACTAAGAACAAGGAAGGAAAACTAATAAACAAGATAGCTGAAAGCTGAAGTATTTTTATTTTATGAATAACAGGAAGTGTTATGTATTTAAAAGTGTGAGGAAAATCCTCCCAAAATGTTTTCGTACTCAAGAGGGCAAAATTTGAAAACACTTGACATTTGGTGATGGTTATTAACTCATTGTCAATGGCTTCAGTCTGCCAAATCATACGTGGTCAGACGATTCGCAGCGTTTTGAAGGTCAGGAACAAAAAATCTCCACTTTGCTCAGTTCGTGTCCAACATTTTGAAGTGGACCTTACGTTTTACCACCATGCTAGGGAAACGGATAACAGATATGAAGAGCACTGAATCTCTCACTTTTCAACTAATGTGTTAAACGACGTTTATTACTGTACTTTACTTCCACACGACATTGTATGTTCTAATATATTCATTACTTTTACAATCTTAGTGTTTGTCTGTGCTGGCCATGGCTCATATTTTAATGTTTCTGTGCTAGACATGGTTCATATCTTGGTGTGTTTCCGTGAAGCCATGGCTCATATCTTAATGTGTTTCTGTGCTAGCCATGGCTCATATCTTAGTGCATGTTATTTTTGTGTTGAGTAGCCAGTGAATTTTCCATGAAGCCATGACTCATATCTTGATGTGTTTCTGTGCTAGTCATGGCTCATATCTTGGTGTGTTTTCAGTGCTAGCCATGGCTAAAATCTTAGTTTGTGTGTGTGTGTGTGTGTGTGTGTGCTAGCCATGGCTCATATCTTGGTGTGTGTCATGTTAGTCATATCTCATATCTTGGTGTGTCCGTGTTAATCATGTCTCGTCTCTTTATGTGCGTCTGAGTTTAGTAATATCTCATAACTTAGTGTGTATCTGTGTTAGTCATGTGTCATATCTTTGTGTGTACATGTCTGTGTTAGGAATATTTCATATCTTTGTGTGTGCATGTCTGTGTTAGTCACCTCTAGTGACTCGGGCAGATGGTGCTCGTAAACCTGGGAGGGCAGACCATCTAAGGGCAGAATCCCCTACAGAAAAGACAATCTGCTGCCTTGCAGGAAGATTGGGACAATCAAAGGCTAAGGAAAGCAAACCTGAATAAAATGCTGGCTGAAATCAGATGCACTGGGCCACTGGCGCAGAACACAGTGCAACGTATTACGGGTTACAGTCAGAGTGGACATGGCAGACTCTAAATGTGATGTTCTGTCTGTGGGGGTGATCAACACACTTAACCTGACAGCTGACTTCATGTGGGAGTCTGGAATCCTACTCTGATTGAGTCCTGATCGCAGAGAAAGATATATATATCTTAGTGTGTTTCTGTGCTAGCCATGGCTCATATCTTAGCTTGTGTGTGCTCATATCTTGGTGTGTGTCTGTGTTTAGTCATATCTCCTATCTTAGTGTGTATCTGTGTTAGTCATGTGTCATATCTTTGTGTGTGCAGTCTGGGTTAGTGATATCTCATATCTTTGTGTGCATGTCTATGTTAGTCATATCTCATATCTTTGAGTGCATGTCCATGTTGGGCATGTGTCATATCTTTGTGTGTGCATGTCTATGTCAGTCATATCACATATCTTTGTGTACATGTCTATGTTAGTCATGTGTCATATCTTTATGTGTGCATATCTATGTCAGTCATATCTCATATCTTTGTGTGCATGTCTATGTTAGGCATGTGTCATATCTTTGTGTGTGCATATCTATGTTAGTCATATCTCATATCTTTGTGTGCGTGTCTATGTTAGTCATGTGTCATATCTTTGCGTGTATGTCTGTGTTAGTCATATCTCATATCTTGATGTGTGTCAGTGTTAGTCATGCCTCGTATCGCTGTGTGCATGTCTGTGTTCGTCACATCTAATATCTTTGTGTGTGCATGTCTGTGTTAGTCAACTCTAGTGACTCGGGCAGATGGTTCTCGTTAACCTGGGAGGGCCGACCATCTAAGGGCAGAATCCCCCCAAAGAAAAGACAATCTGCTACCTTGCAGCAAGATTGGGGAAAATCAAAGGCTAAGGAAAGCAAACCTGAAAAAATGCTGGCTGAAATCGGATGCACTGGGCCACTGGCGCAGAACACAGTGCAACGTTTTAACGGCTGTTCAATCAGAGTGGATCTGGCAGACTCTAATTGTGATGTTCTGTATGTGGGGGGGGGGGGGGGGGGTCACAACACACTTAACCTGACAGCTGACTTCATGTAAGAGTCTGGAATCTTACTCTGATTGAGTCCTGGTCGCAGATATATATATATATATATATATATATATATATATATATATATATATATATATATATATATATATATATATATAGAGAGAGAGAGAGAGAGAGAGAGATTTCTTTTACCATAACAGTGTTCAAACTGCGCGCGTATCTTCATAATAGGTTATCATCTACACAAATACAGACGCTTGTTTAACAATAACATAGGTTTCTTCTTCTACCTTTCAGCTCCCTGTGGAGCATAGGTCTTCACAAACACTTTCCAAGGCGTTCTGTTTCTTGCATTTTCTTTTAAGTTCATTCCATGTCTTCTCCATCATCTTCATATCTGCTTCCATCTGTCTTCTTTAAGAATATTTTGGTCTTCATCTTTGTCTTTTGCCTTGCGGATTCCAGAAAAGGGCATGATAACACAGGTGTACGTCAACAAAAATAATCTTTTCAACCACGCTCTGTAAGGCCTGGGCAGGTCTACCCATCCATCCACCCACCCATATCCAACCACCCACCCAAATCCCATCCATCCGTCCGTCCATTCGTCCGTCCGTCCATCCATCCATCCATCCAACAATCCCATCCATCCACCCACCACCCATATCACCCATCCACCACCCACCCACCCACCTACCTATCTATCTACCTACCTGCCTGCCTGCCTGTCTGTCTGTCTGTCTATCGTTCGCCTGAAGTATTCTCTATATCTGCAATGTCGTTTCCTGTATAAATCCTACTGTCTTTTGTAACTCTTGCAGTGGCCCATATAGTTTTGTCTGTAATGTTGTATCTATGGGCCAATGGATTTTCCTCGGTCTACTATATTCAGTACAGTCTTGAAGTATGTGTTCAGCAGTCTGGGGCCCCTGTCCACGTGTACATGTAATTGAGGTGCCGATCATGACTTTTGTATGCACCTGGGCAGGTGAATCCTTTCATAAGTTGATACGGCACTTGGGAATTCAGAAGCCTTCAGAAATGTTAAAGATCTACTGTTTTTATTCATAAATTAGAGAGACATTACAGCAAATGAAACTATAAAAGAAGAAACCAAACGAGAGCACATACCAAGCTATATACGGAGATGTGATGTAAGTACATCAGTTTATGTGCTCAAAAGACGAAAGAAGATTCCCACGCGAAGCCTTCATCGGAATTCCGGGTGGCAAAACAAGGAAGATACCGAAAGAAACTCTAAGAAGAACAATTACTTGAGAAGACTCGACTATAGGATTAAGAACAAAGCAAGACCTACAAACCTAGCAGCTAAACTCTCATCATCATCCTCCTCCTCCTCATCATCATCATCATCATCATCACCAGCATCATCATCATCGAGTGTCATCTCCCCAACGAAGGTTGGTTACCATGGAGCGCCATTCTGTTCTGTCTCTTGCTTTTATGGTGCAGGTTGTCATAGGTTGGTTTGTCCATCTTTTTATGTTACTCGTCCATGTTAGTCTTGGTCTGCCTCTGCCTCTTTTACCTTGTATTTTTCTCTCCAGGATTACTTTTAGTAGGCTGTTGTATCTTTTAACATGGCCCAAAAATCGCACTAGCTACTCTCTAGACATGAAGAATTATAATTTCTGCCCCAAGTACCCTTTTCGGCTCGAGAGGAGCTCATTGTTTTGGCCACTTAGAAGTTTATGACAAAGAAAGAACTATCTGGTTTCCTTCGAGTGGACCCTGAGTGAGAATTGTGAGCCTCATCGATCAACTGTAGTTGTAACATCCCTCCCCCCAAAAAAAATGGCGTGCTAAAGTTTGATGTATCGGGTCACAGACAGTGAAAAAGAAATGGCTAGCGACAACAACAGCGATACAACTTTAAGAAAGCTGTGCCATCCTTCGGACTGAAGCTTGATGCCCTCGTCGACGATTTAAAGACTAATCACTTCCAGTGAGATACCATCAACCGATATCAATCAACAAGCCGACACCTGTCGTTGATTTCTATTACGCAATATGCCCTGGTAAGCGGGTTTAGTTTCATCATCAGTTTGGACAGACGGATACGTAGTCATGCGGTCTGAAAAGTTTGAAGTTGAAACATTTCAGAAATTTCAGATTAGGGCGAATTTAGTTTCCACGGATTTCCGTTTGTTTGGCAAAAAAAAAAAAAAAAAAAAAAAAAAAGCCAGAAAAAGCCATAAAAGCCAAAAAAGGCAATAACAATTAAAAAAAAGCCAATCACCTTGAAAAAAAATCCAGATTTCTGAAATCTGGCTTTAAAAAAGCCAATGGCAAGCCTGCCATATGCATTTAACTAGGAATGGCAATGCTGACTTGCAAACTGTCACAAATTATGACTAAAATCAGGTAAACTTGACAAACAAATGACAAATACAACAAATAATAATGCAATAAGTTTTCTTCATTTCTTAGACCGGCAACAGATATCTCGTCTCTCTCTCGAGAGTGGCCGTGAACTTTAAAAAAAAAAAACGCGTTGGTGGGGATAACAGTTTTGTGTAAAATAAGGAGATAATAAAAATACGTTAGGGTCCAGCATTCATTTGAACAAGTTCACTAAATTGTACAAGTGGAGCGCTATCTGGAACAGATCTAACATAAAATGAATAATTGTCGACACTCCTAACAGGAAGTCTTTTTACTGCTTTCATTCTATGTTAAACATTTATAAAGTGTGTAATTCAAGAATAATTGACATTGCACTTAAGAAGGGCACGGCTTATATAAGAAATGAGACAAGACAACACGCGCAATACTCATCACTCTAACGCGTTCGAAAATATTTGAAATATTTCACTTAAATTAAATGTGTTTTAGTATAATCCATCAGTTCTTTGATTCATGGCAGCTTTTCTTTAATTTTGACTTCAAATGCCTTTGAAATTCAAGCTGTATTCGTCACCGTAACAGCTGTATTCGTCACTGTAACAGAAGCTGTATTCGTCACCGTAACAGCTGCATTCGTCACTGTAACAGAAGCTGTATTCGTCACCGTAACAGCTGTATTCGTCACTGTAACAGAAGCTGTTCGTCACCGTAACAGCTGTATTCGTCACTGTAACAGAAGCTGTATTCGTCACTGTAACAGAAGCTGTATTCGTCACTGTAACAGAAGTTGCATTCGTCACTACAGTGTACTGTATTCGTCACGGTAACAGAAGCTGTATTCGTCACTGTAACAGAAGCTGTATTCGTCACTGTAACAGAAGCTGTATTCGTCACTGTAACAGACGCTGCATTCGTTACTGTAACAGAAGCTGTATTCGTTACTGTAACAGAAGCTGCATTTGTCACTGTAATAGAAGCTGTATTCGTTACTGTAACAGAAGCTGCATTTGTCACTGTAACAGAAGCTGTATTCGTTACTGTAACAGAAGCTGTATTCGTTACTGTAACAGAAGCTGCATTTGTCACTGTAATAGAAGCTGTATTCGTCACTGTAAAAGAAGCTGTATTCGTCACCTTAACAGAAGCTGTATTCGTCACTGTAAAAGAAGCTGTATTCGTCACCTTAACAGAAGCTGTATTCGTCACTGTAACAGAAGCTGTACTCGTCACTGTAATAGACGCTGCATTCTTCACTGTAACAGAAGCTGTATTCGTCACTGTAACAGAAGCTGTATTCGTCCACTGTAATAGAAGCTGTATTCGTCGTTGAAATTGTCATGTGTCTTTAGTAAAAATAGGAAATTAGGTCTGACAATATGTTGATAATCAGTTAGTAATTATTAATAGATAACACTCGTAGTATATAACTCACTTATTAAATGTGTTATAATTATTGTGTAATAGGCAACGTATGTTAATTTGAAAGCGAATAACATGAGTTTAAAACGCACGGTGTGTTTATATCTCGTATCAACATTCTTAGTTTCTAGAACTCAGTCCACAATTCAATCTCTTCAAAGAAAGCAGTCGAACATTCTTCATTGACACAAAGTGGACGTCCAAAACTGATTTCCAGAGAATTAGAAGGTTACTCGTCAAGTGAGGAATATGACGCAGTTGACACAGCTCATCCTAAAGTTGTTTCTTTACATGAAGAACACCCTTACTCAGGACCATGCTCTATGCAGTATTGCTCCAAAGACACAATAGTGAACTGTGTTGGACTGTCTTTGAAAGAAATTAGATCAACGTGGTTTCCAAGAAACACCACCATTATCTTACTGGACAACAATGACGTAAAAGCCGTAGACAACGTCAGTTTCTCACATTTGAATGAGCTTAGAGTACTCAGTTTATCCAACAACAAAATAAAACTCATTCAACAAAACGCTTTCAGAGGGCTGGAACACTTGGAGACCCTCAATCTTGAGTATAATCGTTTAACTGAGGCTTCGTATCCTCCAGGAGTGTTTGATCCTCTTGTTAGTCTGACGGACCTTCGACTTCGCTACAATCAAGAGAACAGTAACCTCCCAGACAATTTGTTTACACATCTCAAGAACCTCAACTCTTTAACCATTGACGCTAATGGCAACACTTTCTCTTTAGGAAACGATCATTTAAACTTGACAAAACTAACGTTGTCTGGAAACACCCAAAACTCTGGATGCAGAAAGTTTCGAGAACGTTCAACACGTAACACAATTAGTCGTTGAAGATGTTCCATCCTTGTCCAACTTCACAGACACGGCTCTCCAGCCACTGCACCATTTAGATGCCATCACACTTTACAAAGCGTACATTGGAGTTACTAAATCACTGCACATTTTGAAACCATTAATCGGCAGAAACGTGACTACCATAGTGTACAGACGAGTATCTTTAAATTGGAATGAGGCTTACGCCAGCTTATCTCATAACGAGGTAATACTAAACTTAGAAAAAACACAATATTTAATACAAATTTGTGTCAGAGATTTCTCACTAATGAGCAGTTACATTTTCATTGTTGAAAAAAATGCATTCGTTAGTCCACTGTGGAAAACATGTTTAAAAAGTATAGATTTGTCCGGTAATCCTCTTAAAGGAAATATACTAGCATTTTTCGTTCTAATTAATTTTCCAAATATTGAAATAATGAATGGAGAAAACGTAATTCGACCCTGTTATGACAAGGTATCGTTTTCCACAAGTAATGAGGGAATCACGACGCGTGAGTCTGATGTTTCTTCAATGATGAAACTATCAACGTGCGATCCCGAATTGTTGTCGTTAAGTGGCCGAGACAATCGATATAGCGATAAAGTACTTAGAAATGTGAAAGACGCATTGCCTCAGAAACGAAATACTGAACTAGACATTAAGGTTATGGATGCCACTGATGCAGAACGTAACATTCTAAAATTGAAACAGAAACTATCGTTTCGGTGTACGCGTGACTTATTTACTACGGAACTATTCCGGGCGGCTACTTTGTAGTTTATTTCTCAAATACAATCAAACATTTACAGTTCAGCAGAATTGGATCAGGAGCGAATCCAGATATAAATATTGTTATTGTTGGTTTGAATCATCTTGTTTCTTTGGACTTGACGGACAATGTACTACGAAATTTTACAGGTAATATTGTTGGTCTGGACTCGTTACAAACACTGATTTTGTCTGGAAACGATCTCTCTGTGCTTGCTGGACATTTCTTTGATGGCATGTGTAATCTTGTAGAGCTGGATTTATCTACCTGTCAAGTGAACACAGATTTCTTTGCTAATGAAAGCGCTAGAATTACTCAGAGCCTGAGTCAATTAAAACGACTCGACCTCTCCTCCAACTTGTTGTACTCTTTACAACCTGGAACATTCGCCTCCAACAAAATGTTGGAACAGCTCGACTTGTCAAAGAACCGATTCAAAATATTCCATTCAACTTAAAATATACACCGAATCTCAAGATGTTGGACTTGCGTGAAAATGTATTACCTCCCTTGAACCAAACGAAATGAATGAGTTGAACAGACTAGCCAATAAACCTGGAAGGTTTGACTTGTTTATATCAGGGAATGTTCTGTCGTGTGGATGTGACAGTTTAAAGTTCCTTCATTGGTTAGCGACTACTCGTGTCCGCCTCGATATTGTACATAACTTCACGTGTATGAATAACGAAGGTCAACTTTCCTACTGGAGTATCTCTGATGACCTTGAAGAATTGTGGCGTAAATGTTGGGGTGAGACATTCTTATCATTGGCTCTGATTTTATTGTTCAGCATGGTCATTGGATTCTTATCTGTTTTTGTAATTTGAGAAACAAACATTTTTGCGGACAAAATTACTAGAATTAGTTATTGGATATAAACAGAAAAGACGGGAAGATTATAAAATTGGAGTTTTCATCGGTTACGCTGACAAAGATTATATTTTCCCATGTTTGGTGTTACGTAAATTTATAGAAGACGAGTTAAAACTGACCACATATGTAACCCATCGTGATATGGACCCTTCGTGCGACGTATCAAGCAGTATTGTAGATGCCATAAACGCCAGCTGGAGAACCATCCTTGTATGCACCGATACATTTTTGTTTAACGACGAGTGGTCAATGTTTACACTCAGGTCTGCTGTCTATGCCCAGTCACCGCCAACCCTTCAAGAGTGGTGGTGCTCGTTCATGAAAACCTGGAACATCGACTTCCAGCCGAAGTTGTTAGTGCTGTGCCTGAAGATAACATACTTGTGCTGTCTCAATGGACAACGAATTATAATCTGCAGGAAAAGCTCAAGGTCCATTTGTAGTTTCTGTTGAAATTGATGTAAATTATCACATAAACTGACACTTTGAGATCTGACTCATACATACATATATATATATATATTAGGGTTACCGGGTTTTTGTCAGGTAAAAAGGGAAGATTGTCTGTTTTTGTCAGGGAAAAAACGATAAGTTTTCACGACTAAAAAAAAAAAAATTATCGTAACCCATTTATGGTATTTTATGTTATAGCACTGCCACTACACGTAAAATGTAATTTACTATAATAGCACAGCTACGGATCCTTACTACTACTGCTACTACTTCTACTACTACTACTACTATTACTACTAGTACTACTACTACTACTACCACCTCTGCTTTAAATACTAATGCTGCTACTGCGACTACTACTACAATTGCTACAACAATAACAACTCCAACTCCAACTACTACTACTACTACTACTACTACTACTACTACTACTACTACTACAACAACAACAGCAACTACTACTACTACTACTATCACATGTATAACTAAATGAGGTTCCCGCTACCAGATCCTATTAAAACCTACCAAGAAAAGCACAATGATACCACAACGTTCAAAATAAACTTTCGATTTGGTAAAAATAAATTGGGCATTGACAATTTTACATTAATTACTTGTAATTTCTTATTATTGTTAAAATGAATCGAACTGCCAACTACGAACAAAAATGGTGTAACACATTCAGTTTCCTACGAATTTTAAAATATTTATTCACTAATTTTGTAGATACGAGGAAAAAAAAACGTAATAAATCTGTTTACTGGACTAAGGAAAACATAAGCCGTAAAATGTAATGAAAGTACTTAAATCTTACGTGTAGAACATAAGACATGACAACCCAGTATTTTATATATACGAGTATATTGCTTCCTATATGCTGATTAAGTTTTATAAGCTAAAATCGTATAAATCTTTCTGGGATGGCAATCCTTGGATTACGGTTGTAGTTTTCTTGGACAGTTTTGTTTGTTTTTCTTTGATCTTTAGTGAAGATCTCTGGTGAAGATCTCTGGTGAAGATCTCTAGTGAAGATCTCTAGTGAAGATCTCTGGTGAAGATATATGGTGAAGATCTCTAGTGAATATCTCCGGTGAAGATCTCTAGTGAAGATCTCTAGTGAAGATCTCTGATGAAGATATCTGGTGAAGATCTCTGATGAAGATATTTAGTGAAGATCTCTGATGAAGATATCTAGTGAAGATCTCTGATGAAGATATTTAGTGAAGATCTCTGATGAAGATATCTAGTGAAGATCTCTGATGAAGATATTTAGTGAAGATCTCTGATGAAGATATCTAGTGAAGATCTCTGATGAAGATATTTAGTGAAGATCTCTGATGAAGATATCTAGTGAAGATCTCTGATGAAGATATCTAGTGAAGATCTCTGATGAAGATATCTGGTGAAGATCTCTGATGAAGATATTTAGTGAAGATCTCTGATGAAGATATCTAGTGAAGATCTCTGATGAAGATATTTAGTGAAGATCTCTGATGAAGATATCTAGTGAAGATCTCTGATGAAGATATCTAGTGAAGATCTCTGATGAAGATATCTAGTGAAGATCTCTGATGAAGATATCTAGTGAAGATCTCTGATGAAGATATCTAGTGAAGATCTCTGGTGAAGATATCTAGTGAAGATCTCTGATGAAGATATCTAGTGAAGATCTCTGATGAAGATATCTGGTGAAGATCTCTAGTTAAGTTATCTAGTGAAGATCTCTGATGAAGATCTCTAGTTAAGTTATCTAGTGAAGATCTCTGATGAAGATATCTAGTGAAGATCTCTGATGAAGATATCTGGTGAAGATCTCTGATGAAGATATCTGGTGAAGATCTCTGATGAAGATATCTGGTGAAGATCTCTGATGAAGATATCTGGTGAAGATCTCTGATGAAGATATCTAGTGAAGATCTCTGATGAAGATATCTGGTGAAGATCTCTAGTTAAGTTATCTAGTGAAGATCTCTGGTGAAGATCTCTAGTGAAGATCTCTAGTTAAGTTATCTAGTGAAGATCTCTGGTGAAGATCTCTGGTGAAGATCTCTGGTGAAGATCTCTGATGAAGATCTCTAGTTAAGTTATCTAGTGAAGATCTCTAGTGAAGATCTCTGGTGAAGATCTCTGGTGAAGATCTCTGATGAAGATCTCTAGTTAAGTTATCTAGTGAAGATCTCTAGTGAAGATCTCTGGAACGGTGCGGTTGGTTCTGCTCTGAAGTTTGATGAAATGATACTGGTCGGGAAGGCTTTTGGGCTGGTTTTCTCATTATGATATCGGATGTTAATGCCCATATCACCGGTTTTTAAAATGTTTCTACAGCTGTTCCATCTGTGTAGGCATGTATCCACTTTTTGGGGTTGTTATTGTTGTGATACATCTTTTCAGCCGCTCCATCTGTGTAGACATGTATCCACTTTTTGGGGTTGTTATTGTTGTGATACATCTTTTCAGCCGCTCCATCTGTGTAGGCATGTATCCACTTTTTTGGGGTTGTTATTGTCGTGATACATCGCTTCAGCTGTTCCATCTGTGTAGGCATGTATCCACGTTTTTGGGGTTGTTATTGTCGTGATACATCGCTTCAGCTGTTCCATCTGTGTAGGCATGTATCCACTTTTTTGGGGTTGTTATTGTCGTGATACATCGCTTCAGATGAAATAAAAACTTAGACCCGAACACCTCGTGGTGACTGCTCAGGACAAGCGGCCTTTATTCTCTTGTCCTATATGCCGCCCCAAGTAATGGGATAAAGCCGTCAAGATAATTGTAACTTGTTATAACCGAATGGGACACTAGGACTATATAAGTACATGTATAATCTTTTCGGTAATTTCTATTTTTCTCCAGTCGTCGACTTTTGTTATTAATCTATCACGATAATAATTTCATTATGATTGTGTGGTAATACTTTCTTCCTGCAATATGTACCTTAAAAAATAACTTTGTATATTAAGTATGACTTGCGTTGTTCTTGTTTCACAGCATTGCTACACATAGAGTTATTGAATAATTTGCGGGTCATCATCTTTGCAATCTGGACATGTCCATAGGTGCTCAGATCCCCTCCTCAGCAAGTCCCTCAGTGTCCAGCGACTGACGACTCCAGTTCTATGTTGGTTGATAAGTCTTCTTACACGGCCACTAAGTTTCTCATTTCTGGCTGTGTCCAGCGACTGACGACTCCAGTTCTATGTTGGTTGATAAGTCTTCTTACACGGCCACTAAGTTTCTCATTTCTGGCTGTGTCCAGCGACTGACGACTCCAGTTCTATGTTGGTTGATAAGTCTTCTTACACGGCCACTAAGTTTCTCATTTCACATTTAGGATGTGCTCATCCTAACTCCCATTTCCATCATCCGAAGAAGTGATGTGGATCTGTGTTTGTCGAAGTCCTGTGCTCTTCCCACATCTCGGTGGGCATTGATGGTGTCCGCCCAATCTATTGGTTGCCCGTCCTCAACGACAGCGTAGCTAGCCAACCTGTCCGCTCTTTCATTTCCCCGTACTCCCGCATGTCCAGGGACATAGACAAAGGTGACCTTGCGTATTTTGGACTTCTGCAATCACTCTACCTATTGCATGCGTACATAGCCCGCCTCCACTTTTTTTAAATCATGCTCATCGAATCACTCAGTATACATGCTTGGGTGTAGTCCTGTGACTCTAACCATTTGAATGCCTTGGTCACAGCCATCACCTCCATTGTCATGCTACTCGTGGTCATGATGTATGCACCACTGTCTTCTTTGATTACTACACATCTTTCAAGCAAATTCATGTGAAAATAGTTGGGTCACTTCTTCACAGTTCTTGCCAGAAGCTGACAAAGAAATCACGCAAAAAATATCTATTTTTTCTTCTTTTCTGTCCCATTTGCCTTTCAACGATAACATTTCTCTTCTTTTGACCTCTCCTACTGTTGTGCCCATCAGCAACATAATTTCGCAATATTTCGTGGCCATCCTTCGCAGATTGCTGCAAGCATACCAACAAATGTATTAATAAGATAATATATCTAAGTTATTGTGAATACATTAAATAACTACACAACAAACATGACAAGGAACTGATATAGTAACAAAACGTAGGTTTTTAAGAGCCTGTTTTTTTTTAAAGACCATATTGACATACAACTATGAAACAAAAACAATCGACATATTTGCTGAAAAATGCATTAATATATTTGAATGCAAGTGTTACAGAAGAATACTCAGAATATCATGGAAGGCGAAAAGAACAAACAAGTCAATTTTGCAAGAACTAAAAATGTCAGAAAACTGGTTGATAAAGATTAAACAAGAAATATAAAATATGTTGATCATGTAAAACGATATAGTGGCCTAAAGATGATAATTACGATGGGCACGCGTGATTTCCAGACAAATTACGGAGAGGAAGATCTAGAAGACGCCAGGTGCAAGATATCACAGACAACTGGGAGCTCCACAAAGAACAGAGAAAATATAAGCGTAACTAACATGGGAGCAAAGTTTAAAGAGAGGCAAATCTCTACACATCTTTAGCCTCCCATCTGTGATATATTATAATCACTTTAACTTTCTTAACATCTCTGAATGTATTATTGTTGTTTCACTTAAACAAATTAAAACTGTGTTATTTATTTGAAATATTCCTAATTTATTTACATTATAGAGCAAGACGCCCACCAGCATCTAGATATTCAACATATAGTGATATAGCTTTAATAAAGAAGAAATGAAACAAAAGAGAAAAATAAACGGTACGGTTAAAGCATTACGTAATAAATGGGCGACACAAATCTGAACGTTGCAGCTCAATTGGCGTTCAACAGGAACAAAAAACAATGCATACAAATCTGTGTATGTATTGTTTGTTTGTTCCTTGTGAAGGCCTATTGAGCCGAAATGTCGTTCAGATTTGTGTCATTCATTTATTACATAAAGCTTTAACCGTACCATTTTATTCCCTTTCTTCTTTACAATCAGCTTCGCATTTTTATGCAATACTTCCCCCCCCCCCCCCCCTAGTTTATTCATGTCTTTACTCTGCCTGGTCTCGGAATAAAACAAAATATCTGGCCTTGTCAGACAACAGAAGGAGGCCCTGTGTGCACATGAAAGAATCTTTGGCAGATAAAAACCAAGAGTAGACCAAAAGTGCCTGCTGCCATAACAAAAACTGTTAAATTAGGAATCAATCCATGTCGAAGATGTGTCAGCACAAAAGGAGCATATACCGCATCTTGCTGTACACTTAGCAACACAAGGCATCTATACATGCCCACAATACAGGTGAATGCTAAGAGACAAATTCTTTGTTTATGAAATATGTACTTTCACTATTTATCCTACAATCACGTGTATATCGTTACCAAAGGTTAAGGAAGCAGTCCTGAACAAACATTTGTAGTAGACAAACCCATAGGATCGTAAAGTACACAAAACAGTCACAGTGCAATAAAGTTTGCTACCTAGTGAAGATGAAAAAAAAATACATTCTGAAGTTAATATATCTAAAAGTATGAAATAATTCATCATCAGGTACCATGCCTGTTGGCGTAGGTGATCTCTCCACAGTTATTTATCATTTCTGTTGTTGACCTTCTGCCAAGCCATCCTCTTAAGCTGTCAGGTATCTTTTCTCTTCGTCCCTTAATTTTTCCAGCTGTTACAATATATTCCAATGTTTCCCTTCTTATTACATGGCCAAAAAATGACTGTTTCTTCCTAACATTGGAAATCAGCTCTCTTTTCGCTTTGGCCACTTTCATAACGTTTTCATTACTCTTCTTAGCTGCCCATGGTATTCTCAACATTCTTCCGTAAAACCACATTTCTACAGCCTCCAGTGATTTTCTTGTCTGTTGTTCTATTGAACATGATTCACGTCCATATATTAAGACTGGCTCTACATAACATTTAAGAACTCTTTTTCTTGTTTCTATTGTCAAAAACGGATTGCACAGTATCTTCATTTTTGTTGGGGGAAACTGCTTTTGCCTGAGCCATGAGATAATTAAATGAAACACATGAAATATTTTGGTTAAATGATCAATAACAAAGAGATGAAAATAGTTGTTTGTTGGACATTGTTTTAATTTCACTTGCATAAAATAATTGTTATCACACATGTCTGAATCTTCATCAACTGACATTTCAACATTGAAAATTGTTGGCATGTCAATATAATTCACAACGCACCTTTCTCTTTCCAAGACAGACATCAAGCAACCTGCTAATGGAAACACTGCAAGCAACACCCACTATATCACCACACTTGTTGCCAACAATAAAACATATTCAGAATGAATTTGAAATGAGAAAACAAGAATATACAATTATTTAAGTGTTGTAACTGACTTCAGCATTATTTTTTGGCAAGGGCCAACTCTGATGGCCTCAGCTATGACCCATCAGGTCTGACACATTGCAACATTAAACTTAATAGATGTTCTACTATAATATGAGGTTTTAAGCTTTAAATGTTACCAGTAGAGCAACATTAAACTCAATAGATGTTCTACTGTAATATGAGGTTTTAAGCTTTAAATGTTACCAGTAGAGCAACATTAAACTCAATAAATGTTTTACGTTCTACTATAATATGAGGTTTTAAGCTTTAAATGTTGCCAGTAGAGCAACATTAAACTCAATAAATGTTTTACGTTCTACTATAATATGAGGTTTTAAGCTTTAAATGTTACCAGTAGAGCAACATTAAACTTAATAGATGTTCTACTGTAATATGAGGTTTTAAGTTTTAAATGTTACCAGTAGAGCAATGTTACAAATTTTCCTCCACCACAAAAATGGCAGAGGAGTCTGTGTGCCCTCCCAAGAGCTGTTCCTGCTCTAGCAATGCCACCTAGGCATCACCCATACTGGACAGGTCAAAAAGGCTGGAACCAGGAAAAGTGAGACACGAACTCATTGAAATTAAATGCATTGTGTCACATGTCTAAAATAACAGTGCAACATAGCTCTCACTATGAAGATGGAGCATTATTCTTATAACAGTCAATACCAGATTTAGAAATCACCAAAGCGGAAAAACAAATACATACACGTAGACTGTATCTTCTTCTTCCAAGGGGACCTCAGTAGCCTAGTTGGGAAAACCACCAGACTGAGCCACTGATGTTCAGATAACCTGTGTTCGATTCCCACTGGAAAGAGTATGAATTGTACTCATGATTAGAAAAAAAATACCACTGCGGCCAACCTAGCCGCTGGCAGAAATGGGTACTAGGGTAGTATTCGGGGAAGATGAGGAATGCCGCCTCCCATTGTGAGTTTCAATGCTTGAAGTGACACTATCCAGAAGTGCCCAAACACTACTGGATAGGCGGTCAAGTACTTATGGGTGAAGACTTGCGTGTTAAGACAGCGATTCGAGTCTCATACTCTACCTCACCTCTTCCAAATCTTTTTCTGTCACATTTGCCCAATGACTGCTCCTTTTCATCAACCGCCCTTAAAAAGATGCCTAAGGGGATGAATATGAATTGTTTTATGGTTTATAGTAAGCTGTGAAATCTGCATCTTCTGGCCTAATTACAGCAGGTCTTTTTTGGGTGATGCATTCCTTCTCTCTTGGTTAAACCTGCTACCAAGATCACCACAAAGAGGCGAAGCAGAATCTTGATCAGTTTTACTTCACTGATCCTGACTGATATGAAATCAACTATCAGTGCTTACATTCCTGGTACTGTCATCTTCCACAACATGTTCACAGAATGCCACAGACAGCTCTGTCAGTGGTAGTCCATTACAGCACACCAGATGGCAGAAGAACTCATGAGATTATGACGAAAAATGGCTGATAAAGTCTTAAAGAGAATGCATCACTAGAGAAATATGTTTAGTAGAAATCTACAACCAACTGTTGTGATAAGTTGAATGATCACATGTGCCAAGCGCAATGTCGATTGATTTGACATTGTCCTCATTGTACAATACAGACCAGAACTGTTCAAATTTCTATCATTAGGTGTTTGTATTGGCCTCCACCATTAAGCAATAACCTATTCATATATATTTATTTTATTATTGGCCATAACAGAAAAACAAAAGGTGACAGAACAGCACCTGTAAAAGACCACAAACAACAATACAGAACACAGAAAATAAATCACCAAAAATAATAAAGGACAAGGACCCAACAACCATATATATCTCTTTCCTTTATTCTAAATATTTATATTATTCAAAATAAATATTTATAATTATTCTAGCATTCTCTTTAACTGCTCAACATTTACAAACTCACAGACATAAAGACATATACTTGTAAATAGCACCCTGACCTCAAACATCGATTGCTAAGACCATAAAGCTAAATACTGACGTAGTTTAACCATAACTACCTACAGTTAGCTGTTCTTTTTCTGTCAACAAATTCTTTTGTTGTCTCTCCTGAACACATGTCCTTCTCCTCTTTCCAATTGTAGATGAGATCGTTGGTTGCATGGCCATTTCTCTTATAATTAGTCTTGAATTCATTCCATTGCACACAGAGTACATTTTTTTAGGTATTTGTCTTCAAAAGTGTTTAATTTTATCTCAATCTCCTTTGTTGTTTTTGAGGACTGTGTTGGACTAGCTTTTAAATAATTATGTGTTTAGTCTCAACCTGACACTCATTTGTTGGCCCAACTGAAAACAGTAAGGATTCCTGGTCAGTAAATTGGGGATGCAACAGCAAGGAAGAATACTAGCTCTCTTACCTTCAAACACCACATTCTAGTATAGTGAAGTTTGATTCTTTACTCCCATATGATTTTATTTGTTATATGTCATGGAACATTTTGTTTTTACATTTCACCATTACAAGCAACACTATTCAAGCTGTACTTAAAGACCTTTCATAGACCTTCACACCTTAACTTTCAGAGATGTTTTATTTAACAACCACATGGGTTTATTTCAATAAAAACAAATGATGTCATCATGATCACTAAGGACCAGAATGACTGGACCCTGATTTGAAAACCCCAAACTATTCAGATATTTTGTCTTAGTCGCTTATATGTCCATAGCAATGAACGAGCTAACAGAGGGCACACATAATGAAAATGTTGAGCTAGATGATAAAGATTTATTGAATCTCTCCTTTGTGTGTATGACCCTTTGTGTGTATGGATCAGAAATATATACAAACTCGAAACTATGGGACCTTCCAGAATGCACAATTTACTATAAAGAATTGGGTACACATGAGTCTGCCTTAAATGCTGCGTGTGAAGTCAATTCTTTTAATCACTAATTGATGTTTCACTTGGTCTACTTTACACAGATTTATAATTCATCATCATTCTCACTTAATTTTCTAATTAATTATGATAGTGATTTAAGAATGTAAAAATCAATGCAAGGACAACATCTCAATCTTTTCTTTGCTCTGTTATCTAGTTGCTGATGCCTTTATGCATCACAGAGAAAGGAGGTTGGTTTCATTATACTACAATGTCTCTAGATATTTGGTAACTTGTTTGATTATCTCTTTTCATAAATGAAAAGTCTTTCTCTGGCATATCTGGTTGCTGTTAAAAAGGAAATGTTTTGGTCTTTGCATATGCCTTTTATTCCGTCTATCCATCTTTTCCTTGGTTTCCTCTTACCCTCTGTTTTTATGTTCTTAGAATGCTCTTGATGACATTTGGCCTGGTTTCAATCTAGGCACCCACACCATTTCATTTGTAATTCGTATATATAGATATTCTAGACATGGTTTAAATATGATTTATTCTCCAATCTCAATAAACCCATTAAAACATAAAGTGAACTCATAAGAAAAGCAAAAACATGACCCAAAAAAAAAACTGATTCAACCAACTAACAAAAACAAGAAATTTAAATGCAAATTCAATATATACAATGTGGAAAAAGGGTAATAAACTTTAAGATTTTTTGGTCTATGTCTTTCTAACAAAAACTTCACATAGTTCAAATCTAGATTTGTACAACTTTTAGGCATCAATATTTTTGTGATTATAATCATATTTCAACTAGCAGCAACAAAAACATGGTATGAGCAGAAACTAACTTCAGAAAACTAAATGAACACACATGAACTCTTTATAGTAAAATAAATGTAGTTTAGTCACATCAGAGAAAACAGTTGTTTAATTTCTGACATCTTGACTTTAGTTTGCATTAAACAGAGCTTATTCTCTCTATTTAAATTATTACATCATCAGAAATGACTATAGAACCCATTCTGGATAATTAATGAGGCTCAGAATGAAGTGTTTCCACAGTGACCTTGGAACAGACACTGATAATTTGTGCGCTATAAAAAGCCATAGGTTAATGGAAAGTCCTGTTAAGTTAGCTTGTCTCAAAGTGCTTGTAACTTCAGTATTTCTTTAGTGTCTTTCGTATCAATGCCAGTCTCTGGAACAGACAAACAAAGACAAGTAACAAACTGTGTGTATACACTTTGGTTATACCAAAGCAGAGAAATCTAAACGATCACATTAATAAGAAAACTGCACTTAATGTTAATATATTAGAATGATCCCACTATTGCTATGTAAATTAATGAAGTTGGCTATTAATATGAGATTCGTAACATTTTACTTCTACATTTAAAATTAAAGGTCATAATATGAAACCAAGGAAATTATATTACATAAGTCCTACTCTGAATATAGAGGTGAAATGAGTACACACAACATTAAAAAGGCTGTTTTTTTAAAATGGATTTTCCTCAGTCTACAATATTCAGTACAGTCTTGAAGTATGTGTTCAGCAGTCTGGGGCACATGTTCACATGTACATGTTGTTGAGGTGCCTATCTTGAATTTTGTATACATGTCACTGTGGAGTCCATTGTGCCCTGTTCTGAGGCATATAATGATAACTTTTCACATTTATACCTATTATGAAAGGCATCCTGATTTGGGGCTTGTGGTCTTCTGATTGATTTGATTATCTGTTTCTTCTGATGCATGATGTAACTGGTGCATCTGGTTGTGTCCCTGTTGCACCTTCCTTTGTCAGCTTATCTGCTCTCTCAGTTCCTGATATTCCAGTCAAATGGAATCCACTGGAAGGCGACCCTGTCATGCTTGCAGAGATCAGTCAATAAGGTCTGTAGATGTGGGAATTTTCTGGATTGTAGTGCTGATCTTGTATCTGTCAATAACACTACAGACTGTGGGCTAAAACTACTGTTCAGCAGTTTTTCTATTGTCAACTTTGTTGCTTGGATTTCTGCATCATAATTGTGATGTTTCTCTGTTGCTATTGTATTCACATCCATAGTGTTATTTGTGTATGTTCCCCCATTCTTTACTGCATTCTGTGCTGATCCATCTGTGTACACACGAACCCATAGATCTTGTGCATATTTTTCATCCAAGAAACTGAAAGTGATTGTTTTACACTATAAACTATTTTGCTCCTTCTTGTCAAGTATTCCTTTCACTTCTGCCTGTATTTGTATTGACAATCCAGATTCCTATTTTGGAATCGGTCCTTCATTGAATGTCCTGGCATGCATGAAAATTTGTCTGCCTGTATCAGCACCTTGTGTCGCTCCGTTCTCAGTGCTGGTATCCTCCACAATTTCTCCATCTCCAATATTGGTGTTGATTTCATTACTAGTGTGATAACCCCAAGTGCCTGATTTTGTGCTTTATCCAGCTACTGCAGTGTGGTATTTGATGCTGAGCACCGTGCATGATCCATATTCTAGATGTGGGCATATACTCTGTTGGTAAACTTTACTGAAACTTTTCCCACTTGTACCCCACAGCTTTCTTAGAATAGCTATATTCTTCCTTGCTTTTTGGATTGCTTTATTTTATCTATAAGAATGGATAACAGTTAATAACATTTGTGTTGGCTGGGTTGCATTACCTCCCTTATTATTCAGTCATAAAAGGTTCTACAAGTTAGCTGCTCCATGTATTTTGAGAGCAAATAAAATATTAAAAAAAAAACACAACACTATTAATTTATTTTGCAAATGAGGAGTACTAGTAGGAACCTTCTTTTTTAATTGTATAATGGTTTGGTACAGAAAAACATAACATCAAAGTAACAACAAGAGTAAGTAGTTAAACAAACATAGCTAAAAGCCAGATAAAAAATGTTCACGCAACTATAAATTAAAAATAATAATAATGAGCATGCAATGAACCTAAAATATGATGCACAGTGGATAGCTGGAGTGTAAATAATTATTCCCACCCCCCCCCAACAAAAAAAAAAAAAGATCTTATAGGAGAGACTTTGAAAAAAAAAATGTGTAGACTAGTTTTGCAACAAATAGTACACTACAAAATATATGAATAGAAAATAAATGGAAATGAAGTGTATATAGTATATTTCCCTTTGTTTGAGAAAATAGGAATGTTTGTTGTGTCATCTAGTTTCTCTTATTAAATACTTCATACATCATCGTCATCATGTGCCATACTGGTTGGCGTAGGCGATCATGTCCCTCCACAATCTTCTATCTACAGCGCATCGTATCAGTTCTGTTGTTGACTGTTTTCTATGCCAAGACACAAAGCTATCCAGTATTTTCTCTCTTTCCTTTTGCCAGTTGTAACCAAGTATTCCAACTTTCCTCTTCTCATGATGTGCCCGAAAAATGTTGATTGCTTTTTTCTGATGTTTTTTTAAGAGCTCCCTTTTTGTGTTGGCCTCTTTGAGAACTTCCTCATTGGTCTTTTCAGCTGTCCAGGGAACTTTCAACATTCTTCTGAGAAATACCATCTCTGTGGCCTCTAATTGTCTTTTCATTTGTTTGTCTACTGTCCATGATTCGCTTCCATAGGTCAGAATTGGTTCTATACAGCACAGATGAACTCTCTTTCTCATTTTCATTGACATAGATTTGTTGCATAAGATATTTTTCATGTTCTGAAATGCTATTTTGGCCTGAGCTATTCTGCTTTTTATTTCTGTGGTGCATCTCCCACCTGATGTTATTATTGTGCCCAAAAACGTTGCACTTGTTTCAAATTTGTCTCGTTTATTTTTATGCTGCATGATGGTGGTGATTGTTTCTTCGATACAGTATAACCATTACTTCTGTTTTCTTACTATTCAGACCAAGACCTTTCTTGTTGCTTTCTTTTACTATTATGTCTATCATTTCTTGTAGTTCATTCTCTGTCTCTGCTATTAAGACTGTGTCATCTGCTTATCGCAAATTATTTATATTGTGACCGCTGACTTCAATTCCCTTTTTTGTCTACTATTGATCTCTTAATATACTTGATGTAAAGTGAAAACAAATCCAGTGACAGAACACAGCCTAGTCTGACTCCTTGCTTTATATATTGGAATTGTCCTGTTTGGTTATTAATTCGTATAGCTGCTGTCTGTTGCCAGTACATGTTTTTTATGATTCGCAGATCCTTGCCATCAATGTTTAATTTCTCCAGCATATTGATTATTTCCACATGCTTTACTTTGTCAAATGCTTTCGTGTAGTCTATAAAGCACATATATAGATCTTTCTTTACCTCTATAGATCTTTCTATCAATGTCCTTAAGATGTATATTGCAATATTGGTGCCCTGTCCTTCCACAAATCCACATTGTTCCTCACTTATCTCTGGTTTTATTTTGTTCCTTGCACGTCTCATGATTATTCTTAGTAATATTTTAGTTATATGGCTCATGAGACTAATAGTGCGATGGTCTTCACAATCAGTGGCTCCTGACTTCTTCGGTATGGCTACAAAGATAGATTTTAGTAGATCTTCGGGTATGTGTCCAGTGTTATATATGTCATTTCACAATCAGTGGCTCCTGACTTCTTCGGTATGGCTACAAAGATAGAT
The DNA here is from genome assembly GCA_032433765.1 of Megaustenia siamemsis. NCBI lineage: Eukaryota > Metazoa > Mollusca > Gastropoda > Stylommatophora > Ariophantidae > Megaustenia > Megaustenia siamemsis. The sequence goes on along the minus strand of JAVIAB010000047.1, from coordinate 64,736,207 downwards.
TTTAGTAGATCTTCGGGTATGTGTCCAGTGTTATATATGTCATTGAGTAATTTTGTTATGACTAGTACTCCCAGCTCTCCTAATGCATTTAACACAACAACTAAATAAAGTGCAAAAATTGACACCTCCTTAGCTTCAATGGTATAGAATTACAGATCCCTTCCACCAATCTCCAGACTATAATATAAACTGAAAGCAGTGAACTAACCTGTTTGTGGGCTTCTGTTGTAACAGATTTCTTATAGGGACGGAACTCCTCTGCACCAAACCCTGGGATCTGCATGTTCCAGCAGCGTTCTGTTAATGACAATGTGACATTTTACCAGTGATAAGTCACATGTGACATTGCATTTATAAATGACTACCAAACAGTAAATGAAAAATAGCAAATTCTCATAGTTTAAATAAGCTCACCTGTAGATAAAATAGTTCAAACAGGATGCAAATTAAACAAAGAAATAATTAACTTTTCAGACAGATTCATTCGATCAGATACATACATATAGAGCTAGATATTAATTTTAATGCCTTTTTAAAATGAGACACGCCAACGGCTATCCCATACTGTAAAAAAATAAGCCGAAAAAACTTCACAAACATGAACAAGTCAAAGAAAGATAAAGTTAATCCGTCAACCAGGAAAGAGAAGGGCTCTCTGTCTAAGAGACGTATGACGCAATCCAGAGAAAGCGAAAAGGCATTTGACAGTTTAGACAGAAGAATGCTTTGGAAGTTGCTGAGTCATTATGGAATCCCCATAAAGTTTATTAACCTGATAAAAACAATGTATTAAGGAACAAAATGTAGTGTGGTGCATGAAGGACAGCTTACAGAAGCATTTGAAATAAGAACAGGAGTAAGGCAAGGATGCCTTCAGTCTCCATTTCTCTTTCTACTGGCCATAGATTGGATTATGAAAATAACTCAAAACAACAGAAATGGGATCCAGTGGTCACTGACCAAACAACTTGATGATTTAGACTTTGCTGATGACATAGCTCTCCTATCACACAGCCACCAACAGATGCAAGATAAAATGAGTATATTAGATGAGAGATCACAACAGCTAGGACTAAAGATTAATAGAGATAAGATCAACATTATGAGAATTAATGCAGTTGGCAATAACCAAATAAAACTAGGAGAAATACCTCTACTAGACGTACAATCTTATATATATCTGGGCAGTAATATAGATAAAGAGGGAGGAACAGAAAATGATACCAAAATAAGGATATCAAAAGCAAGAGGAGCTTTCATTGCACTGGGAAACATATGGAAATCCAAAGAAATTAGGCTAAATACAAAAATAAAAATTTTCAACTCCAATGTTAAGTCGGTTCTATTATATGGCTGTGAAACATGGAGAACAACAAAATTGACAATCACGAAGGTACAGACTTTCATTAATGGATGTTTGCGCAGAATAAAGGGATGGAAATGGCAGGACAAAGTCACTAACGTGGAATTATGGAAATGTACCGGTCAAATACCAGTGGATAAAGAAATACAGCGAAGACGATGGATAGGACACACACTACGGAAGCCAACTGAGAGTATTACACAACAGGCCCTTTTTTGGAATCCCCAGGGGAAAAGACAAAGAGGAAGACCAAGGAATTCTTGGAGAAGACAGATTGAAGCAGAGATGAAGATGATGGGGAAGACATGGATTGATCTTAAAAGAATGGCAAAAAACAGAACGACTTGGAAAGTGTTTGTTGAAGACCTATGCTCCACTGGGAGCTAAAAGGTAGAAGAAAGAAGACTAATGCCGCTTTACTTTCCCAGAAAAAAATCCAGTGCCCATTAAAGGCTGGGTGAACCCGCAAGCCGTCAGTCAGGATCAAACCCTACCTCTTGTCCTTTGTAGTCCAGTTCACGAATTAATAAAACACACACTATATATTCCTGATTTTTACCATAGCTATTTTAAGATGATATATGACACAAAGCCAACGGAGAGTATTACAAGGGAGACCTTTTTTTTGAATCCCCAGGTGAATAGACAAAGAGGAAGATTACACTATACTCGGAGTAGCCAGGTGGAAGCAGAGATGAAGATCATGGGGAAGAATGATCTTAAAGGAATGGCAATAAACAGTATGACTTGGAAGTGTTTGTTGAAGACCTATGCTCTACAGGGAGTTATAAATGAAGAACTAACAGTAAAGTGCTGAACAAGCATTACACTAAATTAAAACAACTAAAGCAGCAAATTAAAAAGGATAATAGCAATTACTGTAACATGTAATTTGTGGTTGAAAGTATTTTGAAAATGCACTCCATGAATGATATTACACCCACACTAAAAAAAAAACAAAAAACAACATCAAATCAATTCAACAGAAGCAACAAATAGAAGGTGGACAAGGACTATTATTCTCTAAATGTGTATATATAAGTGAATAAAATAACAAAATAAATGTCTACCACAGCTGAAGTCATTTACTGTCTACTAACCAAGATATAATTGCACATCTTTAGCCTCCAGTGTGTTTGACCGCCGATGCTTTGCAAGCTGACACGAAGCAGCCACAACATTTTCAATAAAATCATCAGCAACCTGCAGCAGCACCTGCAGACAGGAATTAAATGTTTGGAGTGGGAAAAACATGAATATAAAAACAAATAGATTAGAACATCTCAGATCAAGTTATTACATTCTTTCTTAAAACAGTAAAATAACATCACCAGGTAAAGGAGGAAATTAATCACACAAAATTATTTAACTAAGAGAGAGAATAGAATTACAAATTTTAGCTGAGTGACCTCTCACTATAGTGATGATAATACATTTGGAGAAAAAGCTTGCACAGTAGACATTGTGCAGCAAAAATGTAATTCTGTTTACAACCATCAGCCCTTGTTATGACTTACATGCAAATAGAATAAAGATATATGTATTCAGTTCATGGCAGAATTATTTATGTACATTAAAATGTAGTTAAAAAACTAAATGTACATTTTTTCTTAAAATCCTCTGAATATTAAATAAAGAATATTTGTGGTATAGAGCACCATTATCTTTCATAGAACTTAACTTATTAAAAAAAAAAAAAATAAATAAATATGTCAAGTATAACCTACATCTTCAACATCATCATCCATCTGCTCTAATGGGTCCACTTCTTTCACTAGATCCCTAAGCCTCATCTTGTCCAGCACACCTCTAGAATCTGACCCCGATGGTGTCTGCCCAGAGCTGCTTGATGCAGAAGCTTGGGACGGTGTTGCTGGTTGTCTTGGTGTCAAACAGTTGGCATCTGATATTTTCCCAGCACTTATCACCTGTCAAATTATACAATTTATCTATTTAAGCATTACTAAGCCACTGCACAAACAAGGAATTAAAGATAAATTCGCAGTCACAATATCAAACAAATACCAAGTTCTCCAACAACTAGAAAATAAATATAGAAGATCATTGGAAACAGGTAAAAGATATATGGAAAGAGACATGCGAAGAAACCCTGGATAAAATTAAAGAAAGCAAGAACAAGAAAGCAGACATAAATAAAAGCAAAACGAGAAGTAATAAAGCCAAGATACAGGAAGCTTACAGAGGTGAACAAAGAAGTGAGAATATGCATTAAAAGGGATAAGAGGAAATATATAGATGAACTAGCTAAAGAGGCAGAAGAAGCAGCAAACAAAGGGAATATGAAAAAACTGTACAACAGCACAAATAAATTAAGTGGAAAATACAAACAGATCAATGCCTTTATTAAAGATAAGAAAGGAAATCTGCTTAGTAATATAAGGGAACAAATGGAGAGATGGAAAGAGCACTGTGAAGAATTTTTGAACAGACCCAGCTCAAATAAACCTCCAGATATACTACCAGCAGAAGAAGAGTTACACGTTAACTGTGGAAAACCAAGCAAAGAAGAAATAATGAAAGCCATCAAACTATAAAAAAAATAGTAAAGCCACAGGACCAGATGAAATTCCTTTGGAAGCCATCAAAGCAGATATTAACACCTCTACCAAGATGTTACATAATATATTAGATAAAATTTGGGAGAAGGAAGAAATACCTAAAGACTGGAAAGAAGGTTATATGATCAAACTACAAAGAAAGGAAGTTTACAGAAGTGCACAAATTATAGGGAATTATGCTACTATCAGTGCCAGGAAAAATATTAAGCAGAATCATTCTGGAGAGACTAAAAGAGGTCATAGAGAAAAATTTGAGAGATGAACAAGCAGGTTTTAGGAAGAACAGATCATGTGCTGATCAAATAACTACTCTACATATAATAGTCGAACAAAGTTTAGAACTAAAATCCCCACTTTATATTGGATTCATAGATTACGAAAAGACATTTGATAGTTTAGACAGAAGAATGCTTTGGAAGTTGCTGAGTCATTACGGAATCCCCATAAAGTTTATTAACCTGATAAAAACAATGTATGAAAGAACGAAATGTAGTGTGGTGCATGAAGGACAGCTTACAGAAGCATTTTAAATAAGAACAGGAGTAAGGTAGGGATGCCTTCTGTCTCCATTTCTCTTTAAACTGGTCATAGATTGGATTATGAAAATAACTCAAAACAACAGAAATGGGATCCAGTGGTCACTGACCAAACAACTTGATGATTTAGACTTTGCTGATGACATAGCTCTCCTATCACACAGCCATCAACAGATGCAGGATAAAATGAGCATACTTGGTGAGAGATCACAACAGCTAGGACTGAAGATTAATAGAGATAAGACCAACATTATGAGAATCAATACAGTTGGCAATAACCAAATAAAACTAGGAGACGCTGCTGGAACATGCAGAATTACCTCTATTAGATGTACAATCTTACATATATCTGGGCAGTAATATAGATAAAGAGGGAGGAACAGAAAATGATACCAAAATAAGGATATCAAAAGCAAGAGGAGCTTTCATTGCACTGGGAAACATATGGAAATCCAAAGAAATTAGGTTAAATACAAAAATAAAAATTTTCAACTCAAATGTTAAGGCGGTCCTATTATATGGCTGTGAAACATGGAGAACAACAAAATTGACAATCACGAAGATACAGACTTTCATTAATGGATGCTTACGCAGGATAAAAGGATGGAAATGGCAGGACAAAATCACTAACATAGAATTATGGAAATGTACCAGTCAAACACCAGTGGATAAAGAGATACAGCGAAGACGATGGCGCTGGATAGGACACACACTACGGAAGCCAACTGATAGTATTACACAACAGGCACTTTTTTGGAATCCCCAGGGGAAAAGACAAAGAGGAAGACCAAGGAATTCTTGGAGAAGACAGATAGAAGCAGAGATGAAGATGATATGGAAGACATGGAATGATCTTAAAAGAATGGCAAAAAACAGAACGACTTGAAAAGTGTTTGTTGAAGACCTATGCTCTACTGGGAGCTAAAAAGGCAGAAGAAGCCAATGCCCAGCTACCATCATCCATAGCCTCAAGACAGAAGAAGTAACCTCACCCACATGGAATGTTCTTTACGTGAGGGTGTAATTTTTCAACTTAGCCAACATCCCACAGAGGAAGAGGAAAAAAAAAAAAACTAAACATCTTTTCCTGGCACAAAAGATATGTTACCCTTGTGGTGCTCCTTCAGCTTTGAGAAAAGGAAGTAGTAAGGTGTCAGAGCTGGTCTGCATGGCGAGTGCGGGCAAGCATTGTCATGTTGAAGAATTAGTGTTTGCCCTGATGAACAGCAATTATGAGTGGAGTCCAAATTACATATACAGACAATAAACAAAGAGGTTTGCCCACCTGGAGAACATCTAGTGATGTCATTTTACCCAAGGCATACACAAACAGAAAAGGACACAGAGCTAGAGACAGGTCCAGACTATGTATATTGACCTTTCGAGCCGTAACCGGCCCACAGGGCGTAGACCAAGATACACCTTCTCCTATATGAATTTTTTGTTCTAGCAGTTTTCTTTTAAAGATATTTTATCAAATCTCGCCATCTGTCTCTGTTCTGTGCAAGCAGTTCTATCTCATTGAGGGAGCTGATTCCTGCTGCTCTTGCCTCTCTCATCAATGTTCTTCTCAGTGTCTCCCTGGGTCTTCCTCTTTTTCTTTTACCTGTTGTTTCCCATATGAGGGCTTGCTTTGCTATTCGATTATTATCTCTTCTCATCACATGTCCAATGTATGACCATCGTCTTTTCTTTATTACTGAAGATATTAGTGGTTGATTGGCGATTTCTCTAATTTCCTCGTTTGTTTTGAATTCGTTCCATTCTATACCAAGTATTTTCCTTGGACATTTATTTTCGAATGCGTTCAACTTTGTTTCTATATCTCTTGTTGTTTTCCAGCTTTCACACGCATACGTAAGGGTTGATCCCCAGAATTAGAGGCACTCTACATATGTTGTTCTTTTTTCCTTGTATAAGTCTGTCCTGTTTTGGGCTTAACATTGCTATTATTTATTATAAATTTCTAAAATAGTAAACACAGGAAAATATTTTTTATTATTTATACTGTTATTATTCTTTTCTTCCTAATTTCCCTTTCAGAGTTGAAGGGAGATATAATTTGCTGTCTTTTGCTCTTCTGCTGTTATGTTTCCTAGGGTTTCTAATATTCTGTCAATTCATCTATTTCATGGTTGGCGCTTGGGTCTGTTGTTATCACAATGTTTATTGAAGGATTGTTGTGTTGTGGATCTTTCTATCTTGTCACATGGCCAAACCATTTTATCTGTTCTTTCATTATATATTCTATGGAGGGGGTTATTCTTATCTTTTTTTTCTCAGTTCTTCATTTCTGATCTTATCTGTTTCCTGTCATTCAGCTAACACATTTCATCTCAGTAGAGTTTAATTTTCTTATTGTTCTTGAATCTAGGGTCCAGAACTGGCATTGGTAGCACAACATTGAGATGAAGATTGTATTGTAGAGTGCCTGTTTTGCCTATACTATAAAGTTATTTCCTTGTTGGACAATAGTGGTGATAGCTGTCCAATGATTTGACAAGCTTTGTTGCATCTTGAGTCTATTTCTGCTGTTTGTGAATTGTTTGTCACTAGACTTCCTAGGTATTTAAATTCCCTTACTTGTTTTAGTTGTCTGCTGTCTACAGTTATATTGATGTTCTGTTTCTCTTTTGTGATATTCATGACTTCTATATAACTATTCTATATACTGTTATTTAATTTTGTTTTTATTTCATAAATCCGTGAAATACAATTTTGGTAGATTATATTCTCCATTGCACAACATGGCAAGTATCAATAGAATAAAATACTTACATTTCCAACAGGTACAATGATTTGTTCAGGCTGAGACTGCAGAGGTCTGGAAGATATAGGACTGCTGGTAGTTGCCATAATGATTGGTGAGCTAGTGGGACCATTGTTTAAGATGGCATTGACATTACTGAGCGTGGAATTTGGGCTGGTGGCACCAGGTAGACCATTGGGTGTGGCACTTAGAGAGTTTTGATAACTACTCATTGTAGTCTCTCAAACAGATCTCCACAAAGTTCAGCAGCTACTTCGTAACAGCTTTGGCTCTGTCTTTTTCTTTGTTATTAAATAACTAGAGAGAAAAAAATAAAAGTATTGCACAGTATTCTATTATTTTTGCATTGTAAATTAATATGGAAGTGCTAATCCTGGACTTCAACAAAATATAACATGACTATGTCTCAAGCTGGGAGCCGCGATAGCTCAGTGGTTAGTGAACTGGACTACAAAGGACAAGGGGTAGGGTTTGATCCTAACTGACGGCTTCTGGGTTCACCCAGCCTTAAATAGGTACCGGATTTTTTGTGTGGGAAAGTAAAGCAGCACGGGCGCAATACCGACCACATTACCCCAAAAATCATGTGCTGAAGGTCTGTAAAATATAGGGTCACTAACACCATATTTCCTTACACGCCACTTGGCATGACAGGGGTACTTTACTTTTTTTTTTTAATGTCTCAAGTTGTACCACATTAAGCAAACAAAAACTTGAAAAGTGATATTCCATGTTTTTAATATGCTCATCATATCTATTATACATTCTGCTAAATGATACTCTTTACGTCAGCCATAAAATAACTTTTCATGGACTTGGGTTTACTATATCTAAAAGCAGATAACCTCCTAAATGGCACTGTGCAACTAGACTAAAGAAAGATAAGACAAGCTACAACGTATCAACAAAAGCCTTCATCGGGTATTTCAAACAAACTATACACATTAAACACACAAAAATCCAAGTCAGAATACACAACAACTCAGATCTAAAAAATGGTGGAAAAGACGGTGAATAGAATTTTATGTAAAGTCTGGTGAAAAGATTAATACACAATAGGGCAAGTAGGATTTAATTAGACCTGAGGAACCAAACAATGGAAAAATGAAACATGTTCCCAAAGGTATGAAGAAAACAAAAAGTGTAAAAGAAAGAGTGGATAGGGGTGGTAAGGCGGAACAAGAGCAAGAGTGGTAGTAAAGATAATGCAGGGAGGAATAAGGATAAGACACCAGAGATTAGTGAAAAGAGTTTAATCCTATAAGTTGGAGAGTATCAAAGCGGCTTTGAGTAAGTTTTCCAATGTGAACCAGCCATGGGTAGCAGAGGAACAAGAGATGATGTGAGTAACACAGAAGGCATCAGAGGTATTATAGCCCAGTAATTTGAAATGGGTGTGGTGCATAAAGGACAGCTTACAGAAGCATTTTAAATAAGAACAGGAGTAAGGCAGGGATGCCTTCTGTCTCCATTTCTCTTTCTACTGGCCATAGATTGGATTATGAAAAAAACTCAAAACAACAGAAATGGGATCCAGTGGTCACTGACCAAACAACTTGATGATTTCGACTTTACTGATGAGATAGCTCTCCTATCACACAGCCATCAACAGATGCAGGATAAAATGAGCATACTTGATGAGAGATTACAACAGCTAGGACTGAAGATTAATAGAGATAAGACCAACTTTATGAGAATTAATACAGTTGGCAATAACTAAATAAAATTAGGAGAAATACCTCTACTAGATGTACAATCTTACATAGTTATATCTGGTCAGTAATATAGATATTGAGGGAGGAACAGAAAATGATACCAAAATAAGGATATCAAAAGCAAGAGGAGCTTTCATTGCACTGGGAAACATATGGAAATCCAAAGAAATTAGGTTAAATACAAAAATAAAAATTTTCAACTCAAATGTTAAGGCGGTCCTATTATATGGCTGTGAAACATGGAGAACAACAAAATTTACAATTCCGAAGATACAGACTTTCATTAATGGATGCTTACGCAGGATAAAAGGATGGAAATGACAGGACAAAATCACTAACATAGAATTATGGAAATGTACCAGTCAAATACCAGTGGATAAAGAGATACAGCGAAGACGATGGTGCTGGATAGGACACACATTACGGAAGCCAACTGAGAGTATTACACAACAGACCCTTTTTTGGAATCCCCAGGGGAAAATACAAAGAGGAAGACCAAGGAATTCTTGGAGAAGACAGACAGAAGCAGAGATTAAGATGATGGGGAAGACATGGAATGATCTTAAAAGAATGGCAAAAAACAGAATGACTTGGAAAATGTTTGTTGAAGACCTATGCTCCACTGGGAGCTAAAAGGTAGAAGAAGAAGAATTTGAAATGGGAGGAGACAGGAGTGCCAGAATTATGTTTGATGCTATATAAGTGTTCACAAATTCTATCTCCCAGGCATCTACCTGTTTGGCCAATATATATTTTGAGACAATATACATCAGATTCCTGAAAATGCACACAAAGCCTTCCTGGATATCAAAAGAGCCACTTGGGAACAAGACTGTGAGTTTGTAGTATGAAAGGGCACGTACTGCACCATCTGTTGCAGCAGGTCGTGCCTAAAAGGTTCTGGCCAGAGTTACTTAGATGGCTCCTCACCAAAATATCATGAAGATTCACACTGCATTTAAAAGTCACCATTGGTGTGTCAGAGAATAGAAGTCGAGTAGGAAGGTTGGAAAATTCTGAAGCAATATGGCATGGCTTACCATAAAAAATAATAAATATTATTAAAGACATGTATGATGGTCACACATGTGCGTGCAGTTTGAACAGAGGAAGGACTGAGCGAATGTTTCCCAATAGAAACTGGGGTTGAACAAGGATGTATTTTATCGCCCTTGTTATTTGGAGTTGTTATGGACTTCATAATGAAGAAATGCTGCACTGGTAATAAAGGCATCGAATGGATACAAGGAGACCATTTGGAGGACCTCGACTTTGCTGATGACATAGTTCTCATCAGCAGTGAGATAAAAACGATGCAGAAAAACACAAATGAACTATCAGCAATAGCCAGCAAAATTGGGCTTGAGATCAATCATGAAAAGACTAAAGTCACGAAAAGATTAATTCCAACAGATGACAAAATATACATGGAAAAGGAGTTCACGTCCTCCCGCAAATGATGATCATCATATGATCATAGCACTTGATGATGTTAGGCCGTCATTGATGACTCCAATTCCAAACATATAGACACACAGTGGTGGTAAGTTATCATTCAAGAACAATGTCAGATTAACATTCCGTAGATATGGCTCTGCTGATGAAATGCTTGGTGCAACAGTTGTATCAATCATACTGGAGGCTCCTGGTCTGTGGTCATTAATATGTGGTCATTATTGTATTAGTTCACCATATAGTATTTGCTTAGGAATGTGGTTTTCTTCCATTTGCTGGATGTGTCCCAGCCATCCTCCTAGACTCATACGCACTACTCATACTTATATACTATACTTAATTAACACACTAAACTAAAACACTGAGACACAGACTAGAGTTAGTAGAGTAACAAAAAGTTAAAAGGTCTGTCATTTTTACTAGTCACACCTGGTTTCAAACACATAACATAACTATAATTGTTATGATAACAGTTAACCTACTCACTTTACTCAGACTTAGACACTTAGAGTATATATAATAGTAATAATAATAATGCAATAATCGGTACAGTTCATGAGTTCAGGTCCCTTGGCTAATTCAGAACTGAGAAATTAAATTACTTAAACTTAAATAAATAAGCATGAATTTAATTACAATTATACTTACGTCTTGGCATATATTAAAATCACGAAGTCATATCAAATATGCACAGAACTTAACATATTATTTTACACAATAAAAATTGAATCAGGTAATCAGCATCCACCACAAATACAAATTAATACAAGCATTTCTGTGATTTTCACAGACGATAATCACATCATCAACTTTCTCAAGCTCAAAATATTGTTCTGTAAGTAAAGCTAGGAAATTTACTAATTTTTTTATTTACTTTTTTTTTTTTATTTTTGCAAATATGTTTAATGTTTTACTTAGTAAGAGTACAAATTAAAATAAAATTATAACAAGTGTGCAAAGTTATAGATTTTATTTTAACTATTTGAAAAGCCACACAGACGTAGCAGTTGTACGAATCTGCGGTTCTTCTATCAGTTATATCTTGATCATCAAAATGGCGGATAATTTGGATGAAGAGTGGTGGGCTACAGATGAAAACGTGCCAACCAGTGAAAATAGTACTAAAGGTATATATATACTTAAATGCTAGAATACTTTAGCTTTAGATAAAAGGTGTTCTCAAGCAAAAACGTTTTTAAAATGGCGATAGTAGGTGTATAAAGATTGATAACGAACGGTAAAAAAAACTTAATTTTTTTCATTTTTCTTGTTTTGGAGGTTAGTTAAGTATGTTTATTTATATAAATATATTTTATATAATTATATTAAATATTTATATTATATTATTTTTTTAGTCTTTGATTCTAATTGATAGTAATTCTTACCCGTACCCGACTTAGTCTTAGTACCGTATGCCGTATACGTCTCAAGTCTTAAGTTACGGTAGAAGCTAGACTTGACTGTGTGAGTATGACAATTTAGACTATTTTTAATTTAGACTGAGCAAGCAAGGGCAAGGGTCAATATATAATAAATTTAATAAATTATAAATATTAGTTATTAGTAATCAGACTACTGTTACTTTATTACTTAACAGTATTCACATTACCTGATTACCGACCTACCAAGGAAAACATGAAAAAATGGGGTGGGTAGTGGGTGGGTTTACGCTAAGAAAGTTCGAAAAGATTCCACTTCCACTTATAAAACCATCATCACGTACCGTACTGGGTCTACTGGCGTAGGTGATCATGTTTCTCCACAACTTTGATCTCCTCAGCTATTTTTATCATTTCTGTTCTTGACCACTTGCCAAGCCATTCTCTTAAGCTGTCTGTTATTTTTTCTCTTTGCTTCCCTCTATCTCTTCGTCCCTCAATTTTTCCAGTTGTTGTTCTCTTCTCATTTAGTATTTAGTCATTACATTACATGGCCAAAAAATGATGATTGTTTCTTCCTAATATTGGAAATTAGCTCTCTTTTTGCTTTGACCTCTCTCAGAACATCTTCATTATTACTCTTCTTAGCTGTCCATGGTACTCTCAACATTCTTCTGTAAAACCACATTTGTACAGACTCCAGTGATTTTCTTGTAATATCTGTTGTCCTATTGCCCATAATTCGCATCCATATGTTAAGACTGGCTCTACATAACATTTAAGAACTCTTTTTTTGTTTCTATTGTCAAAAATGGATCGCATAGTGATGATGCTTTTAGTATCTTCCTCATTTTTTGGAAATCTGCTTTTGCTTGAACCATTCTGCATCTCACCTCTTTTTATATCTTCCGTCTGAGGTTAACAAAGTTCCCAAATATTTAAATTCATTTATCTGTTTTAATATTGTTCCACTTGTCTTTATTTTGCACTGAGGTGATGTCTTTTTCTTTGTTGTTACCATTACCTCTGTGTTTTTGCTATTAAGGCCGAGTCCTTTATTTTTGCTTTCTTTCACTATAATGTTCAACATTTCTTGTAAGTCATTTTCAGCGATTAAGACTGTATCATCAGCATACCTTAGATTTTTTATATTATGACCTCCAATTGTTATTCCAGGCTGGTCCCTTATGGATCTTAAAGTAATCTCACTATAAATATTAAACAAATCTGGTGACAGCACACAACCTTGTCTAACACCCTGTTTTATTTGTTGAAACATTCCCAATTGGTTTCCAGTTCTTATGGCCGCTGTTTGTTGCCAGTACATGTTCTTTATTATTCTTAGATCTTTGCTGTCTACGTTTATGCTTTCTAAAATTTTTATTATTTCTTGGTGCTTTAGTTTGTCAAATGCCTTGGTGTAATCTATGAAACATAGGTGTAGATCTGTTTTCACCTCTATGGCTCTTTCTACTAAAGATCTTATGATATAAATGGCATTGCTTGTTCCTTTATCTCTAACAAAACCACACTGTTCATCGCTAATTTCTGGACTGATTTTCTTTCGCACTCTTCACATGATGATTCTTAGTAATATCTTAGTTATATGACTCATAAGGTTTATTGTGCGATGATCATGTCGACACAGGGAGTCATATTTTATTTCCTTGCTGACGTTGATTTATGACATGAAATTTAACCGCATGGATTGGACATGTTATAATGTCTATTTAATTTTTAAAAATGTTAAAACTAAACTATAACTATGATCATAAGCAAAGTTAAATGCAAAGAAAATACTCGAAACCTATATATAAATATCAAACAATAGATGAATTTTGAAGGAATAGACCTGGAGATAATTCAGAGCTTCAACTACCTTGGAGATAATATAACTGTCATCATCATCGAGTGCCATCTTTGCAACGAAGTCGAAGGTTGACTACCATGGAGCGCCATTCTGCTCTGTCTCTTGCTTTGATGGTGCAGGTTGTCATAGGCTGATTTGTCCATCTTTTAATGTTACTCGTCCATATTAGTCTTGGTCTGCCTCTTTTACCTTGTATTTTCCCATACTATAACCAGTGATGGAAAATGTAAAACTTAAAATAAACAAAAGAATAAAAATGGCAAAAAGTCATTTTAATGCCATGAAAAGTATACTAACATCAAAACAAATAACACCAGGGCTAATACTAAGAATAACAAAATGCTATTTATATCTTCTCAATATTCCTGTATGGTGCAGAAACATGGACATTAGACAAGAAAACAGAACAGAAAATTGAAGCCTTTGAAATGTGGATTTATAGAAGAATAGGTAGAATTGGATGGAAAGAAAAGAAAACAAATGATGAAGTTTTAAAACAACTAAAGATTAAAAGAGAACTAAACACAATTAGAGCAAGACAAATGAAATTTTAGGGACGCGTTAACAGACACAACAGCTTACTAAAAGTAATCTTGGAAGGGAAAATACAAGGTAAAAGAGGCAGGGGCAGACCAACCAAGACTAACATGGATGAGTAACATCAAAAGATCAACAGGTCAGCCTGTGACAACTTGCATCATCAAAGCAAGAGACAGCAGAATGGCGCTCCATGGTAGCCAACCTTTGATGCGGAGATGGCACTCAATGATGATGACATTGTCCATTCACATGGCTGCCGTAGGTTCGTCAGCTGTTTGATTACCGTATAGGATTGTGCGCTATGTTTCCCAAGCTACAAAGGGTTGGTTGATGTCAGCAGACGGCCGAGGAAATTTCCCTGGTCACTGCAAAAAAAAAGGGGGGGAGGGGCCTTCTAATTTCTTGAAAATTAGTGAATTTTTTTCCACATTATATGGCGAGACCATATCTCACACAATGAGGAAAAAAAATCCAACACCAAAGTGGAAACAAATCCAAGGATCAAAGGTCACAGAGTAGTAGAGTAATAATTAGGAAGATAACACAGCAGGGGTAAATGTTGAGGAAAAGTTAAAAAATAAAAAAAATGGTATGTAAGAAGCTTTACGTGATAAGTGGACGACACAGACTAAACAACGTTTCGGCCCAATAGGTCTTCATCAGGAACAAATAAAAAAACACACAAACAAAACTAATAACGAAACAACCAAAACAAAAACAATCGAAATGTGTTAAAGAAAACAAAATTAACTATCCTGTCAAAACAAAAGGAAATAGCAACCAAGTGCGGCTGTCGTGAACGTAGAAAAACGCGCAGAAATGTGCGCAAATGCACACAGAACCAGAGGAGTTCACACAGGGGTCAGTGTGCAAACACAAAGGAGAAAGAATCGAATAGTAGACTAACAGGTGTTCAAAAGGCGGTAAGAGTGAGATGTCTGAGAGTGGGATACAATAAAAACAAATGAGGGGTAAGGAGCACAGAAAAAAAAGGTATAGAGGAGAACACTGAAGTGTCTCATAAGGGACTAGAGGAGAAGAACTATAAATAGCATGGCATAGTAAGTAGACCAAAGAACCCAAATATGTGCAGTAGAAAAGGCTATGCAAAAGGGAAGGAGCAACCAAAAGGAAACTATGAGTGTGATACATTCATACCTCTCGGGGTCAGCGAACCATACTGGACTATGAGGCGATTTTCCAAAGTATAGCGGCTGCGGTCGCGAGAGTGACAAAGGACAATACCAGTGACACGGATGTCATCTTTGCCCTTGTGATCAGGGGAGTTGAAGTGGGAAGACACCGGAGATCACATAGATGTTCACAAAATCTTTCCGCTAATCTTCTCCCAGACTCACCAATTTAGGTCATGTGGCATCGTTGGCATAAATGATGTTGCGGGACACACATGTGAAGCTATGCTTGATCTCGAACCGTCCATTAGGGAACAAGACCGAGTCAGCAGGGAGCACATAGGCACAGGTGATACAGTTACGGCCACAAGGGGCCGTACCGAAGTGTTGAGGGTGGGAGCGAGGGAGATGGCTCCTAACCAAAATATCTCTCAGATTCCTGTCGCGCTTAAAAGCGATCATCAGGGGATCACTAAAAAGTAGACGGGTAGTGGGATCAGAGAGGAGAATGGAACGGTAGCGGTTGAGTATCCTCACAGCAGCTAAGTTGTGAGGATGATATGTGAGGGTGAGTATAGTTCTCTCAGAAGGGGGGCGGTTGGAAGGGGTGAGTGCCTCGGGACGGGAGATAAGGAGGACCCGCTTGAGGGCAGACTGGAGGATCGAGTCTAGATAAAGCCGGCGGCTGAAGTAAACCTAACATGAGGTGAGCCTGTATGAGGAAATCTTGGTCATCCTGGCAGATGCGACGGAGACGCAATAACTGAGAGAACGGAATAGAATCACGACAAGAAGGTGAATGGGATGAAGTGTAGAGAAGATAACACTGGGCGTCTGTGGGTTTATAGAAAACCGAGGTATGGAGGCCAGAAGTACCCAAAGAAACGATAAGATCTAGGAAGGTGACAGAGGAAGTGGATATACAAGATGTGAACTTGATAGCTTTGTGATAGCCAAATGTAGGTAAATGTTGACCAGGGCAAACTGTCAAAGTTTGAAGAATTTGTATTTTTGTGCTGTAATTTTTACTACCCTATCATCATAATCTAGGGTTAATAATTAATTATTCAAATTCCTATAAAGCATTTTAAGTTATTTATTATTTCAGTTATTTATATCATTTTAAGTTAAAACTCAAGTTTTAATTGTTATGTCATCTACAGTGAATATTTATTAAAGAAGACTTTGATGACGTTTAAAAAAAATGTCCTATAACATAATGTTTTGAGGAGGTTAATGTTTCACCACATTAGATCACAGAAGAAGGTGGGGGGAGCAGCTTTTTTTTCCTACTGTCATTGCTTTTCCCCAACTCAATGAGCTGGGACTGATACTTTTTCCTTTTTTTTTTTTTTGTTTGGATTGACAGGAGAGCATCAAGCTGTGCTATGTGCTCATTATATGAGTCATCTCGTTGCTAATACTTTACTGATATTAAATCACCAAACTAATAAGTAAATATGGCCCACAGAAACAAGCATGACAAACTAGAGAATCAGTGAACGACTCAAATGTATTGCCTTGTTTGTGACACATGCTGGTCTAAATGTCTAAATGCAAAGTATTAGCTGATTCCAGAAGAAGCATTGATCACCAAACTAATTATATCTCCCAGCAGATGAAGTGAAAAGAGCAGTTAAGAGAAAAGCAGAAAGTTCCACCAAGAAAGATAAGAAAAGAAGCGAAAAGAAGATCAAGAAGTCAACGAGTGGAAAGAAGCTTGAGAGAGTAATTTTAATGTTTATTTGTGTTGTATGTTTTCTTTGTAACAAAGTGTAGCACTTTGATACCATTTCCAAAATAGTCTTTTGAAATTGTATATAACTAGGTAATACCACCTCCTCCCCTTCCAATATTATCTTAAACTTAGTTAAGTGATACTTTTATTATGTTTGTACATCATCTATGATAAAAGTGATTTAATTTTAGATTATTTTATTATCATAACATAAGAGAATTTATGTCAGCATTGTGCCAATATTTTCTGGGATGAAATAATCTTTACACCTTTTAAACCCTAAATTACAATGCCATGGTAAACATTACTGCATCAAATTCTTCAAATTTTGTCGTGTTCAAACCACCACCCCCCATTGATGTCTATTTCTATCTATTGACCTTTCGAGCCGTAGCCGGCCCATTTGGGCGTAGACCAAGATACTCCTTCTCTTATCTGAATTTTTGTTTTTGTAGTTTCAATTCTTTTAAAGATATTTTATCAAATCTCGCCATTTGTCTCTGTTCTGTGCAAGCAG
Organism: Megaustenia siamemsis; assembly: GCA_032433765.1. Taxonomy (NCBI): domain Eukaryota; kingdom Metazoa; phylum Mollusca; class Gastropoda; order Stylommatophora; family Ariophantidae; genus Megaustenia; species Megaustenia siamemsis. The sequence continues at coordinate 64,718,612 of JAVIAB010000047.1, read as the reverse complement.
CTCTATCTCATTGAGGGAGCCGATTCCTGCTGCTCTTGCCTCTCTCATCAATGTTCTTCTCAGTGGTATCTCTGGGTCTTCCTCTTTTTCTCTTACCTGTTGTTTCCCACATGAGGGCTTGCTTTGTTATTCGGTTATTATCTCTTCTCATCACATGTCCAACATATGACCATCATCTTTTCTTTATTACTGAAGATATTAGTGGTTGATTGGCGATTTCTCTATAATTTCCTCGTTTGTTTTGAATTTGTTCCATTCTATACCAAGTATTTTCCTTAGACGTTTATTTTCGAATTTCAACTTTGTTTCTATATCTCTTGTTGTTTTCCAGCTTTCACACGCATATGTAAGGGTTGATAGTACATTTGATTTGAATAGTCTAAGTTTTGTGTTTGTGCTGATGAGTTTTGATTTCCACAACTTTCCAAAGCTTCTGAAAGACATTGCTGCTTTAGCTATTCTGTTTCTAATTTCTTTGCTTGAGCCCCCTTCTCTATCAATGTGACTTCCAAGATGATATTTATTTAATGGCATTGAATTATGTTTATATTAATTTTCAACCCTTTTCTTTCACGAGATAGAAACGAATTACAGATGAGCCAGAAGAGACCCTATCAAAACCTGGAAATCCAGATGATGTAAAGAATTTAATAACAAAAGTTCTGAAAGATAAACTTGCAGAATCAGTTCTTCAAGATCTCCTCCCTGATTCAGGTAAATATTTGTTTTTTTAATTGCATGTTTGTGCTGTTGATGTGTAAGGTGTTTCATGTTCTGGTAATTTATGTTTATTTATATATTTTTACATTTTATATTATATGAAGGTTCTACAGGGCAACACCAATACTCTTATCATTTTAGCCACAACTGTCCAGTTTGCACTAGCCTCCTCTCGACTCCTCTTAGAAGTGTGCCAGTGGGGTAAAGTCCTTACATTATCATCATAAAGTGCATAACCTGCTGGCATAGGTGATCATATCTCTCCACAACTTTCAATCTCAACAGTTATTTATCATTTCCGTTGTTGACCTTCTGCCAAGCCATTCTCTTTAGCTGTCTGGTATCTTCTCTCTTTGCTTCCCTCTATCTCTTCATCCCTCTATTTTTCCAGTTGTTACAATATATTCCAGCTGTTCCCTTCTCATTGCATGGCCAAAAAATTATGATTGTTTCTTCCTAATATTGGAAATTAGCTCTCTTTTTGAATTGGCCTCTTTCAGAACGTTTTCATTACTCTTCTAAGCTGTCCATGGTATTCTCAACATTCTTCTGTAAAACCACATTTCTACAACCTCCAGTGATTTCCTTGCCTGTTGTCCTATTGTCTATGATTCACATCCATATGTTAAGACTGGCTGTACATAAGATTTAAGAACTCTTTCTTGTTTCTATTGTCAAAAATATATTGCACAGTATCTTCCTCTTTTTTTGGAAAGCTGCTTTGCCTGAGCCATTCTGCATCTCACCTCTGTTGTGCATCTACCATCTGAGTTTAATAATATTCCCAGATATTTAAATTCATTTACCTGTTTTAATATTGTTCCACTTGTCTTTATTGTGCACTGCGACGATGACTTTTTATTTGTTGTCACCATTACTTCTGTCTTTTTGCTATTAAGGCTGAGTCCTTTATTTTTGCTTTCTTTCACTATAATGTCTAATATTTCTTGTAACTCATTTTCACTCTTAAAATCCTTACATTCAGAACCAAAAGTTGAGTTGCATTCTCCGCATATGTGCCAAATCTATGGTTTCTTGTTTGCTTGTTTCCTTATGCCGGCTTTATTTCTCTAGAATTTTGCTTGAATATCACTATTTCCTATTTTTCACATCATTGACCATGTGCTCAGGTATCCCTCGCCGTACAGGTAAATATTTTCCAACTTTAACGGTACTCTGGTTTTTATCGCTTAGAATTTTAACATTTTTAGGTAGATTTTTTACTATCAATTTTACCCCAGCGGCTGCCATTTTTGGCCTACTCTTTTTTTTTTATTTGCAACTGCCAATGGTTCTTTAGTGTGTGCAAAATGCACACATAATCTCCTGTTTTTCTGTTATACAAGAGGACTTAGAGATTGAAAATCACTACCCCGAGATCAGGTGAGGGATCAAACCCACGACCTTCTTCTCCAGAGGCTGACATCTTACCTCTAGACTACCCAGCCACCTATGATTTCCTGCAACTGACAGAATGTCATTAAATATTTCATTTATTGCTATATTTCTCATCTTATTGTTAATATTACAGTATACTTTTGACAGTGTAATCCTAGACTACAATACCTATTCATCTGTACAAAATGTTCATAAAAATTGCGATCACTTATTGTTACATTTGGAGTTTGAAAAGTAGTATTTTCTTTGAACTTTTGCTACAAAGCTGTGTGTTTTTAGAGAGACACAGGATTCAGATGCAATAATCATTTTCTTAGGTTTGATTTATGGCTCGAAACCCAGAGGTGTTACTACGTCTATGTCGCATGATGGATGTTAGTCCAGCATATATGTTTGCCTTACTCTTAGCGTCGCTTGCTGCCTGTCCTGTGTTATAAAAGTTTGTTTGATGTCTCACTGACAGCAAAGAGATTTCCTCCCTCATAAGGGGAAAAAAGAATTCCATTATAAATTGGTTCAATTTATTTAAAAAAAACAACATTTTTACAATAGTTTTTTTATACTTGAAAGATGCCCAGAGTGAGATGGATTGGCAGAATCAAGAAATCTCTTCCTTCCTCATTATGTGGTTGAATAAGGCTGCCAGTAAAGTGAGTGTCAACACGTGAAGGAAATCAGTAGAAGTGGATAGGAAGTGTCATTCAATGTGTCTTGAGGAGTGCTTCACTTAAATATTCCCCTCTCTGTTTTCAGTGGCATTTCACCAATTTTTAGATCAGGTATTGAAGTTAAAAGGTATATAAAACTGGGTTTTAGATATCTCATACAATTTGTCATGCTACACTATTCAGTTTAAACCACCACCTTATGTCATAGTCAATTTGGTTGAGTGTGTGAATGGATTAACTAATAATTGTACTTTTTCTGGAGTTAGTTCTTTGGTTTTTTACCCAACACTTACAAGCAGAATATTAAAATATCAGCTCTTTTGTTACAGAAAATGATTTTTACCCTCATAACAATGATCTACTGGAGCCAAGCCAATACCTAACGTCCATTTTGCCAAAGTGGAAGATCTCAGTGAAGAAAAGTCTATTCATGAAGAAGAATGGAAGTCCCAGTATGTTAATCATTACAAGCTCTGCTATCAGAGCTGTTGAATTAAACAGGTTTGTCTTATTTTACTGGTGTAATTTGAGTTAGAATTCTGTTATTAGTTCTGTCATAAAAAATCAGTTATTCTTGCATACTTTCAAAGCTGTCCGGGAAAAGCCTATTACCTTCTTGCCAATTACCACCAAGATGGTGGTCTTTTTTAATTTTTGAGTTTGGATTATGTAATAAAAGTGACAGAAAAAGTGTTTCTGTTGGATATATAGGTTTTTTTTTTTAAGTTGTATAAAGTGTTCTTCTCAAGGAGGACAAAATCAGATAAGTATGTTTAATATGTAACCATCTAAAAATTCACAGTTATACCATAAAAGATTGCATATGACACTTAGCGATCTAGCACGTTTGGAAAGATCTCTGGACTACCCCCAACATGTGTTTTTAAGTTAAGATCTTAACTTACTACAGACTCAGCAGGTCGGTAAGAGATAAATGTTTTATATTCAAAGAAATCAGAGAAAAAAACGGAGATAGACCACAAATATAAGTAGCAACCAAGTGCGGAATAAAAAACTAAGAAGTTGAACTTATAGAAGAAATGACAAAGAGAAAAATTAAGATACTAGGATTAACAGACACCAGAGTAAAAGGAAACACACATGAACTACATAATATTCTCAGGAGTCAATGAGTTATTTGTGGATCATCATCATTGCTTTCTGAACTTGTCCATAGGTGCTCAGATCCTATCCTCAGCAAGTCCTTCCTGCAGTGTCTAGCAATTGACGACTTCAGTTCTCAGGAGTCGACCACACAGAAAGAGCAAAACATGGAGTAAGCTTTATCATTGACCCAGAACATGCAGAGAATATTCTAAAAATAAAATACTACTCAGAAAGAATAATCACAACCAGACTACTAGAAGACAGTAAAAGAGGCAGAGACAGACCAAGACTAACATGGGCGAGTAACATCAAAAGATGGACAAATCAGCCTATGACAACCTGCACCATCAAAGCAAGAGAGGGTGTCCGGTTAGCGCAATCGATAGGCGGTTGGCTTACCACGGCAATAGCCGGGGTTCGTACCCTGGCGAGGACACCTGGGTTTTACTAATTCCCTAAAAATTAGTACCTCTGAAGTCGGAGTAAATCTGCCTGCTTGGCGAGGGGCATCCTGTAATGGGATACAAACAGACTTTACATGCAAAATTCAGTCCCACAAAATTGAGTGGGTGGGACTTCGTCAGAGGTCAAAGCTGACGAAAGCGAACGAACGAACGAAAGCAAGAGACAGAGCAGAATGGCGCTCCATGGTAGCCAACCTTCATTGCGGAGAAGGCACTCGATGATGATGAATGATAGTTGGTTCATTGTAGTATTACTCAAATATGTGGGTACTTGCAGTGAACATATAGCTGCAATAACTCTAATAAATTTGCAGCATTATAAATGTGAATATAAGAAAATAATTATGACAGTATATAACACAAGATTTGCAAGTCTCAAAAGATAATTTACATGATATTTATTGTATTGTCACATCACCCAAAATTGTGCTATTGATCAGTGATCACTAACAACATTTTCCCTAAATGTCTGACAAGGTATGAAGAAAACTGTTGCTTTAAAATTGTATGCCATATCTGTGCATAACAAATAAATGTCATGTTATCAGATATCATTATGAAATAGTGTGTTTATTATAATTTAGTTAGAGACATGCAATTTCAATTATGAAAATAGATTTTAGGATATTCAGGAATTGTAATAATGTAGATTAATTAAATATTGTAGTTTTTATTTAGACTCATCTGTAACTATTTATAGTAAGAATTATAATGTATTAGTGAGCATAACATCTTATTTTAATGTTAAATTATTATTTCCTTTTATTACAGGCAAATTAAAAGTTTTCTAGATGGAAGGTGCAAAGTTGCCAAATTGTTTGCTAAACATATGAAGGTAATTTTATTAACTATTTTGACAATTTATTGCACTAGATTTTAAAAGCATTTGATCTTGTTTGAAATATTTGTAGACAGTGTTGAAGCAGTCAAATCATGATAAACCAATCATATTGAGAGCATCAAAATGTTATATTTGACAATCCATTTGAATTAAAGGTAGATGGTCTAGCCTGACTGATCACTTATGTATTTGTGGATTCCAGCACACTTGTGGCTTGAACACACAGGAGAATTTGTGCTGTTGTGGGCAAAGAAATACTCAATAATGACTCAACTTTTACTCCACGTGGCTGCATTAAAACACAGTTCTTTGTGTACCTAATGGGTGTACAATGTTAAATTAGATGTCTAGAAAGAACATGAAGTTGCAACTTTGTGATTAGAGTAGAATGTGTCTTGTGAATAATTTTTGTAATCGCGCATTAAAAAAAATTGTTATATAATAATATATAACATATAATATAAAAAATTAATAATTGTTGAGATATAAATGAGATAATTCATCCTGGCTGTGCTTTTATTTTGGTCACAAATACCAGCAATTGCAATGATTACATTCAGATAAAATTTTGCGTAGTTTCGAGCACACTAGTTTTCAACTCAACCATCCAACAAATAGATGTGGACCGTCAGTTGTTGTAATCAATATTATAATAATTTTCTTTTTTCTCAATTTTAAAATTGTAACTATCCATGCACACACACATCACAGCCATAAGAGGTCACATTTGATATATCAATGTTTTTGATGTACAATTTCTTTAAAATAAATATTGTGCCCATGAGTATCTAAAACATTAGATTATAGTCTCTCTTTTCTCATTTCTTTGAATTCCAGCTCTGTTTTGAGTACATTTTGATATGTGTTCTGTTTCTTGTGGCCCAGTCATGCATCAGTTTCTGCAGTTCTGGAATCCAAGTCTGAATGAGCCATGATCACAGAAGAGAATAGAAGATATGTTTAGTTACTATCTTTGTTTATAAATTGAAACTGCTCACATTAATGCTTTTGGAATCAGTTTTAACTTGTATCATGTTATTCTGCATTAATAATGTAATGAATATTGAAATAGGTGGAAGATCAGACAAAATTTCTTGCAAAGACAAACTGCCAAGTTGGAATTGGAACTCCAGCCCGCTTGTTGCTGCTTATTAAGCAAGGTTAGAGTTTGAACAGTGTAGTAAATATTTTATAGATATGAATACAGGATCAGTTTCATTTGTTTTTAAACTAGTCTAGTTACATCTCTGGTAGAAAGCAGCTTTGGAAATTGATGATGTCTACATTAGATGCTTAGGCAGTTCTTTCATTCATGTCTTCAAATTTTTTGTTTAAAATAGTGCAAACAAAAGTAACTTCCTTGGTGTACATTTTAAAAATAGTTTTCTATAATTTGAAACATAATAGCCCTTGAATAAAATCAATTATACCATAATCATATCTGTATGTATATGAATAAAGTTGTTATTTTTTGTATTTTTAGTGAATTAATTTTAATTAATTAAAAGAGGAAGATATCAAAGAGCCCATTTAGAATGATTCAAAGTATAGACTAAATTAGATTATCTAATTTTTCAATGAGGAAATAGTCTCTTTATTTTTAAAAAGCATGACATCAAAATGCAAGATTGCTTGCAAATTTTATACACTTATGAACAATGAGTCTAAATATCCATATTGATTTAACCCAGATTACAATAAGTTAGTAAAAATATCTGCATCAAAATAAAAATTCTTCAAATTTGACAATTTGCCGTTATCAAACATTTTCCCCCTCTGTGTACCTTTCCTAATTACTAATTCTGGTGACCCTTAATTGTTGGATTTTAATTTTTAAACCCCCCAAATTTCGTGAGACATGATCTCGTATAATGCGAACAAATTTGCCATTTCTCAAAACATATCGGTTCCTTTTTTCTGTAACCAGATAAAATTTTCTCTGGCGTCAAACAACTCTTTGTGACTTGAAAAATGCAACAAATAACTTTATGAGGTAGCTGAACATATCGACATGCTTATGCCATCCGTATCGATAGACAATGTAACACATACGGTTGAAGCAGTCAAATTCAGGTCATAAATCAACCTGAGACAGAAAATCCAAGTCCCTGTGTCTCTCCTAGTGAAAACACACAGCTGTGTATCAAAAGTTCAAAGAAAATACTATTTTTAGAGCATGTAATGTTACAATTAAATGGTAGTATTTTTACTATGGTATCGTAGACATGTGAGTCACAAATAGGTATTGTATCCTAGGGTTAAGCTGCTTTATTTTTTATTGATGATAACCTACAAATGATGCAAAAGAGAGATGTTTGGCTTGGTAGCGATGAAATCATTGTTTTCATTGTGGTGGTGTGATCATTCAATTGTTGTAGAGCAACATGTACTTGTAAGGTCCCCTTAAATTTTCACACATTTTTGAAGAAATGGACAATGAATACAAAATCCGTATGAATTTAAGCTTCTTTGATTTTTTTAAAGTACATTTAATAAAACCTTTCCAAGAATGCACAAAATTGGTTCGTCTAAGATAACTCTACACTTTCATATTTTTTCCCATTTGGTTGTGGATCTCCAGCTTTTCATTTGATGTATAAATAGTAACAAATCTTAGTGGTATTTTTCAGAAAAACTCAAACGTGTTAAAAACCCAGCATAAATCAGATCCTTTTGGATATTTTTGTAAGCCTGGGGTGTAATTTTTGCTACTCATTTACCAAAATGCCTATTGCAATAGCGTTCATATTTTGGCATAAATTTGAGAAAGTTTCTGACCAAGTAGATTTCTAGCTAGAAATCATTTGTTTACAGCATTATAACAAACCAAAAGTTTTCCTAGTTGTCATATCTATCACAACAGTGAAAGTTATTTCTTCATTTACAGCTGAGTTACCTGAAACATCCATGTCTCAGGGAGCGAAAGAACTCCCCTGAGGCCCTGTAGTGTTTAGGGAATATGGTGCTTTCTCCATATATTTGTTTACTATCTGTATAACAGCGCGTTTTTTAAATATACCAGAACTGAATACTTTGTAACAGACTTGAACACGCTTATTGGAACGATTTGGCGTTTGACCTCAACGCCGTGTGTTCTGTTGCAGGCACGTAGATTGCCTGGAGGCGTCTTGCACTGGACAGCTCGTCCTGACCCCGTATCAGCCCTGGACCGAGTGTGCTGGATTGGACTCGGGATTCTGTAGCCGCTTATCTGCCGTCTGCTTGCTTGATGTTGGACTCATCCATAGCCCGGACACACACTTGTCCGTCTGTCGTGATCGTGGAATAAGGTACTTCGCGCTGTTTCGTTGTTGCGACCGCCTCTGCGTCAATGGGCCTGTGCTTAATGGCCCCCTCCCAGTTTTCTTTCTTCGCTAGGCACATACATATACAGATTGCATTCTCTGAAGTAGTCAAGGAACACCATGTAAAATACACACTCGAGGTTTATTGATGGACAGTCAACCTCGCACAACAATTTACACAATCACCACAACAGCATGTTTGTCAGTGGTACTTCTCATATTACATGGTAACCCATGCCCTTCAAGCCACCCTGCACTTTGGTGACCTCCCGTTGGAACCGTCTCCACTCACTCAGACTCTCTTGAAGACACTGTGCGGGAATCTTCCCGCCAGCTATCTGCCCCTGATCTGTGCTGAGGAATCTCCCAAGGTTTTCTGTTCGTGCCTCTAATAGCACCCATGTTTTTTAGCATTAGTTGGTGATCGCTGTCTCGCTGACTTTCACCTGAATGTGTCGTTGCTTTGAATTCACAACTCTCCTATCATATCATATATATACTCATTGCTGAGCAGTAACTCGGCGAGAGCTGTCTCGCTCACTATCACTTACACTGTTCGTTGTTTCTAAGTTTCATAACTCCTTCTAGCTCAATCATTGTTGCACATTAACTGCGATAGCTGTTTCGCTCACTGTCACCTAACTGTTCGTTGCTTCTAAACTTCACAACTACATTACAATATCAAACTCATCATTGAGCACGACCTCTGCGGAGGCTGTCTCGCCTCCTGTCACCTAACTTGTACATTTGCTTCTGACTTTCACAACTACATTATAATATCATGCTCCTCATTGAGCCTGAATCTGCGAAAGCTGTCATCTCCCTGTCACCTAAATTGTTCGTTGCTTCTGAGTTTCCTAACTCCTTATAATATCACAATTATATTTGTACATGAATCTGCGAGAGCTGTCTAGCTCATCATCTCCTACACTGTTCGTTGCTACTGAACTTCACAACTACATTATACTGTCATGCTCCTCATTGAGCCTGAATCTGCGAACGTTGTCGTCTTCCTGTCACCTCAATTGTTCGTGCTTCTGAGTTTCATAACTCCTAATGATATCACAATCATAATTGCACATGAATCTGCGAGAGCTGGTTCTTACATCAATAGAAACAAACCCAACACTCACAGGAAGTAGTAATTAGGAAGATACATGGTTGTGGGGAGGGGGGGGTGTTCATTCACTGCAAAATGTAAAATTTTGAAGAATTTGTGTTTTGATGCAGTAATTTTGTAAACGGTAATATAATCTAGGGTAAAATCAACACTGCTTAATTCTATGAATCTGTAATTTAATCATTCGGTCACTCCAACCCTCAATTTATTTTATCTTTAAGCATAAAATAAATAATTCAATATTTTATTTTTATTGCCTGATATCTATTAGATGAATTGTTTCATTTGTGTGGAAATATGATCATTGTTATGACAAAATTTTTTATTATTTTGTATCATTTTTAATATAGGATCATTACAACTAGAGAGTCTAGTTGCTGTTGTTCTTGACTGGAACTGGCGGGACACAAAACTGAAGCGAATAGCAGACATTCCAGAAATTCAACAAGATTTGGTAGCTTTATTGAAAGATTTTATTTTAGAGACAGTTAAAGGGTCTCCATGCAAGCTAGCCTTGTTGTGACAGTTTAAACATTGTTTATAATTCGTTGTTTTGCTGAATGCTTTAATTGATCTAATTTGGGTGGCTAATGTTACATGTAAATAATACATTTGGGGATCTTACACATTGATCTGTTGTGGATCAATTCTCTGGCCACTGACATCTGTGAATGAGCTGTCAGATTTGCTTCAAGGGCATATGTTGTGACAAGAAAGATATATTGAAGACATACAGTAATGATTTATTGTTGGTGACTCAGTGAATGGTGAGGGTGCAGTTTACAAAACTTCAGGAAAAGAGAGTAAAAGTGTAAGTAGGATGGTCCATAATCAGCAAGTTAAAGGAACTATCAGGGTCCAATTAAAAGGGCTGAGTGCTTTGTGAGATTAGCAGAATGTTTTGAGTGCCTAAAGTGTAAGCAGGAATGTGCTGAATCAACCAATATTTACTGGGGCATTAAGGGGTTCAAATATATTTGTTGCTAATAAGTTTACAGCAGCATTGTAAATATGATGCATTGTTTTTGAGAATCTATGTCATTGTAATAAGGAATAAAACACTTATACTGCAAACCAACAGTTCTTAATTTAATGATTGTGTGGTGGACATTTTTCCAAGGTATTTAAATTATATTAGCTCCATTATGACACATATAAAGGGTAATACTAGAGGGCAACATAACTTAATTTTGAACTTTTGATATTCACATAACTGACTGGGAGCCTGCTGGAGACAAGAGAGTAATTGCTGCCATACAGACAAATATAAAAACAAAGTGAACAATTATAAATAGTATAATATTTATTAAATGCATTTCATTATTCATGAGATGTGAATAAAAACCTTGTCATGGCATTTTAACTGGTTACAGGCACAAGATATTTGCATAGAAAACATAGTACAATAAAGGAACATTGGTTCTTAACAGAGATATTTTTTATTTTAATTAGTTATGATCTTGGTGCTCTGTTGTCATAATCTCACATATATAGCTCTGGAATTGACATATTATTGATAGTTGATAACTAAATCAAGCTGGTATTGTTTCATATTATGAGTTTGGACTGGTAATATGTACATATCTGTGACACAGTTTTTATCAAAGGTGTAATATAGATATAATATAGGTAGTAAAGTAAAGTACACCCGTCACGCCAAGTGGCGTATAGGGAATATGGTGTTAGTGACCATAAATATTACAGACCTTCGGCACATGATTTTTGGGGTAATGTTGTCGGTATTACGCCCGTGCCGCTTCACTTTCCCGGAAAAAAATCCGGTACCCATTTAAGGCTGGTTGAAGCCGTCAGTTGGGATCAAACCCTACTCCTTGTCCTTTATAGTCCAGTTCACTAACCACTGAACTATCGCGGCTCCACATATAATATAGGTATGTCATAATAAATTTTAGACATCAGATAATTTTACTGTTAGAGAGGAAAATGTATTTGAAATTGATTGCAATTTAGTCATATTAGAAATGATAGTACATTAGCACATCATTAGGAAAAATAATGTTTAAATGTAGGTCTGAGAAATGCTTTTAAAGGTAATGATTGGCAGACCTCTTGTTGTTACCATTCTATTTACCCATTAGTATAACAAGTACAGCTGCAATTTGTAGTTAAGGAATACAAAAAATTAATTCTCTGCATTCAGATCTTTCCAAAATGGAGGAATTATTTTTCTCCGGCTTGGTATATAACCGTTGATCAGAGGTTTAACAAGCCGCTATCGTAAAAACGATGTTGTTAATAAAACAATACTCATCAGCACAAACACAAAACTTAGGCTATTCAAATCAAATGTACTATCAACCCTTACATATGCGTGTGAAAGCTGGAAAACAAGAGATATAGAAACAAAGTTGAACGCATTCGAAAATAAATGTCTAAGGAAAATACTTGGTATAGCGTGGAACGAATTCAAAACAAACGAGAAAATTAGAGAAATCGCCAATCAACCACTAATATCTTCAGTAATAAAGAAAAGACGATGGTCATACGTTGGACATGTGATGAGAAGAGATAATAACCGAATAGCAAAGCAAGCCCTCATATGGGAAACAACAGGTAAAAGAAAAAGAGGGAGACACTGAGAAGAACATTGATGAGAGAGGCAAGAGCAGCAGGAATCGGCTCCCTCAATGAGATAGAAATGCTTGCACAGAACAGAGACAGATGGCGAGATTTGATAAAATATCTTTAAAAGAAAACTGCTAGAACAAAAAATTCATATAGAAGAATGTGTATCTTGGTCTACGCCCTATGGGCCAGTTACGGCTCGAAAGGTCAATAGATAGATTCAGATCTTTTGATTATGCAAATTGCATCTACTGTCCATTTGCCATATTGAGGATAGGAATAACACCATGACATGAAAGAAATAGGTTGCATAGTCAGTACTTGTGTATGAATGTCTCCTGATTTTTTTTCCTTAATCCTGTGACATAGTTGACACACTTATCTTCAGCAGGCTGCATCTTAATTTGGCATAGGAGTTTCAGGAAAGAAAACAATCTTTGGGCTGTAAAGTTTATGTCAAATTCTGCTAGAAAGCACATAAATAAAACCAAATGTACTCATGGGTGGAAAACACTGAAAAAAAGAATTGTCTTGAGATACGATGAGTAGTAAAGTAGGCCAAAGGAACTGAAAGATCAACTGAACATGGACTACTGATAATGGAAATTAGTTAAGGAGGATTATTGCAGACCTCAACAAAAATAACTTTTGTGATAGGTCTTTTTTTTTTTTTAAATCTATTCCTGTTAGGAAGATCTGTTAATAGCTGACTGTTACATATTCCGATACACATATTTTTCCTTCAATGTTGTGAGTCTGTCCTTTTATATTATTATTTTGTAATTTCTGCCAATCCACTGACTACTACTTTATCTTCTAAATGTTATTTAGAATTTTCTGATAATTGTTGGTGTGTTCCTCTAAATTTTTTTATGTTGTTCTCATGTGATGTAAAGTAAAGTACCCCCGTCACGCCAAGTGGCGTATAGGGAAATATGGTGTTAGTGACCCTATATTTTACAGACCTTCAGCACATGATTTTTGGGGTAATGTGGTCAGTATTACGCCCGTGCTGCTTTACTTTCCCAGAAAAAAATCCGGTACCCATTTAAGGCTGGGTGAACCCGGAAACCGTCGGTTGGGATCGAACCCTACCCCTTGTCCGTGGTAGTCCAGTTCACTAACCACTGAGCTATCGCGGCTCCTCTCATGTGATGACATAGTCATTTTAGTTTGCTGTTATTTTCAACAACTTTCCTGAACTTATTAAGTCTGTTTTGTCATTTTGAGTGAAATTATTATCTTTTAAAATCATTTTGTGTATTGCTATTGATTTTTATTTTTTTTCATCCTTGATTAGGGCCATGTTAAAAGGATTGACGATTTGTAGCAATTAAGGATATTGAACCTTCTGTCTCATTTGCATATTCTGGTGTGTTTTACAGTGCATCCAGTCATCTTCATCTAATTATTATACTGTTTCAGGTGTCAAGAGACACCTGAAACAGTATAATAACATTTTCGGAGTGTAGTTTGTGTGATTAGTCGGGCTAAACCCCCCAATATGTGTTTTTCTTAAGTTAAGCCCTTAACTTACGACTGACTCAGCAGGTCGGTAAGGGATAAATGTTTTCTAGCTCAGAGAAATACACAGAAGATGGAGATAGATAAACATAAAGTGGCTACGATAAATATATGCGGAATAAAAAATAAAGAAGACAAAATTATAGAAGAAATGACAAAAAGGAAAATTAAAATACTAGGATTAGCGGACACCAGAGTAAAAGGACAACAGATAAAGAAAACACATATGAACTACATGAAAATATTCTCAGGAGTCGACAACACAGAAAGAGCAACACATGGAGTAGGTTTTATAATCGACCCAGAACTCGCAAAGAACATTCTAGAAATAAAATACCACTCAGAAAGAATTATCACAATTAAACTACTAGAAGACGATAGAAAAAACAAATTACATTCAAATCTATGCACCATGCAACAACAATGAAAGAGACAGCGAAAAATTCTATGACACATTGAATGAAATCATTAACAAGATTGACGAAAGCGACGACATGTTAGTGATGGGAAATTTTAATGGAAGGCTTGGGAAACACAACAGTGAGATCTTATGACCCTTTGGCGATAAAACAGCTGAAATAAACAAAAATGGAAGCAGACTGCGGGAACTATGCAATCAAAATGATTTATTTATCACCAACACATTCTTCAAACACAGAGAGTCGCAAGTATACACCTGGTACAAATGGAATGGCACAACATGCAGAAGCCAGATAGATTTTATACTAAAAAGACAACAGAACAATCTCTAATATTACAGATGATATGGATCACAAGATGGTTATGATCACACTAAGACAGCCAAAAATAAAGAGAATATACAAAAGAAGCGAAAAGAACAGACAATAAAACAATTAAAAGATCAAGAAACAAGGAAAACCCTAGAAGAAAAACTAACAGAGGAATTCAAGAAACTCCCTAACGAAGTATGCACAGTAGAAGAAGAGTGGAAACAATTTAAGGAAACAGTAACCAACATCTCTAAAACAGTTTGTGGAACGAAGCTAAGAACAAGAGAAGGGAAAAAGAGCACCCCGTGATGGAACGAAACAATCAGAGAAGCAATTAAAGAAAAGAAGAAACTTTAAAAATTGGAGGGAGAACAAGAACCAAGAAAAATATTTAAAATATGCCTTAGTTCGAGAAAGAGTTAAAATTTTGATCAAAGAAGCTAAGCAAAAGAATTGGACAGAATTCGGACAAAACATGAGCAGGGACTTCAAGACAGCCACAAGAGATTTCTACAAAGCAGTAAAAGCCACAAGAGCGAGAAAAGAAAACCATGATCCTACTGAGCTGATAAATGACAAAGACGGATAGCCAATATCAAATAACCAATGTATGCAACAGAGATGGAAAGAATATTTTGAAGACCTGTTAAACATACCAACCACCAATAAGACAGCAAAAACCACGCTAGGACTCTCAAATACTGAACCCAGCATCATGAAAGAGGAAATCAAAGAAGTAATCAAATATGCACCAAGAAATAAAGCACCGGGGATAGATAACATACCAATAGAAATAATGGCAGTAGCAGGAGTGCAATGGCTGCACAGAATATTTAATGCACCATGGCACCAACAACAAACCCCAGAAGACTGGCAACAGGCAATCATACCAATATGGAAAAAGAAAGGTAGCAAAAGAGACTGCAATCAATATAGAGGTATATTTCTTCTCAGCCATGTAGAAAAGCTATACACCAAAATCTTGAAAAAAAAGGCTGAGGCCAATAATAGAACTACAGTTAAGCGATTCTCAAATGGGGTTCCGAAAAATTAGGATATACTGACGTACTATTCACATTAAAACAGCTTGCAGAAAAAAACGACAGAACACAATCAAAACTTATACCTAGCCTTCATTGACCAGGAAAAAGCATTCGACAGAGAACAACTGTGGGAGATACTAACAACATACGGAGTACGCCAACATCTAACCAACCTTATTAAAAGTCTCTACATCAACAGCAGCTGCAGGGTCAGAACAGCAGCAGGCTACACAGGCCACTTCGAAGTTAGATCAGGGGTGCATACTATTTCTCTCTCCCCCCTCCCCTACTGTTTATTACATACATGGACTATATATGCAAGCTAGCCATCATAGACAGAGGAGATCAACAAGCTTTTATTTGCAGACGATCAGGCACTAATATATGAAACAATAGAGGACCTACAAGAACACTTAAACTCATCTCAGGCACAAAATACAATATGAAAATCAACAAAACAGAAGTCATGAATGTCGCCAAAAATAAACAGAACATCAACATAACTATAGAAGGCAGACAACTAAAGCAAGTAGAGGAATTCAAATACCTAGGAAGTCTAATGACAAACGATAATTCTCAAACAGCAGAGATAGAATCAAAATACAACAAAGCTTGTCAAATCATTGGACAGTTATTACCACTATTGTCCAACAAGGAAATAACTCTAGAGGCAAAACGAGCACTATACAATACAATCTTCATTCCAACGTTGTGCTATCAATGCCAGACCTGGACTCTAGATGCAAGAACAATAAGAAAAGTAACCTCTACAAAGATGAAATGTGTTAGACGAATGACAGGAAACAGCCTGAGAGATAAGATCAGAAATGAAGAACTGAGAAAAAAGCTAGGAATAGCCCCCGTCATAGAATATATAAGGAAACAACAGATAAAATGGTTTGGCCACGTGACAAGGCAGAAAGATCAAAACACAACATAACGAGTCTTCAATAAATGTGAGAACACGAGACCCAAGGGTCGACCACGAAAAAGATGGATCAATAGAATATTAGAAGCACTAGGAAACATAACAGCAGCAGAGGCGAATAGAAGAGCAAAAGACAGCAAATTATATCTCCCCTCGACGCTGAAAGGCAGATGAGGAAGGAAAGAAGAAGAAGAAGGTGTCAAGAAATATATTTAATTCTTAACTCTGGCTCTCCTGACAGTCTTGTACTTTTGTGGAGTTTCCTTAATGTTTGTTACTTTGTCTTACTCTCATGCCTTGAGTTCTGCACACTGTGGAGTGCATATTTATAAAATATTTTGATAGATCAATTTATTTATTCTTCTGTATGTATTTCCTTCCAGATTGGTTCTATGGCATTTTGTTCTCTCTTTCTCTCCCTGCCCCTGAATAGAGTCAAATGAAATCTCTTTTGTACCAATATGAATATACTCGGCTATATATTACCCGAGTGGTACATTCAGAACAGCAGCGGGCTACACAGATCACTTTGTAGTTGGAAGAGGTTAAGGCATGTGTGTACTATCTTCCCTGTTGCTTATTACCTAAGATTGACTACATATGTAAGTTAGCCAAAACATTGGAAGCAGAGAATATTAACAAGCTTCTATTTGCAGACAAATAGGCAATAATTCATGAAAAAAACAGACACCTACAAGACCAATTAAATAGACTCAACAGCCACCCAATACAATATGAAAATCAACAAAAAAGAAGTCATGACTATCTCAAATCAGAAATGACAAACTGAGAAAAGAGCTAGGAATAATTTCCACCACTGATACATAAATAACAGATAAAATGGTTTGGCCACTTGATATGGCATAAAGACCACACCACAATGAACTTTTAATAAACACGAGTACACCAGATAAGATTAGAAATGAAGAACTGAGAAAAAATCTAGGAATAATCTCCGCTATAGAATATATAAAGAAATAACAGATAAAATAGTTTGGCCACATGATTAAGGCAGAAAGATCACAATGCAGTGAGCTTTAATAAACATTGCAAGAACACCAGACCCAAGGGCTGACCTGGAAAAAGATGGAGAGATTGAATATTAGAAACACTAGGAAACATAATAGCAGCAGAGGCAAACAGAATAGCAAAAGACCACAAATTATATTCCCCTCGACATTGAAGGGCAAATGAGGAAGGAGAACACCAGACTCAGGTGTCAACCATGAAAAAGTTGGATTGATAAAATATTGGAAACATAGCAGCAGAGGCCAACAGAAGAGGAAAAAAAATGCAAATTATATATTTCCTGGATGCTGAAAGGCAAAATAAGGAAGGTAAAAAGAAGATTGATTGTACAGATTCATGATTATCTTTTCTCATTCATACAGCTTTCATGTTTGATTCTAAATTCTTGCAGTCTCTTGTCTGCTGATTCATTGATTGTATGTCTTCTAAGACATTATGTGACCTAAGAATATTGCAAGTTATACCATGTATGTAAAGAATGGGTAGACATTAAGTTAATTTTTACTACATTTACAAAATAATTCATTTGAGATGTAAGTGTATATATTAACATGCAATTAATTGTGAAGTATTAGAACTAAAGGTACTGACGAATCTCAGCATATAAGTTATCAAAACTTCCAAAATTCACTGACAAGAGTGGTAAACAAAAATAGTAACAATAACATTGTAATGAGTCTTTATATTGGTATATGTAGTAAACATATAGTTTGAATTTGGGCTTTCTCCTTATCATAAATTACACAAATTTGAAATGACTCGGGTATAAATAATTATAAATGGAAGCACCAAACTTCACTAATATCATGACTATTTCTTGGTTTGAGTATTCATGATTGTAGCATATGTTCATTGTTGCATCTGTATGCTCCAGACTGCATGGATAGCAAAACTGGTTCCAGAAATGATTATAAGTAATAAGTTGGTCTTGCTGCCTTTCAAGTTAGGTTTATTTAGGTGTCTGGAGAGGTTGTCCCTTATTTGTGCAACATCCGTTGTGGCTCTTTTTATTCTAGATTGACTGAAATAACATTATGAACACTAATAGATGAAAACATTCCCTGGCATAATTTTGTGAGTTGTTTTTAGATGGTATGTACCTGGAACCTGTTTTGGTCGTTTTAATGAAATTTCATATTATTTTAGATATCTCCACAAATTTAACCACAAAAACCAAAATCTTTTATTTTTTTTTACCAATATTTATTTTATTGACCTGGACTAATGTATTTTTTATCTTCAATTTAAAAGTATGAATGGAACAGGCCTCACAACTTGTTTAGTTTTTTATTTAAATTTGAAAAAAAATTAAATTATAAAACCATAGATCTGTTATAATAACAAATACATTTATTTCAGTTACAGCTGTGTATGTTTTAACAAAATTATACAGTAATTAACAATAGTAAGGTCTCATTTACTTGTTATACTGATTTTAAATTACTATAATATATTTTGACATTGGCCTTATACAAACATGTTCCAGGAGTCATGAACATTTTAATATTTGAACTAATTTAGTTCACATTAAATAGATTTATAACATGTTATATGTCAGCATTTGTGTGGTGAATAAAACCATATTTCGGCCTGTGTTATTAAGAAACTGGCATCTCTTTATAATGCTTCATATACCTTCAGCTAACTAATAAACATGTGAAAATTAGAAGATAAATACCAGACATACAAAACTAAAGTTTGTTCAATTCCTACAATAGTAAGTGAAGAGATTAACCAAGATTCATATTTAATCTTTTATGGATTTACATCAGGCACGTGCTGGACACTTAATAGCAAAGGAGATCCATCCAATTTATAACTAACAGAAGAGATACATGCAAAATATAATTAACAAGGGAAACATTTCTGCAATAAATTTGTAAAAATATCTAATAGTCATTTTTGTAAAAATATGCAAAAGCAATTTTTGCAGTATCTGTGGTAGAGCAATGGTTTGTGCCCTGTGCACCATATTTGCTCTGGAGAAACATACAAAATGTATCTTATTATAATCATAAGTTATATTAACACTGTACAGTTACACAAATATTTACAGAAGCCAGATACATTTGTTCCTTCTTCCTTGCAACAAAAGCAATACATTCTAATAAGCATCTCTTATCTGTTTATGTTGCAGAAAATATCTTTAAAGAAATATATTTATCTTATTTCGAGGTGTAATACTTTTGAAATGGACAATTGTATGTGTTAAATATGTATTACATTATACTAAATAAGTGTGGCTTTGTCCTGCTAGATAAGACTTTCTGTGGACGGACAGGCAATAGTCAGCTCAGCCTATTTTAGAAAAATGGGTACATGTCTTGTAAAGTTTGAGAACATAATAAAACAACGGAACACCATCTCCCGACCTTAAAAATCTGGTCTGATACTAGGACACAGCAACCCATTTGACGACTAGTTTGCCACAATTTAGTTTACAAAGTTAAGGAAATATAGCAGACGTCATGACACATATTCCAGGTGATGAAATCAGTTGGGCTGGTGTGAAAGATATACATATTTTAATCATTTTTCAGTTCTCTATAAACCATGCAACTTGTGACCCTTTTCAGTGTAGACAACTCAAGAGCATCAACCTGTAGAGGAAGTACCAACAACAAACTCTTAAGATGTGCTGTACGTGATAGGAAACTCTTCATATAAAGATTTGCAACAGGAGGCGATGTAATCACTGGAAGAATCCCTCCCCCATTGAGCAAGTATTGTTCCCTTTTAGCTTCTTGACATTCTATGAGTGGTATGTCCACCTGGGTCATGACTTCTATGCATCGGCCTTTTGCTGTATTCTAGGCATAGAATCTTGTGGAATGTCCTGATAAATATGTTAACAATCTATCTTGGTTCAAGCTGTCGCATGTACCAAGCCAGCTGATCAAATCAATTGTCCACCTTTCATCACTTGTCACAACCTTTCTTGGTATCCCAGAGACCGTGTGGATGTTTTCAGATTTCACTCAAAATGCTCAACAGCTGGGAGGGGAGGGGGGTATTATAGTTACGAAAAATACTCGTCGCAGGCCAGGCAGCTCGAGTATGAATGCCACGTGCAGCACCTGAGGTTTGCAAATACTCCTGTGACCCACCCGTCACCAGGTAAAACGAGAATTAAGATGCCACTCTCAAGGAATGTCGCTGACAGCAGCACAAAAATATCAGTTAATATTCATTGTTGTTAGTGTCCACAGAAATGCTTGAATGATGATGTAATAACCCAGTGATTGTGATAATATTGCATCTTTTATACTCCGCCCAAATTTTTCTAATTCTGTTCTGCCTTACACCAACAATGATCCTTCATAATAAAAAAGTCAAATTATATGAAAAAAATAGAAGGCCTACAAATAACAGGGTTGTTTATTACTCACATTGATTATATATATAAGTTAGCCAATGCATCAGACACATTAGATTGAGAAGCCTCTATTTGCATGCGATCAGGCACTAATACAGGGACATATAAAAGACCTATAAGAATACTTCAATGTTCTTAACACCACAGACACCAAACACAGCATGAAAGTCAACATCGACCAGACAGAAATCATAAATATTGCAAAAGAAAAACAGAATATCAATAAAACAATAGATAGCCAATGATTAAAACAAAAGGGGAGTTTAATATATATGAAGTCTAGCGACAATCGACAGTTCATAAGCATCAGAAATGACTCAAGATGCAACAAAATTTGTCCAAAATAAATGGATTACAAATACCACTATTGTTGAACAAGGAAATAACTATAGAAGGAAAATTGACACTACAACACAATCATCATCTCAACGTTGGACTATCAATGCCAGACTTGGACTCTATAGGCTAGACCAATAAGAAAAGTAACCAGTACAGAGATGAAATGTGTTGGACAAATGACAGGAGACAGCCTGAGAGATAAGAAATGAAGAACTGAGAAAAAAAGCTAGGAGTAATTCCTGCCACTGAATACATAAAGAACATAAAATGGTTTGGCCATGAAATAGGACAGAGAGAGATCACAACAGAACGAGCCTTTAATAAATGTTACGAGAACACCCGACTCAAGGGTTAACCACAAAACAATGGATTGATGGAATATTAGTAAACCTAGGAAACAGCAGCAGAGGTCAACAGAAGAGTTAAAGGCCGCAAATTATATCTCCCCCTGACGCTGAAAGGTAAATGAAGAAGGAAAGAAGATTAATCTTCTTCTTCTGTTCACTGATACCTAAATGGTGTCGTGGTTTATATCATTTGTCGTTCTTGAGCTGCTCGAACTGTCTGAATTAGTGATTTTCCTTTGTTGTTACATGTCTCTGTCACTGCACCTATCCATCTTCTTCTGGGTCTTCCTCTTGGTCTTTTTCCATGAATTCTTGAGAACAATGCCCTTGATGGTGATTGGTGCGGATTCATTCTGACCAGGTGGCCAAACCATTTAAGTTGTTCTATATATTCTTCCCGTGTGTTACCGGGGCTTCATTATGAGGGAAGTCAAGAATAGTGACACTGTGACCTTCCAGGCATGTCATAAGAGGTGACTAAGAAGGTTGATCGATGGCTTGACAAGCTATCATTGTAAAAAGTGTTGTTATGGAAACAGAGCCATAAATTTTAGAAGCAGTGATCGCTGCAATATGTGCCATTTTGTCACGCAAGGTTTCTGTTTTTGAGATTGTGGTTCTGCCTTCGGCTCGAAAGGACAATAGATAGATATATTCTTGGCAGGGTTTTGTTCCTACCATTTTTCTTATGGTTTCATTTGGTATTCTATCTCTTCTTGTGTTGTTTATTACTTTTCTCAAAAATCGCATCTCACATGTATTGATCTTTCTTAATTGTGATTTAGAAAGGGTCCATGTTTGACTTTCACAAAGTTGGTATGAAAATGCTATTTATCATTTATTGTTTAGCTGCCATAGAAATGTTTGGATGTTTTAGCAATGGTGAAAGCTGGTATGTGACAGCATTTGCTTTTTGTATTCTCATGTCAATTTCTCTGTCTAGTTTTCCATCTTCTGCGAACATTGTGCCCAAATACTTGAATTCCTCTACTTGTTTTATTTCTTTATCTTTGATCTTAATGTTTAATGGGTGTCTTAATTTGCTTATTCTCATAGCCTCTGTTTTTGCTGTATTAATTTTCATACTGTAGTTTGTGCAGCTTTTATCTAGAGATGTTATATGCTGTTGTAGCAGGTTTTCCTCCTCATATATTAGGCATTGGTCATTTGCAAAGAGTAGCTCTTGATGTTGGAGATCACTACTT
The DNA here is from genome assembly GCA_032433765.1 of Megaustenia siamemsis. Classification (NCBI taxonomy): domain Eukaryota; kingdom Metazoa; phylum Mollusca; class Gastropoda; order Stylommatophora; family Ariophantidae; genus Megaustenia; species Megaustenia siamemsis. The sequence goes on along the minus strand of JAVIAB010000047.1, from coordinate 64,695,881 downwards.
TCTTTAAAAATGATATTAAATATCAAACTATCTTAAAATATACATGGACTCAGCGTCACTTGGGTTAGAGTTCATTCAGGGTTGTTGGATCTTCTAGTTTGTTCAGGAAAGATTGGAGCATTAATGGAGGCAGAACATTAGGTGATGACGGTTCTATGGACAAGATCATAAACAAGAATGTACACAATTAAACAACACTATTGTATGCATAGTGATAATCATTATTTATGATTAACAAGGCAACCACTAATAATGTGATAATAACAACTTTGTTAACAAATGTTATGGAATGTAATGCAAAAATAACTAGAAACTTATGTATGCATAATATATATGTATTTTCTCAATGATGAATGAGAATAGTCAGTTTCGATGTGTATTGTTCATGTTGTGTTAAAAAATGAACATGACAAAAGTAATAATAACAATTTGCTGCCATTAGATGCAGGGGAGCACACCCCTTTTTTAAATATTAAAAGTATTAAATCACTTGAATCCTCATTGCTGCTGCTGTCACTACAGAAAGTTTGACCATAGCTCGGGTGCTTAAATGTCATACAATTTAAAAATATATTTTGCCATGAAGAGGCAAGTGTTACATTAATCACAATATCAGATATCTCAAAGGCAATCACGTGACAACAGAATAATACTGAACTGGACAGTAGAAGTAGTGTTTATTTTGAACCTTAAAGGCAATGTTTATTTCTCTACACAATCCAGGAAGCGTCTTTTTTTCCGAACGGGGTGAAATAACAACTCAGACCCGACCACCTCGTGGCTACTTCTCAGAACAAGCGGCTTTTATTGTCCAGTTCTATATCCCCCTTCCCTCTCCACCCCGGGCAGACTCCAGTAATGAGATAAAGAAAGTTTTAACTTTGAACAAAAGTCCATATTTGGGTTTGTTGATAATTGTTCAAACATCATGCGATCTATTGTCTTAAGGCCCAGATCCAATATTCAAAAAAAGGAAGTACCATTTTTTCTGTTGGCCTAGAGCTCAAATTCCTTGTTCATTACATAACAACAGTCTGTCAACTCTTGTTGTAAGGTGCAAAATCCGTAGCTTATTTCATATGTAGCATCATGTAGTATATTGCCTCAAAGTTCAAATCAATTGTTTATTACTTATCAAACAGCGTGCAGTTTGTTGTTGTAAGTTTTATATCAATCGTGTATTTCATATCATAAAGTAAGCAGCCTATTGGAAGGTAAAATCTCCTTTTTGTTTATTACATTTCATACAGTAGACAGTTTGTTGATGTAATATTCAAATCAATGTCTCTTACATTTCATACAGTGCACAGTCTGTTGATGTAATATTCAAACTAATGTCTCTTACATATGTCTGTTGATGTAAGGTTCAAATCAACGTCTCTTACACATCATAGTCTGTTGATGTAAGGTTTAAATCAATGTCTCTTACATATCATAGTCTGTTGATGTAAGGTTTAAATCAATGTCTCTTACATATCATAGTCTGTTGATGTAAGGTTTAAATCAATGTCTCTTACACATCATAGTCTGTTGATGTAAAGTTCAAATCAATGTCTCTTACATATCATAGTCTGTTGATGTCAGGTTCAAATCAATCAATGTCTCTTACATATCATAGTCTGTTGATGAAAGGTTCAAATCAATGTCTCTTACACATCATAGTCTGTTGATGTAAGGTTTAAATCAATGTCTCTTACATATCATAGTCTGTTGATGTAAGGTTTAAATCAATGTCTCTTACATATCATAGTCTGTTGATGTAAGGTTTAAATCAATGTCTCTTACACATCATAGTCTGTTGATGTAAAGTTCAAATCAATGTCTCTTACATATCATAGTCTGTTGATGTCAGGTTCAAATCAATCAATGTCTCTTACATATCATAGTCTGTTGAAGTAAGATTCAAATCAATGTCTCTTACATATCATAGTCTGTTGAAGTAAGATTCAAATCAATGTCTCTTACATATCATAGTCTGTTGAAGTAAGATTCAAATCAATGTATCTTACATATCATAGTCTGTTGATGTAAGATTTAAATCAATGTATCTTACATATCATAGTCTGTTAATGTAAGGTTCAAATCAATGTCTCTTACATATCATAGTCTGTTGATGTAAGTTTTAAATCAATATCTCTTACACTTCATGGTCTGTTGATGTAAGGTTTAAATCAATGTCTCTTACACATCATAGTCTGTTGATGTAAAGTTCAAATCAATGTCTCTTACATATCATAGTCTGTTGATGAAAGGTTCAAATCAATCAATGTCTCTTACATATCATAGTCTGTTGAAGTAAGATTCAAATCAATGTCTCTTACATATCATAGTCTGTTGATGAAAGGTTCAAATCAATGTCTCTTACATATCATAGTCTGTTGATGAAAGGTTCAAATCAATGTCTCTTACATATCATAGTCTGTTGATGTAAGGTTCAAATGAGTGTCTCTTACATGTCATAGTCTGTTGATATAAGGTTTAAATCAATGTCTCTTACATATCATAGTCTGTTGATGTAAGGTTCAAATGAGTGTCTCTTACATGTCATAGTCTGTTGATATCAGGTTCAAATCGATTATTCGATTACCCTCAATCAAGCGCCCTAAAGTTTAATGCCACTGTTTATTACATCTTGCAACCTTCCACCTATTTCTCTCTCTCCATATTTTTACATAAAGATCCAAACCACTACTTGACTACATACCTGGAAGCCTGTACGCCCTTATGTATATGGACCATAACCCTCATTTACGTTCATTGTGCGTCCTTAATTCATCTTCGTCATCACTTACAGTGTTAGACGACTGATTCAGAAATTGTCTTCTATTACCATCAGTATGGCAAACAATACCACCATTATTTATCTTTTCATTATCATTCGAATCCTTATCAATTTTGTTCATTTTGAAGCTACCAAACCCCATAATTCTTTTCCCGAACCCAAACTCGTCCAGGCTATTAAAACATTTCATACTTCCATGGGTGTGCAAGTTAGACAACCCACAACGAGAACTCTCCTGTTTTTTCTCCCTGCGTATTGTCGACCTTGTGTGGTTGTAGTACATAATGAAGTTATTCACAAGCACAGGAACAGTAAAACCGATCATCAGAACTCCGGAAATCCCCGTGACTGTTCCGATGAGGTAACCCCAGATAGTAACTGGGTACATGTCTCCGTATCCAACCGTTGTCATGGTGATCACCGCCCACCAGAAGCACTTTGGGATGCTGGAGAAATTATCTTGAACGCCACTTTCAGCAAAGTAAATGAGGGATGAAAACACCAGCATTCCAACAAATACGAACAAGAGAAGGAGCAGAAGATCCTGTGGATAAATAGAACATTATTATTATTTATTAGTTCTTTTTTTCTTCATTTGCCTTTCAGCGTCGAAGGGTTATATAATTTCAGGTCTTTTGCTCTTATGTTGCCCTCTGCTGCTTTTGTTTCCTGGTTTTTCTAATATTCCACCAATCCATCTTTTTCGTGGTCTGGTATTCTCGCACCGTTTACCGAAGGCTCGTTGTGTTGTGTTTTGATATTTCTGCCTTTATCACGTGCCAAACAATTCTATCTGTTCCCTTATATATTCTATAGGGTTATTCCTAGCTTCCCCCCCCCCCAGTTTTCAAAATTTGATCTTATTTTTCAGGCTGTTTCCAGTCATTCGTCTAACACATATAATCTCAACGGTAGTTATTTTATTATTGTTATTGCATCATTTATTATTATAATAAAACTTGAACAGACGAATTGAGGAAAAAATTGAAGTACATGGAGTTGTGAACAATTATATGGGCAAAGCTTAGGATAGGGACACAATTATTTAAAAGAGTAACGTTCCCTTGAGTGACATTGCATTTTATTCGCTGGTTTTGGTTGGTTGCGTTCGCCCGATGACTAAAGTATTCTAGAATATCGTAGTAGACTAGAATATTCCTCTTCATCATCCGCCCTTACAAGGACGTAGTGGACGTGTCTGCGTTGTGTTGTGGTTTGCAGTATAACTGTTATATTTGCGCCTTTCTGCCAAACACATCCGACTTCAGCACATTTTGATTTTTGAATACCGGCTTGTCTTCCCTCTTCGATCCCTACACGCTTGGCCAGACTAGACAGGTTAGTCTGTTACTGGAGGCACCACGGAGAGGTGGAGCAGGGTCTGGATGGTTTTGGTTCACCGATCCTGGCGCAAGCCATCAGCTGTGGGTCGCTGACAACTTCCAGCTCTGGTGCCGGTAGGCGCGCCTTCGCCTCCAGCTGGTTCTCTAATCTGTCAATAGAAGACCCCTAATGGGGGGGGGGGGGGAACAACGCGAAGGTGAAGTCCTATAATTCATATCCCTAACCCTGACCCACAAATAAAATTAATTGCCTTAGTCATAAACATTGATGAAGTAAAAGTAAAGTAAAGTACCCCCGTCACGCCAAGTGGCGTATAGGGAAATATGGTGTTAGTGACCCTATATTTTACAAACCTTCAGCACATGATTTTTGGGGTAATGCGGTCAGTATTACGCCCGTGCTGCTTTACTTTCCCAGAAAAAAATCCGGTACCCATTTAAGGCTGTGTGAACCCGGATGCCGTCGGTTGGGATCGAACCCTACCCCTTGTCCTCTGTAGTCCAGTTCACTAACCACTGAGCTATCGCGGCTCCCAAACATTGATGAACATAGAGATAATGTTTATAGTATTTGAGTACCACTGTAGTTTTGTTGTGACGCCAACTAAGGGCAGATCACTTTAATTTATGCCCCTAAACTACCATAATATGGATGCCACTTATTACTCTTGTTCTCTTTCTGTTGTGTCTGACAGCTCGAAGCTGTAATACAATTTGTTGATGCTTATTTCATAACGTTAACGTGTAGTACGATGTCTGCGCCGTATTCTTGGTATCATCTGAAAGGATAAAGTGGCAAACATGGAGGTCTTTATTCGCATATGCCCCCCCGAACATCTATCTACACGCTACTCAAACAACGTTGGTTATGCTGGCTTGACACCTTACACCGAGCCACATGCCCAGAGATATACTTAATGGACACCTAGCAGATGACAAAAGAACTATAGAGGTATGTAAACGCGACATGAAGACTCTGAACATAAACCCTGCAGCCTGGGAAGGAATAGCTGCTGACCGCAATCTTTGAAAATACACTCTAAAGCTCCAACTCAAACAAGAAGCAGACATATACATAGAAAAAGAGAATATACGGCGACAACAAAGAAAGCAATAACATTTCTAGAGACGCTGCAAAATCCCTCGTCGACTATGACTGACGGAGGCTGCTACTACTACTACTATTACCACTACTACTACTTCTACTATTACTACTACCTCTACTACTACTATTCTACTTCTACTACTACTATTTCTACTACTACTGCTGCTGCTACTAACGTATATAATATATACATTATGTTATAACAATGTTATATAATATAACAATCTTCATCCCAACGCCAGACCTGGACTCTAGATGCAAGAACAATAAACAAAATAACCTATACTGAGATGAAATGTGTTAGGCGAATGACAGGAAACAGTCTGAGAGATAAGATCAGAAATGAAGAACTGAGAAAAAAGCTAGGAATAGCCCCGGCCATAGAATATACATGTATAAGGAAACAACAGATAAAATGGTTTGGCCACGTGACAAGGCAGAAAGATCAAAACACAACACAATGATCCTTCAATAAACGTTGTGAGAACACGAGACCCAAGGGTCGACCTCGAAAAAGATGGATCAATAGAATATTAGAAGCACTAGGAAACATAACAGCAGCAGAGGCGAACAGAAGAGCAAAAGACCGCAAATTATATCTCCCCTCGACGCTGAAAGGCAGATGAGGAAGGAAAGAAGAAGAAGAATATAAGGAGAAGTAGTCTGAAACATAATTAATAAATGTTGCAGAAGCAATAATGATATTAAATGGTACAACAAGAATTACATGGAAGATGTAGACTTTACAGATCCTAAGTGACAGTATCAACAAGATGCAAAATATCACAGTTACCATATCGTTCATGGTGGAAAGATTAGGACTTGAAATCAAGCAGGATAAAACAAAAATAATAGCAAATCAAAATACACCAGAGGGCAATATATATCTAAAGCGTCAGACATTGGAAAGAGTAGATCACTGTGCAAATCTTGGTAGTAGTGTAGATCAAGAGGGTGAAATACAGAAGGAAACCAGAAACAGGGTCTCAAAAGCAGTAGCAAATTGTGCAAACCTAGACAAAATATGAAAATAAAATATTCTAAACAAGAAAGCTAAACTTAACATATTCAACTCAAATGTTTTATCAACCCTTACCGACGCACGCGAAAGCCGAAAAACAGCAAAAGAGATTGAGATAAAACAAAACGCCTTTGAAGACAAATGCCTAAGAAGAATACTCTATGTACAATGGAATGAATTCAAGGGTAATACAGAGATAGAGAAATGGCCATGCAACCAACAATCTCATTTACAATTAGGAAGAGAAGATGAACATATGTCGGACATGTGTTGAGAAGTGGCAACACAAGACTTTCAAAACACGCTTTTTTCTATAGGAAACATCAGGATACAGAAAAAGAAGAAGGCATATGGAGATATTAAAACGAACACTTATAAGAGAAGCAAAATTGGCAGGCATAGACTCATTAGATAAGATCGAAAATCTCACCTAGAATAGAGATGGATGGTGAAAACACTAAAAGCCTTTTGCAACGTCAAGCGATGCTGGAAGGATCAAGAATCACATCTAAAACAGTATTTGTTTTCATTTTAGAGCTTGGAGGTCAAATGCCACTGCAGCACAGGCGTTGCATGTGGTCTGCGTCCGACTCATAGTTGGCAACTTGCGCCAGGAGCAGCGGCAACAGTACCTGATCAAGACCCTCCTGCACTTTTCAGTGGTGACTCTAGGAACAGAGTAACCAGTTTAGTCACGTGAATAGAGACAGAAGAAAGAAGGAAAACCGGTACTCAAAAATGGCATTCCGGAGGCGTTTGTGTCGTGCTAAAATGGTTCTGCTATGCCGTAAGCTAGCGACTTAACGCAATCAAGCCCTCCTAATGTCATTTACATTATAAGAGAAAGAGTAGACATTGAGACAATCCTAAGCTACATACAGAAAAAGTAAATAAACTTCTAGAAAGAATGGCTTGTGATTCCTTAACATACAAAATATATATTAAAAGAGGAAAAGAACAAGAGACAGACCCAGAGTAAGATGGACAGACAACATCATAGAAACGTTACAACTGTCAATTTTACAATAAGTGAAGCTTTTGTACCTTCCTCGACACTCGAACGGGTTAAAGAGGAAGTGAAGAAAGAAAGAAAAAAGAATGTCCTTTTGAAGGCCGACAATGAAGAGGAGTAGACATCGGGTGAACGCAGCAGAAGATGAACAAATAAAGAACTGCGTGATAACATTTAACGTGGCATTTATGACATATATCTCCTTCCTCGTAAAATATTATAACTACAGAGAAAATTTAAAATAAAAAAAAGTTACATACAATTATTTTAGACTGGTAATTTTTTTAATTGTCACAACACATTTATTTGTGTATCTTTATCGAGAAAACCATTATTTTCTTCATTTTTGAATCTACTGTTATTGTTTACACGAAATGAAACTTTAAAAACATGTTTACAGTTGTAAATTTAACGTTTTATGAAGGTAAAATTAGCAATGATAGGCACACTGTAATTTTAAATAATTTGTTGAATTTATAGGCACACATAGTGTGTATAAGCTTCAGTTGTCAAATATACCATCAACACATGAGGGGCAAATGATAAAAAGAAAAGAACTAAAGTATTTTATCTTATTTCACACGAGATAAAAGAGATGCATTGGTCCGAAAACTCAGCAAATCCTTTTAAAACTTTTATCATCATCGTTATGTGTCATACCGTTAGGCGTAGGCGATGATGTCCTTCCACAATCATCTATCCACCGTGTATCGTATCAGTTCTGTTGTTGATTGTTTTCCATGCCAAGACACAAAGCTATCCAGTATTTTCTCTCTTTGTCGCCCGCGATCTCTCTTTCCTTTTATTTTGCCAGTTGTAACCAAGTATTCCAACTTTCCTCTTCTCATGATGTGCCCGAAAAATGTTGATTGCTTCGTTCTGATGTTTTTTAAGAGCTCCCTTTTTGTGTTGGCCTCTTTGAGAACTTCCTCATTGGTCTTTTTAGCTGTCCAGGGAACTTTCAACATTCTTCTGAGAAATCCCATCTCTGTGGCCTCTACTCGTCTTTTCATTTGTTTACCTACTGTCCATTATTCGTTTCCATAGGTCAGAATTGGCTCTATCTAGCATCGACGAAATCTCCTTCACACTTCTATTGACATAGACTTGTTGCATATGACGTTTTTCATTTTCTGAAATTATATTTTGCTCTGAGCTATTCTACTTTTTGTTTCTGTGGTTTATCTTCCCAACGGAGGAAAAAAAAAACTGTAAAAACTTTGGCCAGCTTTTATTCTCTTATATTATTTGTTAGAACAAGAGCAATATTTTTTGTAATGTTCATACTTACTCGAACACTTGCCTTTAATGTGTATAACAATATCCACAGACCAGGAATATGTTTCATTAGACGGAATATTCGAAACACCCGCAACACTTTCAAGAAGTCCATGACGTCTGTCACGCGTCGATATTCCTCGTAAGATGAGCTGAGAAGTCGCACGAGAATGTCGATGACGTCAGGCAACAGGGCTAGAAACTCGACGATCGACATCGGGGACGTGACAAACTTCAACTTGCTTGGGGAGACTAGGAAACGTAGAAATAGTTCCAAGACGAAATAAGCAACACAAGCAATATCTAGGAAGTAGAGAGCTGGGTGGGCGACATCCTCGATCACTGCGGGAAGAGAAGGTTCTTTGTTAATTTAGATAGACATAAGCAATCTGGAGAGGAAGAACTTTTTGTTAAGTTAGACATAAACAATCTGGAGAGGAAGAACTGTTTGTTAAGTTAGACATAAACAATCTGGAGAGGAAGAACTTTTTGTTAATTTAGACATAAACAATCTGGAGAGGAAGAATTGCTTGTTAATTTAGACATAAACAATCTGGAGAGGAAGAATTGCTTGTTAATTTAGACATAAACAATCTGGAGAGGAAGAACTTTTTGTTAATTTAGACATAAACAATCTGGAGCGGAAGAATGTTTTGTTAATTTAGACATAAACAATCTGGAGAGGAAGAACTGTTTGTTAAGTTAGACATAAACAATCTGGAGAGAAAGAACTTTTTGTTAATTTAGACATAAACAATCTGGAGAGGAAGAACTGTTTGTTAAGTTAGACATAAACAATCTGGAGAGGAAGAACTTTTGTTAATTTAGACATAAACAATCTGAATAGGAAGAACTTTTTGTTAATTTAAACATAAACAATCTGGAGAGGAAGAACTTGTTGTTAATTTAGACATAAACAATCTGAATAGGAAGAACTTTTTGTTAATTTAGACATAAACAATCTGGAGAGGAAGAACTTTTTATTAATTTAGACATAAACAATCTGGAGAGGAGGAACTGTTTCATAAGTTAGACATAAACAATCTGGAGAGGAAGAACTGTTTGCTAAGTTAGACATAAACAATCTGAATAGGAAGAACTTTGCTACTACATACTGTATATATGCGAGCAAATAGGAGAGGAGGAACTGTTTGTTAAGTTATATGCAAGAAATTAAGATGGAGATGAAGAACTGTTTGTTAAGTTATATGCGAGAAATTGGGAGAGGAGAACTGTTTGTTAAGTTATATGCGAGAAATTGGGAGAGGAGAACTGTTTGTTAAGTTATATAAGAGCAATTAGGAGATGAAGAACTGTTTGTTAAGTTATATACGAGCAATTAGGAGATGAAGAACTGTTTGTTAAGTTATATACGAGCAATTAGGAGATGAAGAACTGTTTGTTAAGTTATATACGAGCAATTAGGAGATGAAGAACTGTTTGTTAAGTTATATGCAAGAAATTTGTATGGAGATGAAGAACTGTTTGTTAAGTTATATGTAAGCAATTTGTATGGAGATGAAGAACTGTTTGTTAAGTTATATGCGAGAAATTGGGATGGAAATGAAGAACTGTTTGTTAAGTTATATGCGAGCAGTTGGGAGATGAAGAACTGTTTGTTAAGTTATATGTAAGCAATTAGGAGATGAAGAACTGTTTGTTAAGTTATATGTAAGCAATTAGGAGATGAAGAACTGTTTGTTAAGTTATATGTAAGCAAATAGGAGATGAAGAACTGTTTATTAAGTTATATGTAAGCAATTAGGAGATGAAGAACTGTTTGTTAAGTTATATGTAAGCAATTAGGAGATGAAGAACTGTTTGTTAAGTTATATGTAAGCAATTAGGAGAGGAAGAACTGTTTGTTAAGTTATATGTAAGCAATTAGGAGATGAAGAACTGTTTGTTACGTTATCATAATTATCAAGTACAATGCCTGCTGGCGTAGGTGATCATGTCTCTCCAAAACTTTCGATCTCGACAGTTATTTGTCATTTTTGTTGTTGACCTTCTGTCAAACCATTCTCTTAAACTATCTGGTATCTTTTCTATTTTCTCCCTCTATCTCTTCGTCCCTCAGTTTTCCCAATTGTCACAATATATTCCAGCAGTTCTCTTCTTATTACGTGGCCAAAAAATGATGATTGTTTCCTCTTAATATTGGAAATTAGCTCTCTTTTTTCTTTGGCCTCTTTCAGAACAGTTTAGTTACTCTTCTTAGCTGTTCATGATATTCTCAACATTCTTCTGTAAAACCATATTTCTACAACCTCCAGTGATTTTCTTGTCTGTTGTCCCGTTGCCCATGATTCACATCCATATGTTAAGACTGGCTCTACATAACATTTAAGAACTTTTTTTCTCTTGTTTCTACTGTCAAAAATGGATTGAGAATTAAAAATATGAAGATGAGATGAGATGAAGAATTGTTTGTTAAGTTATATGCAAGCGATTAGAAGAGAAAGAACTACTTGATATGTTAGATATAAGCAATTCGTAAAAGGGGATGAGAAAGGTGCAAGGAGAGAACAGCGGGGTGTGATGGGGACAGAGAGAAACGTGCAAGGAGAGAACAGCGGGGTGTGATGGGGACAGAGAGAAACGTGCAAGGAGAGAACAGCGGGGTGTGGTGGGGACAGAGAGAAACGTGTAAGGGGGGGGGGGTGAGAATAGAAAGAATAGTAGAAGAAGAAAACAGTGAGAAGGAACAGAAAATAAAAAATATGCAAGGAGAAAACAGAGGATAACGACACATACAGAGAGGTTTGGTAAGAAGAAACAGGTGGACAAACATCAAACAATGTGCCGACGAAAAAAATGGCAATAAAGAGAGATAAGATGTTGGTTTTGTTGCTATGATCATCATCACTGCAACCAGATGTATTCATGGATGCTTGGATATCCCCATCCAGAATCTTGATACAATCCGTGGATAATACTGACCCACGTGACCAAACACGGCATGATTAGTCTGGGATCCACGATCATGCTAGAAGAGTCTGCTGGCAATTTTGACCGGGCATGGTCACATTTATGCCCTACAATTTTCGATTTTAACTGGCAAGAGTTCTTTAATGTGCACAAGTGCACACTAGATTTCCTGTTTATGCCGTTATCCGAGTTGATAGACATCGGATTTCAATAACCAGAGACCTGCGGGGTAACGCCATGTCGGAACCATGAATTAATTTAGAGAGAAGTGCACAGACGAAGAAACAGAGATTTGGACACACATACACATACATACGTAGAGAACGTATCAAGAGGAAAAACATATACTGTCTTGTTTATACTAGAGTGTATTTCTCTCTCTCTCTCTCTCTCTCTCTCTCTCTCTCTTTCTCTCTCTCACACGCACATTTTAGTTATATAATTATCAGGTGGTATGCAGGTTGGCGTAGGCGATCATTCTCTTCCACATCACCACATGTCACAATTTCAGTTGGTGGTCTTTTGTTATGCCATTTGGATAAGCTGTTCAATAATTTTTCTCTTGGTATTCCTCTGCTCTTCTTTCCATTCATTCTGCCTGTTCCAATATTCTCAATGCCTTCTTTTCGCATGACATGCCCAATAGATGTAGTTTGTCTCTTTCTTGTGATTTGCATGATATTTCTGATTTATATAGCTCTTTTTAAACACTCTTCATTTGTAATTTTTGCAATCCATGGAATTCGTAGCATTCTTCTGATAAACCATATCTCAGCTGCCTCTAATGTTCTTTGTCTTATTTATCTGTCGTCCATGAATCGTTTCAATATAGTTAAATAGGTTTTACGTAGCACTTTATGAAACGTTTTCTAACATTAACTGACAACTGACTGTAATGATATACATTATTTAAAGGTAGCAAACATTGCACCAGTTTTTAAAAAAAACGCAATTGTCGGCATGTTATCCCAGCAGCGTATCTACTTTATATACTCACTCATCTCAGACACACCATTCAATATGGTGGATAGGCGGCAGGAACCATTGAAGGCTATGTATGAAAGTGTTCCTTGTTGCAGTTTCCTCATATTCCAAGTCCGGCTTGTTGCAGGAGCTACTGGGTTAGATGCTCTGTGCACACCGTGAGCTGTGTAATTCATCCGTTTTGATCATGTTTCGATATTCCAATTGTTTACGATGAATGATAATTTCGTATGACAGGGAACAGTTGGCTGTGTTCACTTTCTGTGCGGTTTCGCCTTATGTCTTTTGGCGTGTGCTGAGATTGCTCTGATGGGGACTACAGCTACCTTTCTTTATTTGGGAGATGAGATAGTAATTCGGATGATTCCACTGGCACGGGCGGCTTAGCAATTATGAATTGTAATTCGTTTGCAGTGATACCGGGGCCTTCCATAACCAAAGAACCAAAGACACACCATACCTGTGTAATAGTGATGCTGACTTGTAGCACGTGTATCAGGAGATGTCGGAATGGCCGAGTAATTGACACCGGCTACAACTGGTAGAGTGGTTTCCGTGGTAAGAGAATAAAGGTCTGTAACTTCTGTGACTGGTGGGGATCCTGAAGTTGTGTTGAGAACATCAAACGATTTGGCCACTTTAAATGCTTCATGAGTTTGTGCACAGAAGGAGAATATACTCATGAAGATGATGACAAGAGATAGATATGAGTACACCTAAGGAGAAAAAGCAGTACATAATAGTATATTTTATTAGTTTCTTTATATAGTTTATTAGTTTCTTTATATAGTTTATTAGTTTCTTTATTTGTTTTAATGAGAATTATAAGTTCCAAGCCATGTTCTTGTAAATAGAACAACTATCATTGTACTCAAATGGTGAAGTAAAGGTAAAGTACGAGACTTGAATCGGCGTCTTAGCACGCCAGTTTTCACCCATATGTGCTCGACCGCCTATAGAGAAGTATTCGGAGACTTCTGGATAGTGTTGCTTCAAAGCATCGAAACTCACGATATGAGGCGGCATTCCTCATCTTCCTAGAGTAATATCCTGGTACCCATTTACACACTCAAACTGTGTCTATTGGTACTTCAGTCTCGTTTAGAATTTTGCAGAAAGATTCTGACATTGTTTACAAACCCCGTGTTACAACGATGGTTCCATAAAATCACTTTATTTGCTCAGTAATTTATATTCACAACGGAGCATAATAAGTATTATTTCATTGTAATACTTGAGTCTAATGTCATAGCCCACCCGTCATTATTTTACATTTCCCAGTTAATCCTTCTTACACACCATGGATTTCGAGATTTTTCAACGAAACTCATGTATTTTGACAGTAGAATTTGCAATGTCGAGTGTATGTTGCTGATTCAATTCACTGCCGAGCTATGCGTTATGACTTATGACAAAGCAGTTAACTAATCTGCAAGAGACTTGTACTGCCATTGTTTATAGAGCTTGATATATTTATCAGTTTCATGGTTTTTCTATCATTTTCTCAGTTCAAACAATCGTCATTATAGGACAACTTCCAGAAGCTGAATAATTCCGCACTGTTTTACATTCAATACTTACAAATCAGTTGTTCATTTTGTATTGTCCCATATATTGTTCTAGGTTTGCCTTGTAAAGTCCAGAAGTACTACAATAGGTTTATGTCTCGTTACCTCAGTCTTCTGTTCTCTCACTTGTTCCGCTTGGAATAAATTGCCGATATCAGACACTTTTGATGGTCATCCGCTACACCGTCAAAATGAAGACAAACTTGGACAAGAATTTTGAGGCAACATATGGGCAAGTGGTTGAATCTAGCCTGTTCATCAACATTGTTAGGCCCATCCATTTATTTAATCAAACCCATACAAATACACACGTTCTATAATTTCAACACATAATGGATAATATTTATTGTATATAGTTCTACACATAATGGATAAGATTTATTGTATATAGTTCTACACAGATTGGATAATATTTACTGTATATAGTTCTACACAGAATGGATTAGATTTATTGTGTATAGCTCTACACAGAATGGATTAGATTTATTGTGTATAGCTCTACACAGAATGGATTAGATTTATTGTGTATAGTTCTACACAGAATGGATTAGATTTATTGTGTATAGCTCTACACAGAATGGATAATATTTATTGTATATAGTTCTACACATAATGGATACGATTTATTATATATCGTTCTACACAGAATGGATTAGATTTATTGTGTATAGTTCTACACAGATTGGATAATATTTACTGTATATAGTTCTACACAGAACAGAGACAGATGGCGAGATTTGATAAAATATCTTTAAAAGAAAATTGCTAGAACAAAAATTCATATAGGTGAAGGTGTATCTTGGTCTACGCCCTATGGGCCGGTTACGGCTCGAAAGGTCAATAGAATAGAATAGTTCTACACAGATTGGATAATATTTACTGTATATAGTTCTACACAGATTGGATAATATTTACTGTATATAGTTCTACACAGAATGGATTAGATTTCTTGTATATAGTTCTACACAGATTGGATAATATTTACTGTATATAGTTCTACACAGAATGGATTAGATTTATTGTGTATAGCTCTACACAGAATGGATTAGATTTATTGTGTATAGTTCTACACAGATTGGATTAGATTTATTGTATATAGTTCTACAAAGATTGGATAATATTTACTGTATAGAGTTCTACACAGAATGGATTAGATTTATTGTATATAGTCCTACACAGAGTGGATAATATTTACTGTATATAGTTCTACACAGAATGGATTGGATTTATTGTGTATAGTTCTACACAGAATGGATTAGATTTATTGTGTATAGTTCTACACAGAGTGGATAATATTTACTGTATATAGCTCTACACAGAATGGATTAGATTTATTGTGTATAGTTCTACACAGAATGGATTAGATTTATTATGTATAGTTCTACACAGAATGGATTAGATTTATTGTGTATAGCTCTACACAGAATGGATTAGATTTATTGTGTATAGCTCTACACAGAATGGATTAGATTTATTGTGTATAGCTCTACACAGAATAGATTAGATTTATTGTGTATAGTTCTACACAGAATGGATTAGATTTATTGTGTATAGTTCTACACAGAATAGATTAGATTTATTGTGTATAGTTCTACACAGAATGGATTAGATTTATTGTGTATAGTTCTACACAGAATAGATTAGATTTATTGTGTATAGTTCTACACAGAATGGATTAGATTTATTGTGTATAGTTCTACACAGAATGGATTAGATTTATTGTGTATAGCTCTACACAGAATAGATTAGATTTATTGTGTATAGTTCTACACAGAATGGATTAGATTTATTGTGTATAGCTCTACGCAGAATGGATTAGATTTATTGTGTATAGCTCTACGCAGAATGGATTAGATTTATTGTGTATAGCTCTACGCAGAATGGATTCGATTTATTGTGTATAGTTCTACACAGAAAGGGATAAGATTTATTATATATCGTTCTACACAGAATGGATTACAGTCAACGACCTCTTATTTGAATGAAAAGCCTGGTTTTGAGTTCGGTTTTAAATTACTAAATACAAACAATAGCAGTTCTGTGTTTGTTTTTCTGCCGTGTTTACCCGCGCAAAGGATGATGATGATGGATCAGAGAAGAAAAGCCAGCAATTCCGACAATGTTCCCTGAAGGTAGACCTGCCTCCCTTGAGATGATAGTCCACGGGCTGGGCAGAAGATTTGCGGTGATCCTCAAGTTTTCTCAGCGCCTGCAAGAGAACACACATTTCTGGCAATATAAAAATTGTGAGTTGAAAGAGACAAACGAAGGCGTGAATTGTTGATGTTAAAAACTGGACAAGTGCGTGTACAACATTCCAACAAACTCAGATACAGGCTTGCAATAGAAGGGAAGGATGAAGTAAGATTGTCAACATTTCATAACGTCTGGTCTTGAGATTTCACCCGCCCCCTCCCCACCCCCCCCCCCCCCAAAAAATACAAATAAATAAATCAAAGATAATTATAATAATATTCCCGTCTCTTCTTTTCAACTCTGGAGCATATGTCTTCAACAAACACTTTCTAAGCCGTCATGTTTCTTGCCATTCTCTTAATATCGTTCCATGTCTTTCCCGTACTCTTCATCCCTGCTTCTGTCTCTCTTCTCCAAGTATATTTTAACCTCCATCTTTGTCACCTCCTCTAGGGATTCCATAAATAAATTGTCGTGCATTGCTCTCTTTTATTTCTCGCAGTGTGTCATAGCCAGCGCCATCGTCTATGTTTTATCTCGTTCATCATCATTGAGTGTCGTCTTCATATCGAAGGTTGGCTACCATGGAGCGCCATTCCACTCTGTCTCTTGCTTTGATAGTGCAGGTTGTCATATGCTGAGTTGTCCATCTTTTAATGTTGCTCGTCCATGTTAGTCTTGGTCTGCCTCTACCTCTTTTACCTTGTATTTACCCCTCCAAGATTATTTTTATCATGCCGTTGTGTCTTTTAACATGCCCCAGAAATCTCATTTGTCTTGTTTGAATTGTATTTAGTAGATTTATTTTCATTTTTCGTTGTTTTAAGACTTCATTGTTTATTTTATTTTCTCTCCACCCAATTCCTCATCTTCTTCTATAAATCCAGATTTTAAAGGCTTCAATTTTCTATTCTGTTTTCTGGTCTAATGTCCATGTTTCTGCACCATACAGGAATGTTGAGAAACTACAACATTTTTCTATACTTAGTTTTAGCCTGGTGTTATTGGTCGTGATGTTAGTGTTTTTTAATGGCATTAAAATTACTTTTTGCCATTCCTATTTTTTTAATTTCAGTTTTACAGTATCCACCACGGGTTATAGTATATCCAAGGTAGATGTAGCTCTGAACTGTCTCCATGTGTATTTCTTCAACTTTGATATTCACTTGTAGGTTTTGAGTATTATCTTTCCTTATGCTCATAGTTTTAGTCTTTTAGGATATTCATATCTAATTCATACTTTTTTGCTTGTCGTGTTTATTTAATTAAGTAATTGTTGTAGACATTTAGGATTTTTTGCTATTTCTACAGAATCAACGGGGAGCCGCGATAGCTCAGTGGTTAGTGAACTGGACTCCAAAGGACAAGGGGTAGGGTTCGATCCCAACCGACGGCTTATAATAATAGCATTTCAGAAAATGAAAAATATCTTATGTAACAAATCTATGTCAATGAAAATGAGAAAGAGAGTTCATTGGTGCTATATAGAACCAATTCTGACCTATGGAAATGAATCATGGACAGTAGGCAAACAAATGAAAAGACGATTAGATGCCACAGAGATGGGATTTCTCAGAATAATGTTGAAAGTTCCCTGGACAGCTAAAAAGACCAATAAAGAAATTCTCAAAGAGGCCTAAACAAAAAGAGAACTTCTAAAAAAACATCAGAAAGAAACAATCAACATTTTTCGGGTACTTCATGAGAAGAGGAAAGTTGAAACACCTGGTTACAACTGGCAAAATAAAAGGAACGAAAGATAGCGGACAACAAAGAGAGAAAATACTGGATAGCTTTGTGTCATTGTATGGAAAACAGTTAACAACATAACAGATACGATGCGCTGTACATAGAAGATTGTGGACGGACATGATCGCCTACGCCAAACGGTATGGCAAATGATGATGACTACAGAATCATCAGCATTGTTTCTATTTATCTATTGACCTTTCGAGCCGTAACCGGCCCATAGGGCGTAGACCAAGATACACCTTCTCCTATATGAATTTTTGTTCTAGCAGTTTTCTTTTAAAGATATTTTATCAAATCTCGCCATCTGTCTCTGTTCTGTGCAAGCAGTTCTATCTCATTGAGGGAGCCGATTCCTGCTGCTCTTGCCTCTCTCATCAATGTTCTTCTCAGTGTCTCCCTGGGTCTTCCTCTTTTTCTTTTACCTGTTGTTTCCCATATGAGGGCTTGCTTTGCTATTCGATTATTATCTCTTCTCATCACATGTCCAACGTATGACCATCGTCTTTTCTTTATTACTGAAGATATTAGTGGTTGATTGGCGATTTCTCTAATTTCCTCGTTTGTTTTGAATTCGTTCCATTCTATACCAAGTATTTTCCTTAGACATTTATTTTCGAATGCGTTCAACTTTGTTTCTATATCTCTTGTTGTTTTCCAGCTTTCACACGCATACGTAAGGGTTGATAGTACATTTGATTTGAATAGCCTAAGTTTTGTGTTTGTGCTAATGAGTTTTGATTTCCACAACTTTTCAAGGCTTCTGAAAGACATTGCTGCTTTAGCCAGTCTGATTCTAATTTCTTTGCTCGTATCCCCTTCTCGATCAATGTGACTTCCAAGATAGATAAAGTGATCGATCTCTTCTACTGGTTTGTTTTCCATGTATATTTTGTCACTTGTTGGAATTAAACTTTTCATGACTTTAGTCTTTTCATGATTGACCTCAAGCCCAATTTTGCTGGCTATTGATGATAGTTCATTTGTGTTTTCCTGCATCGTTTTTATCTGACTGCTGATGAGAACTATGTCATCAGCAAAGTCGAGGTCCTCCAAATGGTCTCCTTGTATCCATTCGATGCCTTTATTACCAGTGCAGCATTTCTTCATTATGAAGTCCATAACAATTCCAAATAGCAAGGGCGATAAAATACATCCTTGTTTAACCCCAGTTTCTATTGGGAAACATTCGCTCAGTCCTTCCTCTGTTCGAACTGCACATGTGTAACCATCATACATGTCTTTGATAATATTTATGATTTTTGATGGTAAACCATATTGCTTCAGAATTTTCCACAAAGAATCTCTATGAATACTGTCAAATGCTTTTTTGAAGTCGATGAAGTTAAGTACAAAAGGTTTTTGCTTTTCAATGTGTTCCTCCAATATAAGTCGTAGAGTGAAAATGTGGTCAAGACAGCTTCTCCCTTTTCTAAACCCAGCCTGTTCTTCACGCATTACTGTATCTATTGAATCCTTTATTCTATTTAGGATGATTTTACAGAATAACTTTGAGGCAACTGACAAAAGTGTCACGCCTCTCCAGTTGTTACAATCTCTAAGATTGCCCTTTTTTGGGATCTTAACAATGATTCCTTTTTTCCATTTATGAGGCGTCTTCTCTGTTTTCCAAATGATGTTGAACATTTTTTGGAGATGTATTAAATTATGGCTATCAATTGCCTTGAGGATCTCAGCTGTTAACTTATCCTCTCCAGCAGCCTTGTTATTGGTCATTAGCTTTAAGGTGGTTTCTATTTCACTCAAGGTGAAGTCATCTAAATTTACATCTAATTCTGCTGCTGGTGTTTCAGTTTCAAAATCTATTAAACTGTGAGGTAGTGGACGGTTAAGAATTTCTTTGAAGTGTTCCGCCCAACGGGCTTTTATGTCTGCGCTTGTTGTTAGCATTAATCCAGATTTGTCTAGAATTGGTGTTCCACTGGATGTATAGGTGTTTGTCAGCATCTTTTGTACAGTATAGAGAGTTCTGCTGTCTCCTGTAATTGCAGCTGTCTCTGCTTTCTCTGCCAAGTTGTCTATATAAGCTCTTGTATCTCTTCTTGCCGAACTTTTCACTTTGTTGTCTAATTCTTTGTATGTTGCTTTTGCCAGAACCTTTCCAAGATCTGTCTTTACATTAGTCACGGCTCTCTTTGCTTCTCTTCTTTCTTTGATGTATTTCCATGTGGTGTCTGAGATCCAAGCTCGTTTTTCCATTTTCTTCAGTCCGGCACTTGCTTCTAGTTCTTGCTTCTCCAGCATTGTTTAGTTTATTGATTATCTTCCATTAAAGTTTAGGCCTGGCATCTCTGTGATGTTTTTAAAGTTTTGCTCAGTGTATAGATTGAACAAGCTTAGTGATATGATTCATCCCTGTCTTACTCTTCTTTTTATATCAATGGGTGTAGAATTTTTTTTGTTATATTTTATTATTGCTGTTTGCTCACAGCATAAATTACATATTAATCGTATGTCTGTGGCATCCAGATGTATATCTTTTAGGCAGTCTATAAAAGTTTGTGGTGTATACTATCAAGAGCTTTAGTGTAAGCGATGAAGCAGGCATATATTGTTTTGTTTACTTCTGTGTACGTTTCGATTAGTGTCCTCATGCAGAATATGACTTCTTTTGTCCAATTGTAGTTCCTAAATCCAAACTGTTTGTTGACACCAGTCCACAATTTGAAAGTCCGACACACCCTCTAAAATCCAAATAGACCCTTCCACAGTCCACCAGCACACCTCTTCCAATTTTCCTGACTCTTGATGAAGGGTACGATGGGCTTATGGGTTGTAGAAGGATACGATGGTCTTATGGGTTGTAGAAGGGTACGATGGTCTTACGGGTTGTAGAAGGATACGTTGGGCTTGTGAGTTGTAAAATGGTACGCTGAGAATGTGGGTTGTAGAAGGATACGTTGGGCTTGTGAGTTGTAAAAGGGTACGCTGGGCATGTGGGTTGTAGAAGGGTACGATGGGCTTATGGATTGTAGAAGGGTATGGTGGTTTATGGGTTGTAGAAGGGTATAATGGGTTTAAGAATTGTAGAAGGGTACGATGGCATTATGAGTTATAGAAGGGTACGCTGGGCATGTGGGTTGTAGAAGGATACGTTGGGCTTGTGAGTTGTAAAAGGGTACGCTGGGCATGTGGGTTGTAGAAGGGTACGATGGGCTTATGGATTGTAGAAGGGTATGGTGGGTTTATGGGTTGTAGAAGGATATAATGGGTTTAAGAATTGTAGAAGGGTATGATGGTCTTATGGGTTGTAGAAGGGTACGATGGGTTTAAGAATTGTAGTAGGGTACGATGGTCTTATGGGTTGTAGAAGGGTATGGTGGGTTTATGGGTTGTAGAAGGGTACGATGGTCTTATGGGTTGTAGAAGGATACGTTGGACTTGTGAGTTGTAAAAGGGTACGCTGGGCATGTGGGTTGTAGAAGGGTACGATGGACTTATGGGTTGTAGAAGGGTACGGTGGGTTTATGGGTTGTAGAAGGATATAATGGGTTTAAGAATTGTAGAAGGGTACGATGGAATTATGAGTTATAGAAGGGTACGCTGGGCTTGTGGGTTATAGAAGGGTACGATGGGCTTATGGAATGTAGAAGAGTAAGCTGGGCTGATGGATTGTAGAAGGGTACGATGGGCTTGTGGGTTGTAGAAAGAAACGATGGGCTTATGAGATGTAGAAGGGTACGATGGGCTTATGGGTTATAGAAGGGTACGATGGGCTTATGGGTTATAGAAGGGTACGATGGGCTTATGGATTGTAGAAGGAAGCGATGGGCTTATGAGTTGTAGAAGGGTACGATGGGCTTATGGGTTGTAGAAGGGTACGATGGGCTTGTGGGTTGTAGAAGGGTACGATGGGCTTATGAGTTGTAGAAGGGTACAATGGGCTAGTGGGTTGTAGAAGGGTACGATGGGCTTATGGATTGTAGAAGGGTACGATGGGCTTATGGATTGTAGAAGAAAGCGATGAGCTTATGGGTTGTAGAAGGGTACGATGGGCTTATGAGTTGTAGAAAGGTACGATGGGCTTATGAGTTGTAGAAGGGTACGATGGGCTTATGGGTTGTAGAAGGGTACGATGGGCTTATGGGAGCCGCGATAGCTCAGTGGTTAGTGAACTGGACTACAAAGAACATGGGGTAGGGTTCGATCCCAACCGACGGCTTCCGGGTTCACCCAGCCTTAAATGGGTACCGGATTTTTTTCTGGGAAAGTAAAGCAGCATGGGCGTAATACCGACCACATTACCCCAAAAATCATGTGCTGAAGGTCTGTAAAATATAGGGTCACTAACACCATATTTCCTTATACGCCACTTGGCGTGACGGGGGTACTTTACTTTTTTTTTACGATGGGCTTATGAGTTGTAGAAGGGTACGATTGGCTTATGAGTTGTAGAAGGGTACGATTGGCTTATGGATTGTAGAAGGAAACGATGGGCTTTAAGGATTATGGAAGGGATGCAACGGACCTACCAGGTTTGGTAGGAATGGACACACTTGGAAAGAGAAGCTTTGGATTGTGAAATAAGAGCGTATATATTATCTGTGGAGGAGAAGAGTGAGATTAAAAGACATGCTTGTTGACTGCTTTTTCGTCTCACGTAGTCTTTCATATAGTCTTTTTCTGAGTGTTGCTCTTATTTTACTTTTCCAGTGTTTATATTGTTTGTGTGGGATAGAAAGACTAGCGGTAAGATGTTTGGCTTCTGACAAGAAGGTCCGGGTTCGAATCTTGCCGTAGACGGTGGGAGTTCTCTTGGAATTTGTGGTTTCTTCGTGATTCTACCCTCCCCCGATTGCTGAGTATTGAGATCGATGTCTAGCCCTTTTGGATAATGACTTAACGCAGTTAAATGTTGTTAACGCAATTAGATGTAAAAAAAAAAATAGCTGAAAAATAGCTGCTGTCCGGACAACATTTTTAAGCAAATGAAAATCTATTCATACCGAAGGCGTGCGCAAGACTGAAAGGCGTAGACATAGCGGCTTGTTGTAAATTGGCGACAGAACACATCTACGGCCACGGATGAGCGCTGAAGAAGAAAAGGAAGTAGGTGTTGGTTGTTGCAGCAGTTTTTGTTTAACTCACGTCTGATCCGGTACTCACATCAAAGCAGATAACATCAGAACCAAAAGGACGAATCGTAAAATGCTATATTTACTCAACATTCCTGTACGGTGCAGAAACATGGAGATTAGATTTAAAAAAAAAAGCACTTAACAAAAACTTGAAGCCTTTGAAATGTGGGTCTATAGAAAAATGGGGAGAATTGGGTGGAGAAAAAAAGAAGAGAAACAAGGAAGTTTTGAATCGGCTGAAAATGAAAATAAGAATTACTTAACACAATTTGAAAAAGACAACTGCAATTTTTTGACCTATGAAGAGACATAATACCTTTCTACAAGTGTAAGTTTGGATGGGAAGGTACAAGACAGACGAGACAGAGGCAGACCGAGACCAATGTAGAATAATAACATCAGAAGGTGGTGAGGTGAACCTATGACAACGTGTATTATCAAGATCAAGAGACAGAGTAAAATGGCGCTCTGTGGTAGCCAACCTTCGATGTAGAGACGTCATCCAATAAATTAATGAATGATTCGATACTTAAACAGTTTGTTTTGACTATCAATGTTCTCACCAGTATCAACGCTGGCGAGGAGTGTATACCGGTGCCTACGTCATTCAGGTGGACATTCTCGTGTATTGTCACACTTGACAGGAAATGTAGGGAACTGAACTCAGTCGTAGTCAATGCGGAGGTCAACTGTCTCATACGGGATAACATCGATGAGAAAGATGCAGTTAACTATACAGGCGGATCTGTAATACGACACCAAAGGAGTGCATGAACATTTACAGCACGCTCAGCAGGCAGAATAGTCAAGGAGGACAATGGTGCATACGTTATGACCACGAGTAGCATGACGATGGAGGTGATAGCAGTGACCAAGGCATTCATCTGGTTAGTGTCACAAGACTACATCAACGCCTCTATACTGAGTGATTAGATGAGCATGATAAGAAAAGTGGAGACAGGCTCTGTACGTATTCAATTGGTAGAGTCATTACAGAAGTCAAAAATACGTAAGATCACCTTTGTCTACGTCCTAGAATATGCGAGATTACGGGGAAATGAAAGAGCGGACACGTTGGCTAGCTGTGCTATTGTTGAGGACGGTCAACTATGGATCGGGCGGACATCATCAATGCCCTCCGGAAAGTGGGAAGGACACAGGCCATTGACAACCACGAGTCCACGTCACTCCTTCGGATAAAAGAGATGGGAGTTAAGATAGGTACAGCCAGAAACGAGAAACTTAGTGGGCGTGTAAGAAGACTAATCAACCAACACAGAACTGGAGTCGTCAGTCGCTGGACACTGCGAGAATTGCTGAGGAGGGGATCTGAGCACCTATGTACATGTTCGGATTCCCATGATAATGAGCCACAAATAACACAATAACTCAATGTTCTCACCTTGAGTGTGGAAGCCCAGGTGGAGTACCTGCTCCAACAGCACTCCTCAATCTCCATCTCGTCCACGCCCCAGTACTCGAGCTCCGATTTCACCACAGGTCCACACACTGACGTTGGGAGGTGAAGCTCTCCAGTGCGGAGGTAGTTCAGGACACAATGAAAGATCTCTGGATCTCTGTCAAAAAAGTGGTCCTTCCTTTCGGGTCGGAAATGTTTGGCGAGAAACGCATCATTGGCCAGTGGGCTGTTCGGTATTGTCCTGTAATTTGATTAATTAGAATTTATGTTATTGTACAATTTGGGGCATATCTTATTTAGATGGAATCACAAATAACATAGTTTGCAGAGGGATACAAGTTACCGGTGTACATTATCATCTTCTGGCTGTTGTAAAGAAGTGCAAAACTGAAATGGTTCGATCACGTATCACGATCGCCTGGCCTAGCAAAGACTATTCTGCAAGGAACTGTGAAAGGAGGGAGAAGGGGAACGTAGGTGGAGAAAGAGATGGACGATAATATCAAAGAACGGACAGACTTCGACTTTACTGAGTCTCAAAGTATGAAGATAGAAAGAGATGAAGAAAGTAAACTAGTCTGCCAGTGGGGCAGTTTAATGCCTTTAAAGGATACATACTCGCCGTAGCATATAGTATAATGTCTTTGTGGGCAATTGTGTCTCAACGGTCGCAGCGCACAGCGCACACTGAGACCTCCAATTTTACCGAAGTTATCCAAGGGAGCTAGACATTAGGTAGAGATCGGAGAAGGGTAATGACATGAAGAAACCACAGATTCGAAGAGGTAAACTACTATAACATGTTGTGGAATTCGAACCCAGGATCTTCCTGTTTAGAGACCGACTCTTACCTCAAGACCACAAAAGTCCCATATATTTATAAATAAATATTTACTTTTAGTACACAATGTAAAGGTAAAGTACGAGCCTTGAATCAGCGTCTTAGCACGCGAGTTTTCACCCATATGTGTTCGGCCGCCTATCCAGAAATGTTCGAAGACTTCTGGATAGTGTCGCTTCATGCATTAAAACTCGCAATGCGAGGCGGCATTCCTCACCTTCCCAGAGTAATACCCTAGTACCCATTTCTGCTAGCGGTTGTGTCGGCCGTAGTGATCTTGGGGGTGGAATTTTTTGTTTCTAACCACGAGTACAACTCCCACTGCTTTCAGCGGGAATCGAACAGGGGTTGTCCGAACGTCGGTAACCCAGTCGGGTATTTTTTTTTCCCCAACTAGGCTACCGAAGCCCTCAGTACAAGGTGTTTAGCTTGCTAAAGAAATGGAGTGGGTTAATTCGTGTTGGGGTATCCGGTTATCGTGTTTCTGAGATTCACTGATGACGTCACTTTATGGGGAAACCCTAGCACACGACTGCCAAATATGGAACAGAAACATAAGACGCTCCCATTTTGTTGACATACTCTTAATCGGCGAGAGATAAAAATGAGCGCGTTGGCAGACGAGTTAGAAACATAAAAACCCACGCGACCGGCTCTGATTATACATATCCTGCCTAAAAGTGCGGATTTAATTACAGAAGTGGGCGTTACAGTGACTTTCGTGCAAGCAAGAAAAGAGCAACTGCACGAGTCTGGGACTGCAGCAAAAATCACGATTGACAGTTGATTTGACAGTTGTCTGTGATTTTAACAAGGCAATAGCATCAGAATTCTGTGATGTGGTAGCAGTTGCTGTGTAATATTGGCGTGTGCATTGTCATTTTTGTGAATTTATTTGTTTTTTGTATTTGTCTTTAGCTATAATATTATCCCATCGTCTTCCTCCGATTAGGTTATAATAAAATGCTAAACTTGAGCACGGGATTACATTTATTTCGTCCGTTTCCGATAGAACTAACCATTTGTTATCGCTCTTACTGTAATCAGAGATCACTCTTAAAAAAATGTAATTTTGTACACACATTAATTCTTCACCACGTCCTTCCTGGTAATTTTGAGCGCGTTATTTTTGCTGCACTTCAACTCACAGGGGATCATGCACTGTGCGAACGCGCGCCTCAGTTACCTAGATGTGGAAGACAATATGAGTGCTCGGCTTTTGGTCAAGGAATGATAGACAGGGGAAGTTCGCTTGATCTTTTAAAGTTGTCACATACATCCCACGTACTCCTAAACTCTTTGTGGGTCAAAACAGTGCCATCCACATCAAGCAACAACCATAGGCGCACTTTGAGAGATGTACTTCAATATTTGTTGCAGGTAGTCATGTCAATGAGTTCTTTTCTTACCAGCACCATTGGCCTAACTTTCCTTCACACACACACACACACACAAACTGTTATTCTGCTCTTCATATTTTCATATTTGTAGGATGAGACTATGTGGTGTCCAGATAGCGGAGGGGAGGGGTCGGCGAAAGAAGTTATGAATGATTAACATAAGAGTGCGTGCGGTGCTAGTGCTAAAGCTATGTAAAGAGTGGAGCAGCGAGGGTAAGACTGCAAGAAACATACGGGCAATGAGAAGGAGTTTACAGTAACACAGTAATGTAAGCATTTACTGTAGCGAGGTGCGACGAAGACAAGAATGTCACAAAAGGTGTCTGTGGCCGAGCTAGAAAATGTTTTGTAACTACCAACGAAGAGCATTCTATCTGTATTGTTGTCAAAAGGAATTTAATACATTTGTTGCTCTTATTTATACGTTTTTTTTTCTGAAAGGAGGTATATGTACGAGTTCTAGTTCGCGTTTGTAAATATTTTAAAACCAGAGTTTTTAACCAGAGACTTAGCAGTTCCATTAGAAACATGTTTTGAGTGACATGTATTCCTTTATTCCTATTATGAAATGCGTGTACTTTGAACTTGTACATACACTTCTACTGTTTCATTTGTGTTTAAAATAAAAAAAAAACTTCTCTTCTTATTTGTGGTCTTTAAATGAGGACAATGCGTTTTTATTTATTTTCATGTTTCACATTCTCAGAGAAACGCTCCTGCATGTGACACATACAACGTTTGATGGGGATCAGAATAGCTTTGCTCGTTAAAGCGTAAGAAATATATATTTACTAACAAGTTAGAATGAAGATTTACGAACAAATTAGATAAACAAATATTCTCAGGTTCCTTTCCCCTCGCAACTCGAAACCAGCTATTTCATTCTGTCTGGCACACATATAGATATATATGACGTATTTCTAAACAAAGATCGCACGGAAAAGCAACAGAGAAAAATTAACAATAACAATCTGTTTGCTTGTACACAGACCCTGCAAGTAAAAAAAAAACATATTTAGGGCTTCACTCATTCACATTATATAAACAACAGTACATTAAAAAAAAATCGATGTGCCATTTATATCAATTAAAACCTGAAGTAACATTATAGCGCCATTTTTAGAAACTTTGAAGCATATATGGAGCCAAGATTACACATTTCCTTAATTCTTGGATATGTTATTTTATCCGTAGTGTTCATTTTCATTTTCCTTCTTGCCACTGAACATTTTGCAGGGAACACTTTTTATTCTTGTTTTAGTTTGTATTTCTCATTCTAGTTCGAAATTATTATATTTTTTTAAAAAAATTATTAATTATTTTGTTTATTTTAAATACATATCTGTGTGTGTGTTGTATGTTTGTTCCTGCTGAAGGCCTATTGAGCCAAAACGTTGTTCTAATTTGCGTCGTCCACTTGTTACGTAAAGCTTTAACCATACAGTTTTTTTTTCATTAAAAAAAAAAATATATATTTTTTTTTTATTCCTCCTGATATTTTATCGAAGTGGATCTAATTAGTATAAACATATACACATGTTATTGAACGTTTGCGTTAGTGATGTTCTAATAGTCGAATGTTCACAAACAAACATTTCAAATAATAAATAGGTTGTTGTGAGGTGACCGGGTGACCACAAAGCATGCCCTTCTCCAAGATAAGATTAACGTACTTTCCAATCATGGTAGAGTCAAGCATACACTTTTTTTTTTAAATCGCGATTCACATAAAAACTCTGGTCGAAACACTTCATTGCATATTGTCCATATTCTCAATAAACTTGAATGCACAACGGAATAATCATATTACAGGCAATGTTTCTAGACACTGAGCACGGCAACTAAATTATCGCTGACAAATAACTGTGTTTGATGAGGACGGGGCAAAGGAAAAATGAACACAAATTTTGTTAAAATGAAGAAAGAATGAAAGAGCAAATGCCATAAGGAAATAACAATCTGGGAATGCTAAAAGTTCTGGTGGTAAATGAGTTAAAATCTGACCGCGCACTTATTGCACTTATTTGTGATACATGAAACAGAGGAATATTACTATCAAGGAAGAGAAAGTCAACCGGACAACAACGAGATAGAATGACAGGGTGGGTTGAACAGCTCTAATAGCCATTTATCTACCTTCCAATAATGACAACTCTTGAGCTAAACCAAGATCCGACCTGCTGAAGATGGAGTGTGGTGGTCAAGGTACACATTTAGAATTCCAACACGCGCGCATAAAAGTACTGACCATTTCGTGTCGTGATATTATTTATATATACCCCCCCTCCCCCCTCCCCCAACCTCAAATAATGAAACAAGACAAAGAGTAAAGTTCACATGATCAAATGAGCACATAAAAAGAAGAAG
The DNA here is from genome assembly GCA_032433765.1 of Megaustenia siamemsis. NCBI lineage: Eukaryota > Metazoa > Mollusca > Gastropoda > Stylommatophora > Ariophantidae > Megaustenia > Megaustenia siamemsis. The sequence continues at coordinate 64,666,785 of JAVIAB010000047.1, read as the reverse complement.
ATTGTTTGTGGTTCTAACTATAAAACTATCATCCTCAGTAATAAGAGAAACAATAATAACTCTTTCAAGTTATCTCAGATAACAACACAGCCCACGCACACCCACTTAACGTCCTCGTTAGGGTATATGACGAAGAAGTTGTGTATTCCTTTAGTCATCGGGTGGAAGCAAGTAAGCAAGCAGAATATCAACCCCCAAACAGGATAGATCCATCCAAGAAATAACGAACAATATATGCATGCTGTTTGAAAAAAAATAAAAATAACAACAACCGAAGAAGCCTGCAGCTCATTACATAGACATGAGAAAACAGAGAACTCGCAAAATCATTTGAGAACCTTCAATAGTCCAACCCACTTCATATCTTCAAAGAAATAAAGGCACTCCTAAAACAAGACAAGTAAACGTAAGGGAGAGGACTGCACGAAAAGTCTTGAGTCAACTGACATAAGATTTTCAGACTTAGAACGGGACACTGCATCCTCAGAGCACAGGAACACAAAATAGTACTAAGTGACACTATGGGCAACTGTGGAGCACTGTTTCCAAAGTACATCGTACAGGTCTGTGTCATTCACAACAGCCTAACAGTGACATTATAGCCACAGAAGCAACAACGAATTACAAACACTAAGGAACCGGTGAAGATCTCAAACGCACCGATCTTGTGTGACCCGTGATGGTCTAACGGTCTAAATGCTGAAGAAGATAAAAAGAGGAAGAAAGTAGAATGCCAAAACATTATAGTGCTACTTTAACACTAAAGGTATGTTCATGTTGTGTGACGTTTAAAAAGTACTTTCATTCACATTTATTTTTGGGCAGACGGTGCTTGTAAACATGGGAGGGCCGACCATCTAAGGGCAGAATCCCCCTACAGAAATGACAATCTGCTGCCTTGTAGGAAGATTAGGAATAATCAAAGGCTAAGGAAAGCAAACCTGAATAAACTGCTGGTTTAAATAGGATGCACTGGGCCACTGGCGCAGAACACAGTGCAACGTTTTAACAAGTAATGCAATGTGGTCCACACCCACATCCCTGGAAGAGAAACTATATGGGGCAATCGATTCACTTAAACAGGCAGCTGACTTCATGAGAGAGTCTGGAATCCTACTCTGATTGAGTCTTAATCGTAGAGAGAGAGAGAGAGAGAGAGAGAGAGATTTACATTTATTTTATATTTATTTGTGCCTGTGTGAGCAAAGCGTGTGGTGCGTACGCGCGCGTACATGTGTGTGTGTGTGTGGGCGTATGTTATACACGTTTTATGAGGAAATTCTGAACATCAGATGATATGTCGAGATCAGAAAAGAAGATATCTAGAAAAGAATAGAACAAAAGCCAGTCAAACAACATAATATGATGAGAACATCTAGTGAATTAAACAAACGATAAAGAAATTGGGCGTTATCACATAAAGACATACACTTTAATAGAACCCACAATAACAAAAAAAAAAAAAAAAAAACAGGGGCGATCAATGAAAGCACGGAGACGAGACATTATGTTAAACCCCTCCAGGGTCAGGAAGGGCTTTCACTGATTTGATTGATTGATTGATTATCACGTTCTCAGTAAGTAACAGTAACAAATGTACAGAAGTTGAGTCTGATGTTGAAATTCTGTTTCAAGTTAAAGGATCCTGTCCAAAATTAGTAAAGTTATACCTGAGTTAAGTCTTCTGTGTGTAATACTATAAAGGTCACTGTGTATGAAATCTTGGGCGGAGGTCAATGATGACGATATGTAGCCGGGAGATGTAGGGATGTAAGGAAATAGATTTAGTTGGGCATAGGGTACCATTCGCCCGTGCGCTGCCGGGGCCCGAAAGGGAAGTAAAGAATAGCGGCGCTGTACCCTACCAGGCATGTTCGTAAGAGGCGAGAAAGGAGGGTTAGGCATGGGACTGGCTATCCCATACTGTAAAAAATAAGCCGAAAAAACTTCACAAACATGAACAAGTCAAAGAAAGATAAAGTAAATCCGTCAACCAGGAAAGAGAAGGGCTCTCTGTCTAAGAGACGTATGACGCAATCCGGAGAAAGCCATAAGGAGTCCGGGTTGCCGACTCACCCTTTGTCTACCAGGAAATCATCCAGAATTGGCACCTGGAATGTTCGTACCCTTAACGAACAGGGAAAAGCGGCACAAGTGGCAGCAGAAATGAACAACTACAAGATAGATATTCTGGGAATGTGTGAAACAAGATGGCTGGGAGCGGAGAGAATAAAATTGAATACAGGGGAGATGATTTTATCATCAGGACACCAGGAACCAGGAGCACAACATAGCGAAGGGGTAGCTATAATGCTATCAAAGAATGCACAGAAGACACTAATAGAATGGGAGGCAGTGGGACCAAGACTGGTGAGAGCAACATTTAGAACAACCAAAAACAAAATAAAATTACACATTATACAATGCTATGCACCAACCAACGATAAAGATGACTCAGTTAAAGATGATTTTTATAAACAGCTACAATGCCAGATGGATGCAAGACGAGCCAAGGATATTATAATCTTGATGGGAGACCTAAATGCTAAGGTAGGATCAGACAACAGAGGCTTTGAAGAGATTATGGGAAAACATGGACTTGGAGATATAAACGAGAATGGAGAGATATTTGTGAATTTCTGCGCCCTTAATCAAATGAGCCTAGGAGGAACAATATTCCAACATAAAAGAATACACAAAGCTACATGGGTGTCACCAGATCATAGAACGGAAAATCAAATTGATCACATATGTATTAATAATAAGTTTAAGTCATCCTTACAGGATGTAAAAGTATATAGAGGGGCAGATATAGCTTCTGATCATCATCTGCTGTTAGCCAAACTTAAAATTAAATTAAAAAGGTATACTACAACGAATAAGGGCAGAACGTATTTCAATGTAGGTTTTCTTAAAGAACAAGGAATTAAAGATAAATTCGCAGTCACAATATCAAACAAATACCAAGTCCTCCAACAACTAGAAAATACAATAAATATAGAAGATCATTGGAAACAGGTAAAAAATATATGGAAAGAGACATGCGAAGAAACACTGGGGAAAAGAGAACGCCAGAATAAGGCATGGATGACAGCAGAGACCCTGGATAAAATCTCTCTCTCTCTCTCTGCGTTCAGGACTCAATCAGAGTAAGGATTCCAGACTCTCATATGAAGTCAGCTGTCAGGCTAAGTGTGTTGATCGCCCCCACAGACAGAACATCACAATTAGAGTCTGTCAGATCCACTCTGACTGAACACCCGTTAATACGTTGCACTGTGTTCTGCGCCAGTGGCCCAGTGCATCCGATTTCAGCCAGCATTTTTTCAGGTTTGCTTTCCTTAGCCTTTGATTGTCCCCAATCTTCCTGCAAGGCAGCAGTTGATCTTTTCTGTCGGGGGATTCTGCCCTTAGATGGTCGGCCTTCCCAGGTTTACGAGCACCATATGCCCGAGTCACTAGAGGTGACTAACACAGACATGCGACTTGTAATATGAGGAAACTGCAACAAGGAACACATTTCATGCATAGCCTTCATTTGTTCCCGCCGCCTATCCCCCATATACCGGTAAGTCACGTCCTCTTGAAAATGATGATCATCGTAGCACTTGATGATGTTAGGCCATCGTTGATGACTCCAATTCCGAACATATAGACACACAGTCAGTCGTCAAATTATTCTTGTTGCACATCAAACAGCAGACCGTAAGATTTGCGCACGGCCGGTTTAGGGAACCAATACGATGACGTAGGACACAATGTCGCCAAACTCATAATCTCGATACCTTTAGACTTATGTCTGATTACTCAAGTGTAAACAGTCTACGACGAACAAAACACGAAGCAACTTCCCCAAAGAGACAAAACTGCGACTGACGAAGTAGTTTACATTAATGTGTAACGTGGAAATAACTTGCGTCAAAGAATCCCAATAACGGTCTTGAACAGCACTAATGTGACGTAAAGCACAGATCTAGTCTAGACGGAGGAATGTCTCACTCACAACACTTGATTCGTCAAAAAACGGACTGTTGTCGACCTACGACCTTGCCTTAGCGACACAGATGTATCAAGCATATCATCATTTTGACTTTTACGCAGAAAAGTGCAATGAAGATCCGAAATTAATCAGACCTTGGGTGCATTTTCTGCAGCGATCGAGAGGACGTGGACTATATCCGCCATCTTGGAAACGGAAGTCAGGATAAAATTAAAGAAAGAAATAACAAGAAAGCAGACATAAATAAAAGCAAAACAAGAAGTAATAAAGCCAAGACACAGGAAGCTTACACAGAGGTGAACAAAGAAGTGAGAAGATGCATTAAAAGGGATAAGAGGAAATATATAGATGAATTAGCTAAAGAGGCAGAAGAAGCAGCAAATAAAGGGAATATGAAAGAACTGTACAACAGCACAAAGAAATTAGGTGGAAAATACAAACAGATCAACGCCTTTATCAAAGATAAGAAAGGAAATCTGCTTAGTAATATAAAGGAACAAATGGAGAGATGGAAGGAGCACTTTGAAGAACTTTTGAACAGACCTGGCTCAAATAATCCTCCAGATATACTACCAGCAGAAGAAGAATTACACGTTAACTGCGGAAAACCAAGCAAAGAAGAAATAATGAAAGCCATCAAACTGTTAAAAGATGGTAAAGCCACAGGACCAGATGAAATTCCTTCGGAAGCCATCAAAGCAGATATTATCACCTCTACCAAGATGTTACATAATCTATTGGATAAAATTTGGGAGAGGGAAGAAATACCTAAAGACTGGAGAGAAGGTTATATGATCAAACTACCAAAGAAAGGAAGTTTACAGGAGTGCACAAATTATAGGGGAATTATGCTACTATCAGTGCCAGGAAAAATATTAGGCAGAATCATTCTGGAGAGACTAAAAGAGGCTATAGAGAAACACTTGAGAGATGAACAAGCAGGTTTTAGGAAGAACAGATCATGTGCTGATCAAATAACTACTCTACGTATAATAGTTGAACAAAGTTTAGAACTAAAATCCCCACTTTATATTGGATTCATAGATTACGAAAAGGCATTTGATAGTTTAGACAGAAGAATGCTTTGGAAGTTGCTGAGTCATTATGGAATCCCCATAAAGTTTATTAACCTGATAAAAACAATGTATGAAGGAACAAAATGTAGTGTGGTGCATGAAGGACAGCTTACAGAAGCATTTGAAATAAGAACAGGAGTAAGGCAAGGATGCCTTCTGTCTCCATTTCTCTTTCTACTGGCCATAGATTGGATTATGAAAATAACTCAAAACAACAGAAATGGGATCCAGTGGTCACTGACCAAACAACTTGATGATTTAGACTTTGCTGATGACATAGCTCTCCTATCACACAGCCACCAACAGATGCAAGATAAAATGAGTATATTAGATGAGAGATCACAACAGCTAGGACTAAAGATTAATAGAGATAAGACCAACATTATGAGAATTAATGCAGTTGGCAATAACCAAATAAAACTAGGAGAAATACCTCTACTAGACGTACAATCTTATATATATCTGGGCAGTAATATAGATAAAGAGGGAGGAACAGAAAACGATACCAAAATAAGGATATCAAAAGCAAGAGGAGCTTTCATTGCACTGGGAAACATATGGAAATCCAAAGAAATTAGGCTAAATACAAAAATACAAATTTTCAACTCCAATGTTAAGTCGGTTCTATTATATGGCTGTGAAACATGGAGAATAACAAAATTGACAATCACGAAGGTACAGACTTTCATTAATGGATGCTTGCGCAGAATAAAGGGATGGAAATGGCAGGACAAAGTCACAAACGTGGAATTATGGAAATGTACCGGTCAAATACCAGTGGATAAAGAAATACAGCGAAGACGATGGCGATGGATAGGACACACACTACGGAAACCAACTGAGAGTATTACACAACAGGCCCTTTTTTGGAATCCCCAGGGGAAAAGACAAAGAGGAAGACCAAGGAATTCTTGGAGAAGACAGATTGAAGCAGAGATGAAGATGATGGGGAAGACATGGAATGATCTTAAAAGAATTGCAAAAAACAGAACGACTTGGAAAGTGTTTGTTGAAGACCTATGCTCCACTGGGAGCTAAAAGGTAGAAGAAGAAGATAGGGTACCATTGGGAGCCGCGATAGCTCAGTGGTTAGTGAACTGGACTCCAAAGGACAAGGGGTAGGGTTCGATCCCAACCGACGGCTTCCGGGTTCACCCAGCCTTAAATGGGTACCGGATTTTTCTGGGAAAGTAAAGCGGCGCGGGCGTAATACCGAACACATTACCCCGAAAATCATGTGCCGAATGTCTGTAAAGTTTATGGTCACTAACACCATATTCCCTATACGCCACTTGGCGTGACGGGGGTACTTTACTTTTTTTTTTATTATAGGGTACCATTGTATGTAATGTGAGATTTGAGAACCGCCGTGAGTTGAGACAGTGGCTTGGGGCAGCGATATTGTTGAGTGAGGATTGTAAGAAATTCGTGCAATAAGTGAATGATGAGAAACTCTAGAGTGAGTTGTCTTAAGATGGGGAGATTGATTTGATTGGCTGAGTGATGACGTAGGTGATATGTGATTGGTTGGAATACGAGGTACTTAAACGACTGGGGAGAGGGATAGACAAGTTTCATCTTAGGTGAGTTTGGTTGGTAGAGGAAAGTTCCAGGTTGGAGATAGATAGAGCCAGTGTAGGAGGCAGCCGCGCTGCTATGCGCCGGCTTGTTCATTGGGAACAGAGCAAACGCTCTTTCGTAAATACGAGACTACGTGGAGATTCCAACACAGATAGAGATCAGGTGGGAGTTAGAGAAAGGCTAGATAAGTCAAAGATGTCAAAAAGAAAACGTTTACCCCTTTTAAGATATTATACATTTTTTGTTGTTGGGGTAATTCATGATTACTTACATGAATACATGATTAAGTCAATTAAAATTAAGTCAACTCTGGATTAACAGCAGCTTTAGATACCGCTGACTTTCCCCTCTCGATCGTGCGCTACCGTATATGTTCTATACTCTTCATTGACCCAGCCCAAATGATTCGGACGAGACGTCGAAAATCTTTGTCGCCCAAGAATCATGGCCTCCCACTATTATCTTTTCGCTCGACTCCATTTTCTGCTTGTTTGCAACTGTACATGTCATATCTTCTTTACTGCGAATTAATGTTATTACATAATTCGAAGCATTCACACAATTGTAGATCTTACTTTTGTGCAGGGAGATGTAGAGAACCCACTTAAGATCAACGATAAAGCTATAATTATGCGAGAATAATAGACGCTTTCGTTTCTTTTGTTGCTTGCCGTTTAAAATAGAATTCATATTTGAAGTTTTATTTTTTTTTATTTCATGACAAAACGTCCAAAGAGGTTAGATAAGTTGAAAGTAAACGGAGTACACTGAAGTTTAAAATTATAAGATACTGAGGTAAATCTGTTACGGTGGGCATGTAGGAGGCGTCTATGGCAACCAAGAGCAGACAAATTACATTAAGTACTTAACGAGGGGGGTGTTATTTTTAGACAGAATATACAGTTCAAGTGATTAATGAATGCTTCTTGTTGAATCACAAAAAAAATTTGATGGAGCTAGAATGCTGAGGATGAAGCAGTTAGAGATGATGTATGACACAAGAAACATATGAAACGATTATCCGATTCACTCCATGAAGTTGTGTTCCGCCTTATTAAGGTTACTTTGTTATATAATAAAATAAAAATAACATTAAAATAACACGCATTTTTTTCCTTTTAAGCTAAACACATTTTTCAACAGCAAACATTGGTTCCTATCACATTGCTGGACAATATTATGCTAGTCACCTTCTCTGGTGTTATACAATCAGGAGACCACGCACGAGAAGTAAATACTGGCAGAGATGGAGTTGAAAATGTCGCGTGCTCAAAATAGACTCACTAGGCTGAACAGAAATGTTGCCTATATTGTCATGCAATAGCAGTGGCTAGTGAACTAGTCTGATGAGGGCGGGTATTTGGGTTTGATCTTTTGACCATCTGGTTTCATAATCATTACCTCCCGACCGTCCGTTTTCATCATTATTATTTCTCGACCGTCCGGTTTCATCATCATTATCTCCCGACCGTCTGTTTTCATCATTATTATTTCCCGACCGTCTGTTTTCATCATTATTATCTCCCGACCGTCCGTTTTCATCATTATTATTTCCCGACCGTCCGGTTTCATCATTATTATCTCCCGACCGTCCGTTTTCATCATTATCATCTCCCGACCGTGCGTTTTCATCATTATTATCTATCTAAGGGCAGAATCCCCCAACAGAAAAGACAATCTGCTGCCTAGCAGGAAGATTGGGGACAATCAAAGGCTAAGGAAAGCAAACCTGAATAAAATGCTGGCTGAAATCGGATGCACTGGGTCACTGGTGCAGAACACAGTGCAACGTTTTAACGGGTGCTCAATCAGAGTGGATCTGGCAGACTTTTAATTGTGATGTTTTGTCTGTGGGGGCGATCAACACACTTAACCGGAAAACTGACTTCATGTGAGAGTCTGGAATCCTACTCTGATTGAGTCCTGATCGCAGAGAGAGAGAGAGAGAGAGAGAGAGAGAGAGAGAGAGATCTCATAGATAAACGACTGAGTGCAGGCCTCTGGAAACGTTCTGGCAGAATTCAAAATGGTGCGGTGAAGCAGAAACACTGGTAGCTGTAATATGGTTCTCTCTGAACAACCGTATTGTCAATACGTCAACACAAATTATGAGTCTAATGTTATTTGAACGACCACGAATCTATGGGCGTAGTTTGATCGGAGTTTTGCTTTTACCGAGAGAGGCACAAATATATAAATATTAGGCTGGGGATGTGAGTAAAAACCTGGAAAAAGTAAACGTAATTTGTACGTTTATTTTTAAAAAAATTTTATCCAGCTTTACAAACTTTTATTGAGCACGTAAATTCTAGGTCAAAGAGTTATGGAAGCTATAAAGGGCGTGGCAGCGATGAGGATAATAGTTTATTGCGAACAGCGCCATCTTCTCTTACACTAGGGACTCGTCCTTTCTCTGATTGATTACGCTTCGGCGATCTCGACTTCAAGCCATAACCAAACCGGATGTCTGGAAAGGATACAGAACAAATCTAGGCGTGTTATTCCTGTAAGCACAAAAGTGACAACATGCAAGGACCATGTGTTAACTTGATTTCCCCTGTTTGGAAAAAACATTTTCAGAGCACGTGTCTACCTCCTAGTCAGATCTGACATGCATTAACTGCAGAGTCACGTCAGTAGTAATACATATATATATATATATATATATATATATATATATATATATATATATATATATATAAGAGAGAGAGAGAGAAAGAGAGCAGGTTAAAGGGTGGGATATTTTGGCTTGGTAAAGTTGTTCCCTTGAGGAAAAAAAACCTGGTGAAGAATGAATTCAGAGGGACGTGATGTGCGTCCTTTTCAAAATGCACCACAGTGGGCAAAGAATTAAAAAACACACACACACACATATACACACACATACACACACGTACACATGCACACATACACACACACACATATCAGACTATATATGTATATTCGCTGCTCAACATATTTCTTGAATATTTATTTTTAAACAAAAATAATTATTTTGAACAGGCTAGATTGGGTTTGGTCTAACACAAAAGCTGCATGTTTTAAACCTATGAAGCTATTCTAGTAGCAGGAACTTCCAGAGTTGTCTTATGTGAAGATCCAAAGTCGATCAGCTGAAAGTGTAATACAAGGTGAAAATATACCTATTATATCACATCTCGTTGTCACTAATGCTTTAGTTAGTAAAAGTAAAGTACCCCCGTCACGCCAAGTGGCGTATAGGGAATATGGTGTTAGTGACCCTATATTTCACAGACCTTCAGCACATAATTTTTGGGGTAATGTGGTCGGTATTACGCCCGTGCTGCTTTACTTTCCCAGAAAAAATTCCGGTACCCATTTAAGGCTGGGTGAACCCGGAAGCAGTCGGTTGGGATCGAACCCTACCCCTTGTCCTTTGTAGTCCAGTTCACTAACCACTAGGCTATCGCGGCTCCCTAATGCTTTAGTACTTTAGTTGATTTCCCCACTTATGTCTCTATCCATGAAGTTAAAATACATATTCTTCTATTATACATTAACATTTATTAGAAGAAGCTGTATCATAATGTGGATATATAGAAGAACATATAAGAATATATAGGTAGATTTGGATGGAAAGAAAATAAAATAAACAATGACGTTTTAAAACAACTAAAAATGAAAAGAGAACCACTAAACACAATTCAAACAAGATAAATATGACTTTTGGGCCATGTTAAAAGACACAAGAGCCTACTAAAAGTAATCTTGGAGGGGATAATACATGGTAAAAGAGGCAGAGGCAGACCAAGACTAACATGGACGAGTAACATCAAAAGATGGACAAGTCAGCCTATGACAACCTGTACCATCTAAGCAAGAGACAGCAGAATGGTAGCCAACCTTCGTTGCGGAGATGGCACTCGATGATGATGATGATGTATCATAATATAAAAATAAGTTTTAAAAAAACGTTTGTGGTTAAAAAGTTAAAATCACACCGCTAGAAACTCTCAGATAAGCTAATTATTTGTCTTTTCGTTACGAGTTTCATTAATTACTTAAATACAATTCATGGAGCGAGAACATCGCGATCATACTATTGTGTAGCAATCATTAGTCTCACTGAAACCAATCAACCCATCTTATAGAAAAGGAATGAGCACCTGACTTGTTGATTCGGGAAAGCTATTATCAGCGAAGTGTCGTACTGTTCCCCACCTCTCCTATTTGTAATTTTCAAATGCTATAACCAAGTACAAGTAAATTTATTAATTCACTCCATTATATTTTAAAGATCATGCATTCAATATTCTCTCTGTGTAATCATTCTTCCAGCAAGAGTATTTAAAGAACATCAACAAATACTATTAAAAAAAAAATCACCTTGTTCACCTGATGTCAGCAATGAGTAGTACCCACCTCCAGTTCACGTACAGCTCGATGTTTGGGTCCTAATTAACCCACCTTTAAAACGGCTCAAAGCCATAAACGTAACGAAACATCACGTAGAGTCTCTTCAGCTTCCTATTTGATATAACCATTGTCTCTCATGGGTTATCTCAACAGGTGTTTCCGAGATACAATTCATGTCACTCTGAGAGTGATGGCCACACACCGACACTACAAGGGTTTCGACCAATTACAACTTTGTCGATCTGCAGCAAAGGACAAGAAAAAGATGACGAAGAACAAAAATAGGAAGAGATTAGAAATATGGAAAAAAGAGAACAAGAAAAAAGAAAGTGGACAGAAAAAAAGGGTGGGGAGGGTGCGAAAGGAAGAAAAAGAGGTATAGGAAGACACAGAAGATGAATATGAGGAAGGACAACTGGAAAAGATAAGGAAAGGAGGAGGAAGTAGAAAAAAAAATAAGAAGCGTAATTACTGTTTTATCAATAGTGTGACACCCAGGAACACGCGGTTATTACGAAACTTCAATACATAACGAACGTCAAATCTGAAATCTTATGAGCACTTGTAAAGTCACGCATCTCCTACATTTTCTAACTTAAAGAAAGCCCTTCTTTGTGTTTGCTAACGTATAGTTAGACTTCTGTTGTATAAGAAAATAATGTCTGTAATCTATGTGTCTCTGTCCTCCATTATTAAGAACTTTGGTAGCACTCATTACTTGAAGATTCTCATAGAATTACCTTAAACGATGTTTATTTTTATTTATTGAAAAGCTAAATTTTAAATTCAGATAACGTACGCAGTTTAATGTTTTTTTTTTTGTTTTTTTTTTTCAGTTTCCGGCCCTTTATTTTCTATAAAAGTAATTTAACGACACGAATTTCTATTATGCTCTAGAGAATTCATTTTAAAAGGTAATTTATGTTGTTTACAATATCGAAGCAACTTATTTATGTTTTGAGAGTTTTAAATAAACCTTTTTGTTACTTTGAATTTCTTTGCTCCTATATAATATATTGTAGTTTGATAATGCTGTCTTCAAACCAAAGCGGAAGAAAATTAGATAATGACTCATTTAGGCGAACACAATATGAGCTATCTTATGTTAGTGTTATACATAAAAGCAATTAATAAGTGTCCTTACACACACATAAACACACACATACATATACATACTCATAGATATATATGTAGTATATATATATATATATACTATGACTATAACTTTTCAACACACACACACACATAAACATACATATATATATAGGAGCCGCGATAGCTCAGTGGTTAGTGAACTGGAATACAATGGACAAGAGGTAGGGTTCGATCCCAACCGACGGCTACCGAGTTCACCCAGCCTTAAATGGGTACCGGATTTTTACTGGGAAAGTAAAGCGGCACGGGCGTAATACCGACCACATTACCCCAAAAATCATGTGCTGAAGGTCTGTAAAATGTATGGTCACTAACACCCCTATACGCCACTTGGCGTGACGAGGATACTGTACTTATATATATATATATATATATATATATATATATATATATATATATATATATATATATATATAGCACAAAAACACGTGAACACATATATGCACAATGTGCAGGAAGCATACAAATAATGATCTAATATGTTTCTAGCATACCCACCCTACTAAGTGTTGTACATAAGCACCATAATAAACATAATGCGCAAATATAATAAAATAAGTTATCCATATACACACCGCACCACCTATGACTTGTCGCACATTTTATACATACACAGGTTACAAAAAAAATAACTGACAACAATTTTGAATCTATCTACACACGCAGATACTTGTGTCCCTTTCTCAGGTATAAGATATTTATCTAAGATACATTCAAGCACTAGAAGATTTGCTGACATTCATGAGCTTAATAACGAACTTAAAGGTCAGCAAATCTAGTTCTTGAATCTTGAATGTATCTTATATAATTATAAAAACCATAAAACATCTTTAACATCTATAAAGCATCTTATATATATAATATATATAATCATCATTATCATCATCGAGTGCCGTCTCAGCAACGAAGGTTTGCTACCATGGAGCGCCATTCTGCTCTGTCTCTTGCTTTGATGGTGCATGTTGTCATAGGCTGATTTGTCCATCTTTTGGTGTTACTTGATATATAAATATTATATATATATATATATAGTTTTCCAGCTTTCACCTTTGGCGAAGTCTACTAGAGACTAGGAATTTAATTTTAAACCAGTGTTAATCCATTTTTTTCCTGGCAGCCATGTGCACAGGGGTCCCTCGCCGCACAGGCAGATAACTCAGACTTCTGAGGTACTCATATTTTTTTTTCCGCCGATGAGTAATTGGCATTTCAAGCCGGGCCTCGTTGTTGAGACCAGAGATGGTTGCCACTGAGAGAAATCACAAATAGAAATATCAACTGGAGTAGCTGGGGTTTGGATTCACAACCTCTCGGTCCCTAGGACCGGTGCCTTGCCCCGAGACCAACCAGTCCCCCTTAATAATTAATATATAGCATCTTCGATAAATATAAACTATCTTTGATAATTATAAAGCATCTGCCATAACTAATAAGCATCTTCGATATGTATATATAAATCATCGATTACTATAGAGCTTCTTCCATAACTATAAAACAACTTCTATAACTATAAAGCATCTTCCATAACTATAAAGCATCTTCCATAACTATAAATCATCTTCCATAACGATAAAGCATCTTCCATAACTATAAAGCATCTTCCATAACGATAAAGTATCTTTCATAACTGTAAAGCATCTTCCATAACTATAAAGCATCTTCCATAACGATAAAGTATCTTTCATAACTGTAAAGCATCTTCCATAACTATAAAGCATCTTCCATAACGATAAAGTATCTTTCATAACTGTAAAGCATCTTCCATAACGATAAAGCATCTTATATATACTAACTTCTCATTTTCTGCCCCACACCTGCCACGTCAAAACCAATGACGTTTTCATCCAATCAAATCTAATTTTGCTTCTAAAGCTAACAAAAAGAATACATACCTCAAAGTTGATTTGCATGTTTCAAAAATCGTACCACCAATATTAAAGATAATTGTTTCGTTGCTGGCACCAACTCGAACAATAATCTTCTTTGTATTTTTATCCACCCTGGCGCCAGGTAATAGAGCGTGCAGTATCCCGTGTTTGTGTGTAGCTTTTCTAGCAGTAGCAGGCATGTTTGTTGTGAAATAACGTCCTAATTAATTTTCCTGAAAAGTTAAGTTTGGTTGACTTTCAGGATATATCCAACAGGTCTGTCTCTATCTGTGTTGCTTTTCCTGGTAGACTTGAACTGTCATTCTGTATCTGTACTCAGGCACGGTGTTAAAAACGCAAATTAGCAGAAATGGTGTTTCAGTTCATGATCAGTTTTCAGTCTGAGGAAATTGAAATGTAAAACATATGTCATGTGTACATAAAATAAGGATACGCACGTACACACTCACATATTAATTATGGTAAGACATTAGTAGTTTGATATATCTTAGTTTAGTCGAGATCAATATGGTTGTTGTAGTTTCCCATTGAAGATATCGATTCTCGTCAAGCAACGTTGGACTCAATTAATACAATGATGGTCTCCGCCTGGGTACACCATGTGTTGTAGACTTTTATTTAGACAACTCCACACCTCCATGTGAGAAAGGTAACTGATGTATTCAAAGAACCGCAGGGGTTATCATAGACTACAGGATAGAAACCCCTAGACAAAATGTTGGCAGAAATCATCTCAAATGGACCATATTGCGCAAAATTCATTGATATTACTTCAACATGTACATATTCAAAGCTTCGGCGAAGATCCAAACTATAGGACAACAACAGTGATGCTCGCAGAAAATGATGAAGAAGAAGGAGGGGAAAAGGAATAAAGAAAGAAATATATATTCGTTGGTACCTACAATTAAAATATGAAAGAAATCTAAACTAAAAAATAATTCAATAAAATGTCATCTTGTGAGACTAACACTAGAAGTGAAAAAATTAAATGACGGTTAGAAATTACCTCACAGAATAATGTATAAAGATACACAAACTTAAATGTGTGCGATCATTTGGCGTGACAGAAACAACTAACAGCAACTCATATCTTGTTATCAATAGATGCTACAATGACAACAGCCTGTATACGTCCATATAATCATGCTCTCCTCGACAAAAATGATTAGAAAATGCCAAAGAGAACTGGGCAAGTGACGACAGAAGAGACTAATTAAAAGTATCAGTTAAATTGAAAATACTGCAATTTTTCTGTCTTCTGAAAGCTGTAAGGCAAACGAAGAAGAGTAACGGAAGGATACATATGTTTGTCTAACAAAAAGAAACAATACTTGCACTTTGCAGGCTATTGCTATTAATAAAACAGTTTAATAAAGGTTAAAGTAAAACATACAAAACTATTAAGATTGCATTAATTACTTACCTGTAAGATTTTATACAACATTCGAAGCTTATTAAGCGTAATGAAATTGTGTTTATTATTACTTACACGGTCTTCTTTCTTAATAAAACTATCAACAGAAAATGACTAATATCAAAGTACTTTAGTTGGAATAATTGTACCTTCCCAGCAACCACCTACACTTGAATATTTAGGTGTCGATCTATTCTGCTGGTCGGCGTCGATTGAAATCCTGTTATGTAGGTGTCACAGGTTCCCCTGTAACGAGCCACAATGACTTAAACACTAACACACACACACACCAATTCTGTCTGAGCTCTCTCGTCGCAGCGGCCCCGGTTAAATACACGTCCTTCTATCTCTACAGGCGTCCCTGTTAACAGGACATGCATGTTGACAAATTATAAAGTAAAAAGTTGACAGTCCCATCTACGAGAAACAGCAACTGTCAACCTATCTTATGTGTCGTAATTATGGCCTTACCGCGTTGTTTATTTACTATTTGTTCGTTAACTACTTAATTCCCGCCTGTCTTTCCTAAAATAAACACCTTTAACACAAGTACCAACAGAAGATGAGAAAGTCAATTTCATTATTTCATGAAAAAAATTGTTTATTAACATATTTTTTTTTCAATTTTGTATTTAAAATTAATTTGGAAATAAACAGTTATAACCGCTAGAGTAATCTTCTATATATAGATCTTGCTCCAATGCGCACGTTTCATTTTGTCCTTCATAGTTTAGTTTAGGCGACAAATTATTCATGTAATCTAGGTCTGTTTCTTATACAGCCATCTACTCTATTGTGCTGATTTTGTATAGTTTGTGTGATTGTACAAAGAAACACCAAACAAACGTTTATATATATTTTTTTTTTCGCTGACATGTAGAAAGTTGATTTTCTAGATGCGATATTCTGCTACTCTCTTCAGAAATATAACTCATTTCATCATTGCGCCATGCTATCATGCTATGGTATCATATTATGTCATGATATGTGAATCATGAACAATAGGACAACAGACAAAATAATCACTAGAGGCTGTAGAAATGTGGTATTACAGACGATTGTTGAGAATACCACGGACAGCTAAGAAGAGTAATGAAAACTTTCTGAAAGTGACCAAAGCTAAAATAGAGTTAATTTCCAAAATTAGGAAGAAACAATCATAATTATTTTGGCCATACAATGAGAAGGGAACAGCAAAAACATATTGTGACAAATGGAACCATTGAGGGACGAAGAGATAGAGGGAAGCAAAGAGAAAAGTTACCAGACAGCTTAAGGAGCTTGGCAGAAGGTCAACAACAGAAATGATAAATAACTGTCAAGAATGAAAGTTGTGGAGAGACATGATCTCCTACGCCAGCAGGGATGGTACTTAATGATGATGATGACATGGTATATGCAATTTTAGTAACAGTAAAATATGATTGTATTATTGTGTATAGAACCAGCATTACCGTATTTAGACATGTAAGGACTGGCATAGACAAACGTGAACAGGTAGAGGATGACATGGTGAAGTGAGGATTTGCATGAATAAGTAACATTTGTTTGAGTCAAATAGGGATTAGTTTGGCTATATAGGGACTTGTATGGACAAGACGGGAGTGGCATGGTTATGTAGGAATTGACATAAACAAGTAGGGAATAGAGCGTCTATGTAGCGATTACATGGAAAAATCAGGGATTTGCGTGGTTATATAGGGGTAGTATGGACAAGTAGTAGTAAAGATTAAATAGAATTTATAGATATAGGTAATGACAAGTAAGTATTAGCGTGACTAGGTAGAGATTGTCATGGACAAGTAGAGACTTGCGTGGACAAGTAGGGATTAGCGTGGCTACATAGGTTTGGCATGAAAAGTACGGATCATCGTAGTTATGTAGTATATATTGGTATGCACAATTGTGAAGAATTAGCCTGGCTATGTAAACATTGGCAAGGACAAGTAGGAATTTATGACACGTAGGAATTTATAAGGATAAGTAGGAATTTATAAGGAGAAGTAGACATGTATAAGGTTAAGTAGGAATTTATAAGGATAAGTAGGAATTTATAAGGATAAATAGGAATTTATAAGGATAAGTAGGAATTTATAAGGATAAGTAGGAATTGATATTGATTGTGAGCAGTTGAGCGGGGCTGCAGTGAAAGTGGCTAGAAAAAGAAAATAAAGTTGAGGAAGGCGTTATCATATCTATAGTAATAATAGCTTTCCATTGAGTGCTGGTGATAACGGATCCAGTATTATATAATTGTACATTTCTTGTGGGTGCAGACGATTTTGGCACATGCTGACTCCAATAATAATTCAGGCAGGTGCGAATGGAACACAGACCATGATAAATGCACATTTACGCCATCTTCTTCTTTTCTTCCTCATTTGATTTTAAGGATCGAGTGGTGATATTGTTTGCGATCTTTTGATCTTCTATTGGCCTCCCCTGCCTATTATATTTCCTAGTGTTCTTAATACTCCATCCTTTTTTCATGGTCGACCCTTGGGTTCGCTACGTATAATAATATAATATAATATAATATAATATAATATAATATAATATAATATAATATAATATAATATAATATAATATAATATAATATAATATAATATAATATAATATAATATAATATAATATAATATAATATAATATAATATAATATAATATAATATAATAAAATATAAATATAATATAATATAATATAATATAATATAATATAATATAATATAATATAATATAATATAATATAATATAATATAATATAATATAATATAATAAAATAATTAATATAATATAATATAATATAATATAATATAATATAATATAATATAATATAATATAATATAATATAATATAATATAATATAATATAATATAATATATATAATATAATATAATATAATATAATATAATATAATATAATATAATATAATATAATATAATATAATATAATATAATATAATATAATATAATATAATATAATATAATATAATATAATATAATATAATATAATATAATATAATATAATATAATATAATATAATATAATATAATATAATATAATATAATATAATATAATATAATATAATATAATATAATATAATATATATAATATAATATAATGTAATGTAATGTAATGTAATATAATAAAATATAATATAATATAATATAATATAATATAATATAATATAATATAATATAATATAATATAATATAATATAATATAATATAATATAATAATATAATATAATATAATATAATATAATATAATATAATATAATATAATATAATATATATAATATAATATAATATAATATAATATAATATAATATAATATAATATAATATAATATAAAATACAATACAATACAATACAATACAATACAATACAATACAATACAATACAACAATACAATACAATACAATACAATACAATACAATACAATACAATACAATACAATACAATATAATATAATATAATATAATATAATATAATATAATATAATAAAACATAATATAATATTTTTTGTTTTGTACCCGATGAAGGTTGTTGCTGAAACGTCTTAGTTTGTCTTGTCTCGCTACTAGTTTAACTGTTTGACACCACTTTATGTTTATTTTACACGTTCTCTGCAGCTCTACTTGATGCCCATAGTAATTAATATTTTGTATATTTTATACTTGTGCTTACTTCTTTGTATCTGGTCTTCTCGCGACATTTATTGCAGGCTCGTTTTTGTCGTATTTTGATCTTTGTGTGTTACCACGTGGAAACGTTCTCAGTGCTGAATGGGTGATATGGGAAAAATAACCGCGGCTAAATGCTGTCCATGTTTTATAACTGTACAATATAAAGGGACAACGCATTATACAATTTATATTAGACAAAGAGATAGTGGAATATAGTGGTTTTATTTATATTCATACCCTTTTCCTGATCACACGGAAAGAAAACAACACGATGTATGAACTCTGTGATTTTGATGTGAATCTCGAAAGTAATTTCATAAATTAAGTTCATATTTTAATAATTTTGGAAAGATTAGTTTTGAATTTTGTCTAAATTAACAATATGCGGTTTGCTCTTTTTAAAATGAAATGTTACAGATATTTGTGAAAGAGAAATCTCACTAAAAAAATAATAAGTTTCACCTTGTTTCAATTAGATGTTTCTTGTAGGATCGGTGATAAAACATATATGTATTAGAATAAAACATTAAACACGAGCATTCACTTTTCTAAGTGTCCGATATGAAACTAACTATAACAAATTTTAGTTTTAAATTATGAGGATTTTGCGCAGAAAATATCACATGGTTAAACTGCCAGTACTAGATTTCAAGTAAAGATAGCAGGCAATGACGGAAAAAAGAAGGAAAAAAAGGAGACCTTTGAATTGACGATATTAAAGATTGAAGAGGAAAAGCGTGTAAACAAATCTAGAAAATGGCGCACAGCTAGAAAAAAGTGGAAAAGATAGACGAATAGATAGACAGATATATATATAGACATATAATAGATATATAAGATAGACAGGCAGATAGATAGATCGTCTTCAACTAAACCCACTTTTATCCTGCAGCCTCTGCCTCTGCCTCGACGGCACGGTTCTTCTCCTTGTCTGTTTGGGCCTTCCAACTTTCCTAGTTCCTTGAGAATTCTAGTTCATTCACTCTTGCAATATTGATTGGTAGTCTTCGCAATGTGCAACCAATCCATTCCAATTTCCTTTTCTTGACTTCTATCTCTACCAGCATCTGGGCAGTTCTTGATCTAACTGTATTACGTCAATGTATCCATTTTTGGAAACTCTATTGTTTTAAAACAAATGTAATAATTATCACAACATTATTATTTGTAAAGACCACATTTAACATCTATAAGACTGTGTTATCTTTCGACAGTTGTAACCATTCTTGGTTGCTTATTATTTTAAAAGTAGCGTAACCTTTAATGAGTCTTTATCTCTTTCAGGCATTCTGGTACAAACCTAACTAAGGCTTTATTGTGGTTAGTGGTACACATTTTAAACACTTTACTCAAATAGAAATCTCTTCCATCTCGCCAGTAGAAAATTTGCACCACGCTCTTCTACATAAAAGACGAATCTATTCTACAATGATTAGGGCATTTTGTCAGAAATTTGAAGCTATTTGTTAATTTTTAATTGATAATTGTATATTTATCAATTTTTGTTTAAATTTTTCTCTTGCCCCGTAACGACATTTTTTGGTCATAAATTGTCTGCCCCTGAAAGAGTTAAAACAAATATACCTTTAATTATGTCTTTAAACAAATCATGACGTTGTTGTCTTAGAACAAATATAACCAACTTTGATACGTGGTTCAGAGAGAGAAGTGTTCCCCAGGAGATGAGTTTTAGTTGTTAAACTTGAGAAGACCACGAGTCATGATATGTTAAATCGGCAGACTTAATGGTGTCAACTCTGATCGCTGGAGTAGAGCAGAGGACTCTCTGTGACTTTGCAACCCACTGTTCGAAGGATGGTTTAGCGACTAACAAGTATCGGTCGAACTAGCAATTAGGTTGGTGACTCTAAGAGTTAGTGAATGAAAGAAACCACGACTACCTCACATTCCAATGTTATGACTAAACACAAAGGCACGACACACTACTAAGACATTTGTTTATAAAATATTGTATACAAGTATATGATACTGGGTCAAAAATGACATAAAATAAATAAACTTTAAGACTAATTGAAAAAAAAAAAATTCAAAATGTCTTTAATTCTAATACTTCGTTATGTATAATTACGTACGTATAACACATTGATAAAAACCTAATTAAAAATACGAATATATCTTGATATTTATTATACCATTTCTAGGGTCTTTGTCTTTGTTTTGACGCTATCATCATTACACTCAGATAATGCCAGTTAGAGCTCCGACAAATTTTCCATGAACGCACAAACTTCATAGCACCGGTTGGGAAAGGGGGGGGGGGGGGGGGGGGGGGTGGAAATCCCAGTCTAATTTTAATTCGTTTTTCTTTTCTCTTCCCGATTTTTGGTACCGAAAAGGTGTCGTGGTTTATATCATTTGTCTTTCTTGCGCTGCTTGAACTGTCTGAATTAGTGATTTTCCTTTGTTGTTACATGTCTCTGTCACTGCATCTATCCATCTTCTTGTGGGTCTTCCTCTTGGTCTTTTTCCATGCATTCTCGAGAAGAACGCCCTTGATGGTAATTGGTAAAGATTCATTCTGACCAGGTGACCAAACCAATTAAGTTGTTGTTTTATATATAGTTTCAAATATGTTGTTCTAAATATGTTGAATTTCAATTTCAATTTTCAATTTCAAATTTCAATAGCTGGTTAAATATTGATAAAGATGGGGAACGTGTGACTTTTATAAATTTGTCGCGAACTCTGTATACTCTGTTAATCTTTAACAGTCATGGGTTTCTTTACATTTTCAACATCAGCTAAGCATGATTAATCATTCGTCTCCTATAGGACTAAGCACTAGGTTTCACCTAACTTGAGGTTAGGGATCACTAGAAAAGCATCTTGATCGTCCCAAATGCGAATTGAACTGGGTACCTTCTGGTTGTGAAACGAGAAGCTTACCTTAAAAAAAAAAACTATATATAGCGACATCCTAGGGTCTGTCATGGGTAACTCGAGCTAGGAATAAATACCACGTATACAGTAAAGAGGAGCCGCGATAGCTCAGTGGTTAGTGAACTGGACTACAAAGAACAAGGGGTAGGGTTCGATCCCAACCGACGGCTTCCGGGTTCACCCAGCCTTAAAATGGGTACCGGATTTTTTTCTGGGAAAGTAAAGCAGCACGGGCGCAATACCAACCACATTACCCCAAAAATCTTGTGCTGAAGGTCTGTAAAATATAGGGTCACTAACGCCATATTTCCCTATACGCTACTTGGCGTGACGGGGGTACTTTACTTTACGTATACAGTAAAGGCCAAAAGAAGCTCTAAGAAAATCAAGTAATAGAAATGGCTCAACTGTGGACTTGAAAACAAAACCTAGCTGTGAATGGAGAGACATGGAGAGTTATGATTTCTACAATTAACAGAGAGGGCGGAGAGCGGGTCGTCGAATCGATAACTTGTCGGTCTCCAAACAAGGAGAACGCGGGTTCGAATCCCTGTAGGGTCAAAAGTTTTTTAATTGGTGGGTGAAATAAAAACTCAGATCCGAACACCTCGATGCGACAGCACTGAGCAAGCGGCTTTTATTCTTCAGTCCTACAATTCCGTCCCGTCAGACCCCAGTTATTGAAAAATGCCGTAAAGATAGTATAGGAGAGGGCTCAACTATTGGCTTAAAAACAAAACGAGATCTAGCAGACATAGTCAGTTATATGAATTCTGCCTTAAGTGCCGTCTTCGGCCAGAGAGGAATTAACAATGCTCGCGATTTAATGTAAAGTAAAAGGGAAAGGTTTCCTCCACGCGACTTAGTGTAAAACGTAAAGGTTTCCTCCACGCCACTTAGTTTAAAACGTAAAGGTTTCCTCCACGCGACTTAGTGTAAAGTAAAACAAACGTAAAGGTTTCCTCCATGCGACTTAGTGTAAAGTAAAACAAACGTAAAGGTTTCCTCCATGCGACTTAGTGTAAAGTAAAACAAACGTAAAGGTTTCCTCCATGCGACTTAGTGTAAAGTAAAACAAACGTAAAGGTTTCCTCCATGCGACTTAGTGTAAAGTAAAACAAACGTAAAGGTTTCCTCCATGCGACTTAGTGTAAAGTAAAACAAACGTAAAGGTTTCCTCCATGCGACTTAGTGTAAAGTAAAACAAACGTAAAGGTTTCCTCCACGCGACTTAGTGTAAAGTAAAACAAACGTAAAGGTTTCCTCCATGCGACTTAGTGTAAAGTAAAACAAACGTTAAGGTTCCCACCACGCGACTTAGTGTAAAGTAAAACAAACGTTAAGGTTCCCTCCACGCGACTTAATGTAAATTAAAACAAACGTAATGGCTTCCTCCACGCGACTTAGTGTACAAATTACAATTTCTAACTCGCCGACTTAAGAAAAAGACCCAACCATTAACCCAACCACCTACTTGAGAACGTGTCAAATTAATTTTTTTTTAAATACTGCAAGCACTGGACGTTATATCAATATTCTTAAATGGTTGTGGAACTTTGACCTTCAATTATCGAAAGAAAAGAAAATGCGAGTTATAGAAATGACCTGTCTTCGAGAGAACCCTAGGCATCTCATGCAGATAAACGAGACAGCTCGGATAATCATAACTAAGGCTCGGATTTTCATGAAATGTCATATTTTTTTCCTGAAGCATATTTTCAGTTTTAAGTTAATTTCTACATGTTTCAAGCATTTCTGAACAATTTTAAGCTGTTTTTATTTGTCATATAAATGCATATTTTGACCATAATTTTGATGAGGTCATATTTTGCCTGAAATTGGAGATTTAGGTCATATTTTGGTCATATTTAGGTCATATTTAGCATATTTTCTGGTGTACTGAACTTTCTGGTGTACTCCGTTTGCTTATCAATGTTAGCACATCTTAAACTATGTTTAGAGACAAATTGTGAGGATTGGCTATATTTCTGAATGTGTGTATTAGTGAATATGCATGTGTGTCTTTCATGCGACTGTAGGGAGGGGAAGACATCAGTCAACTCTTTGATGTCAGTCGGCATCTGAGAATAAAAAAGGGAGTGACATCCGCTCAATACTTCAAAAGAATTTTCTGGGTTTTGTTTCGAAAGTAAATTGTAGGAAACAATTTCAAATGTTTCAACGTCAGGAGCGAATATTCCTGGATTTGTTAAATCTTCCAGTTTCAATTTAAACCGTTTGGCGCCCATTTGTATGTTACAATTATTAATTTGCCATTTGCAACAGTGACTGACTACATGATCTTGTGCTCTAGCTCATAGTTATATAATAGTTATATTGTTTATGGTTGATTCACTGGAATAACTTTGCTTTACAATGCCTAAAGTGTCTAATTCTAATGGTGCAAAGTTGCGTAAATTTGTGCAGGAATTTGGTTCAAAAGTATTTAGTACCGATGGAGAAATATTGTACTGTACACTGTGTGAGGTCAAGGTTACAGCTGGAAAACGGTTTAATGTGCAACAACATTGCAATACTTCTAAACATATGAAATGTTTAAGTAAACTTTCTGAAATGGAAGGAAGACAAAGTTTATTACTTGAAAAATGTTCTGCTACTTCCTCTTCTTCTTCGGGAAACACAGAGACCGGTTTTTATAAAGATTTGTGTCATATGATGGTTTCATCAAATATCCCTTTAAATAAATTGCAAAATCAATATTTCCGACAATTTCTGGAGAAATACACTAGCCATCCTATCCCAGATGAATCTACTTTAAGGAAAAATTATCTCTCCAAATGTTATGAGGACATGTTAAATAAAATTAGAAATTCTATTGCAGATAACAAGATATGGGTTTCCTTAGACGAGACTACTGATGTAGATGGCAGGTTTGTCGCAAATGTTATAGTTGGAACTTTAAAAGGAGATCAACCAGGAGAAAAATTTGTCCTTAACTGTGAAGTTCTTGAAAGAACAAATCATACCTCCTTAACTGTTCTATTTGATAATTCCCTTAAGCTGTTGTGGCCAAATGGAATAGAAAGAAATAATATCCTTCTATTAATAACAGATGCTGCTCCCTATATGAAAAAGGCTGCTAAAGGACTTCAAATTCTCTACCTGAAATTGATCCATATTACTTGCTTTGCTCATGCACTGCATCGAGTAGCTGAGGAAGTTCGAGGTAATTTTCCTGATGTGGACAAGCTTATTTCAAATGGGAAAAAAATATTCATCAAGGCTCCTCTTCGAGTACAAAAATTCAAAGAAGAAGCCCCTCAACTACCACTTCCTCCACAACCTATCCTTACACGTTGAGGTACATGGCTGGACGCTGTAGAGTATTACTGTGAAAACTATTCAACACTGGATAAAATATTTAATGCCCTAGACAAAGACGACGCAACATCAATACAAGCAGTGCAAAGCTTATTTTCTACCAGACTATCACAAAATCTGACTTATATAAAGTCAAACTTTTCTGCAATTTCAAAAGCAATAAAACGTCTGGAAAGCGAAGGGACTGCACTTTATGATGCATTAGATATTGTGAAACAAATTCAAACAGAAATAAATGGATCACGTGGTGAAGTAAGCAACAGGATTAAAGTAAAATTAGAAAGTGTTCTTCATAGAAATTCTGGTTATTTCTCATTGTGCAAAATTGCAGACATACTTAGTGGTAAACATGCAACATTACAAGAGGATGAACCTGAACTTTCAGCAAATGATCTGACATTATTTAGATTTGCCCCTGTGACATCATGTGATGTAGAACGAAGTTTTTCAAAATATAAAACAATTATCAGTGACAATCGACGATCGTTCAAATTTGAAATTCTAAAAATGTATGTTGTTGTCGGTTGCAATTGTACAAACAATGAAACTGAGGAATAAATGTGGTAAGTGTTTTTATACATGCTTTGTTAAGTAGTACTACTATGTAGGTACTATGACTACTATGTAATGCGTAAAACATGCAAACAATAATAATTTGCGTTTTTTTTTTGGTTCATAAATGAGAAAAACCTTATGGTCATATTTCGGCATATTTAGCATATTTTAGGTCATATTTTGCCTTTTTTAGGTCATATTTGCATGTCATATTTCAGGATTTTTAGGTCATAAAAATCCGAGCCCTAATCATAACCAACAACAACGCTTTTTGTTTTAGGGAAAAATAAACTATATTGGTACAGTACAGACATGCCAAAAGATGTAACGGCCTGGTTATGTTCATCTTTCAGTGTTAGGCGTAGAGGTAAACAACAAAATGAAAAACAACACACAAAATGGAATATTTGAAAAATATCGTAAATTACGTACGAATTTTACACCCGATGTGCTCCCAAAATGACCTAATGAATTAGACAATCATTATTAATAATCTTCTTCTTCTTCCTCCTGTTTATTTTCTTCATCTTTTTTTTTATTCCTCCTCTCGCTCTTCTCTTCGTCTTCTGCCTCCTATTTTTCAGATTTCAGCGAAATTCTTTGTTTTATTTGAAGGTATAATCAGACCAGAAGTCATTTAGTCAAACTATCGTTAAGCTTTAATCCTATTTGTGCGATGTGTGGAAGTTTTAAGCTGAGAACAAAGGCCGCATGAACAATCGACAAGAGATGTTTTAGGCAGTATTTAATAATCTTCATCTCACATCGTTTCCACCCATTTATTCCGATTCTTATATTATTATGA
Organism: Megaustenia siamemsis; assembly: GCA_032433765.1. Taxonomy (NCBI): domain Eukaryota; kingdom Metazoa; phylum Mollusca; class Gastropoda; order Stylommatophora; family Ariophantidae; genus Megaustenia; species Megaustenia siamemsis. The sequence goes on along the minus strand of JAVIAB010000047.1, from coordinate 64,640,003 downwards.
TAACTCTTCATTTGTTGGCTAATATTTTAGAGTGTTTCGGGGGGGAGGGGGGGGGCATCTCGATCTATTCAGCGCCGCAAGACGTCGCAAAGTTTATGTGCTTTTTTTAGTTATCCATCTCTGTTTTGGGCGAGATGTTCGGACTAATCAAACGAGTCTATGCCTGCCAACTTGTCTTCTCTTATAAGTGTTCTCTTCAGTGGCCCTATAGGTTTGTATCTTTTCCTCTATCCTAATGTTCCCATAAAAGAGCATGTTTTGAAATTCTCTTGTTGTCTCGTCGCAACATATGTCCGACATATGTCCATCTTCCCTTTCTAATTGTATTAATTGTACATGAAATGGATGAGTATTTAGTATATAACAATATTGTTACAGTTATTTCCCCAAAAAACAATTCACAGAACCATTAATGGTATATCATTAAAAAATAACAGAAGACGGTCTTATGTTGACCATGTGATAAGAAGAGCAAGGGGAATCTCAAAACAAGTCCATAAATAAGATTTAGAGGGTAAAAGAAAAAGAGGGCGACATAGAGAACCATTAAAAATAATAATAAAGTGAAAGGCACCAATAACAAGCATCAGTTTCCTTGCCGAGATTAAGTGTTTTATGCAGGACAGGTAGGAACGCGGGATTGATACAGTGTGGGCCCTGTGCAAGTTATGGCATATAATAACAAATATAGTCGTACATAGTCCAAAATATCTGCCTTATTATCTGGTCCTCGGCTTGAAAGGATAGTTTCATATTTGTCTCTAAAAAGGCGAAGGCGCGCCTCCCAGCACCAGAGCGGGAAGTTGTCAGCGGCACACAGCTGACGGCTTGCGCCAGGATCGGTGAACCAAAACCATCCAGACCCTGCTCCACCTCTCCGTGGTGCCTCCAGTAACAGACTAACCTGTCTAGTCTGGCAAAGCGTGCAGGGATCGAAGAGGAAAGACAACCCTGTACTCACAAATGTCGTGCTGAAGTCGGATGTGTTGGGCCGTAAGGCGCAAATATAACAGTTATACTGCAAACCACAACATAATGCAGACACGTCCACTTAACGTCCTTTTAAGGGCGGATGACGAAGAGGAATTCCACAGTCTACGAATACTCTAGAATACTTTAGTCATCGGACGAACGTAAGCAAAAGCAAATGAACTTAGTTTATATATATATATATATCAAAGTTAATGAGCTATACAATTAGGGATAATAGTCGAAAAAAGTATAAACAAAAATACCAAATTTTTATTTTTACAGTCGATCTACCTCATAAAAGTTGACACAACTTCTTAGTGGAGATCTGATCGTATAAAGCAACCATGAATATTTCTTATATCGTCGCGCACAAATTCAAGATGAAGAAAGATAAACGTCGTCCTTCGAGTGTGACGTACAGAAAATGTTATGTTAGTGCACATGTTTTACATCCATTGAAACATTTTTTGAGTAATGTCAATACTACGCCAGTGCCGTATTTCTTTCCCATGAAAACAATTATTATCTGGGACCAATCTAAGGTTAAAAAGTAGTCATGTGACATATTCATGTCATGGAGCGGGGAAATAAAAACGAAAGGTTTCTGCGGTATTAGACCGCAGAATTTCGAGGTGAGTGGGCCAGTGCTATTTATCCCTGTTACTACTTTCTCCCCACCTCGGGGAGCCAAATGCCCAATCTTTTGAGTTGATTAGAGAGCGCCAAACTTCATTTAAGGTTCATCATCATCATGTGCCGTACCGGTTGGCGTTGGCGATCAGTCCCTCCACAATCTTCTATTCACAGTGCATCGTATGAGTTCTGTTGTTGACTGTTTTCCATGCCATAACACCAAGCTATCCAGTATTTTCTCTCTTTGTCGTCCGCGATCTCTCTTTCCTTTTATTTTGCCAGTTGCAACCAAGTATTCCAACTTTCCTCTTCTCATGATGTGCCCAAAAATGTTGATTGCTTCGTTCTGATGTTTTTTAAGAGCTCCCTTTTTGTTTTGGCCTCTTTGAGAACTTTCTTATTGGTTCTTTTAGCTGTCCAGGTAACGTTCAACATTCTTCTGAGAAATCCCATCTCTGCGGCCTCTAATCGTCTTTTCATTTGTTTGTCTATTGTCCATGATTCGCTTCCATAGGTCAGAATTGGTTCTATATAGCATCGATGAAATCTCTTTCTTATTTCTATTATTATATTTCTATATCTATTATTTAAGGTTAGGTAAGCTAAAAACCCGCACATCGGGATCATATCCAACGCCGGGAGACAAGGCGATGACAGCAACAGAACTAGAAGCTGTCAACGACTCATAGCTGATGGCTTGCGCCAGGATCGGTGAATCAGAACAATCCAGATCTACTCCACCTCCTTGCGGTGCTTCTAGAAACAGACTAACCAGTCTAGTCTGGCAAAACGAGTAGGAATCAAAGAAGGAAAGCAAACCGGTACTCAAAAATGACGGATGTGTTGGGCCGAAAGGCGTAAATGTCACCGTCTCCTGCAAACCTTAACACAAGGGATTTCCGCCCACCGAACGTCCTTTTAAGGACAGATGACCAAGAGGTTCATCAATTCCTTTGGTAGTCATCGGTGAGTGCCAGAAAGAAAGAAAAGACTCTAACGCCATGCCCTCAGATTGTTAGTTCGTTTGCTATCACTCTAATACGACTCCGTAGTGAAAACTAAGGTAATTAAAATATAACCCTTTCACCAACAGATAAAAATAATGCAATAATTATAATTTTTTTCTAAATGGAAGGAGCGCTAGGCACCGACAAACGACAATTGGTTGCAAGATGAGTGAGAGAAGAAGATCTGGTGGCTTTTCAGGAACTTTAACCACGGATGGAATAAAGAGTAATGAATGGGTTTAACGACACTAAAATATAAGGCAGAATGGTACTGCCAAACTGGCATTTAAAAAAAAATTAAAAACATTTTGTGCAATAAATCTATGTCGGTAGGAGTGAGAAAGAGAGTTATATGGTATTAAATAGAGTCAATTTGACATACGGAAGTGAATCATATGCAGTATTTAGCAGTGAAGAATACAATGTGAATAATTATACACAGAATAGAGAATATGTAACTCCAAATGGTCTGAACAACACTTGTCTTCGACACTTCATATGATGACTCAAGACATCATCTAGATCTCGTACAGAAGTTTATTCATACCAGTGCTGGATGGTTGGCTCTGTACTTGAGGTGGTCGTGATGAGTGGTCACGTCGCAGCACTTCTTCTTTCCTTCCTCATTTGCCTTTCAGCGTCGCGGGGAGATATAATTTGTGGTCTTTTGCTCTTCTGTTTGCCTCTGCTGCTATGTTACCTAGTGTTTCTAATATTCCATCAATCCATCTTTTTCGTGGTCGACCCTTGGGTCTCGTGTTCTCGCAACGTTTATTTCAGGCCGCGCTTGTTTTGATCTTTCTGCCTTATCACGTGGCCAAATCATTTTATATATGTTATTTATATTTTATGGTGAAGGTTATTCCCAGCTTTTTCCCCAGTTTCTTCATTTCTGATCTTGTCTCTCAGACTGTTTCCTGTCATTTGTCTAACATGTTTCATCTCAGTAGATGTTATTTTTCTTATGATTCTTGCATCTAGGGTCCAGGACTAACATTTTAATGAAGATAGTACTGTAGCGTGCCCGTTTTACCTCTAGAGTTATTTCCTTGTTGGACAGTAGTGGTGATAACTGCCCAATGATTCGACAAGGTTTACTGCAGTCTATTTCTGCTGTTTGTGAATTGCCGTTTGTCACTAGAGTCCCGAGATATATAAATTCCTCTACTTGTTTTATAGTTGTCTATAATACGGAGTCGTATTAGAGCGACACTTATCACGTAAAGCTTCTTATATACTATTTTTTTTATTTTTTAATTTTTCCTCACATTCAGCTTTACTGCAGCTTCGCATTTTTATGCCTTAACCCTTTATAGTTGTCTGCCGTCTATATTTATGTTGATATTCTGTTTCTCTTTTTGCGACATTCATGTCTTCTGTTTGTTGATGTTCCTTTTCACGTTGTATTTCGTGCCTGTGCTGTTGAATCTATTTAAGTGATTTAAGTGTTCTTGTAAGTCTTATATTTTTTCATGTATTAGTGCCTGACCATCAGCCAATAGAAGCTCGTTGATCTCCTTTGTGTCTGATGGGTTGGCTAACGTGCATATATAGTCCATGTATGTAATGAACAATAGGGGCATAGTACGCACTCCTGCCTTACTCCTGATCTAATTTTGAAGTGGTCTGTGTAGCTAGCTGCTGTTCTAACTGTGCAGCTGCTGTTGATGTTGAGACTTTTAAATTAGGCTGGTTAGATGTTGGCTTACTCCGTATGTTGTTAGTATCTCCCATAGTTGTTCCCTGTTTATTCGGTCGAATGCTTTTTCCTGGTTAATGAATGCTATGTGCAAATTGTAATTGTACGACGCATATTTAAATATTCTTACCGCAAGATAATTCTGCTCCTAACGTCATTTCGTCATGACGAGAGAAAATCCAACACAAATTAACAATTTAAACAAGTGGTTAATTAATTAAAACAGTAAATATATTTTGCATTTAAAATAGTTTACATTTTAACATTTGACCTATTGCAAGCACAATTTATAAGAACGATTTCTATATGATATTTTAATAATTGTTATAACGAAAATATTCACCATAATATTGATATTTGACATTGATGAAATTTGTCACAACATGAGTCAATGTTTCTGTCAATCTTTTTAAGTGTAAATGTCTGAGTTGTAAATACATTCTATCTTTGAGTTGTTGGATTGTCTTTATGTGTTGTTCCAATAAACTTGGCCTTTCACACAAACTGATAATTATATTCCAGTGCTGTCATATTCGATGATCATCAGTCTTTTTTCACAGTCCGGACATTTTTCCGAGAAGCCTTATGAACAAGCAATTTTAGTTCTGTTTTTTTTTTTTTTTGCTTCTAAATTTCATAATGATTAAGTCTGTTACTTTCATAATAAAAACATATGTGAAAATAATTGTAATAGCGGCGAGGTTTAACTGGATACATTAACTTAAGACCCACCATGTACAAGTGAATATTATAAATCTACAGACAAAAGCCATTATATTATTACAACTTTGGCTCGCTTGCAAGTTTCTGTCTATGCTTGTCTCAATCCTATTTGTAGCTTTTTCACACGCTTGTTTAATCAGAATGGCTTGTCCAAACAGGCAATCATTCCAGCCGTCCACGCAAGTGTTTGTCCACGTAGACCACTGCATAAGTGATGTCTCATAACAGTTTGGGTTCACAATTTTATTAGTCTGAGCAATTTGTTTGCACGCTTTGCTTCTAATCCAAACAAAACTTACACCCATGTTATTTAGATCAAGTAATTTGCCTGCACGTATTTTTTTAAATTAAGCAATTTATCCTCATATAATTTTTCAAAATTCATGCAAATTATTTTCATATACTTTTTAAAATTCAAGCCATTTTTTGCACATTTCTACCAAGCTATAGAATAAAAGTAAAAAGTATCCCCGTCACGCCAAGTGGCGTATAGGGAATATAGTGTTAGTGACCATAAACTTTACAGACCTTCGACACATGATATTTGGGGTAATGTGGTCGGTATTACGCCCGTGCCGCTTTACTTTCCCAGAAAAAAATCCGGTACCCATTTAAGGTTGGGTGAACCCGGAAGCCGTCGGTTGGGATCGAACCCTACCTCTTGTCATTTGTAGTCCAGTTCAACCAAGCTCTAGAGCAATACTTAAATTCCCCGTTGGGAGTGTTCCAAACGTTGCTAAAAGGACAGTCTATTCCTTCCTCCACCTTTATTAGACCGCCATAACACGTGAAAATATGTAAGCCACTGACTATTTTGTTGATCTATGACAAAGAAGCAAAGGAAAGACATTAATTTGCACACATTTTTTTCCTCTGATCTAAACAGTTTAGTTTGTTCTGACCTTTTCTTTTAGAAAGTGCAAATGTTTTTTTGACTGCTGTGAACGGTCTTAGCGTTTGTCTACCGTCAGGTTGGGTTTCAATTAATTTCTTTCTTTCAAGACAAAACTTAGTAATCAGTTCACGGTGAGCCTGCCACTTGAGTGTCATTTATGTTAAATGCAATCCTCCCTAACAAAGCAAGCCATTGCTATTGTGCTTCAATGGCAAGTTTTATTTTTAAAATATAAATGTTAATAAATCTGTTCTTTTAAAGTGTAAGTATTCTTAAAGAGGCAATAATCTGCCGTATTAATACACGTTAAAAGCCTAAAATGCCCATAAATAGATTGGCCTCTAACTGTATTGAGTTTATTCCTGTTCACAGTATGACCTTCTCATATCTTTTATAATATTGCACCATCTTTCATATCTGGATCTGTCTTCTCTCGGAGCTCATGAAGCTGTAATTGACAATATTTGCGCTTTCAAGTGTGGACTGTTCTAGAATGATCAATCTTGATGATGTGAGTGACCCTTCTTCTTCTACTGCTTGGTGTACTGAATTCAACATTTGTCCCACTTTATTTTGTTAATCATTGTATGGAAGTCAAGTACGTCTCTTACTAAAAGTTGTTAACTTGTACTAATGTTACGATCTACAATGCATCGTACATAGACCATAAACTTGTGATGGTCTCGGAAACAGGAATACTGGAATACTGGAATACTGATTCTGATTCACAGAGGATGGACTGGAAAGAAACCGTACACCTGTGTCAACAATTGTCATAAAGAGGTCAGAAGCTTAGATCTGAAAGTAGAAGACAACTCAGATTTTGGTCTAAGTTGTGGAATTTTCATGCGCACGACGATGTCGAAGAAGAAAACATCAATTAAACATGAGGAAATAAAATTGTTAACAAATTATAAGAATGCGCCCATAAAACAAAAATAATTTATTTAAATAGAAGATAGACATAAGTAACGTTGCTTATAACAAGGAAGACGCGGAACAGCAATAACAATGAGCTATATTGAGTTATTGAGTTATTTACGGGTCATCATCATTGCACTTCGAATCTGTCCATAGGTGCTCAGATCCCCTCCTCAGCAATTCTAGCAGTGTCCAGCGACTGACGACTCAAGTTCTGTGTTGGTTGATTAGTCTTCTTACACGCCCACTAAGTAATGAGCTATATGACAGTTCTGAAAGAGACCGAAGCAAAAAGAGAGCTAATTTCCAATATTATGAAGAAACAATCATCGTTTTTTGGCCATGTAATGAGAAGGGAACAGCTGGAATATATTGTAACAACTGGGAAAGTTGAGGGACGAAGAAATAGAGGGGAGCGAAGAGAAAAGATACTAGACAGCTTAAGAGAATGGCTTGGCAGTAGGTAAACAACATAAATTAATTATAGCTGTTGAGATAGAAAGTTATGGAGAGATACCATCACCTACGCCAGCAAGCATGGTACTTGATGATGATTAGAGAATAATTTTTCTGTAATTATTTTTCCATCCTCTTCTTCTACATTTACTAACCCATATCTCTTTAGGGAAATGACTACTCGTCCTGTTTACTCCTTAGTCTTAACAACACAAGTATTTATTTCAACTCACTTCTGTGTACGGTTATTCATCCCGAATTGTTGTAGTAACATTATTCTCCTTGTCACAGGACGACACATATATGAAAGATATCGCAAGTGATAGTAATCTTTTGTTTTTTGTTTTTGTTTGTTTGTTTAGCTGACTGTGTGCTGATATGCAGGTGTTTCGTTGCAAGGAGCTGTGTCAAGGAATATTGGTTAGATTGTTCTCTATGTTTTCTGCTTATTTATTTTACTGTGTTGTAAATTTACTATCCCTCATGTTTTTGTTTATATTTTCCTCCTCCCCTTCTATACGAGTCTCTCTCTCTTGTTCCTGTCTTTTATTTTTTTTTACTCTTCTTTCTTCCCCAATTCCACTTTCACTTTCTTCGGCTTCTTCGTTTACTCTTTTAAAATAAAAAAAAGACGTCTCGTTCATCCAGTTACAACAGGACAGTAATATTTACAGATTAATCTTCAACATCGAACCTGTTTGGCTCTTTTGTAACAATCCACTTCAGTAATTTTTAACAACACAAATGAAGAAAGTGAGCCGTGCCTTAAACTTTATGTAAATGAACCCACGCTATTAAAAGAACGCGATTATCGTTCCTGACACCATTAACATTTTATTACTCTTTTCTTTTAATGAACGTTTGAAATTCACACTTGTATTCTAGACTGCTTTAGCAGCTACTGCTGGTTTTTGCTTAACGGGATAATTGTGTCAATAGATTAAAGATCATTGCAAACGTGGTAAATGACCTTTCCTAGGTGAGGGATTTGTGCAAAATTTGTGAAAACCTAGCTCGGCAATTTTTTTTATTTTAAGAAACTGTGATTCGAGATTTCAAAGCTTTGTTTAAATATAATGTAATGGAACTAGATGAATAATATGTTGTTTTATGTTTGCGTTTGCATATATAAAATTTCTCTGGCGAAGTCCACGGCGACTGAATCTTGCGTGAAAATAACTTTTTCCTAAATTTCACATCCGTAACTGTGTGTGTTGAAGTAATCAAATATGCACCAAGAAGTAAAGCACCGGGGATAGATAACATATACAAGAGAAATAATAGCAGCAGCTGGAGAAACAAGACTGACATGGCTGCACAGAATATTCGATGCAGCATGGCACTAACAAAAAGCAGCAGAAGCCTGGCAACAGGCAATCATCGCAACAATATGGAAATAGTTTGGTTGCGTTCGCCTGATGACTAAAGTATTCTAGAGTATCGTGGTAGACTAGAATATTCCTCTTCATCATCCGCCCTTACAAGGACGTAGTGGACGTGTCTGCGTTGTGTTGGGGTTTGCAGTATAACTGTTATATTTGCGCCTTACGGCCCAACACATCCGACTTCAGCACGACATTTTTGAGTACCGGGCTGTCTTCCCTCTTCGATCCCTGCACGCTTGACCAGACTAGACAGGTTAGTCTGTTACTGGAGGCACCAAGGAGAGGTGGAGCAGGGTCTGGATGGTTTTAGTTCACCGATCCTGGCGCAAGCCATCAACTGTGGGTTGCTGACAACTTCCAGCTCTGGTGCTGGGAGGTGCGCCTTCGCCCTTTTTGAAAATGAAAGGTAGCAAAAGAGACTGCAATCAATATAGAGGTATATCTCTTCACAGACATGTAGGTAATCTCTACGCCAAAAGTGTGGAAAAAAAAGGCTGAGACCAATAATAGAACTACAGTTAAGCGATTCTCAAATGGGGTTCTGAAAAAAAACAGGGGATGTACAGACGCTCTATTCACGTTAAAACAGCTAGCAGACAAAACGACCGAACACTATAACAATTTATACTTAGCTTTCATTGACCAGGAAAAAGCATTCGACAGAGTAAATAGAGAACAACTATGGGAGATACTAACAACATATGGAGTAAGCCAACATCAAACCAACCTAATTAAAAAGTCTCAACATCAACAGCAGCTGCACAGTCAGAACAGCAGCAGGCTACACGGACCACTTCGAAGTTAGATCATGTGTAGGACAAGGGTGCGTACTATCCCCCCTACTGTTTATTACATACATGAACTATATGTGCAAGTTAGCCAACTCATCAGAGACAGAGGAAATCAACGAGCTTTTATTTACAGACGATCAGGCATTCATACGTGGAAAAATAGATGACCTACAAGAACACATAAACTTAACAGCTCAGGCACAAAATGCAACATGAAAATCAACATCAGCAAAACAGAAATCATGAATGTTGCAAAAGAGAAACAGAACATTAACATAACTATAAAAAGCAGGCAACTAAAACAGGTAGTAAAAAGTAAAGCACCCCCGTCACGCCAAGTGGCGTATAGGGAAATATGGTGTTAGTGACCCTATATTTTACAGACCTTCAGCACATGATTTTTGGGGTAATGTGGTCAGTATTACGCCCGTGCTGCTTTACTTTCCCAGAAAAAAAATCCGGCACCCATTTAAGGCTGGGTGTACCCGGAAGCCTTCGGTTGGGATCGAACCCTACCCCTTGTTCTTTGTAGTCCAGTTCACTAACCACTGAGCTATCACGAGTCCTAAAACAGGTAGAGGAATTCAAATACCTAATCAGTTTAGTGACAAACGACAATTCTCAAACAGCAGAGATAAACTCAAGATACATCAAAACTTGTCAAATCATTGGACAGCTATCACCACTATTGTCCAACAAGGAAATAACACTAGAGGCAAAACGGGCTCTGTGCAATACAATCTTCATCCCAACGTTGTGCTACCAATGCCAGACCTGGCCCTAGATGCAAGAACAATAAGAAAAATAATATCTACTGAGATGAAATGTGTTAGACGAATGCCTAAGAGACAGGATTAGAAATGAAGAACTGAGAAAATAGCTAGGAATAGCCCCCGAAATAGAATATATAAAGAAACAATAGATAAAATGGTTTGGCCACGTGACAAGGCAGAGTGATCAAAACACAACACAGTGAGCCTCCAATAAGCGTTGCGAGAACACCAGGCCCAAGGGTCGACCATGAAAAAGATGGATCGGTGAAATATTAGAAGCACTAGGAAACATAACAGCAGCAGAAGCGAACAGAAGAGCAATACACCGCAAATTCTCCCCTTGACGCTGAAAGGCAAATGAGGAAGGAAGAAGAATAAGAACAAGAAGAAGATGATGAATTAGAAGCAAAAAGAAGAACTGTGTGTCCTACGCCATACAAACGGATGTTGTCTGACTTCAGAAATATTTTCATGCATTTCTAATCGTCGAGAGCTTAACATTTCAGGTAGGGTTTTTTTTTCTATCAATTTTCAATGTGGCAAGGACAGCGGTAACTTATGACTTACTTTATTTTCTGTTTCCAACAGCCAAGCTTTTTTAACATGCGCAGAATGCACACGGGTCCCTTGTTTACGCTGTTATCCCAGAAGGGTAGACATGGGATCTCACTACAAATAGACAAGATTCAAAGTAAGCCTCGATAGCTCAGTGGTTAGTGAACTGGACTACAAAGGACAAGGTGTAGGGTTCGATCCCAACCGACGGCTTCCGGGTTCATCATCATGTGCCATACCGGTTGGCGTAGGCGATCATGTCCTTCCACAATATTCTATCTGCAGTACATCGTATCAGTTATGTTGTTGACTGTTTTCCATGCCATGACACCAAGTTATCCAGTATTTTATCTATTTGTCGTCCGGGATCTCTCTTTCCTTTTATTTTGCCAGCTGTAACCAAGTATTCAAAGTTTCCTCTTCTCATGATGTGCCTAAAAAAATGTTGATTGTTTCTTTCTTATTTTTTTTTTGGGAGCTGCCTTTTTCCGGGTTCACCCAGCCTTAAATGGGTACCGGATTATTTTCTTGGAAAGTAAATCGACACCGGCGTAATACCGACCACATAACCCCCAAAAAATCATGTGCTGAAGGTCTGTAAAATTTAAGGTCCGGGATTTTCTTCCTTATATATCAGGACTGGCTCAGCATAACATTTAAGAACTCTTTTTCTTGTTTCTATTGTCAAAAATGGATGGTATAGTATCTTCCTCATTTTTTGGAAAGTTGCTTTTGCCTGAGCCTTTCTGCATCTCACATCTTTTGTACAACTTCCGTCTGAGGTTAACAGAGTTCCCAAATATTTAAATTCATTTACCTGTTTTAATATTTTTCCACTTGTCTTTATTTTGCACTGAGGTGATGTCATTTTCTTTGTTGTTACCATTACCTCTGTCTTTTTGCTATTAAGGCTGAGTCCTTTATTTTTGCTTTCTTTCACTATAATGTCTAACATTTCTTGTAACTTATTTTCACTCTTAGCGATTAATACTGTATCATCAGCATACCTTAGATTATTTATATTATGACCTCCAATTGTTATTCCAGGCATGTCCCTTATGGATCTTAAAATAATCTCACTATAAATATTAAACAAATCTGGTGACAGCCACACAACCTTGTCTAACACCCTGTTTTATTTGTTGAAACATTCCCAATTGGTTTCCAGTTCTTGTGGCCGCTGTTTGTTGCTAGTACATGTTCTTTATTATTCTTAGATCTTTGCTGTCTACGTTTATGCTTTCTAAAATTTTGATTATTTCTTGGTGCTTTACTTTGTCAAATGCCTTGGTGTAATCTATAAAACATAGGTATAGATCTGACGCACGCCCTAGTAATATAATAAAAACAATAACGACAGATAGTCGTAGGAGGTGACTTACGATCACTGAAAATGCGTAGCGTAAGCTAGGAGATAGAACATAGTATTACATTACGTAGAAGTAACTCCAACCAAATCCATTCTCACACTTACATACACACTCACACACACCGTTCCATAGTTAACTGGTTTCTGTATAAAGTTATGCATGTCAAAAATACAATTTGTCATAGGGACAATAGGAAACGACCCAAACTAATTTGATTTTTTTTAAGGATCAGATATACAACTTATTTTCATTTTCGCTGCCATTATCTCGACTGTCAACACAAACCATTTGCTTGTGTATATTTTCATAGCGTTATAACTTCTTTAGTTAGAACTAACGAACCCAAAAGAAATAAAAGAAAGGAAGTGCTCCTAAAAGGGAAAAAAACACAATGTGAGTTTTAAAATGTCTTCAATCATCTTTTTCTCATTTTTAAAATCCATAATTTAATTAATTGTTTTCTTTAACAATTTTTGCACCATTTTGTTGGAAGGACTTCTTAATAAAAAAAAACATACTGAATTATATTTATGGAGCACCTCCTTCCTTCCTTCCTTCCTTCCTTCCTTCCTTCCTTCCTTCCTTCCTTCCTTCCTTCCTTCCTTCCTTCCTTCCTTCCTTCCTTCCTTCCTTCCTTCCTTCCTTCCTTCCTTCCTTCCTTCCTTCCTTCCTTCCTTCCTTCCTTCCTTCCTTCCTTCCTTCCTTCCTTCCTTCCTTCCTTCCTTCCTTCCTTCCTTCCTTCCTTCCTTCCTTCCTTCCTTCCTTCCTTCCTTCCTTCCTTCCTTCCTTCCTTCCTTCCTTCCTTCCTTCCTTCCTTCCTTCCTTCCTTCCTTCCTTCCTTCCTTCCTTCCTTCCTTCCTTCCTTCCTTCCTTCCTTCCTTCCTTCCTTCCTTCCTTCCTGCATGCATCAGGTCGTTTCATCAGCGCTGAAGACCGCAGCAAGCTTCCAGCACAATTATAATCCATTTCTGGTTGATTTTTGTGGAATGACATAAAATTTAAAGGCCTATAAATTCTTCAATATTGTCTTTCCTTTTATATATATATATATATATATATATATATATATATATATATATATATATATATATATATGAATAATAATACATATATATGTGTGTGTGTGTGTGTGTGTGTGCGTGCGTGTGTGTGTGTGCGTGTGTGTGTGTGCGTGCGTGTGTGTGTGCGTGTGTGTGTGTGTACACGTTTTCTTTCCCTAAAAGCTATTTCCTTCGAGATGGTTTTTGCAAGGCCTGAGAGTCGAAGTGGTGGACCTTAAACCTTAACCCCCCCCCCCCCCCTTCTGCGTTCAGGACTCAATCAGAGTAAGGATTCCAGACTCTCACATGAAGTCAGCTGTCAGGCTAAGTGTGTTGAGATCGCCCCCACAGACAGAACATCACAATTAGAGTCTGTCAGATCCACTCTGACTGAACACCCGTTAAAACGTTGCACTGTGTTCTGCGCCAGTGGCCCAGTGCATCCGATTTCAGCCAGCATTTTATTCGGGTTTGCTTTCACTAGCCTTTGATTGTCCCCAATCTTCCTGCAAGGCAGCAGATTGTCTTTTCTGTAGGGGGATTCTGCCCTTAGATGACCTTACTACTTGAGTTTTCGTTTCCTCACGGTGGCTAGATCTTCATTAGGACCCCAAGTGCTGCAGACTCAGTTATTGACCCCCATCATATAACATCGCTCAAAGAAAACGATGCATATGACCCACGGTTGTTTGTCTCTGATACTTTAGTTGATTCTCCCATATGTGTCTCTTCATCATCATCATCATGTGTCATACCGGTTGGCGTAGGTGATCATGTCCCTCCACAATCTTCTATCTACAGTGCATCGTATCAGTTCTGTTGTTGACTGTTTTACATGCCATGACACAAAGCTATCCAGTATTTTCTCTCTTTGTCGTCCGCGATCTCTCTTTCCTTTTATTTTGCCAGTTGTAACCAAGCAATCCAACTTTCCTCTTCTCATGATGTGCCCGAAAAATGTTCATTGCTTCTTTCTGATGTTTTTTAAGAGCTCCCTTTTTGTGTTGGCCTCTTTGAGAACTTACTGATTGGTCTTTTTAGCTGTCCAGGGAACGTTCAACATTCTTCTGAGAAATCCCATCTCTGTGGCCTCTAACCGTCTTTTCATTTGTTTGTCTACTGTCCATGATTCGCTTCCATAGGTCAGAATTGGTTCTATATAGCACCGATGAACTCTCTTTCTCATTTCTATTGACATAGATTTGTTGCATAAGATATTTTTCATTTTTTGAAATACCATTTTGGCCTGAGCTATTCTGCTTTTTATTTCTGTGGTGCATCTCTCATCTGATGTTATTATTGTGCCCAAAGTATTTGAAACGTTGCACTTATTTCAGATTTGTCTCGTTTATTTTTATGCTGCATGACGTGTCTCTTCAGGAAGATAAAATACAAAAGTGATCAGAAGTAGCTGAATTTTAAAATATTAATTTTTTTTTTTAAAACTTGTGTGTTAAACACCGCTACCCCTCCCCCGCCACCAAAACTACTAAAATCGCCAATCTTTATTTTTTTTTCAACAATCATATTCTACTAAAATATCATTCACACATAAATACTTGCTCTTGCTAGATTATTTCACGTTTTATTTGTGTTGTCACAAATTTAAACCACTTCCATAAAGATACGAAGTATAAGAATAAGTGGTATGTACTAGTCTCAGGGCATCTTTATTAATAAATGCTGCAAAATGTCCAAGATTAGAACTAAAATGTTGCTTTTAGATGAAAACAAACAGCTGTGATAATCTTTGTGTAGCTTTCATTTCCACAGGGGCCGCGATAGCTCAGTGGTTAGAGAACTGGGGAGCCGCGATAGCTCAGTGGTTAGAGAACTGGGGAGCCGCGATAGCTCAGTGGTTAGAGAACTGGGGAGCCGCGATAGCTCAGTGGTTAGAGAACTGGACTACAAAGGACAAGAGGTCGGGTTCGATCTATATCGACGGCTTCCGGGATCACCCAGACATAAATGGGTACCGAATTTTTTTTTCTGGGAAAATGAAGCGGCACGGGCGTAATTACCACATTACCCCAAAAATCATGTGCCGAAGGTCTGTAAAAATCATGGTCACTAACACCATATTTCCTATAGGGCACTTGGCGTGACGGGGCTCTTTCCTTTTTTATTTTTTTTACTTTCATTTCCACGACATTTCCTCCATACATCAGCTGTTAGGATCCACATTTGGCAAGCGTGTAGAAATATTGATGCGACACGGATGCGTGCCCTCTAAGTGTGTTTCTGTCAGGATCACCGTCTTATTATTGTATTCTGAATGTAGATGAAACCAGTGACATCAGATAAGCCTTAGAATCTGTTTTCATTAGTCAGCAAATGTTGCTATCCATCCAAGGAGCTAAATAAATCAGCAAAAAATACAAAAACATAAACATGATCTCATCTACTCACTCACCCCGCCCGTGTGTCATTAATGTCGCTGTAGATGATGTCATTTCACAACTTCATGTTTAAACACTTGTTTATTAATTCATTTGTTTATTTCCTTTCTTTTGTATCATTCATTTATGCTGCATGGTAACCATTACTCTCTATCTCATCTTTACTCTTTGTTTTTAGTTGCTTTGATTTTTTTATGCATGGTGAGAACACATTTTTTCCTTCTGATGATGTTTGCCTTATTACAGATTACATACCAGCTGGTCATCAGTGTGATTAAAAGGAGCAGAGGTACCAAATCTCGGCAAGATTATCACCATCTATTTGATAACAAATAAACCGATCATCGCCCTCTGCTAAAGAACATGACGTAATCTACATCGAAGCCACACAGTTCAATGTTTGTAATACAAACGTAGTCCTGCCCAACACATTGCAACACACATGCTTCAAAACTGAAATCTGTAAAAAGGGTTGATAGATGTTCAGTTGACAAATGATTTGTACAATGACACTAAACTATATGATTCTCTACAGGAGTTGTTAAAGACAAATAAAGTAATCGGAAAGATAACTTCGCAAATATAGATAGAATCTAGCAAAACGTTTTATTGGCGTAAGTAGCATAGTGATAATGCCCTGCCTTGGCGATAATATAGACGTGGATTTGATCCCAGCTTCACGCTTTCATATCGACCTAGCTGATATAAATGTGTTTCTGGCTCAATGAGTTGGAGAAAGTAAATACAACTAGAAATTACACTCACCCCCACACATCCATAAACAGTGATTTAGAACAGTTACATGTGTGTTTAACAGGAAAACACATAGGAAACCATGAAGGGCCCCTGCAAAGCTCAATTAGATACTATAAAAGACAACAACAAGGATGTGTATTAGGATAACTAACTAGGATGTTATTGTGTTAGGCTATTATTACGGTGGAATTAAGCTATATTTAAGTGAGATTAAACTATAACTACAGTGCGATGTATTACATTATTCCTCCCTATGACATTAAATGTAACGACATATTATTAAGGAAGGGGAAAAATGTTCTTCATGCATTCATGTGCATCAACTGCTATTGTCCCTTCTGAATGTCTTTCTCCGAGATTTATTCAAGATCTTGTGTGGTGTTGGGGGGTAAAAGCTACGTGCTTCTTTATCATGAGCTGCATGTAGAATCTTCAAAACAGCGAGTTAGCGAAGGATCGAGGGTGGGGAAATAGCGGCACTTATCTCACCATAATATATTGTCTATTTTCTTTTCATTTACTGTTCGTCGTGAACATTTACTTTCATCCTCGCTTTTAGATTAAATGTTAAAGGAATTATACACTTGACACCTCCCCTTTGTACACACCTAGATCAGCCCTCAGTTTTGTCTCTGCCTTTATCTTCTCCATTTAAGTAGGTATCTTTAGGTGGCGTGTTCTTTACCGGAGTAAAAATATTCATTCTAATTTTGCCTGGAGCTACTTCAGAATATGTGCCTCAGGATTTATTCCCACGTCAACTCCATTCCCTTTTTAATTTGCTCGCCTTCCTTGAATTATGCACTCCTAGAATACATAGCTCCTTGTGCATTATTATAATATTGCACCAGGGCTACACATACGTAAATTTACAATTGGCTCTTCTTTTTGCTTTCCTTCCTCGTTTGTCTTTCGAGAGTCACAAGTTGGCTCACCGTGACAAATATTACAGGAAATACACTGGACGTTAGGCACACAACGGCAGGATTGTATTTCTGGTTTACACCGCTACGGTAGGAACACGCTATTTTATAGTGACCTTTGACCTGTCACCTCTACGTGGAAATTATTCCGTCTGAGTGTTGTGACTTTCAAAGCATGTTTTAAAAATAATAAATTATGAAAGAAGGCGGAGGAATAAACGTGTATTTTTATGTTAACGACAGCTCATCAACTATTCACAAATTTATTCTTTTGTTGTTTCTGCTCATACTTGTATACATTTATGTTAATATGTTCAAAGATAATACGTGTGAGTTATTGGCTGTCGTACTGTCCTTGATTCGTTCGCCAGCTTTTTACCTCTGACGAAGTCCCTAGATACTAGGAACTGAATTTTGCGTGGTAATCCATTTTTCCCTGACAGCTGTGTGCACAGGGGTCCCTCGCCGCACAGGCAGATAACTCCGACTTCGGAGGTACTCATATTTTTTCCGTCGATGAGTAATTGATGTTTCAAGCCGGGCTGCTACCAGGGGTGGTTTGCCGCAGAGAGAAATCAGAAATAAAAATCCGGGATTTGAACCCACAACCTCTCTGTCTCGAGGCCGGCGTCTTACCTCGAGACCAATCAGCCCCCCCCCCCCCCCCATATTGTCCTTGAAAAAAGTAGTGGAGATGGCCCGATGAAACTTCTTCGTTCACAGATGCATGTCACTAAAACTTTCCTTCTTTAGCTCGCTTTTAGATAAATAATATGTTACGAAGCATTCCAATTGAGTTAGAATAATGAAAATAGGCATGAGATTACATATAAATGTACATAGTGCAATCATACGGGGCCGCAGTATGCAGACACTTATGTCATCGTTTCCGTGAAGATCTCTACGACATCTATCGATGTGCTGAGCTCCAGAGGCGTCAACTTCTATTTTTCCGACCATAGTAGCTCTATGACATTCGAATCACTGCAATAATTACCTCACGCTTCTTTGATGACCGGAGACCCAACCTGGCTTCCATCGTGTTGTCTAGTTGTTGAAACCAGTCAATTCTCTTCAATGACCGTTTCAAATTGATTTGTCCACGCTTGACTTCAAATATCTCCATAACCTTTACACACATAAACATGATTTTTTGCACTTGGTCTTATTTTTTCAATGTCCAAAAAGTTTTATAAAATGCAATTTTGCAGATAGTTTCATTCAACTGCAACGGCTATTTCCTTTGCACTTTTCGACAGATGCAGTTATTTTGTGGTTGAAGAAAATAATGATGCCGTATTTTATCCGTTATTTATTTCTGTTCACTGTTGTAACCAATTTTGTTTTTGTCTCTGTCACTGTTTACAAGAGGGGACCTTATAGCTCTAAACGTTTGTCCTTATATCTCTATAGCTTAACATACAACTTATATGTGATTATTTTTCGTTGGTTTAGAAGAAATTTTCAATTCAATTTTTCTTTAATATGATGGCAAAAATGTGACTATTGCAAACCAGAAGACTGACTAACTTACATAAGTTTCTCCCCAGTCTGTGTACTTCTATAAGTGGTTAATGGAAGATATGGGAAAGAAGACCATTTTTGATCCCGAGCTACAGAGTCTACCTCCACTAGCCTTAAATGGGTACCAAATTTATCTGGTAAAGTTAGAAGGCCCTGGTATTATAATGACCACATTATCATAAAATGTGCCATTGATTAAACTAAATATGGGCACTGATGCCATGTTTTTTATACTCAATGGGGCGTGACGGGGTTCTTCCTTCGTCTCTCTTATTTGTCTTGGTTCAGATATACTTTCTCGTTTGCTTATAAAAAGAAAGCATCAAGAAAGGTCTCAGTCTGAATAGTAAGAAAACAGAAGTAATGGTCATATCGAAGAAACAATCATCACCATCATGCAGCATAAAAATAAACAGGACAATTTGAAACAAGTGCAACACGTCAAATACTTGGGCACAATACGAACATCGGATGGAAGATGCACCACAGAAATAAAAAGCAGAATAGCTCAGGCTAAAATAGCATTTCAGAAAATGAAAAATATCTTATACAACAAATCTATGTCAATAGAAATGAGAAAGAGAGTTCATCGGTGCTATATAGAACCAATTCTGACCTATGGAAGCGAATCATGGACAGTAGACAAACAAATGAAAAGACGATAAGAGGCCACAGAGATGGGATTTCTCAGAAGAATGTTGAAAGTTCCCTGGACAGTTAAAAAGACCAATGAGGAAGTTCTCAAAGGGGCCAACACAAAAAAGGCAGCTCCTAAAAAACATCAGAAAGAAACAATCAACATTTTTCCGGCACATCATGAGAAGAGGAAAGTTGGAATACTTGGTTACAACTGGCAAAATAAAAGGAAAGAGAGATCGCGGACGACAAAGAGAGAAAATACTGGATAGCTTTGTGTCATGGCATGTAAAACAGTCAACAACAGAACTGATACGATGCACTGTAGATAGAAGATTGTGGAGGGACATGATCGCCTACGCCAACCGGTATGGTACATGATGATGATTTTCTCAATCCAGTAAATGTCATTGTTTCTGACACTGATGAGAAACAAAACAATGGGTGGATGCAGTTTTGCTTTGTTGAAGCTTTCAAGCACTGGATTTTTTGTTCTTGCTAATTGTTGTGACGGCATAAAGAACCGGTCAGAAAGTATTGTTGATTTCTTCCAGTCAGCTTAAACAAGTAATTCTCTCAGGGCAATGATATTATGTCATTGTGAACGGCTTTCATACATATCGGTGGTCACTAAAAGGCTAATTGGTTGTGAACATTCCAGTTAATTGTGTGCTTTAACTCCCCTGTAAGGGAGGTAATATTTTAACCTGTGTAGCTGTGCCAACTTGTATAGTAAGCAGTCGGCTTGTTTATCAAGCAGAGATTTACGTTTTTCTTCCAGTCTTCTTTTTCACCCCCGCCCCAACCTTCTATACGTACCAGGACAGTCCGGTATTTTAGTGCAAATGTTGTTGACGTGGTCTATTGTTTAATGTAGATGACATGAATTATCTCAATACTTGACAGGAAAAGGTCGTTGTTTTTGAGGGCTGTGTATGTTAAGTTTAAGCTAAAGAGGATGTTTGTGTTATTGTCACTTATCAACATGCTAGCCTCTATGAGTTCTGCATTATTTCTTGCATATTTACCAAACACTTTAATATTCTGTATCTTATTGCATGTCACTCCTTTATTTGCCCATCTCGAAAGGTATGGTAGCCTCTAAATAATAATCTGTGTTGCTGTTTGGTGTTTTTCGCTTTTTGTACGCATCATCGGGATGGGTGTCCTTTGCACTCATAAAAGAAGCTCGTCTGAAACAATCTCTGTCTCTAGCTAGATCTAACTCTTTCTGTTGTCATGTTCAAGGTCTGTTTGATGTCTTGAAAACACCTACTTCTTGGTCTACCCCTATCTCGTCTTCCTAGAACCATGTCTTCCATTGTTGTTCTTTCCTGCCAACCAACTGTCTTGACGTGACCAAGATTCTAAATATCCTCTGTAAGATGTTCAACCAGTTCGTTTCGACGTTTAGGTCTTTTAATGTCTTCATTCTTCTTTATCATTATCAAAGGTACCTTAAAGATTTTCTGTAGCATTTTGTTTCGAATGATCCCATTTTTCTTCATTGGTATTTGCGAGACTCATTGATTTACGTCTATATGATTCTATGGGACGATACAAGCTCTCAGTAAATTTAATTTTACTGCCCTGTTGGTATTGTGTTGCATGTTCTTCATGATATTTCATTTTTGTGTTGCTATTTCTAGTCTTCTTTATTTTTTTGTATCTCCTTTTGTGTGCAGGCCTCATCAACTTGGTCATTAAATAGACACTATTTTGTAAAAACTTTGAGTTTAGGTCTTCATTTGCATTCCATCGGAAGATATATATTTAGTATTAAATATCCTATACTTGGTGAAAACTCTTGACCTTTACCCTGTATATTTTCTCAACAACAAAAAGAAATGTAACTACCAGTAGCAATATGTTCAGACTACTCACTGACTGACGAGACGAAACATTATTAGAATTTTATCGCCTTGTTTTCTTCAGACTCGTCACAACTTGATGCTAAATTTGTGTTGCACTGTTTCATTAGGTATTCTCGCTTGTCCGATGTAAACATGTTTGTGTCTATCTTTTATCTGCATTGTTTGAAATACCATTTAGCCAGCATTGTTAGCACCGGCACCGGCATTGGTCGTACCAATGAATTGAACACAAATACACACCTCCCTCTCTCTTTACTCATTTACTTATTGTACTGCATTAGTTAGGGGTGTCCGGTTAGCGCAATCGATAGGCGGTTGGCTTACCACGGCAACAGCCGGGTTCGTACCCTGGCGAGGACACCTGGGTTTTACTAATTCCCTAAAAATTAGTGGGAGCCGCGATAGCTCAGTGGTTAGTGAACTGGACTACTACGGACAAGGGGTAGGGTTCGATCCCAACCGACGGCTCCGGGTTCACCCAGCCTTAAATGGGTACCGGATTTTTTCTGGGAAAGTAAAGCAGCACGGGCGTAATACCGACCACATTACCCCAAAAATCATGTGCTGAAGGTCTGTAAAATATAGGGTCACTAACACCATATTTCCCTATACGCCACTTGGCGTGACGGGGGTACTTTACTTTTTTTTACTTTTACTGCATTAGTTAAGTTATTTTTTAGACCGTTTCATATTTTCCCTCTTTTCCTTTATGAAATCTCTTTTAATTTTTGTCGATACATCTCTTCATTTGTGTCTCTAAATAAATGCCCATTCCTCACTATAAATATGACCACAATGAAGTGATTTAGCACATCTTGACCTTTCTTTCTGACAATAGAAAATGTAAATAATTTAGGGTCCTTGTACAACAGTTTATATTTGTTTTAGTTTTAAAAGAAATAACAACACACGATTTGTGATGAAAAAATGGTTTTAGTGGTCAATTTATTTCCGTTAGCATTGACTCATATGTGGTTGTTATGGTTATTATCACACCAGTCCGTTCTACTTTCTCAAAGAAGGTGTACAAGACTCTTTAGAGACTGCATGAACAATGTGTCGATAGGAGGAAATATGTGCTACCTTTGAAAATTGAAACAGCGTCATCTGGTTAACAGTATAGTAATAACTTCTCTACTACTAATTTACTAAATACAGCGAGTTAAACATGGTAATCACCAAGCGTTTAACCTGAATCGGGTAAAGACGAATGGATTGAACTGGTCGTTTTGCATCGAGTTCCATTTCAAGAAGGTTAAAAAATTGTCTATACCTGATGTTATATAAAAACAGTGAACCGTACGCCTCGTGATGACTAACTATATTGGAGCATGTTGCCTTTATTATATAAAATAATAATAATGAACCATCTTATTTCGTAAGTAGTCAAAATACTTTGGAATATAGTGTCACTTCATAATTCTGTCTACGGAGCAGCGATTGCTATGACAATACATGTCTTGTTTTTAAGGCAAACGCATCCGTAAACGTTGCATGAAAAACAAAACACCAAAACACATTACCGTGCAGCAACCACCGAAACACCTCGGCAGACCTTGGAAATACGATAGCTGCAAAAATGAAGTTTTTGAGCATATGTGAACTACTCTAACACTGCTCTATCATGAAGATGTAACATTTGGAGCATCACATTACTTTTAGTAGGTTGTTGTGTCTTTTAACATGGCCCAAAAATCGAATTTGTCTTGTTTGAATTATATTTAGTAGTTCTCTTTTCATTTTTAGTTGTTTTAAGACTTCATCGTTTGTTTTCTTTTCCTTCCATCCAATTCTACCTATTCTTCTATAAATCCACATTTAAAAGGTTTCAAATCTCTGTTCATTAATGTAAACTACTTCGTCAGTCGCAGTTTTGTCTCTTTGGGGAAGTTGCTTCGTGTTTTGTTCGTCGTAGACTACTTACACTTGAGTAATCAGACATAAGTCTAAAGGTATCGAGATTATGAGTTTGGCGACATTGTGGGCTACGTCATCGTATTGGTTCCCTAAACCGGCCGTGCGCAAATCTTACGGTCTGCTGTTTGATGTGCAACAAGAATTTGACGACTGACTGTGTGTCTCTATGTTCGGAATTGGAGTCATCAACGATGGCCTAACATCATCAAGTGCTACGATGATCATCATTTTCAAGAGGACGTGACTTACCGGTATAAGGGGATAGGCGGCGGGAACAAATGAAGGCTATGCATGAAAAGTTCCTTGTTGCAGTTTCCTCATATTACAAGTCGCATGTCTGTGTTAGTCACCTCTAGTGACTCGGGCAGATGGTGCTCGTAAACCTGGGAAGGCCGACCATCTAAGGGCAGAATCCCCCGACAGAAAAGATCAACTGCTGCCTTGCAGGAAGATTGGGGACAATCAAAGGCTAAGGAAAGCAAACCTGAAAAAATGCTGGCTGAAATCGGATGCACTGGGCCACTGGCGCAGAACACAGTGCAACGTATTAACGGGTGTTCAGTCAGAGTGGATCTGACAGACTCTAATTGTGATGTTCTGTCTGTGGGGGCGATCAACACACTTAGCCTGACAGCTGACTTCATGTGAGAGTCTGGAATCCTTACTCTGATTGAGTCCTGAACGCAGAGAGAGAGAGAGAGAGAAATCTCTGTTCTGTTTTCTTGTCTAATGTCCATGTTTCTGCACCATATAGGAATTTTGAGAAGACATAACATTTTACTATTCTTAGTTTAAGGCCTGGTGTTATTTGTTTTGATGTTAGTATGTTCTTCATGTCATTAAAATTACTTTTTTGCCATTCCTATTGTTTTGTTTATTTCAGTTGTACATTTTCCATCACTGGTTATAGTATGTCCAAGGTAGTTGTAGGTCTGAACTGTCTCCAGGTCTATTCCTTCAATTTTGATATCCACTTGTGGGTTTTGAGTATTTTCTTTGTTTAGGATCATTGTTTTAGTCTTTTTGATATTCATATCTAGTCCATATTTTTTGCTTGTCATGTTTATTTCATTAAGTAATTGTTGTAGATCGTTAGGATTTTCTGCTAGTAGTACAGTATCGTCATCATATCTTTAGTTATTGATTATCTTTCCATTAATTTGTAGCCATGGCATCTCTGTGATGTTTTTAAAGATTTGCTCAGTGTATTGATTGAACAAGCTTGGCGATAGGATTCATCCCTGTCTTACTTCTCTTTTTATGTCAATGGGTGTAGAGTTCTCTTTGTTATATCAAAGTTTCCAGAGTTGATTATCTCCCTCCCACAATAAAAGAGTACTTTGACTACGATATCCGCGACCAACAACCGCTTCATTTATTTAAGGCAAGATAAAGTTAAGGTTTTAAAAAAAAATTATCAACCAGAGTACTTTCATTGTACCTCAGATTAATGTTCCCAGGACACATGGTTTTCGTGTCTCTCATCACTCATGAGCTGACTTAGATAACGATAAAGATTGAACGATTCCCTGTTTCATTGTTCTTATTATCTTGATTTCTACACAAAGTAATATTGCTAAAGTGAGACTGCTTGTTCAGTGTAGTAGCCACGATTTGCTCGTCTAAGATTTTTTATTTCATTCCCAATAGGAACAAACCTTTCATCTTACAACGACTCGAACCACCGTTCTTCAGGTTTGGAGAACACGTTATCGACTCAGCCATCACCTCTCGTTTCTTTTACAATTTTAAATAGATGTCATTTCGAGAACAAAATGGCTATAGATGAGAAAGTATATTAACACTCAAACAATGTCATGTCAGCATTTATCTAAAATGCTAGGTAGAGACTGAAAACGAAGTTCTGTAGATGGTTGAGCAAATAGGAGATAAAGTGATGACGACATGTTGGAGTTTGTCTACAAAAACAGGCACAGACCGT
The DNA here is from genome assembly GCA_032433765.1 of Megaustenia siamemsis. Taxonomy (NCBI): domain Eukaryota; kingdom Metazoa; phylum Mollusca; class Gastropoda; order Stylommatophora; family Ariophantidae; genus Megaustenia; species Megaustenia siamemsis. The sequence goes on along the minus strand of JAVIAB010000047.1, from coordinate 64,614,812 downwards.
GTCTGCTATAAAAAAAAAATAATTAAAGTAAACCCTCCACGTCTTTCTAGGCGTTTGGGGAATAAGGTGGTAGTGACCATGGCACATTTTTGGTTGATGTGGTCGGTATCACGCCAGGCTGCCTTTAATTCCTAGAAAAAAATTCAGGTACCAATTTTTAGATGATGGGTGAATATCCTGAGCCTTGTCAGTCCGAAAAAAAATCCGCCACCACTGGGGATCGAAACCGGACCCTTCTTGTTGCGAGCACATTAACCACTCAACCGCTGATGCTCGTTTCTGGTAAATAGATCAATTTGCTTGTCCGCATATCATGAAACAGGCTCCCAAGGACAGGATCTATTACGACCCTTGATCTTCCAACAGCTAAGGTTAAGGGCAGCGTTATGTTACATGCAAGTTTTACGAATCAAATAATTCAGTTTAAATATTGACACAAAAATCATGTCTATATTTGTTGTTGACACAAAAAGTCATGTTTCTATTTGTTGTTGACACAAAAGTCATGTCTATATTTGCTGTTGACAAAAAAGTCATGTCTATATTTGTTGTTGATACAAAAGCCATGTCAATATTTGTTTTTGACACAAAAGTCATGTCTCTATTTGCTGTTGACACAAAAGTCATGTTTATATTTGCTGTTGACAAAAAAGTCATGTCTATATTTGTTGTTGACACAAAAATCACGTTTATATTTGTTGTTGACGCAAAAGCCATGTCTATATTTGTTGTTGACACAAAAGTCATGTCTATATTTGTTGTTGGCACAAAAGGCATGTCTATATTTGTTGTTGACACAAAAGTCATGTTTCTATTTGTTGTTGATACAAAGTCATGTCTCTATTTGTTGTTGACACAAAAGTCATGTCTCTGTTGTTGACACAAAAGCGATGTCTATATTTACTGGTTATACAAAAATCATGTCTATATTTGTTGTTGATACCAAAGTCAAGTCAATATTTAATCATGTCTATATTTGTTGTTGACACAAAAGTCATGTCTATATTTAGTCACGTCTATATTTGTTGTTGACACAAAAGTCATGTCTATATTCAGTCATGTCTATATTTGTTGTTGACACAAAAGTCATGTCAATTTTTGTTTAAAATGAAACGTTGTGAATTTACATAACAGAAACTTACACTAATATCAGACATTATGTCAAAGTCTCCATTTACGTCTTTTTCGTAAATCCCAGGGCCCTTAAGAGAGCAAAGGTACAGAGACAACAGGTATATTAAAATGTCAAGACTTTTGTCATGTTTCTTGTTTGCTTGCACTTTCTTGTTATTTTTTTAATTGTTCCTTTTGACATTTGTCAGAACGAAGAACATTTTTTTTTTACGTTTGAATGAAGATTCTTTAACTTCCAACATTAGCAAATCCTTGGTGTTTATGTGCATTCAATCAATTTTACTAAAGAGTGTTTTGTTTATTCTCATCACAATCATCAACATTATCATCAAATACCTTGCCTGGAGGCGATGGTGATTATGATTCTAAATAACTCTATATCTCTACAGATATATATATATATATATATGAGATATATCATTGACTACCTACAAAACCGTTCCATTAAACAGTCTTGTAGCTTTTCTATCCCGTTTTCACTCGTCTTTTCTTATCTCAATTTTCCACACCACATATTTCGATTGTTCCCTTCTCATCACATGACCAATATTGTGATTGTTTCTTTCTATTGCTGAAAATTAACTTTTCTTTTTGTGGTGGTCTCTATTATTAGAAATCCTCATTACTCTGTTTAACTGCCGATGGTATTCTCAACATTCTTCTATCAAGCCAGATTTCTGTGGTCGCCAAAGATTTCCTTGCCTCTTCTCCTATTGCTCTGTATTTAAATCCAAGCACAAAGACTTCTTTTTTTCTTCTTTCTTTCCCCATTTACCTGTCAGCGTCGAGGGGAGATATAATTTGCGGTCTTTTGCTCTTCTGTTCGCCTCTGCTGCTGATATGTTTCCTAGTGCTTCTAATATTCAGTCAATCCATCTTTTTTGTGGTCGACCCTTGGGTCTGGTGTTCTCGCAACGTTTAATGAGGGCTTATTTTGATCACTCTGGCTCGTCACTTGGCCAAACCATTTTATTTGTTGTTTCTTTATATATTTTATGTGGGGGGTTATTCCTAACTTTTTCTCAGTTCTTCATTTCTGATCTTATCTCTCAGACTGTTTCCTGTCATTCGTCTAACACACTTCATCTCAGTAGTGGTTATTTGTCTTATTGTTCTTGCATCTAGGGTCCAGGACTGGCATTAGTATCACAACGCTGGGATGAAGATTGTATTGTATAGTGCCCGTTTTACCACTAGAGTTTTTTCTTGTTGGACAATAGTGGTGACAGCTGTCCATTGATTTGACAAACTGTATGGCATCTTGAGTCTCTGCTGTTTGTGAATTCTCGTTTGTCACTAGACTTCCTAGGTATTTGAATTCCTCTACTTGTTTTAGTTGCCTACCGTCTATTGATGTTCTGTTTCTCTTTTGCGACACTCATGATTTCTGTTTTTTTTTTAATGTTGATTTTCATCTTGTATTTTGTGCCTGTGCTATCTATCTAAGTCTATTTAAGTGTTCTTGTAGGTCTTCTATTTATCCATGTATTAGTGCCTGATCGTCTGCAAATAAAAGTTCGTTGATCTCCTCTGTCTCTGATGGGTTGGCTAACTTGCATATATAGTCCATGTAAGTAATAAACAGTAGGGGGGATAGTATGCACACCTGGCTTGCGCCAAGGCTAGCGCCACATAACACTGAAGATTTATTTTTCTTATTTCTATTGACAAAAATAGACTGCATAATATCTTTCTCATTCTTGGACATGCTCCATTAGTTTTCTAAAGTTGTTGCCACTAACTGTGTACAACATGCCTAAACACCTGAATGTTTCTCAAATCTCGTTATACTTAAAAAAAAATATGTTAAATATGCAAGGAGTCAAATATGAAGCTAACACTTTAAGAAAGGGATGGAGGAACAATTCTAAATATCGTTTGCTATTATTGTAATGCTGCAATTTACGTGCGTTTCACGCGTACACACGCCTTTTTTTTGGGTTAATTTCCGGTTTACTTATTTGTGTGTGTGTGTGTATTTTCTTCACTCATGTTATTAAGGCATTTCATGCGCACACATAACACACACACACACACACATATGCACACACACACATATCAACGCACGTTAAGTTCATTACATTTCATCTTGTTGTGTAAACGTAAAGAGATACTCATCTCATCTTGTAGCATATGTCGATTGTGTAAATTTAACAAGTGAATGATTCCCTTCACACCTTAAGTCGTATGGTGAATATGGTATTAATGCGCCCTTTTTCATTCATTAACCCGTCAACACATGTTATGGGTGATATTACGCCACGCCGCCCAAATTTTAAACAAAAAGTAGTACTCGTTTACTGCTGGGTGAACCTAGGAGCTGTCGAAACGGATCGAAACCGACCTCTTGTCCTTAATAGTCTAGTTCACTTAACCACTGATTTACAGCGTGGCTCCACATGCCACTAAACTAGGAGTGATGTTCTTCCATTGTCACTTTTAGGTGAGGTGATCAGTGTTTTTTTACAACAGAAACAAGAAAGTTCTTAAATGTTATGTAGAGCCAGTCTTAACATATGGGTGTGAATCATGGACAGTAGGACAACAGACAAGAAAATCACTAGAGGCTGTAGAAATGTAGTTTTACAGAAGAATGTTGAGAATACAATGGACGGCTAAGAAGAGTAATGAAAACGTTCTGAAAGAGGCCAAAGCAAAAAGAGAGCTAATCTTCAAAACTATGAAGAAAGAATAATTATTATTTGGCCATGCAATGAGAAGGGAACAGCTGGGATATATTGTAACAAATGGGAAAATGGAGGGGCGAAGAGATAGAGGGAAGCAAAGAGAAAAATACCAGACATCTTAAGAGAATGGCTTGGCAGAAGGTCACAACAGAAATAATAAATAACTGTCGAGATCGTAAATTGTGAAGAGACATGATCACCTACGCCAGCAGGCCTGGTACTTGATGATGATGATGATGAGTTTAATCCCATGCTGTCTCTCCTAGATAAATTCTGCAGTACTCATATTTTTTGTTCAGAAATAGGTAAAGCTCGTAGTCGAGTCGGAAGGTGGGTAGGTAAACATAGCTCACAGTTGGAAGTGAACGCTTATCTCGTAGTCAGTAAACGAGTGCACTACCTAACTGGCATTAGCAGTTCAATTCTTATATTGCCCCCCCCCCCCACTCCTTCCCATTGATTAATTTCATGCGTGTACATTGTTTATTCTTTGCGCAGTGTCATGATAACTCACACTCTCTTTAACTTTCCAAACATGATTAGTGATTAGTGAACTGGACTACAAAGGTCAAGAGATCGGGTTCGAACCTAATCGACAGCTTCTTATTTCACCCAGCCTTAGGTGGGTACCGGATTTTTTTTTTATGTGAAAGTAAAGCGACACAAGCGTAATACAGACCACATTACCCCAAAAATCATGTGTCGAAGGTTTATAAAAATTATGATCACTAACACCATATTCAAAAAGGGAGCTCTTAAAAAACATCAGAATGAAGCAATCAACATTTTTCGGGCACATCATGAGAAGAGGAAAGTTGGAATACTTGGTTACAACTGGCAAAATAAAAGGAAAGAGAGATCGCGGGCGACAAAGAGAGAAAATACTGGATAGCTTGGTGTCATGGCATGGAAAACAGTCAACAACAGAACTGATGCGATGCACTGTAGATAGAAGATTGTGGATGGACATGATCACATACGCCAATCGGTATGGCACATGATGATGAACACCATATTCACTATACGTCACCTTGGTGGGACGGCTCTTTTCTTTCTTTACTTTAACATCATATGTCTACATAGCCTATCAAGGCGGAGCCGCGGTGGCTGAGTGGTTAGTGTGCTCGCTTCCTGACCAGAAGAGTCCGGGTCGATACCAGTAGAGGCGGATTTTTTCGGACTAACAAGGCTCCGGAGTTCACCCAGCCTCTAAAAATGGGCACCAGAGAATTTTTGGGAAGTAAAGGCGACCTGGCGTGATACCGACAACATCACCCAAATATGTGCCGTGGTCTTAGAAAAATATGGTCACTAATACCATATTCCCCATACGCCTAGCAAAGTGTGGAGGGAAGCTTTACTTTTACTATCAAGGCAGAGGAGGGAATCTTTACTTTTAGTATCAAGGCAGAGGAGGGAACCTTTACTTTTACTATCAATGCAGAGGAGGGAACCTTTACTTTTACTATCAAGGCAGAGGCGGGAACCTTTACTTTTACTATCAAGGCAGAGGCGGGAACCTTTACTTTTACTATCAAGGCAGAGGAGGGAACCTTTACTTTTACTATCATGGCAGAGGAGGGAACCTTTACTCTTATAGTTTCCCTACAGGTGATCTGGAAGCAAGTCTGTTATAGTGTGCTCACCAATGGTTGCCGTTGCAATTTCATTAATTTCTCAGCAATTACTTATCCTAGAACCTTTTTTCTTGCAAAGGTTCTTATAGGTTTTTCATTTTTGCAGACTGCGGAGTGACCAGTACAAGCGATTTGATGATGTTTATTCTTTTTGAGCTTAAATAAAAACGTTGTCACTTTCTTGGTCATTGTTCTTTGAAGGTGTTTGGACTTCCAGTTGTCAAGGAAGCAACAAATGTTGTCTTCACTTTATGATGATTGCTATTTGTATAGAACAGTTCATTATATTTCTAACGACAGAAAGTGTGCACACGTCATCATTTTGTGCTTTGCTTTGAAATGCCTGAAATAATTGTCGTTTATAATTATTTGTTTTATTTAAAAATTGTAGATACTACAATTCTTTTCTCCTCTCTTCTCCTCCACTGTCTCTTTCCCTCCCTTAAACTCCCTCCCTCTTTTCAGGTTGTTTTGCCCTCAGTTTTCCTGTTTTACTTTGGCTTTCTTATGATCAAACAGAAATTTAGAATGCTGTTTTTTTCTTTTTTTTTATAACTTACTATTAATTATGTAGTCAAATATCCCTATACAATATGGAAACACTGCACTACACGTAACCTCTTTGTAACAACTTGTCACAACCTGTAAGTACAGGACGTTTTTACAGACAAATTAGGTGTGCAATAATCAAAAGAGAACGTTGTGAAGGTAAGAAATTCACATAAAAATTGTCCAGAGAGAAAAGTTCTTCATCATCTCTTTTGGTCGTTCTTTAGTTCTTTAGTTCTTGTATCCTTTGTTCGTACAATGAATGTCTGAGTTTGAATAGTTTTTGAGCGGAGCTTTGGTGTTCTTGGAACTCTTGCATATCCATGGCTCTCGTCTTTGTGGATCTCTGTTGTGGTATCTCAAATGCAGGTTTTATTAAGTTTATTATCGATCAGTTTGTTGAAATAAAGACAATAACATGAGTTTCGAAAGTACGGTTCAGGTCTGCGGATGCGACAAAGCTATTTTAAGCGAAGGTTCTTACTCGCATCTACCATTATTTATTACTATACTATGGGAGGATGTAGCTTTACGTCCCACGCAAGAGGAGTAGCATTAATTACCTAATTGTTGCTATTTCACTCGTGACGAAGCAGCCAAGGAATCCATGCATGGAGCTCAAACAGTATGAGCTCACTCGCCACCGGAACGTTTGAGTTTTATGAATAATCGATGAACTGTATCGATTTGTCTTATCTTACGTCACGTCACGTATAGTTGCTTCCTTCATATTGTTTATTTTATGACACTTCTATATCTTAGAAGTTCATTAAAGTTGTTTATTCTTAAAATAATTAACTTTTTGGCAACTAACACCATGCGATGCTCGGCAGAAATAGAAGAATCGCGTTATGTCTAAACAAACATAGTCTAGGATGAGGATAAGAATATTAAAATATAATATCTATTCAAAACGTATATGTGATGTTGGTTGGTTGGTTATTTCTACTACTCCTATAATTGTATATTATAATAAATGTAATAAATATATGCTAAGAATACTTTAAAAATATGAAAATATTTCTTTTCCTTATTATCTGCAACGTTCGCAAGGTAAACAAAATGACTAAGGAGAAGCGCGAATCTCGCAGTATAATATATTTGTCCGTAATATGGTCAATACTAAAAGCAGAACGAAAATCTCCAATTGAAATTATAAAACTGAATCTTAAATTGACTAAGGCACTTTGAACTCTCACCCTAACCCAATCACATATGTAGGTTTGGTCATCTACCTAATTTTCTTCTTTGTTTTTGTTCCGTTATCTTAAACAGTTTATAATGCAAGCATAATCATAATCAATAATCCATAAAGTATGTGAAGTATTACATCATAATAAAATGATCAACAGTATATTTCTTGAAGTATTACTTTATCATAATCAATTAAACGTGGAATATTTTGCTGAATTTGAAAATCACCTTCTGGCCAAAGAATAGCAAGAAGTGCTAGAAAAGGTAATGTTACATTTGGTGAGAGTTTGAAGCTGGGAATTCCAGGAAGTCACTTCGTAAAGGTTTTTGTTGAATTCCTAACAGAGAAGAAAATGTCTGCTGCAACATAGCAGCTGACGAGCTCTGTCGACAGCATTCTAACATCTACTGATGATTGTGAGCGTGGCCTTTCCCAGAGAAACAAAATTCTCACACCGATAAGAGCTTCCCTAAAATTGAGACAGTGAAGACACTGGTTTTCTATTAAGCTCGCTGGTTTTTCCATATTTTTCCACCCTTATCATTCTTAATCCTTGGTTCCTGAAAGGCAGGTTTCCAGCAATCGACTGGAAGTGAAAGAAACAAATTCGTAAAGATAACAGGATCAACATGATGTGTCCATTTTGGAAACTCTTAAAGGGTTAAAGGTACTAATTTTATTTTTAGAAATGTTTCTTTGGTGATATAGTTTAAATACGAACCTCTTAACTGATATACTGCCTGATCTTAATTTTCATTTGTTAAATATAACTAAATAACATCATTTCATAAATGTATATCCATTCGATAAATGAAAGAACACCTGAACTTCAGAGGCATGGTATATCACGATTTTCTATTTTTTGTTTTTTGTTTTTTGTTTTTTGAATAACGTGGGATGATAGAATTCCAGTAAAATTTTTTTAATTTAAATAAAGCACTGTGTATAAATAAATGTAATACCTATTGTATAATATAATTACATCACTTACCTGGAGATCGATAGGCATAAAAGTCATTATCCCTTAAAATCTAAAGCAGTGCCTTCCTCGTTTACACGGTAACATAGTTCACACAAATATCATGTTTTTAGTTCACGAATTTTCTTATATAATTAACGGATACAGCCGGAAGTGGCTTTTTTGACATGACAGGTGCTTTGCTGTTCATTTGTATCTGAAATAGTGTTAAAATAGTGTCCTAGGGGGGAAAAAAGGGTCAAGACTTTTGAAGTCTTTTGAATGTAAAGCGGTAGTAATCTTTCTTCAACCCACTAACTAACTGGTGAAGTATTTTTGGCTACAGTTAATGCCATTTTTTGGGAAGCTTTAATTTTAACTCTGCGATGTTGATTTTCCAAAAATAAACAAGATTTATTTACAAAAGAAGCCACGAAGTAAGATCTTTAAAGAGACATGATTGTTTGACAGGATGGGTTGTCGTATCAAATTGTTTGCCCAGAGATATGTAGCTCTCAACTGAGGAGGGTGAAATTTGTTGCATAGAGATGTGCGAAGTTAAGTAGACTTTATCCTTGAATATACAGGCATGACCGGATGTCGCAAACTGAATATTCGCTTTTAGAAGTTGTTAGATGTTTAGTTTACTTTTTACTGGACGCGTTCTGAGAAAGAAAGAAAGAAACAGAGAGAGAGAGAGAGAGAGAGAGAGAGAGAGAGAGAGAGAGAGAGAGAGAGAGAGAGAGAAAGAGAGAGAGAGAGAGAGAGAGAGAGAGAGAGTGACATACCTTCAGTTTCATTCATTCATGGGGTGTCGTCTCCACATTGAAGGTTGGCTACCATGGAACACTATTTTACTATATCTCTTGTCCTGATGGACCACTTTGTCATAGGTTCAACAGTCTATCGTTTGATACTATCAGTCTACTCAAGTCCTGGTCTGTCTCGTCTACCTTGTACAATCCCTTCTTCCAAGAAGACTTTTTTAGCAGGGTATTGTGTCTCCTCACATGACAAAAATTTAAGTTGTCTTTTTCTTTTAATTGTGTAAAGTAGTTGCTTATTTTTATTTTTAGCTGTTCAAAACTTTCTTGGTTGTCTTCTTTTCCTTCCACCCTATTCTGTTTTTCTCTAAATCGGCATTTCAAAGACTTCAATTGTATGCCCATGTTTCTGGACCATACAGAAATGTTGAATACATTAAACAAAAAAAAAAGTAAAGTACCCCTGTCACGCCAAGTGGCGTATAGGGAAATATGGTGTTAGTGACCCTATATTTTACAGACATCCAGCACATGATTTTTGGGGTAATGTGGTCGGTATTACGCCCGTGCTGCTTCACTTTCCCTGAAAAAAAATCCGGTACCCATTTTAAGGCTGGTAACCCGGAAGCCGTCGGTTGGGATCGAACCCTACCCCTTGTCATTTGTAGTCCAGTTCACTGAACTATCGCGGCTCCCTATATCAATAGGTGTAGAGTTATTACTGTTGTATCTTATCATAGCTGTCTGTTCTAAGTATAGGTTCATTGTTACAGAGAAAACATATAAAATATGAATAACATTAGGCGAAAGAGTAACAAGACGCTGTAAGATAATAAAATAGAGATTGGAGGATTTCAAAACAAAAAGTAGGAAAAAATATCAACAATCAACAAAGAGGGAGGTGTTTAATTTCACACCTGCTCCTTCATGCATAATTTAAGACCTCTTTGAATATAATACGCATGTTGTGTGCCTTCATGTGCATGCTAATGCATGTGTATTTTTGTATGTATTCTGCATATATGGATCTTTCTGTGTGCATGTGTGTATATGGATCTCTGTACATGCTATTATGTATGTATATATGTATATGTCCAATAATGATGTAGCAATAGTTGTTAATAGCTGGTCGAACAAGTATCAACAACCTACAAAGGCTAGTTTTGTGTGTACATTCAGCAGGACATGAGTAAGCTCTGACGATCTCTTCCATGATCTGTCAGATCTGACACTGTACAACAGTATACCCAATAGATGGTGTTTATCTTACATTAGGTTTTATGAATTGAAATCTGACCAGTAGCACATCGGCACACGATGGATTTCAGGCCGTGCAACGGAGTTCGTGCACATGGTCAGGGTTCTTCTCGAAGGTTCTCAGTATGTTGAGGAGACGATCGATACAGCTATGTATGTGTCCGGAGTACAATGATGATGTTCCTAGCAAAACATAACATAGCATAACGTAACATAACATAGCATAACATAGCGTAACGTCATAAAACATACCATAACACATGGTATAGTCCGTTCAGAAATTCATAATCACACCTGAATTAGTTTTGCGTGTTAACCGCTTGTTATTTTGGTTTCAAAGTTTGCATGCAATCTTAGAATATTGATGACGTTATAGAAATATTTTTTTGCTCTGAGAAATTTGATCTAGTTTAAAAGTGTTCTTCTTTAGGGTATATTAAATTCACCCTGTTCGAATTTGACACCATTTTAGGATATATACATTAATTTGGTGCGGTCGTTCACGTAAAATAGTTTGGCTATTGCAGAAACACTAACTTCAGGAAAATCCCGTACACAAAACTGAATTGTTATTGAACGACATGACGCACCACGGCTTTGGCATTAATTACCGAAGGGAATGCGTATCTTTATTAATTTTGTGAAGACTCAGTAGACAATTTGTTGACTTTAAATACCAACATTTATATCTAAATTACAATGAGTTTGAAATGCAAATTTATTACTATGCAAAAGGTTACTGTTTTACTATATCAGCACTTTCTTAGGGAATCCAAGATGGGACATTTATATTGTGATATTCATGACCCAGAGAGACGAACGCAACTCGCGCTTGGTCTTAATAGATCGTCATTTTCTCGTTGGATTAAACAAGACTCAGAGTGCACTCATGTCAATCAAGGAAGGAAAAGGAAAGTCGACAGCTTTGACATGGATGTCATAAAACGTGAGATATTGAAAATGTTTGCTAATAATGTACTTGTTACTCTTAGGAATTTGAAATTGAAATTGCATGCAGACTGCAAAATTGGCATTTCTAAAAGTACTCTAAGGAAAATAGTGCGAGGAGCCGGATTCACTTTCCAAAAAACTGTTGAGGGCAGGAATATTATTTGTGAAAAACCACACTTTGTCATTGCTCGAAGCAAATACCTGAGACAGATCCGTGAGCGGCGGAGTGAACGGTATGATATTGTATATGTGGACGAATCATGGGTCAACGCACACCACACCTATGCTAAAAAATGGCAGTCAGTAAATGGCAAACTCAAAAGAACAATTCCGAGCAGCAAAGGCCAGCGCATTATATTAACGCATGCTGGAAGCACTGAAAACGGCCTTGTCCATGATGCGGTACTTATTTTCCAATCAAAAAGTACCGACGGTAGGGACTACCATACTGAAATGAATGGAAACATTTTCAGGCACTGGTTGGAGAACGATCTTTTACCAATCCTGGAGAGACCTTCATGCATAGTCATGGATAATGCATCATACCACAATGTCGTATCAGAGGAAGACAAAGTGCCTACTGCACTGCATCAAATACAAAAGAGCAAATTAGGACATGGCTTGCGAATGAAAATGTCAAATTTGACGACACATATTTAAAACCCGAATTGTTACAACTTGTGAAGAATACGAATAAGAAAAAGGTGTACCATGTTGACAAAATCATTGAGAAATACGGCCACACCTCTCTTCGACTCCCTGCATATCATGCGCACCTTAATCCAATCGAACTTGTCTGGGCTCACGTCAAAGGACAAGTTGCAGAACAGAACAGAACGTTTAAAATGTGTGATGTTGAAGTTCTGACACGCGAGTCTCTCTCAAAAATAGACATTCTGTTCTGGAAGAAGTGTGTTGAACATGTGTTGCGGGTGGAAGATGAGTACTGGAAACGAGATGGATTACTATTTGTCCAGCCAGTAATGATTATCAACCTCTTGGAATCGTCAGATTCGGAATGATTAAAATTAATATTAATTCAATTCCAGCTGCAGTTAGGACGTCCTGGGGTCTAATGGTGACCGAAGGACAAGACTAATTGTAACCAATTGAATTCATGTTTGCAAATACACATAACGAACAACACCCACAATTAAGCACTGTGTAGATACGCCTCTGACAAGAATTGCAGTAAACTGGAAAATTTAACACGATTACTGTAAACTATAAAATTTGAATCAACTTCTGTGATATCGTCATAACAGATCAAAGGAATTCGCTGATGTGCAAAATCTGTTGTGTTTGTGGAATAAAAAATACCAAAATCTTTGCGTCATCAATATTCTAAGATTGCATGCAAAATGTGAAAGCAAAATAACAAGCGGTTATCACGCAAAACTAATTCAGGTGTGATTATGAATTTCTGAACGGACTATAACAGAACATAACTTAACGTAACATAGCAATCAGCAAGTCACTGAAAACAGGGGTGTCCTCATACTTCGTCATTTGTTTGGCGTTCCTGAGCATCATTGAACTATCCAGAAATGATATAATCTTAACTCCAATACAACAGGCGGCGATGAGTTTTGCAAATATAAGATTCTATGCGCTCTTGCATGTAGAACCATCATCTTTGTACTCTAACAGCACCTTCTCTTACATGATTAGACAAGAGGATCAGTGCGCTATTCACAAAGTCTATTAGTGGACTAGTCTGCAAAAGAGAATTATGTATTTAGTTATAATAAGCATACGGTGAATGTGGGTGATTCATTCGCACTCAGTAGAGAACCTGGGAGCCGCGATAGCTCAGTGGTTAGTGAACTTGACTACAGATGACAAGAGGTAGGGTTCGATCCCAACCGACGGCTCCAGTTCACCCAGCCTTTAATTGGTACCGGATTTTTATCTAGGAAAGTAAAGCGGCACGGGCCTAACATTGACCACATATCCCAAAAAATCATGTGCCGAAAGTCTGTAAAATTTATGGTTACTAACACCATATTCCATATACACCACTTGGCGTGACGGGTACTTTACTTTTTTACTTTACAGTAGAGAACCTGAAACATCACACGAACAAGTCATGACTGTGCAATGTATTCAGTACAGAAGTTGAAAGAACGAAAACGCATACCCAAGAGAAAATAGGCAGACGAAAGAGAGGAGCGGCAGATAAAAGGGAATACAAGCAGACTAAAGAAATGAGAGGCAGACTAAAGAGAGGAGACAAAAGAGAGTAGAGGTACACTGAAGAGAGTAACTGCCGACCAAAAAGAGGAGAATCAGACTAATGAGAGAAAAGGCAGACTAAAGATAGGAGAGGCAGACTAGATAGAGGACAGGCAGACAAAAGAGAGGAAAGGTAGATTAAAAAGATAAAAGGCAGAATAAAGAGTAAAGAGAAAGACCAAAGAGAGAAGAGGCAAACTAAAGAGAGGCGAAGCAGACTAAAGAGAGGAGCAACATACCAATTAGAGGGGAGGCAGACTAGAGAAAGGATAAGCAAACTAATGAGAGAAGAGGTAGGCTAAAGACAGAAAAGGCAGACTAAAAAGAGAAGAGACAGACTAAAGACAGAAAAAACAGACTAAAGAGAGAGAAGCAGAATAAAGAAAGGAGAGACAAAGAGAATACAAGCAGACTAAAGAGAGGAGAGGTAGACTAAAGAGAGGAGAGGCAGACGAAATGGAGAAGAGACTAACGAGAGAAGAGAGAGACTAAAGAGAGGATAAGCAGACTAACGAGAGAAAAAGCAGACTAAAGAGATGAGAGGCAGACCGAAAACAAACTGAGGAGAAACAAAATAGGCAAAGATACGAATAATTTAGTTTAGACACGAGGAGCACTGCAAAGAGTGATCACTGACCGAGCATAATAGAGAAACTGTTCTTGATCTATTTAAAAGTTCTGAAAATTTACGCGAACGCGTCCCGGATAGTTCCGGCTGATAACAGCTCTGCTGATAGCAAGCATTTTAAGCTGTGAAACGATGGATATGCTTTACAGAATTCATTAAAACACATATTCTGTGATATAAAACATATTACAACAATATTCATTAAGATCTGCCAATTGTAATAACTTAATAGTAGTATCACAATCGGCCTGCAACATGAACGATTGTATCTTAGTTATAATAAATACATCACAATCGACGGCTTCCGGTTTCGTCCTGCCTTAAATGAGTACCGGATTTTTTTTCTGGGAGAGTAAAGCGGCACGGGCGTAATACCGACCACATTACCCCAAATATCAAGTGCTGAAGGTCTGTCAAATTTATGGTCCCTAACACTATATTTTCTATGCGCCACTTGGCGAGAGGGGGCTCTTTACTTTACTTACCTATAATAAATGTCCTATAATAACTGCATTAGCATCAGATTTATTTAAAAATCATAGTTCTTTATTTAATATTTTCTTGCTATTTTCACACTTTTAAAAGTTGTGCTAATTATAACATCATCATTGATCATAAGTGATATCATTCTCTATCCCTGTCATTGAAGCAGATACCTACTTAGGTCGCTGTCATCTCAAGTAAGTAGCGATAATATAACCGTTCTTATTTATGATTATGTACACATGCAATAGGTAGAGTCATTGCAGAAGTCAAAAATACTTAAGGTTACCTATGTCTACGTCCCTGGACATGCGGGAGTAAGGGGAAATGAAAGAGCGGACAGGTTGGCTAGCTGGGCTGTCGTTGAAGACGGTCAACCAATGGACCGGGCGGACACCACCAATGGCCTCCGAGATGTGGGAAGTGCACAGGACTTCGACAACCATGAGTCTACGCCACTCCTTCGAATGAAAGAGATGGGAATTAAGACGGGCACAGCCAAAAACAAGAAACTTAGTGGGCGTGTAAGAAGACTTATCAACCAACACAGAACTGGAGTCGTCAGTCGCTGGACGCTGCGAGACTTGCTGAGGAGGGGATCTGAGCGCCTATGGACATGTTCGGAGTGCAATGATGATGGTCCGCAAATAACTCAATAACTTTATGTTAATGCTTACCTCTGAGTTTCCATCAAAGTGCTCATGTTTTACCATTCTTTTAAAATGTGAGTCTCAAATAAACAACGTGAGTTTTAGTTATGGCAGTTTTCTGTGGGATGTGAAATTTGTTTACCGACGTGATCTATCTCTCAGACTTTCGTTTATTTTTCCTGTCTTGTTTCTCTCTCTATCTCTTTCTCTCTCTTCTGCTTTTCTGTCGAGCTTCGTTTCCAAGGACGGACGCACAATCATAAAAAAATATTTATCGTAGCAACAAATCGATATCTTTGATTATTTTCTTATTTGGCAGGAAGACATCTACTGTTTATTAAGTTTTAAAAGTCTGCAATTTGTTAACTGCGATTTTTTTATAGATGCTCGGGATAGGGAGTGGGTTGGTTGGTTGATAGATTCATTGATTAATAGGATAGAGGTACGTGTTCAAACACACATCATCATCATCAAGTACCGGGCTTGTTGGCGTAGGTGATCATGTCTCTCCACAACTTTCGATCACGACAGTTATTTATCATTTCTGTTGTGACCTTCTGCCAAGCCATTCTCTTAAGCTGTCTAGTATCTTTTCTCTTTGCTTCCCTCTATCTCTTCGTCCCTTAATTTTCATAGTTGTTACAATATATTCCAGTTGTTCTTTTCTCATAGCATGGCCAACAAATAATGATTGTTTCTTCCTAATATTGGAAATTAGCTCTCTTTTTGCTTTGATCTCTTTCAGAAAGTTTTCATTACTCTTCTTAGCTGTCCGTGGTGTTCTCAACATTCTTCTGTAAAACCACATTTCTACAGACTCTAGTGGTTTTCTTGTCTGTTGTCCTGTTGTCCATGATTCACATCCGTATCAAACACACGTAACAACCAGATAAATTTTCATTTTCTCAAAAACTATGACACGCGAGGTAGAAGTGTGATAATGACATAGAAGTTGAATACAAATTAATTTGATTGTCAGCAAATAATTACCAGTACGCTATAGATTTATGTAATTTACCGAAAGTAAGGGAGATTATATAGAATGCATATAACTAACTATATAAGTGCACAGGGCTGCCATTAATGTTTCTATCTTGTCTCTGTCTATTGATAAAAGTTGCTTTTTTAAAAGTGGAAACGTTTGTTATTGAGTCATGAGAAGGTAAATAACAGAAAAGAAGAGAACTGGCCCTCTCACCCTCAAATGTTGTGGCCTAGTACAGTAAAGTTTAATACTTCACTCTCCTACGAAATGAAAATATGTCACATGCCACTATTTATCTTTATCTTTTATCTTTACGATATATCATCACATTGTGATATGTTTCAATGGAAGGTGTAAATTACCACGAAAGTAACGATGTCTAGCCGCAACTGCATTCAGCGTTATTCATTTATTTTCTGTTCTGTAAATGAGCCGTCAAAAGTGTATCTGACTATAGAATCTAAAGGCAATCACAGGACCGTTTCAAAGTGGTGGGGGCCGAGAGACTGGTCTATCCAAGTGAGTGACAACAACCAGTAAGCTTTTGCAACAGCGGAAAAATGCCTGCCATAAAGAGGGAATGGCATACAAAATAAACGGAGGTAATTTACCAAAGCAAGAATCCATTCATTTCTTAATCCGCCAGCATACCACCATCAACCAACCTGGAAAACTAGCAAGGTTAAAGTTTTAAAAAAAAGGCTGTTGACTTCAATTAACTCCAATGGGGCCAAAGACATTCAAGGTTATATTGTCAAATATTTCTTTAGGTCTAACCTTCGACAGAGAAATATCAGGCATTAAATAACATTCTTCCGGTTGTTATTTTTCCTGACAATAGGGATTCACACTTTTTTTTTGTCAACTTGACGACAATTTAGCAAGTTTATTTATATGCAAGTGTCAATAATACACCATCTCTAATGTGGTTTATTTCAAAGTAATGTTCCTCTTCTTCTGACTCTATATGCAACGATTACTCTAACGTTCCCATTTAAAGGACGGTTAAGTTGGCGTTTTTGGATTTTGAGTCTCAGTGGTTCCCAAAGTGTGTGCAGCGACGCCCAAGGGAGCCGTCAAACTTTGGCAAGAGCTATTGTCGCGTGCCAAATCAGTGGTTAGAAATAATAAAATCACACCCACATAGAATTAGTGTAGCACTTAGACGAGTTTCTCCTGTGTAGTGTTCATTCTGTCATCATTTATCATCTTATATATTCTGCACAGAAATGTGAACATTAAATAAGAAAGCAGAGCAGAAAATTGAAGCCTTTTGAGATGTGGATCTAAAGAAAAATGGGGAGAAATGAGTGGAAGGAAAATAAGATTGTTTTGAAGCTATGAATCAGCTGAATGTGAAAAAAGAACTACACAATTCGAAAAAGACAACTGCAATTTTTTTTTATACATGAAGAGATATAATTCCCTTCTAAAAATCATCTTGAAAGGGAAGCTACAAGGTAGACGGGGCAGAGGTTGACCAAGGCTAAAGTGGACTGATAACATCAAAAGGTGGATAGATGAACCTATGACAACGTGCACAATCAAGACAAGAGACAGAGTAAAATAGCGATTCATGGTAGTCAACTTTCGATGCGGATAGGGCACCCAATGAATGAATCTTCTGTCAGGGAGTCAATGTTTATCCGACTTACACGATTGCAACTGCCAAGAGGCAAACGCCGGTAGATCAGTAAGGATAGGGAGCCACGGGTGTCACAAGTTTGTGAACCACTGGTTTAGTCTACGAGAGATAAACTTATCTAAGGCTATATTGAAGAAAAGGATATTTTTTTCGCTACAATTTGTAAAGCCAAGCGCGGTCTACCTAATATAATATAGAAGACATAATTAGAAGTTGAGGAGATCGTGCCTCGCTGAGAAGGCAAACACCTTAGGGGCTAACGTTATAATTTACACCACCTAGCTTACAATGCCTGAGTCTTTCCACTGAGCACATCCTATATATTTGGGTACTTTGTTCCTTTCTCGCTTCCAAATTTATTGATCAGACTGGTTATTTTGTTTCTACAGTCATTGTGCAAAGTTGGAGTAGGATCGTAATGTTTGTCATGACCTCGACGCAAACAATCAATTATGGGTCGCCGACCTCTTTCAATCAGGCAATGTCTGGCTCCAAAAGTCCTGGCTTCTTATAGCCCTGCTCCTTTTCTGTGCCATTCTAGCATTAGGGATACTTTAAATACTGAAATAATTCGAGTACGATTGCTGCATATACATGTATTCATAGACTTCCGTGTTTGGGAGCGACCAGGTGTTTCTGACAAGTGAATATGGAAATGTGAAAGCGTCTTATCTTACTCTTATATAACTGAATGTTTAAGATCACAACAGAGAGTAAGAGGGTGATTGTTGCATTAATTTGTTTTACTTTTCTCTTAAAGAAAATATATTGGTAATAAATTAATTGGGTAATTTTTTTAACTGTGGGAAAAGAATTAATATATCAGCACGGGCTGAATTATACATGAGGAAAACACGTTTTAATATAAACCGATGTATATATATATATATATATATATATATATATATATATGACCTTTCGAACCGTAGTCGGCCCATAGAGCGTCGACCAAGATACTCCTTCTCTTATCTAAATTGTATAAATTATATATTAAATTATTATACATTATATATATATATATATATATATATATATATATATATATATATATGTATGTAAGTAAACATGAAATAATAGTTGGTTGTGACATTTAATGGCTCTACCAACACCAAGCAGAAAGTATGTTGATGGTGAGCACATAGTTGTTTTCCTTGATATTTTATTTATCGTAATGCACAACATATTTAAGAAGGTGTAGACACTCTCCGAATGTTTTATTTTGATTACGCGAACGTCATTACCGTAGTGACAACGCGATTACTTGACGAAAGAGTGAATGTGGGCTCGATCCAAACTTTCAGCTCTCCAGTTAATTCAGCTGACAACAGAAATGAGTTTGTGAAAGGGATTGACGGCGGGAATGAGCACTATCTTTTCAGTCCCCAACGTTGTGGCATAGTAGGAGAGATGTAATACTTCATCCACATATAACATCGTATATGGGGCACCGTTCACGGGTAGATCTAAATCTATCAATAAATATTTATGTTCACATTGGGAAGATTTTTATGGTGAAAAAAAATCCCATTCTGTTTGTGGTAGGTTGATTTGATTGATCTCTGGCAACCTTTGGTCTCCGACTGTCACTGTTATGTTGTGTCGCAATCAGCGCTTTCTGATGAAAAATAGACACAACTGTAACAGATCTTTATCATCCCATATGGTATCTCAGATATATTTACATTTGATTTATCTCTGTTAACAAACATAAAACGAACATGTATCTCAGATATATTTACACTTGATTTATCTCTGTTAACAAACATAAAACGAACATGTATCTCAGATATATTTACACTTGATTTATCTCTGTTAACAAACATAAAACGAACATGTATTTCAGATATATTTACACTTGATTTATATCTGTTAACAAACATAAAACGAACATGTATCTCAGATATATTTACATTTGATTTATCTCTGTTAACAAACATAAAACGAACATGGATCTCAGATATATTTACATTTGATTTATCTCTGTTAACAAACATAAAAAGAACATGTAAATTGATGACAGTTCTAGTTTTCAATTACAAATAAATATGTAGCTCTGAACCGCAATGTTTTAAACATTAACAAGACGCATTCCGGAATGTTCGGGCTGAAAAAGTCTTAGTTGCCGTGTTATATTTGTGAGCTGCTATTTAGATCTATATATCGGGTCTTGAAGAAAGAAACTTTCTAACTTCTTTAAGTGCCGGGAACTAAAAGGATGAGTTCAACAGTTTAGCAAGAATGTGCACACTGATGTGTTTTGAATGTGTTTCATATATTGAGTGTTTTAACTGTTTAGACCTGGTGTTGTTGTTATTGCGTTCGCCAGCTTTCAACTCTGACGAAGTCCCTTGAGACTAGGAACTGAGTTTTGCGTGTTAATCCATTTTTCCCTGGCAGCCGCGTGTACCGGGGTCCCTCGTCGCACAGGCAGATAACTCCGACTTCGGAAGCACTCATGTTTTTTCCGTCGATGAGTAACTGACGTTTCAAGCCGGGCCTCGCTGCTGAGACCAGGGGTGGTTGTCGCAGAGAGAAATCATAAATAAAAATCCCAACCAGTGTAGCCGAGATTTGAACCCACAACCTACTACCACAACGAGACTAACCAGTCCCCCATGGACTTGGAATATGAGGAAACTGCAACAAGGAACACTTTTCATGCATATTCTGCAATAGTTCCTGCCGCCTATCCACCATATACCAGAAGTTCACGTCCTCCCGCAAGTGATGATCGTCATATTTCTTTAAAAATGTATAACGCTTGATGCTATTAGGCCATCGTTGTTGACTCCAATTTCGAACATATAGACACACAAGACCTGGTGTAAAGTATACATATATAAGCATATATACATGTACATATACATATATATAAGCATACATATATATGACAAATAATGTTATTGTCCTCCCATTTACAAAATGTTCATGATGTCTTTGGTGCTATTATTATTCATGTGTTTGTAGATATCTTTCAAGTATTTCTCTTAATCCATTTCCAACCCCATAAGACGCCCAAAAGCTGCTAATTTAAAAGCGATCAGCGACTCATAGTTGACTGCCTGCATCAAGATTAGTAAATCAAACCTGACTTAGGACCTTACTCCACATCCTCGTGGTAGGGCTGAAAACATCGATCTGACAAGGAGTGTAGGGACAGAAGAGGGAAGGCATTTGGAACCCTGAAGTGTTAAACCTGAAGTGTTAAACCTGAAGTGCTAAACCTGAAGTGCTAAACCTGAAGTGTTAAACCTGAAGTGCTAAACCTGAAGTGCTAAACCTGAAGTGTTAAACCTGAAGTGCTGAGCCGAATTAAATCGTCGCAACTTGCTATGAATCCACCACAGCGTATCTACGCCTATTTGAGGTTCATTGAAGAACGGACGATGAAAGGGGTAGTCGTTGGACAAAGATCATCATCATCATGTGCCATACCGGTTGGCGTAAGCGATCATGTCCTTCTACAAATTTTCTATCTACAGTGAACAAAGATAGAGAAAAAAAGGGAACTCATGTTTCATTGCAGCTTTCTGTAGAGGAAGGATTGATTTTGCGCATGGTTGTTATTGTCCTGATTCCTTCCTTGCTAGTCTCTCAGCTAATGTCATTAATAGGAACATTCAAGCAGATAAATCCACTGAATAACGTTTTCTAGCTTCATACAAAGAGTGAAGTGAAGAGCCCCCCGTCACGCCAAGTGGAGTATAGGGAATATTTAAAAATACCAAAAAAAATGGTATGTTAGAAGCTTTACGTGATAAGTGGACGACACAGACTAAACGACGTTTCGGCCCAATAGGCCTTCAGCAGGAACAAACAAGAAAAACACACACACACAACTAAAAACGAAACATTCAATACAAAAATTTTCGAAATATGTTAAAGAAAAATGTCTATCCTGTGTGTATCTGGATGGAGTACAGGGAGTACGGTGTTAGTGACCATAAATTTTACAGACCTTCAGCACGTTTTTTTGGGGTAATGTGGTCGGTATTACGGCCGTGTCGCTTTACTTTCCCAGAAAAAAAATCAGGTACCCATTAAAGGCTGGGTAAACCCGGAAGTCGTCGGTTGGGATCGAACCCTACCTCTTCTCCTTTGTAGTCCAGTTCACTAATCACTGAGCTATCGCGGCTCCCTTTTCTAGCTTCATGATGTATAGTAAATATTTGTGATTATTTTAAGGCAAAGATTACCAGATAAAATACGCCAGGAAGGGATATTATACCACGTGACAAACATTTTCCCATGCAATTTTATTCCCTACCCAGTCATTTCAGTATCGATAGGATCAGCCATGTGGGAGAAGCTGCTCTGCAAAGCAACATATCGCAATAACTAACCAAGATCGACATCAGCCTACTCCAGACCCTGTGTGAAGACGATAATTATTTCTTTCTAGAAACATTGCTAAAACTCCCTTTACACAGATATAATGTAAAGTATAAATGAAAGTAAGACATTAGAATGTCCTAGATGAACTAATGAAAAAACAGAAGTATTAATTTTAAGACTGGGTCATATAAATTATAATAGTTTCATAAGATGGGTTTTGAAACACGAATCTGCAGTTTGACTGACACGCGGGGGGTGGGGGGATAATTTATACAACAATATGATATTACGGGTTATGTCTTTTTTTCAAAATTAAGAGTGGAAGTTACAATATAAATATGGAGGCAAAGGCGCCTTACTGCAGCAGAGCTGGAAGTTGTCAGTGACTCACAGCTGAAGGCTTGCGCCAGGATCGGTGTGCCAGAACAATGCAGACCATGATTCACTTCTCCGTGGTGCCTCCAGAAACAGACTAACCTGTCTAGTCTGGGCAAGTGAGTTGGAATCGAGGAGGGAAGACAACCCTGTACTAAAATGTCTAGCTGAACTCGAATGCTTTGCCCTGTTCACAGGCTAGAGCATATTCAACATATCCTCTGCTGATTGATTTTGCGAAGGTGTGGACTAAACACTTTTATTGACATTCTGGATCTGTAAAGTGCTGCATTATTGATGTGCTTCTGTACATATTGGTCCCCAGCATTAAGAGATGAGCCAATAACAAACTGTCAGAATGAATGCAATAAAATGAAAAAAAAAACGAAAATACAAAGTTGGAGACCTGTCATATACAACCATCCATCCGTGGATGACACATTATATGCTGACGATTAGTCGTCCGTAAAATGGTGTGGTACCAATGCACATATAGGTAATGTTGGGATATGTGGAGACTTGGTACCATACAATCTTAGGATATGTGAAGAAGGGGTACCAATGTATATATGTAATCTTAGAATATTTTGTAGGGGCGGTAAACACAGCGCATGAGCTAAACCCCTAACAACGGTCTGCAGCTAACTTTTGGTATCAAATTCACCACAAATGATAGAGATCTAATCAGCCTCCCATGTCATAGTCCTGAAACTGACTTATATATAAGACTGAAGGCAAACCCGGCATCCAAAAATGTTGTACTTAATTTGGATATGTTGATTTGGATATATGGGCGCAAACATCGCAGCTTGCTGTAAAATGCAACTCAGTGAAAAATGCACACAATTAACGCCCATTTTAAAATTGATGGACGAGGCAAACGAGTAATTGTCGGACGAAAGCAGAGAAATGAGAGGACGTCATGTTTACAGCTATTCGCAGAAATCCGTCATGAACACTGCAACTTACGTCGACTCTTTCAGGTACAACAGAGAACATAGTAGATAGGTTGGTTGGAAGACAGGCAGGCAGGAAGACAGATAGATTAATGAGCGAGCGAAGGGATGGATGGATGGATGGATGGATGGATGGATGGATGGACGAATGGGTGTATGGATGGATGGACGGACGGATGGATGGATGGATGGATGGATGGATGGATGGACGGACGGACGGACGGACGGACGGACGGATGGATGGATGGATGAACAAACAGATAAATTGATTGACAGATAGGTAAAGAATAAAGCCAGACTTTGTTTCCTCTTCATATTATGATTCTTTTATGTAAATGCATGTAGTATTTGTATAGCGATCACACACACAGAAATACGTGTTAGAACAAACATTCTCGACACCTTCAAATTCTTGTATAAACCATTTGTTGACGTTTATATTACATACATATTGCGAACGTCAACCTTTTGACACATTCATTACCTGTTTCGCAGGTGAACCTTGAGCTATAAACAAAACCAAAGTGCAGGACCTGTCAAATTTACATGATATGAGTACAAGTGTGGAATATTGCCCCCGTATGGCTAATTGGGTCTCTGTAGTAAAGGGGAGAAAAGAAAAAAACCACTGTGACCTTCCAGGCATGTCGTAGGAGGCGACTAAGGAGGTTTGCAATTATCGCCTGTGTATTTGAGTAGGATGTGCTCGGAGCGACCATGACAACATCATTTACCGATGCATTTTGGAAAATGCTGTGATAAGTGGTGGAGCGGATATGGGGTGTTCCTGACTGCAGTGAAACTGATCCCGTGAATATGATCGTATATGTGCGGAGTATTGCTGTTTACACATTTTAGCTTCTAATTAATTATAGCAGGCAACCGTTTCCGCATGTTTAGTTCATTACGACAGGTCGCATACATATCTTGTTCTTTCGTTTCATCTTACTATGTGGATGATTGTTATTTGTATGACTCTGTTTTGCCACTCTTCGCTCGGGGGGGGGGGGGGGGGGTGGGTGGGGGGGGGAATAACAGTAAACGAGCAATGATCTCACAGCATATTAAAAATGTGCGTATAAAAAGAATACAAACATTCGACATTTGTTGGAATAAATGTTAAAATGTAGCTGAAAGTAAGGTTTATTTAGGCTTTTGAGTATTGTTTTTGCTAGGATCCTTATAACTGCACACCCGACGAATCCATAGGTATTCGAATATTCCCCTCGAGAATCTCAAGAAAATCTCAAAAGAATCCTGACCGACGCACACGAATTCCGTAGCATGGCCTGGCATCCATTGTGTTTTTGCTGAAATTCTTTCTGACAAATGTATCGCCCACTCTTTTGGATTTTAACTGCCAGGAGTTCTTTATTAATTATTAATAACAGTAGCAGGAGAAACAGGAGCTATATATACAGAATATTCAATGCAGCATAGTACCAACACAAAGCCCCAGAAGACTGGCAACAAGCAATCATCGTTCCAGTATGGAAGAAGAAATGTAGCAAGAGAGACTGCAAATCAATATAGAGGTATATCGCTTCTCAGCCATGTAGAAAAGCTATACGTCAAAATTGTGGAAAAAAGGCTGAGACCAATAATAGAACTACAGTTAAGATATTCCCAAATGGGGTTCCGGAAAAAAACAACAAAAGATGTACTGACACTCTATTCACAGCTTGCAGAAAAGACAACAGGACACAATCAAAATGTGTACATAGCTTTCAATGACCAAGAAAAATCATTCGACCAATTAAACAAAGAGCAACTATGGGGGATACTAAAGACATAAGGAGTAAACCAACATCTATCTAACCTAATTAAAAGTCTCTACAGCAACAACAGCTGCACAGTAAGAAGAGCAGGATACACAGACCACTTCCATGTTAGATTAGGTGTAATGCAGAGGTGTGCACTATCCCCCCCCCCCCGCCCCCTACTGTTTATTACATAAGTGGACTATATATGCAAGTTAGCCAACCCATCAAAGAATGAGGAAATCAACGAGCTTCTATTTGCAGACAATGAGGCACTCATACATGGAAAAATAGAAGACCTGCAAGAACATTTAAATAGATAGAAGATCCTTCCCGTCCAGAGGCCAACGTTGTAGTTCCAGACTCTAGACCACCCAGCCTCTGTTTGAATACTTGATTCTGAACTTACTTAGTCCATGTGTATTTGTTCTGAGCTCATGTAAACACTGTAGGTGTGCTTTTTATCTGGAGTTTAGTTGGACGAGTACTTCTTTTTAGTTCAATTTAGTGTTTATTATTTGTCTCGAGTTCGTTTAAATATTGAGTGTTGGGTTAATTTAAATAGTGAGTGTTGGGTTTTGAGTTCATTTAAATAGTGAGTGTTGGGTTTTGAGTTTATTCAAATTTTGAGTGAATGTTCTGAATTAATTTAAATATTGAGTGTTTGTTCTGAGTTAATTTAAATATTGAGTGTTTGTTCTGAGTTAATTTAAATATTGTGTGTTTTTTCTGAGTTAATTTAAATATTGCGTGTTTTTTCTGAGTTAATTTAAATATTGAGTAAAGCAAAGGTAAAGTACGAGACTTTAATCGGCGTCTTAGCACGCGAGTTTCAACCACATGTGCTCGACTATCTAGAAGTGTTTGGAGAATTCTGGATAGTGTTGCTTCAAGCATCGAAACTCACGATGCGAGGTGGCATTCCCCACCTTCCCAGAGTAATACCCGGGTACCCATTACTTGTAGCAGCAAAGTCGATCGTGGGGGTAATTTTTTTTTTTCAAACCACGAATACAACTCACACTGTTTCCAGCAGGAATAGAACACCGGTTGTCGAACGTCGGTAGCTGTCGGGTGGATTTCTCAACTAGGCTACCGTGACACCCTGAGCGTTTGTTTCTGAGCTCACTTAAACATGAAATTTTGTTTTGAATTCCTTCAAACAATGAGTATTTGATCTGAGTTTAGCTTGACATTGCGTATTTGTTTTGAATTCATTGAGATATTTGATGTTTTGATTACTTTTAAACACCTCAGTGTCACTCGAACCTAACAATTTATACATCGTTTTGAGTATAGTATAAAACAACACATGTTTATGTATGATAAAATAATAGACTTGACTGTGTATGAAGTAATGTTATTATTGCCATGTGTTAATATGACATGTAGTCCGTGTTGTAATATATATATATAAAGCTAATTATAGCACATAGTGTTTATATCGTAATCATTTTTTCCATAATCTCTTTGTAGCGGGTTCATTCTTTCATAATCTCTTTGTAGCGTGTTCATTCTTTCATAATCTCTTTGTAGCGTGTTCATTCTTTCATAATCTCTTTGTAGCGTGTTCATTCTTTCATAATCTCTTTGTAGCGTGTTCATTCTTTCATAATCTCTTTGTAGCGTGTTCATTCTTTTATAATCTCTTTGTAGCGTATTCATTCTTTCATAATCATTTTGCAACGTGTTCATTCTTTCATAATCTCTTTGTAGCGTATTCATTCTTTCATAATCTTTTTGTAGCGTGTTCATTCTTTCATAATCATTTTGCAACGCGTTCATTCTTTCATAATCTCTTTGTAGCGTGTTCATTCATTCATAATCATTTTGCAACGTGTTTATTCTTTCATAATCTTTTTACAACGTATTCATTCGTTCATAATCTCTTTGTAGCGTATTCATTTAGACACAAATCTGTGTTGTGTTACTTATCACATATATAGTCTTTATAGCGAATTGATTATGACACAGGGAATTAAGTCTTCCTCTGATCTCACACATAGCTAAGTTTTTTAATTTATATGTTCTTCCTTATTTTTAGTAATTTAGCAACTTCTTGTAATGTAGTTAGATTCTATTACATTTCTTTTGTGTGTCCGTCTGTCTGGTTTTTTCCTTCTGATGAAGCCGAAACATCAGAGTTTTATATTGTTCTCTTATGTAAAGTAGTCATAGTTTTATATTATTCTTCTATGTAGAGTAGTCATAGTTTTATATTGTTCTCCAATGTGGATTAGTTATTGTTTTATATTGTTCTCCTATGTAGAGTAGTTATACTTTTATGTTGCTCTCCTATGTAATGTTGTCACATAGCACAGTGTTAGATTACTTGTGGCATACAGTTTATGTAGCTTATTAGTTGCAACATAGATTATTCGTTGCGTATTATTTATGGTGGTTTGTGGTTTTACAGAAAAATGTTGAGAGTACCATGGACAGCTAAGAAGAGTAATGAAGATGTTCTGAGAGAGGTCAAAGCAAAAAGAGAGCTAATTTCCAATATTAGGAAGAAACAATCATCATTTTTTGGCCATGTAATGAGAAGAGAACAACTGGGATATATTGTAACAACTGGAAAAATTGAGAGACGAAGAGATAGAGGGAAGCAAAGAGAAAAAAATAACAGACAGCTTAAGAGAATGGTTTGGCAGAAAGTCAACAACAGAAATGATAAATAGCTGCCGAGATCGAAAGTTGTGGAGAGACATGATCACCTACGCCAGCAGGCCCAGTACTTGATGATGATGATTATTTATGGTTATGGCATCATGGTGGCATTAGCTTAGGGGGTTAAGGCAAAGAAATGCAAATGAATGCATAAAAATGCGAAGCTGCAGTAAAGCTAAATGTGAGAGAGAATTGAAAAAAAAATAGAAAAAATGGTATGGTTAAAGCGTTATGTTATTGACGGATGACACGTACTTGAACGATGTTTCGACTCAATAGGCATTCAGCAGGAAAAAACAAACACATACAAAGATATGTAAAGGAATAAATCTAACCATACATACCTAATTAGTAATTAAACAACCAAAACAAAACAATCAAAACTGGCTTAAGAAACAAAAAATGTCATCCCTGTGTCGTGGATATTGGCCAGACGGAGAAAGAAGGATTCGCGGGTACGCGCTGTAATTACTACTGCGACTACCATTGTTGGTGGCGTTGTTGTCGAGGAAACCTGGACAGTGTTCCCCCCAGTCACATATTTTTAGAACCATTTACACGGTGTTGACCCTCCCACCAGCAGGAAATTTACAGCGCATACCCGCGAATCCTTCTTTTTCTTTCTAATCACGGTCCACGACACAAGGAATATTTTTTTGTTTCTTGAACCAGTTTCGATTTTTTTTTTGTTTTGGTTGTTTCATTACTAGTTAGCTATGCAGTGTATGTGTGTTATTTGTTTGTTCCTGCTGAAGGCATATTGAGCAGAAAAGTAATTAAAATTCATGACACTAGCTTACAGATAAAGCTAAAGTTTATTTAGAATTGCTGTACACCTAGTGATGTTGTATGCATGTGTGAAACTTGGTCTGTATAGACACCAAATAAAGGAGTTAAATCACATCCACACAACTTAGGAAGTTTATGAATATCATATAGCAAAACAGGTCCCACATACCGCAGTTTTGGGCAGAGATGATACACAAGCACTGCCGCTGTTCTGATGCAAGCACACACCAGCTGGGGAGATCAAAATAGGCCGCATGTCAAAATATCAATTGCCAAAACTATTATTGTATGGCAAGTACAAGGTGGACAATAAAAGCGCTTTAGGAATCCACTTATGACCTCATTGGAAGCCTTCACTAATCTTAAAAATGTTATATTTCTCAACATTCATGTGTGGTGCAGAAACGTGGACATTAGACAAGAAAACAGAACACAAAAATTGAAGCTTTTGAAATGTGGATTTATAGAAGGATAGGAAGAATTTGATGACCAGAAAAGAAAACAAAAGATAAATAACTCTTAAAATAACTAAAAATGAAAAGAGAGCTACTAAACACAATTGAAACAAAACAAATGAGATTTTTAAGGCATGTTAAAAGACTTAGCAGCCTACTAAAATTAATCTTGGAAAAGAAAATACAAAGTGACCGAGACAGACCAAGACTAAAATGGGCAAGTAACATCAAAAGATTGACAAGTGAGCCTATGACAACCCGCTCAATTAAAGCAAGAAACAGAGCGGAATGGCGCTCCATGGTAGCCTTCCACAACCTTCGTTGTAGGACGGCATTCAATGATGAGTCAAATATCGGAGGCAGGCTTGAAAAGTTCGCAAAATGGATCCCCCAGCAGCAAGAATTATAAGATATCCCCTTCTTTAAAGTAGGTTTCTATAAACCTACCGTCTTCCGTAGCGTCTTCTGCTACGATTCTTTCCACCTGACATCTTGCAATAACTCTCTTCCCTGTTCACATTTACTGGTGCTTCGTCGACTTTGCCAGGATGATGATTTCCTACATCAAGCCCACCTGATGCTAGATTTCTTTTGCTGACGCCTCTATCCCGAATCTGCTCTTCTACCTTCTCTCCAACGAGATCTCCGCACCTCACGACAGGCTGACCTCACCCGCTCTACCAGTCCTCCTTCTTCCTGACAGGGTGGTACTTGTTCTCACCAATCGCCCTCACCACTACACGGTGATCAGAATCATTCACCGCTACCTCGCCGTTCTCCGCTCCGACTCCGCCACCCGTCTACTCTTCTCTGACCTTAGTTACCTTCAAACGTGGTCGTAACCTTCGCGATATACTTGCCAGGAGCCATCTTCCCGCCTCCCTCCATAACCATCGGGGTACTATCCGCTGCCATCGTAAACAATGCAAGACTTGCAACCACGTTCTGCAGACGGATATGGTTCTCATCCTTAATAGTCCTTTTCAGATCAGAGAATGATTCACTTATACATCACGTAACATTATCTATCTCATCATATGTAAGCGGTGTAAGATGACCTACATAGGCGAACCATGACGCCGTCATAGAGATTAGAGACGTGAACATCTATATGATATCACTTGAAACTCATGTACTCCACTAGCGTGCCACTTAAACTCTAAGGGCCATCACACCATGACGTGATTTCGGTCTATACTTCTTGTCTACTCTACATATTTGTAGGTACGTTGGCAACCATCTACAGGAGCCGTGACCCCTCTTTACCAACTTATATTTATAATCCTTATCAATACAAAGTGTGCGTTATTTTCTCCTTCACTGTATATTGCAGTACTGCCTTACTTTTTTAAAATTCAATTTTCACATACCTGTGAATATAATTTCTTTCAGACACTCCATCCTATCCCGCCTTGTAGATCACACCCCTTGATTACACCGGTATTTCTCGATTCCCCATTACGTTGAATTCTCTCCCTTCTTTGCTAATGTCATATCTGGCTTTGTTTGCTCATGTTTTTCCGCCCCAGTAAAAATTGCTCTAACTCACCACATACCAGTCTACTTCTTGACCCCCATTCACACCTTGTTTTCACCTCGACTCCTATCAGACCTCACGTTTTAGAAATCACAAATCACGTAACTGGTATCGCCCCTCCCCCTTTTCTTCCCCTTCTCACGTCTCATCACATCCGCGTTCGACTTCAGTCATCCACACAGTATTCTTCTGGACCATAACAGATAAGTCTTACTCTAATTTAATCATATTTTTAGCTTACATATTTTGTATACATTACCTATTTTAATTCTCTTAATATATAGTACATCCCCTTTTTATTTTATCATCTCATTTCTTATCCTTCTCATTTCTCTCTCTCTCTCTCTCTCTCTCTCTCTCTCTCTCTCTCTCTCTCTCTCTCTCTCTCTCTCTATCTCTCTCTTTGACTTACTTATCCCGCTCATTCTGGATATAGTAGAGTTTATCCTTA
Source organism: Megaustenia siamemsis (assembly GCA_032433765.1). Classification (NCBI taxonomy): domain Eukaryota; kingdom Metazoa; phylum Mollusca; class Gastropoda; order Stylommatophora; family Ariophantidae; genus Megaustenia; species Megaustenia siamemsis. The sequence continues at coordinate 64,583,726 of JAVIAB010000047.1, read as the reverse complement.
TATTGTTGCCCGTTTGTGTTTGAAGAAGGGTGGAAACAGACCAAAACATCAGTGTTTTGTTGTGTTTCTTATTTGTAAAACTGTCACCATACCTTGTAGGAGTGTATGTTACACCCCACCACTTGCTCCTTGCTACCAGCTTTACCGCAGCACTGCAGTTATTTGCTTGTTCCCTAGAACATGCTCCCGCTGTCTTGGATTACTCAGTGCCTACATCGGACTAATCAGACTAAACTAACAATTGAATGAAATGATTGGTCTTCATTACCTGTGATGGACGAAGCACACTAACCTCTTGATTATGACATGGAATCTTTGTAGTATGTTGAAAATAGTAGAAAGTCTGTTGAGCGTGTTGATTAGTACATTTAAGTCTTCGTAAAATATCAAGCATTATACAATTTTAGACATGCTTTTTTCTGCAACATGTCAAGTCAAGTCAATAGCCCCGCCACGCCAAGTGGCGTATAGGGAATAAGGTGTTAGTGACCACATATTTTACAGACCTTCGGCACATGATTTTTGGGGTAATGTGGTCGGTATTACGCCCGTTTTTCTGCAACTTAATTAATATTAAATCATATCTTGTTAGATAAATGCAAAAACAGTCTTGTAACTAAATATAACGTATGGCACCTATTACATTTAGAGTATTATAACAACACATTATTTAGAATTTAAACAATCATATGTATATAGATATAAGATGTTCTTTGTTAATACCATTCGTAACTTTGCGAGTCATGTACCCTTTCATGTGGCTTAGCTGAGACATATCCGTCCTGGAATCACACACGTTTCGTAAAACGCTGTATTTAACTGTTCAGTTAGAACGATTAATGTCCACTACTTAATTTTTATGGTTATAGTTAGTCGAAGGCCCCGATATCACTGCACGAATGAAAAAACGGATTAAAATCTATAATTGCTCAACCGCCTGTGACAGTGGAATCATCCGAATTAAAACTCATCTCATTGAAGGATACAAACAACGAAAGCCAGCTGCAATCCCCATCATAGCAGCTTCCAGCACACGCCAAAAGACATAAGGCCAAGCGGCACCAAAAGTGAACGCACCTGAACCTTCCTTCGTCAAACGATATCATCATTCATCGTTAGCAATCGGGATATCGAAACACGATCCGGGTGAAAAGCCATAGTTCATGGTGTGCCCAGAGCACTAAACTCAGTAGCTCCGACAGCAAGCCGGATTGAAAAAAATGAGAAAAAAGGCAGTGCAACAAGGAACACTTTTCGGGCTGAGCCTAAATGGTTTCCTGCCGCCTATATTGACCGGAAGTGTCCACTACTTAATCTTTGTATAAGTGATGGCAAGAGTTGTACTATTTGTAAAGCAGATTTATTCATGACATTTGTTATTGCAGGTGTCATAGGATAAATGAAACATTAAAGCATTAGTGGTGTCGAGTTGTTAGATGTAATTTCCATGTCAGTCAAACTGCGTTGTTTTAAATAACGTCTTAACAGCTATACAAGTTGCTGTCTTTTACTAACAATAGTCCAGGTCAAGGTAGGATTCCATACATTGGAAAGTATTTTCTGCAACAAGTATCTGTCACAAGCAAGATAAAAAACGTTCAGCAGTTTTATACAGTTTCTGTTCTACATGAAAATGAGATCTGGGCAATTACTTACAAGCAAGAAGATCATGTGTGTTACCGGGGCCTCATTATGAGGGAATTAAAGAATAGTGACACTGTGACCTTCCAGGCATGTTGTAAGAGGCGACTAAGGAGGTTGATCGATGGCTTGACAAGCTGTCATTGTAAAAAGTATTGTTATGGAAACAGAGCCATATATTTTAGAAGCAGTGATCTCTGCAATATGTGCCATTTTGGCACGCAAGGTTTCTGTTTTTGAGATTGTGGTTCTGCCCTATGTGCCGTCTTCGGCTCGAAAGGACAATAGATAGATCGAAGAAGACAATATTAGTTAGCTCCACTCGGACTGAACACGGCACATATAGTGAAAGTCATAGATTTCCACATTTGACGTTTTGCTGCTAGTTCTTGTAGGTCTTGGTTGTTTCCTATTCCCATGTTTAAGCATTCCTTAATAATTGTTCTGCATAGTGTTTCTTTTGGTATTTTTGTGTTCTGTATAACCAGATGTTTTCCAAATGAATGCCTAAAGGATAGATCTGGATGGATGTCTTATTCATTGTGAGCGCATGACCAGTGTATTTCAAACCCCTTCTTGTTATAAAGCTTAACACTTATTTTTGTTTAATTTTATCTCTTATTTTATTGTTTGAAATGTGTTCTCTGTGTTCGAGATCTGCAGAGACATTAATTTTCAAAAGCATCTAATTTCCTTTCTAAGGTGTATAACGTGCGCCAAAAAAAGACTTCCAGAAGATTGTTGAGACTGCCATGGTCAGTAAAAGAAATAATGAAGGTATCTTAGGGAGAAGCTGGTGAAAAAAAAAGAGAATAAAAAAAAAAATCATTGTTTTCGTTGGCTATGTCATGAGAAGAGGAAAACTTAAAAATATAATAATTAACAATAAAGGGGAAACAAAAGTAATGGCTATAATTTATAACGTTTATGGTTAATATTGTGTTAGTAACCATAATTTAAAAATAAAAGTCAGTACATTTTATGGGTGATGTGGTCAGTATTACGCCAAGTAGTACTACCTTCCCAGATAAAATCTCTGGTACCCGTTTTAATAAATCCCGATGACCGGATCCCGATCCGAAAAAAAAATGGCCGCAGTTGGGAATTGCATCCGGAACATCCTGGTTAGTAGATAAGTGAACTAATCACTCCGCTTTATAAGAAGGAACACGATTTTTTTTGGGTTTAATTGACAGATAATACGTGTGCCATACAACCTTACAATCTGACATGGAAAAGTATCAAAAGTTGAACTAAAGAGCAGAAAATTGAAGCCTATGAAATGTGGATTGTTGGGTGGAAGGAAAAGAAGACAAATAAGGAAGTTCTGAATCAGCTGAAAATAAATTTAAAAAACAGAAAGAATTAACACAATTTGAAAAAAGACAACTGCAATATTTGTGATATGTGAAAAGTCACAATACCTACTACAAGTCATCTTAGATGGGAAGATACAAGGTAGACGAGGCAGAAGCAGACATAGACTAGAGTGGACTGATAACATCAAATATGGACAGGAGAACCTATGACAACACGTACTAGACAAGAGACAGAGTAAAATGGCGCTCCTTGGTAGCCAAGCTTCGATGTGAAGGCAGCACCCAATGAATGAATGTAAACTTAAGAACTCTATAATATCAAACGTTTGCTCTTTATTGGCCTTTAATTGGGACATGAGTAAGTTAACCATATTTTCCTGACAACAAAAAAAAAAAAAAACAACATTGGGATGGCAAAAACCGGACGGACAAAAGTTATGTAATATTCTTGATTCGTGAAAAGCAAGACAATAAAACATTCTACTTCATTGGCAGAACTCACACAAACTTTTAGGTGAACGTAGAGGTGAGATGGATTTCTTCACGAAATACATTTGGTCTCCACTAAATAATATAGAACAACGCGATTCCATATAACATTACAAATCCCTGGTATTTATAATATTGCTATGAAATTATAATTTATGGTTGGCCAAAATTAAAGTAAACTTACATTTCCCGTGTGTAATTTATCTTTGCATAATCTGTCTTGAGGTTTCGCCCCCACGTGTTTCAGGTCTTTTCTGTAAACTCTTTTCCTGTGGGTTTCAGGTGAGTGCTTGTTTGATAATGCTTGTAAGGTCACCGAAATGTAGGTCCCATTCAGCTCCATCTTTTTTTTCCTTATCCTTTCTTTACCTGCGGGTTCATTTGTTCTTTCTCTCAGTTTATAACTTCTGAAGGTGTCTGGCCATTTAATTTGAAGTAAGCAAGTGTTAATAAATGTGTACAGTTTCCTGATATTCGTAATTTGTGGTGTCCATATTTCTGATTTTTTAAAAAGGAACGGACTGAAATCTACATTAAACAATCTAAGTTTAGTTGTTAGGAGCAGTCTCTTGGCATTCTAAATGAACTTCAACTGTACAAAAGCTCCTCTAGACTTCCTAGTTCTAGCTGTAACAGCTCATTCAGTATCGTTTTCTCTATTCATGATGCTTCCAACATCAACGCTTGTCTCCTCTAAGGTAAATCAAACACTGGTAATAGAAATATTCTCCGAGATAGAGGTTGCATAATTCAATACAATGGTGTGGTGTGAGTTGCCAAAAGATGTGAGAGTCTGAAATAGGATACACAACCAAACCTCAAAATACATTTCGTTCGTTCGTTTGCGCCTACCTCATGACAAAAGGAATGGTTATACCTCTTTATAATCTCCCATTAAAAGACGTTAAGTGGACCTAAATGCGTTTGCAGCAGAACAGATATATTTGTGCATCCGACTTCATGACTGCATTTTTAAGTACTGGGCTGCTTTCCCTCTCGATCCCTACTCACGTGTCCAGACTAAACTGGTTTCTTTCTAGAGACACCGCGAGGAGATGGAGTATGATCTGGGTTGTACAGGTCACAGGAGCAAGCCATCAGATATGATCTGGGTAGTACAGGTCACAGGAGCAAGCCATCAGTTATGATCTGGGTAGTACAGGTCACAGGAGCAAGACATCAGATATGATCTGGGTAGTACAGGTCACAGGAGCAAGCCATCAATTATGATCTGGGTAGTACAGGTCACAGGAGCAAGACATCAGATATGATCTGGGTAGTACAGGTCACAGGAGCAAGACATCAGTTATGATCTGGGTAGTACAGGTCACAGGAGCAAGCCATCAGATATGATCTGAGTAGTACAGGTCACAGGAGCAAGACATCAGTTATGATCTGGGTAGTACAGGTCACAGGAGCAAGACATCAGTTATGATCTGGGTAGTACAGGTCACAGGAGCAAGCCATCAGTTATGATCTGGGTAGTACAGGTCACAGGAGCAAGACATCAGTTATGATCTGGGTAGTACAGGTCACAGGAGCAAGACAACAGTTATGATCTGGGTAGTACAGGTCACAGGAGCAAGACATCAGTTATGATCTGGGTAGTACAGGTCACAGGAGCAAGCCATCAGTTATGATCTGGTAGTACAGGTCACAGGAGCAAGACATCAGTTATGATCTGGGTAGTACAGGTCACATGAGCAAGACATCAGTTATGATCTGGGTAGTACAGGTCACAGGAGCAAGACATCAGTTATGATCTGGGTAGTACAGGTCACAGGAGCAAGACATCAGTTATGATCTGGGTAGTACAGGTCACAGGAGCAAGACATCAGTTATGATCTGGGTAGTACAGGTCACAGGAGCAAGACATCAGTTATAATCTAGGTAGTACAGGTCACAGGAGCGAGCCATCAGTTATGATCTGGGTAGTACAGGTCACAGGAGCAAGACATCAGTTATGATCTGGGTATTTCAAGTTCCAGACGCAAGCTATCAGTCATAATCTGCTGACAGCTTTTAGCTCTGTTGCTAAAAAGCGCCTTATTCTCCATACATTTCAAATATTAGAACATACACAGAAAATATATTTCTGGAAATATGTTTACGGTTGAAATGAGTACAAATATATATTTTATGTCCATTTAAGTGCAAGGATTATATAAATGTTATTGCCGTTCTTTCGTGTTCAGATCCATAAAGAAACATTGAAAGAATATAGTCCTAATTTATCCTTAATTTGGTTAATGAGTTGCACTTGCATAGAAAGACACCTAAATGTTGATTACTTAAACACAGCAGTTTCTTCTTCTTCTTCCTCTCATCATCATTGAGTGCCGTCTCCGCATCGAAGGTTGGCTACCATGGAGCGCCATTCCGCTCTGTCTCTTGCTTTGATGGTGCAGGTTGTCATAGGCTGACTTGTTCATCTTTCGATGTTACTCATCCATGTTAGTCTTGGTCTGCCTCTACAACCCTGTATTTTCCCTTCCTATGTTACTTTTAGTAGGCTGTTGCAGTCTTTTAACATGCCCAAAAATCTAATTTGTCTTGTTCTAATTGTGTTTAGTAGTTCTCTTTTCATTTTTAGTTGTTTTAAAACTTCATCATTTGTTTTCATTCCATCCAATTCTACCTATTCTTCTATAAATCCACATTTCAAAGGCTTCAATTTTCTGTTCTGATTTTTTTGTCTAATGTTCATGTTTCTGCACCATACGGGAACATTGAGAAGATATAACATTCTGCTATTCTTAGTTTTAGCCCTGGTGTTATTTGTTTTGATGTTAGTATACTTTTCATGGCTTTAAAATTACTTTTTTGCTATTCTTATACTTTTGTTTATTTCAGTTTTACATTTTTCATCACTGGTTATTGTATATTATGAGATCAATAGTAGACAAAAAATGAACTGAAGTCAACGGTCACAATATAAATAATTTATATAGTATAAAAGTTACTGATAGTTTGCCAGGTGGTTCAATTCAATAGAAGTGAGAAAGAGAGTTCATCGGTACTTTATAGAACCAATTCTGACCTATGGAAGCGAATCATAGACAGTAGACAAACAAATGAAAAGACGATTAGAGGCCACAGAAATGGGATTTCTCAGAAGAATGTTGAAAGTTCTCTGGACAGCTAAAAAGACCAATGAAGAAATTATCAAAAAGGCCAACACAAAAAGGGAACTCCTAAAAAACATCAGAAAGAAACAATCAACATTTTTTGGGCACATCATGAGAAGAGGAAAGTTGAAAGTGGCAAAATAAAAGGAAAGAGAGATCGCGGACGACACAGAGTGAAAATACTGGACAGCTTGGTATCATGACATGGAAAACAGTTAACAACATAACTGATACGATGCACTGTAGATAGAAGATTGTGGAAGGACATGATCGTTTACGCCAGCCGGTATGGCACATGTTGATGATGGTTATAGTATATCCAAGGTAGTTGTATCTCTGAACTGTCTCCAGGTCTAATCCTTCAACTTTTGATATCCACTTATCTTCACATTCCTCTTCTGCTACAGTAATCCTCTGAATTACTTACTGTTGGAGCTTAGGACATTCACAAAAGATCTCCACCCAATCCGGCCTGGAACAAGCACAGACAACTCTCGCCAGGACCTGCCTACCTCTTTCTTTTTATCATGTACTATTCATGGTTCGTCGCCAGGTCACCAGTGGTCTACCTCTTCTTTGTTTGCCAGGTGGTTTCCACGTTAATGCTAGGTGCGAATGACTGGTTAGTTCCATTCGTAGAAGGTGGCCTGGCCAATTCCAAAGTTTTCTTTTCACTTCTCGATTGATGTTAATGGCTGATCTTCTGGAGACTTATTTGTTCGTAATTAACATTTAATTAAAATAATTTTTAATTAGTAGTTTAGACATTCTAAAACTTTGAGATAATTTTATTTTCCTGTAACCAAGGACCAGGAACATCAATTTTCTATCTATAATCACAATAATAGCTTTATTTCTACGCAAGTTGGCACACTAATTTTTTTATCTATAAAATGTCACAGTAACGTCTCTGTCTATGAGGTGTAATAATAACAACAGTAATAATTAATATCATCATCATCGAGTGACTTCTCCGCCATGAAGGTTGGCTACCATGGATCACCATTCTACTCTGTTCTTTGCTTTGATGGTGCAGGCTGTCATAGATTGACTTGTCCATCTTTTGATGATACTCGTCCATGTTAGTCTTGGTCTGCCTCTGCCTCTTTTACCTTGTATTATGCCCTTCCAATATTACTTTTAGTAGGCTGTTGTGTCTTTTAACATGCCCCACAAATTTCATTTGTCTTGTCTTAATTGTATTTAGTAGTTCTCTTTTTATTTTCAGTTGTTTTAAAATGTCATCGTTTGTTTAATACATATTAATTAATGTTAATGCATAATAATTAATATAAGTAATGATTAATGATAATGCAGTTTCTCTTTTTAGCCCGGCGTATTCTTAATTAACGGGGTGGGGGTGAAATAATACTCCAAAGATCAATTGTGCAAGGAAGCTAATAATATGCACCCAAAAGACATAAACTAAAGACAAATGACCTAAATTATTACCACACAGAAATTTATTTCAAATAGAAATGTTTAAAAAGTGCAGAAAGAATAAATATTTATCATCATCATCAAGTACCGGGCCTACTGGCATAGGTGATCATGTCTCTCCACAACTTTCAATCTCGGCCGCTATTTATCATTTCTGTTGTTGACCTTTTGCCAAGCCATTCTCTTAAGCTGTCTGTTATTTTTCTCTTTGCTTCCCTCTATCTCTTCGTTCCTCAATTTTTCCAGCTGTTACAATATATTCCAGTTGTTCTCTTCTCATTACATGGCCAAAAAAGATGATTGTTTCTTCCTAATATTGGAAATTAGCTCTCTTTTTGCTTTGACCTCTCTCAGAACATCTTCATTACTCTTCTTAGCTGTCCATGGTATTCTCAACATTCTTCTGTAAAACCACATTTCTAAAGACTCACGTGATTTTCTTGTCTGTTGTCCTATTGTCCATGATTCGCATCCACATGTTAAGACTGGCTCTACATAACATTTAACAACTCTTTTTTTTTTAATCTTTATTTTGCTTACAGTAGCTTGATGACGATCGAGTATCACCTGCAGCACATGATGTTCCCTACCGAAGGAGGGTTTTCCATTGGAATCCCCCTTAACGTTGTTGTCGTTATTTCTATTGTTGTGGCGATTCATGATTGTACAAAGAAATTACGACGGTGGTTTTCTGTTGCCTTCCGTCGGTTTGTTTACGGTTGGCTCCGCTAGCCTTTGACTAAAAAGTCTCACCCACAAGGCAGTGGGGGTTGTTTTACTTCGGGGTATCCTCCCTTAGCCTTTTACTCTCCCGAGCTTACCTGCAAGGCAGCAGGAATATATATATATATATATAAATATTTATACTCGTACTAAACTCACCAATGGCTTAAAAAAATAGCCAAAAGGGAAAACAAAAACAGAAATAACTGCTGCTGTGAACATTGCTTCAGAAATAAGGTTAGCAACAATCATGTTTGACTAATTCAGTCTGTTTTTAATCACTGAATCGATACATGATCGAATTGTGATATTCAACTCAAGTCTGTCACAATATCCTGTGCTGGTAGATGGAATTAACAATGTGAATATGCCATTTTAGTTAATTGCTGATAACACTATATCATTGTTCATTCTTTTACCATTGAGGCTGTCTTCTATTTCTTCACATCCTCTTATTTCCTATCGAATGTTGAGGAAGATTATGTTTTAAATTCCCTCACTTCACTGATCTCATGAACCATTGTCACTTGATGTTATTAATTACTTTACCACTCCTTGGTCTACCTCCAGCACCTCACCTCTCTTTCTCTCTGTATATATATATATCAGTGGCGTATACTGGTTTTGGGGTCTGGGCTACCGCTGACATAATAAATAAACACATACGTTATATTCAGTAGGCTAACATGAAGTAAGCGGCCATGAGAACTGGAAACCAATTGGGAATGTTTCAACAAATAAAACAGGGTGTTAGACAAGGTTGTGTGCTGTCACCAGATTTGTTTAATATTTATAGTGATATTATTTTAAGATCCATAAGGGGCATGCCTGGAATAACAATTGGAGGTCATAATATAACTAATCTAGGGTATGCTGATGATACAGTATTAATCGCTAAGAGTGGAAATGAGTTACAAGAAATGTTGGACACTGTAGTGAAGGAAAGCAAAAATAAAGGACTCAGCCTTAATAGGAAAAAGACAGAGGTGATGGTAACAACAAAGAAAAAAGACATCACCTCAGTGCAAAATAAAGACAAGTGGAACACTATTAAAACAGGTAAATGAATTTAAATATTTGGGAACTTTGTTAACCTCAGACGGAAGATGTACAAAAGAGGTGAGATGTTGAATGGTTCAGGCAAAAGCAGCTTTCCAAAAAATGAGGAAAATATGCAATCCATTTTTGACAATAGAAACAAGAAAAAGAGTTCTTAAATGTTACGTAGAGCCAGTCTTAACATACGGATGCGAATCATGGACAATAGGAAAACAGACAAGAAAATCACTGGAGTCTGTAGAAATGTGGTTTTACAGAAGAATGTTGAGAATACCATGGACAGCTAAGAAGAGTAATGAAGAGGTTCTGAGAAAGGTCAAAGCAAAAAGAGAGCTAATTTCCAATATTAGAAAGAGACAATCATCTTTTTTTGGCCATGTAATGAGAAGAGAACAACTTGAATATATTGTAACAACTGGAAAAATTAAGGGACGAAGAGATAGAGGGAAGCAAAGAGAAAAAATAACAGACAGCTTAAGAGAATGGCTTGGCAGAAGGTCAACAACAGAAATGATAAATAGCGGCCGAGATCGAAAGTTGTGGAGAGACATGATCACCTACGCCACTAGGCCCGGTACTTGATGATAATGACGAACATGAAGTAATATTTGCTAATGACATCACTACATTTTAAATTACTTACTTATTTATATGTAAATTCCACCCGTCTTGTTTGGGACGAAAATGCCTCGATGACTTTGTCATTGAAAGTACTGTTGGGTTGGGTTCTAATTTTCTTAAGGAATGATTTCTCAAAGGACATTATTGCCTAACCAGTTAAGCGTTCTTGTGTTTGAGTTGAGCGACAACAAGATTTAATTCTCTTGATAATAAACTACAATTGCGTACAGTAAAAATAAAATCTTCTCATATTTTGTTTCTTGAAAGTTGAGATGCCTATGTGCCTAAAAAAAAATGTCGCATAACGTAGTTATAAGTAGGTAAGAAAGTTCCAGTAATCAGACATAATTTCACTTTGTAACGCTTCTAATTGGCTAGAGCTAAAAATAACACATGAAACCGCATTCTGTACAGGTGACGTCAGTTGTATTCTTTTCGCTGCCGTTTTTGAATTTCAATGTCGTTAATTTACTAGTGCCGATAGATGAGAAATGTACATCTAATCACTAGCGGTTTCAATCTACTATTGTAAAGTAGTTTCGGTTTCATTCACAAACGTTATAGTGGTCACAGGAAAACCTTGCTTTAATAAATCCAAACCAAAGTAAATAAATCATATTGGCCTACGAAATGTGCAATAAAATATTCGAAAATGTGTAATATAATTATTTTAAAAAATATAATAAATTATTTCCTTTTATAATTCGTTAATATGTTCAATGCTACCGGCGCTAGCTGCGGCAACATAGAGAATACGCCACTGATATATATATATATATATATATATATATATATATATATATATATATATATATATATATATCGTACTTATACACACTTTTTTCTGGCGGTAAGGGATGGTACACTGTCCATTGTTACTGGTACTATTGCTTTTCGATTCAGTCGCTGATTTTTTTTTTTTCAAAATTATATACTATTTGTCACCATTGGCTTATAAATTTGTGGTGAGTATTGGAACATTTTTTGCCTATAAAAAGTAATATACATATATAAGAGTAATTTATCAAAGCTTTGTGCTTAGCACGCCATTATGTGGATTCGAAACTTGGATTTTCTACCTACCTATGCTGGAAAGGAGCAAAGGTTACAATAAAAGCTTTTATGTGAGTTGCCTTCGTAAGATAATAAATAACAAATGTCAGGACAGTGTATACAATTGTAACAACTCGCAACGAGTCAAACTCTCATCCATCATGGCAACTCTTAGGAGGTTATTAAGGTGGTTGTGTTATGTGAGCAGAATGGACAACAATTGTATTCCCAAACAATTATTGTGTGATATGATAGTGTACGATGTGCAGTGAAGATCATTCGTCGAATACACTAAACTAATTATTGTATGGAGAACTTAGGGATGCAAAGTCACTAACGGGGCTCAACCAGTGCTGAGTTATGCAATAAGAATGTTTACAGGGCTTCCTTGAGAGCTCTCCATCAGCGAAAGAAACAGAAAATCTGGAATCGGACCCTGGCAAACAAAAGAAAAAAACGGCAAAGAAAAGTTAAAATCAGAAGACGAAAAGCGCAGGGGAAAGGTGATGAGGCCAGTTACCACAACTGCATCTTATTTATTCTACGATCGGATTTGCCTATCCAATATTGACAGATTCCGTCACGACAGAAGTTTAATTAAATATTACCTAGCACATAAGACTATTAGAACCAAATCAATGACACCTCTTGATTGATAGCTACGACGAACCGTCTGTCAAAATATCAAAGACCAAATATATGTATAGGCCTATGTTATACATACTCGCGCTTTCACACAAAAGTGAAAAACAAAATTACCAATCACGAGAACAGAGCTTAGGATTTACAGTAAAATGTATCATTCACTCTCACTTATGCACGCAAGAGCTGCAAAACAACTAAACAAATTGAAAATAAATTTGATGCAGGTAAAACGAATGGCTCAGGAATATACTTTATATACCATGACATGAATTCAATACTGATGTAGAAATATAAGAAATGAAAGTGTCATGTACAGGTTATGTGATGAGAAGAGATAACAAAACACCCATAAAGTCACAAATGAAGCTCGCAAATGGTCAACATAGGTAAAAGAGAAATAGGCCGAGCTAGACACAAATTAAGAACGCTGCGGCTTGAGGCAAGAACAACGAGCATCAGCTCCCTTGCCGAAATCAGTAATTCGCCAAGAAAGAGATGTCTCTCTCTCTCTCTGCGATCAAGACTCAATCAGAGTAGGATTCCAGACTCTCTCATGAAGTCAGCTGTCTGTTTAAGCGAATCGATTGTCCCATATAGTTTCTCTTCCAGTAAGGTGGGCGTGGACCACGTCGCTCTTCTCAGGTCTGTGTACTGGGGGCAATCCTGTAGAACATGTTTTGTAGTCATATTGTCCAGTGTACAGTGCCATAGGCTGGTTGCACCTATTTTGAATTTGGTGAACATGTGATTTCTCATTCTATTGTGGCCAGTGCGTAGGCGAAGTATGATGACTTGATCCCTCCTTGATAGTTGGTGGTATCCGTCACTCTCGTTATGCTTTGGGTGTTCTCGTTTCCATTTTTCATGGAACTGACCCTTGAGGATGGATTTGGCTTCATCATAACTGAGTTGATGGTTCTCTTGTAGTAATTTCCCTCCCTCTTTAGCTAATTTGTCTGCGCGTTCGTTCCCGTGTATATTACAGTGTGATGGTATCCACTGAATGACTACTCTTTAGAAGTTATTGCATAGTTGGTCTAGGGTTGTTCTCAAGTCATATAGTTCATTGTTCTTGGGGCTTTTAAGAGCTGATAGTACTGACAGTGCATCATTCAGAATCACCAATTTATTGTGCATGTTATTTTTGTGTTGAGTAGCCAGTGTTGCAGCATCTCTGGTGGCCTCAGTTTCTGCTTTAAAGTTGTTTGAGAATTTTCCAGTAGCTATTGACTTGGTAATCTCGTCCTGATTATTCAGCGTCAAGAACACAAACACACTCCCCCCCCCCCCTTCCATTTCTGGTGGCATTTGTAGCAGAGCCATCTGTGTATATGTGGGACCAAGAGTCCTGTGGGTAAGTATCGTGTATGTGTTTTTCTGCTACGTGTTTTCTTTCTGTGTCTGATTGGGTGCCTTTTTTCATGATTCCTGTTATATTTTAACCTTAAGTTCTGGTATTTTATGCTTTCCATGAGGAGACATATCAGATGGGCCCAAGATTTTCGATATTGTTTGGGAAAGTACTGGGTCTCCAATAGATAGTTCATTGGCAATTGCAGCGAAGTTGCTCCTCTTTAGTCGTACAATTCCGGAACAGTTATTCTTTGGAGCATGGGGTGGCTAAGGAGCCTTCTATATTTCTCCGCTTGTTGCAATACTTTAGTGACCCGTCTGTTGTCTAAGGGTTGTAAACCTGTTACTGTTTCTAGAGTTTTGATAGGTGTAGATTTCATAGCACCAGTGTTGATACGGGCAGCTTGGTTCTGTGTTCTGTTAATTTTGCTACGGTGTGATTTGGAAGCCATAGCCCAGGCTGTGACATCATACTCTAGAACTGGTCTGACTCTTCCTGCGTATCTATCTATCTATTGTCCTTTCGAGCCGAAGACGGCACATAGGGCAGAACTACAATCTTATAAACAGAAACCTTGCGTGACAAAATGGCACATATTGCAGAGATCACTGCTTCTAAAAATCTATGGTTCTGTTTCCATAACAATGCTTTTTACAATGACAGCTGGTCAAGCCATCGATCAATCTCCTTAGTCGCCTCTTACGACATGCCTGGAAGGTCACAGTGTCACTATTCTTTATTTCCCACATAATGAGGCCCCGGTAGCACACGGGAGTATTTTTGGAGCGGGAGCATTTGAAATAAAATATATATTCCTGCGTCTAGTCTTTTCAAAATATTGCTGTCTGCAACCCAGTCCGTTCCTGCCAATTTCTTCATAATATGTGTTCGTTTTCTGGCTTTTTTCCTTGCTCTGTCTATCTGATTTTTCCAAGTCATTCTGTGATTCATGGTGACGCCAAGATATGTTGAAAGGGATGTGGAACTAGAGATTCAATGAGAGTCCCTTGCAAAGCCTAATGCTTAATAGCAAAGACAGACACGCGCGCGCATGCACCCACTGTACAGTACAACTATAAACATTTTAAAAATATAGTTTTCACTTCAAACCTTTATTGACAGGTGTGGTCTAATCCTAAACTAGACGACATGGCCAAAGTTGAATGGGTCATGCAAAAAAAAGAAGGAACACTTCCCAGGACCATATACAAAACTCACTCACAGTCCATTTTATTTACAGGCGGTTTGCAGTTAAAAGCTGGTTCTATGCCGATTCTTTTTATTATAGTCTCTGACTCTTTCATAATTGTATTACTCCTAGTGGTTTCAAACATATCAATTATGTGGGGACTATCATCAATCATAATGTAGTAACAGAGATTAATATATTTAAATAATTTTGGTAGCGCATGATCTGTATTTTTCTAAAACCTTCTTGTTCATCACTGATCCTGTGCTGATCAAATAACTACCCCACACATAATAGTTGAGCAAAGTTTGGAACTACAGTCCCCACTTTATATCGGATTCATAAATTACAAAAATGCATTTGATAGCTTAGACAGAGGAATTCTTTGGAAGTTGCTGAATCATTATGGAATCCCCATTAAGTTGATTAACCTGATAAGAACAATGTATGAAGGAATGAAAAATTGTGTTGTGCACGAAGGGCAGCTTACAATAGCATTTTAAATAAAAACCTGAGTAAGGCACGGATGCATTCTATATCCATTCCTCTTTCTACTGGACATAGATTGGATTATGAAAATAACTCAGAACAACAGAAATGGAATCCAGTGGTCACTGACCAGGCAGCTTAATAACTGAGACTGCTGATGACATAGCTCTCCTATTACATAATCATCAACAGATGCAAGATAAAATTAGCATAATTGATGAGAGATCACAACAGCTGAAAATAAATAGAGATAAGATCAAAATTATGAGAATTAATGCAGTTTGCAATAACCAAATAATACAGGAGAAATACCTCTACTAGATATACAATCTTACATATATCTGGGCAGTAATATAGACAAAGAAGGAGGAAAAGAGAATGATACCCAAATAAGGATATCAAAAGCAAGAGAAGTATTCGTTGCACTGGGAAACATATAGAAGCCCAAAGAAATTAGGTTAAATACAAAAAATTAAAATTTTCAACTCCAATGTTAAGTAAGTATTATTATATGGCTGTGAAACATGGAGAACAACACAAATGACTATCATGAAGATACAGACCTTCATTATTGGATGCTTACACAGAATAAGAGGATGGAAATGGCACAGGACAAAATCACTAACATAGAATTATGGAAATGTCCCATTCAAATGATAAAAGATACAATGCGTGTCCCTTACAGGTGGAATATATTGTAACAACTGGGAAAATTGAGGGACGAAGAGATAAAGGCAAGCAAAGAGAAAAGATACCAGACAGCTTAAGAGAATTGATTGGCATTAGGTCAACATCAGAAATGATGATTAATTGTCGCGATCGAAAGTTGTGGAGAGACATGATAACCTACGCCAGCAGGCTTGGTACTTGATGATGATGATGATGACCAGTCAAATACCAGTGGATAAAGAGATACAGCGAAGATGATGGCGCCAGATAGGACACAAACTGCAGATGCCAATTGAAAGTATTACACAACAGGCCCTTTTTTGGAATCCCGAAGGGAAAAGACTAAGAGGAAGACCAAAATATTCTTGGAGAAGACAGATGGAAGCAGAGATGAAGATGATGGGGAAAACATGGAATGATCTTAGCAGAATGGCAAGAAACAGAATGGCTTGGAAAGTGTTTTTTGAAGACCTCCACAGGGAGCTGAAAGGTAGAAGAAGAAGAATTTTGGTAGGCCTACTATCCTGTTTTAGGAAGTCAAATATTAAAAGTCAGTAGGGCAATTGAAAGGTTGGTAATAACTCAAAATTGCAAATAATTGCAAATAATTAAAATTAAATAATTAAGATATTTAAAAGTAATTTAATATAGGCCAACTCGTTTCACCATCTAACTAGCTTCTTAAGATTCATCATTTTTATATCAGCTCTATTTGTAATTAGGATTAAGCATCTTCCTTTCAGTACTTTGAAAAAAAAAAGTGTTTACTCTAAAATTAATTTTTAAATTTTTATTCATCTGTTTTTACATATAAGTTTTTGTTAATGAAATAAATTACTAATGTCTTCAGTCTTAGTCAATTATTGAGCATTATATAAAATTGTAAACATTTTACATGGCTTTGAATCAGTAAAATATAATAGTATAAGAAGATTTTATTAAAAAATTCATATTTTGTTATAGATTTAGAACAACAAGACTTCACAAAACATGTATTTTCTTCCCTCTAGATAAATGAACAAGCTAGAAAATATTCAATCATATTTTATTTCTTGCAAAAATCATCACAACTTAGTTTCCCTTCTGAAATTCTTATTCACATTCAAACACAAGGGGTACCAAATTTGCAACATTCTCCACATTTGACTCTTTACTTACTTTCTTTTCATAACTACTCATGTTGTAGTCCTATTTTGACTTCTTCTTCCTTCAACTAATAAAATAGTCAGGGGCCAACACTTAGGGTCTAGTAAGACAGCAACAAAATCTCCTCTACTCCCCACAATGTGACAATCTTCACACAAATTTTACCCACATTTGCATCTCTGGCTCCACAGTTCATTGCCAAATTGTCCTTAGCCTGCCTCTCTTTTGTCATCTTTTACAAAACTACAAACTGGCAGACTTTGTCATGGAGCTGCCTAACCAGAACTAGAGCCTATCTGTTCTCATTGTTTGAATTTCCTCTTGATAGCACCACTAGGATGTTGTTGTTGTTGTTTAGCCAAAAATTGATAATTTTTCTTCCCTCAGGCAGGTTTACATAAATGATGGTAAACTTAATGTTTCCAGTTCTGTTATACTCCCCAGCATTCACATCCACACTAAAGCACACAGTTCTAATTTATTCCTTGTTTATCATGCCGTACACGGAGGGTCTCTGAATATTGTTTAGATTAATGAAGGTTATTCAGGTTTTGTTCACACATCAGTAGTTGATATCGCTACCTGGTTCATTCAGCTCATTTTAACACTCTTTCCAGGTGTGTAGATTTGCTCCTGCTAGCTCATGGTTCACTATTCTGTTTTTTTTCTTAAATTAAGCATCATGTCAATTTGTGTGATGTTAAAGTAGCTCTACATATGACAATACATGAATGATATGAGTAAATATTTACTTTGACAAATGTATATCAGTGCTCTTTAAACTTTCAGAGCTGATAAAATAAGTGTATTTTTTATTGTGAACACAATGGATGTTGAAAGTATTTGTATGACAGATACTCACTGAATTATAATTCTTTAACACATATTAGATATAGACTGAAACAAGCCTCACTGAAGATTTAATCAATTTGGAAAGAAAAGACTGTTCCAGGCATTAAACTATACTTATACTACGTATGTTCAAATATAACAGTGACATAAAAGTAACAAACAATTATATATATTTTAACCTAAAAATCACTTTTCTGCAAATGAACTTAAAATATGCAGTCACAAGACATAAATTAGACAAATTACCCAAATGAGAATCACACAAATTTATTATAAATGGAAAAGCACAACTTCTTCATTTTCATTTTCCTTTTTTTTAAAAAAAAAACCATGGGAAGAAAAAGAATCTTATTCACTTATTCAGACTCACAAATTACAGCAGAAGTGAGTAAAAGTTGTTAAAACTATGGGCTACTCACAAAAAAAAAATGACATTATGTCTCATTTTATATTGTAAATTATTGTTGTATTTCATTCCTGTTTTTTTTTAATTCAATAAAGAAAGTGATAAAATAAAGTTTATAATCAACACAACAGTTGATTAATAAAAATTAGAGTCTTCCTATCTTATGTCCACAGCCAATTTTATATGAATATGATATGTCAATGCTTGCTTGTTTTCCATAGTAAATGTTTACAAAATGAAACTCATTAAAAAATTACAGAAACATTCATTCAAGTACTTTGTTCATGTTCATCAAAAGTCTTGTAAGAAAGTTTATTTACAATATGTAAGTATAGAGAAAAAAAAAAACTTACAAGCATGTTAACATATATTGTCACCAACACTTAACAACAGTTCATAAAGCTGGTCCCTGGTGCACAAACCACCAGAAACAAGGTTAAATTGCCAACATTTAACAATTCAAAGGAAGTACACATTACATAAAAAAAAAATGTATTTAACAAATTATTTTTTTTCCTTAAGAAAAAAAACCAAGTTATGGAAGAATACTGTTTCTGTGATCAGTAGTAATGATGTGGTATTTACAGAAAATGTAATGCAAACATTGAAAAAATTTTAATCACTTTAAGTTTGTTTCTATACATCTTATGTGGAAAGTAGTTTTACCGCTAAATGTACATATTTATAAGTAATTAACAATATTGTGATCTCAACAATGGCATTGTTAAAAATGACTTTCAGCAATAATTAAACTTAATCTGTCATCCACTCAGCATTAACCTTTACTCTAATTTTTTTTCTGCCTCTCTTTAAATAATATTCAAGGTCCATCAAAGTCCACTTCGTAATTTTAGTGTAAAATTATTATTTTCTCTACAGTAGTCTCAATTTTGCGAAATGAAAAGCAAAATAAAGGTGCTCTTCATGTCTTCCTAGGTGTATGAGAGTATGGTGTTAGTGACAATATTTTTCCATGACCACTGCACATTTTTAGGTAATGTGGTTGCTATCACACAAGGCCATCTTTACTTCTAAGAAAAATCTCTGGTACACATTTTAGAGGCTGGGTTAACTCTGGAGCCTTGTTGGCTTGAAAAGAATCTGCCACTTCTGGGAATCGAACCCAGAACTTAGTAACTTAACTGTTGAACCATTATTCTCACTACAACAGCCTCCACTTTATGACTTAAGTGTTGGATTATTATTCTCATTATAACAGCCTCCACTTTATGACTTAAGTGTTGGATTATTATTCTCATTATAACAGCCTCCACTTTGTAACTTAAGTGCTGAAGTATTGTTCTCACTATAACAGCCTCCACTTTATTGCTTTGGTAGTGAATTATTATGATGAATGTTGTGGAGAGACATGGTCACCTACACCAGCAGGTATGGTACTTGATAATGATGATCATGATCACTACAACAGTAATACATTGCCAGCATTTAAAAATAAAATAGCTGTGTTGTAACCTACATTTTAACAATAAAACTAAATCCACAACTCTTCATTTCTGTTTCAACAAACAGGAGTGACTAATGTAAATGAATACTTAAAGTACAACACACTGAGGAATTGTAGATTTAGAGACCACATGAGCAACGAACAAAAGTAGAAGGCAAATGATAAACTGTAAAAACACTGTTTATGATATCGTTACAGAGTGATGTGTTTCAAAGTATCAAGCAGAATACTAATTTGAGAACTAGCAAACAGAAATTATATATTTGTAAAGCAATGTATCCTGGACCCGAACACCCATGTATCCTGGCATTAAACTTTAAAGGCTCAGCCTCAAGAAGCATATAGAAGACTGTAAAAGAAGACTCTAATTTAACTACAATTTGTTATAAGGCTTTCCAGCTCAGCATGGAAATGAGATAAAGAGCTTCTGAGAGGCTTGCATCTTCATTATGCACACTACATTGGAATAAAACATTTCAATTAGGAAACCTATACAAGAACAATTTTATAATTCCTGGACAATCTGTAAAACAATGGGAGCCAATATCAATTGCTGCATGTGAAACATTCAAATATGAAGAACTCTTAAAGATGCAATATAATACAGCTGCCATGAAAGGAGTAAAAGAGTGGACAGACTATCCCAATTCTTGCAGAAAACGAAAACTGGCAACAAAAGGCAAGAATGAAACAAAGGTCAGTCTTCCATTGTAAAAATGATAACTTCATTCAGGCTGGAAAAGAAGTACAGACGGTAGAAAGAATTACAGCACCACATTCAACTCTAAAAAAGTCTGAAACTGTGATGGAGTTGGCAGAAAATAAAACTATAAGCTTCATGACTTATTCTATAAAAATGTATTTTGCCTCCAGAGTTTTAAAATGGTGGCTATTATAAAGCCCAAATATTCCATGATCTTAATCATTTTTATCATGAGTACATGCCAAGAAGTAAGAACAAATTAAGCAACAACAATATTGTCATTCAAATACAATGAGAAGATAAACAAATGAGCGAGATCAGAACAAGAATAACAACAGTCATAAACATTGATAATTCTGCACAATCTAACAGCAATGGAGCAAAAAAGCTTGCAAGAATTGAAAGAAAGTTAAAGGAAATTCTGAAGAAAGATTTTAGACCTCAATAAAAAGAACTTCATAAAATAATGTGGCATATTTGGAATAAACAACAAATGATCATTTCTTACCATTGAAAAATGTATCAATCTCTAAACAGGTTCCAACTACAGCACAATCAAGAATTCCGGCTGTGTTCACTTGTTTGTAGTATAGTGATCATCAATTAATGAGTATCCAGAACTTAGTGGGTGTTAGAAAAATATTCCCTTCTCCAAGGATAAATTAACTCCATATGAGGGCAAAATAACAACTCACAATCATTGTAGATGCAACAGAATAACATTTGATAAAAGGTCATGTTTCCATTGACTTCTGGAACTGCTGATATTGACCTATAAAATAATTCTTTTAGCCATAACAACAATAAATACAGAGTGGGGTGCTAAATGTGTTTAGCTTATTTAGTTCGGTCTGAAAAATGTTAACATCACACGTTATGTTATTTTAGAATCATCATCACTGTAAACCAGACACATCATAGGAAATAACTCATTATAAGAGTCTATTAATCAATACAATGCTGTTATATAGAATTATATCATTAAAAAATGTTAAATTTTTATAATATGTGCAATAGTAAGATACCTTCTTTATTCACAAACTCCTAGGGTTATTTTAGTTAGTTTTTAACCAGTAACATTTCTGAACATAAAATTCACAATTTTTTTCTGTGCAGTTTTGAAGTAATCAGTTTCTTTTTTTTTTTTTTCATAATTATACAATTTACTGTTGTTATCTGTTTGTTATGTTTGCAATTCTTTTATGACTGTTACATATAATATAATTTTAACTTAATGTAAAATACACTATGACTACATTATAACCATTCAATTTATTGTTTATATTTCATTGGAATTCTGTCACTCAAAAATATGAGTGATTTTCTTTTTATGAGCTTTTTATCCCCTTTTGTAGTGAGATATCTAGCACAATCTGATAAGAGTGAAAAGCAGGAGGTCCTGTGTGCACTTTGCACATTTTAAAGAACTCTTAGCAGTTGAAAAATAAAAAGGATTGGGCCATAAATAGCCGCTGCCTAAACAAAACTGATAGAAAATACCTACTCAATATGTCAAAACTTTTAACGTTAAAAAATAATGAGAGTATCTCTGAAGTCAGAGAATATCTGTCTGTATTGTTAGTGACACCTGAGCACACAGCTGCCAGTGTACATAGGAGAAACAAAATTGATATTCATGTTAAATTAGTCCTGTGGGACTTTTCTAGAGATAAACGGCTGATGAAAAAGAAACAAATTATCCACACAAATTTCAGACAAATAAAATTTACTACCATTTTCGAACAGTACATAACTTCATTTTTTGTGTGCGATCTCATAGTTGCATGTTTCTAATATTGTTACTAATGCTACAATTATCTATAAAGCTTACAATTCTTAGGATGCAATTGCAGTATTTTTTTCCATGCATTTAATTGCATTATTTATTTGTAGCAAAAAAAGAAATAAAAAAAAACATCAAAGTTATTTTGAAGGGAAATTATCAATAAATTGCCATAATCCCTGCCTTTTTAAAATTAAGATAAAATATTTCGCAGTAGCCAGTGATGTCAGCTTTTAAAATTTTAATATTTTGCAAAATATACAAAATAACCTTAGACTGAACAGGATCCTGCAATTAAAATATTTTACAGCATTAAGATACAGAAAGACTAATATATTAAACAATGTGAGACATAAGAAAGAACACCTGATATAACAACAGCCATGCAAGAGAGAGAGAAAAAAAAGATAATGCTGGGAGAAATAGGTGAAACAATGATAAAAAATAACATGAACCTTTCCATTTGTACTTTACAGAATTCTCCCATCAAAATATGGTTGTTCTGAACTGACAAAAAGATATCACACAATCAATTTAGCATAAATGCTGATGTTTAAAAATAAGAGTGACCAGTTAGTTAATAAAATAATAAAGTAATAATTGACTTATATGCTGTATGAATAACATAAGTGAATTATATAGCCAAGATATGGAATTATTGTTAGCACATTGTTATGAACTATTGATGTAGCATTTAACCCTTTCTGAACTATTGCCTGGGGGTTGTTACTGTTCTATTTTTATCAACATTCTCAATAAATTGAATGTTTTTTTTAAATATTACGAAATAACCACATTTTATGTATCTAATCTTTTGTTGTACAATAGTGCACAAGTCTAAACACAATATGCTATCTTTCATACTAATATTATCAGATGCTAAAATTATGTTAATTGTTCATATTATTAATAATTTGTTATAAAAATAACATACAAGTAAATAACTTACAAATGCACTATTTAATGATAGTTGCAGTTCATTTATAGAGTTACATATGTACTAAACAAATTTCCATTTGATAATGAAGCAGACTTACTTCTTAAAAAGTCCATATTATTTAAAAATATATCTATAATTTTTATTGTCAATAAAGTGCAAAATAAAATTAGAAAAATTTATTTAAAAAAAAAAATCCAATATCCCAAATTGAAAATCTGTGAATGTGATTTGGTAGCCAAAATTTATTGTGTTTGTTTTGCAATGCTATCAGGTCATCAACTGCATCTTTGAAGCTCACAAAATTGTATTACAGATTGGTGGGTATTTGTACTTTACAAAAGAAAAATATATTTTAAAATACAGAAATATGTTATTAAACTGTACCAAGTATGAAGTCAAATTGTGCCAAGTATGAAATCAAACTATACTACAATTAATAACATACCCAAATATTTCGCATTAATATGTTGAGTAAGCAGTAAATATTTGTTGGTTTCTGAAAACATAAATCTAAACTGTAAAAAGGTTCTAATATAGAAATTTTATTTCAGTATATAAAATCCAATATAATCTAGACCCAAAAAAATCAAAATAACTAATCCTAGACTAGAACTAAATGTTAAACACCAAGAACAACCTTTAGAAATTGTACAGCAATTCAGATATTAAGGATTAGTCATTTACATAATTGGCTTTAAAATAAAAATCAACACTAAAATAGTGCAGATAAGAACTGCACTAAAAAGGCTAAAAAGAATTTAGCAAAACATAGAAGCCATCCTATGATCAGATTACTTATTCTTTTATGCCTGAAAAACATGAATTCTAAATGAAGAATTAGAAAGGAAAGTACAAGCCTTGCAAAAGAGGTGTTGATGTCAAATATGTTGCATCTTGTATATAGGCAATATTAGAAATTAGATATCTAAAAATTATCATTAACAATATAAAACCATATAAAGAGCTTCATACACCAATGCAGTAAAGCAAAAGAAGTTTTCTCTGTCCAGGCATATCATCAAGCAGCATATACCAAAGATCATCTTATAGAGAACGTTGAAAGGTAATGGGTAGAGTGACAAAGATGGAAATGTAATGAAGACTAGACAGGGAAAACATTAAACAAACTCAGATATCGGTACACCAAAGAAAGAATGGGGAGTCAATGTGAACAACACTTGTCATCCAATAAAGAATCATGCTTTCAATAAGTTGCTCTTGTTGAAGATCATAAGCACTTATTTTAACCTCACTATCAAACCTTTATTTTTCCCATCCTCTAAGTTTCGAAACTGGAAAAAAAACCAACTTCACATGTTTATGCTGGTTTTTTTCACTATAAAATTCATAGAGGAAAGAAAACATATACCATTAAACGGGTAAGTCTGTTGTCATTCTGTTTAAAACATTTAGGAATTTCTGACAAGACACCATGACTTTATTAATGTCATTTCTCTCACCTCACTTCTTTTAATACAATTTGATTTATTACTTTGCCTTAGATAAATAAAAGATTTACTTATTCATTAAGCCTTGAAAATGAAAATAATAATGACAACATTTAGAACATGTACCAAAGATTTTAAATTTCTTGTTAAAGCTTGACACAGAAGAAGAAGAAGAAAGCCATTCATTCCTGAAAAAAAAAAACAGTCAAAAGTATCAGTGTTGACAATCACAGATAAAGAGTCCAGTTATTGCCCAGTCAGAATATTACTTCTAAATGCAGTAAAGTCATCCAAGTGAAAAATAGTGAATGAAAAAAATGCATCATGTGAAGGAGTGTGCATGCACATTGTTGACCTAAATTAGTGCAGATGAGAACCAAATCATTTGAAGAGCTGACATACCATTTAACTGACATTTAACTAATTTCTCATTCTTATGATTGTCATATCCTCAACAAATGTTTCACTTCTTTGCAATATAGTTTTTTTGGCAAAAGAATTTCATTTTAATTTTTAAATCTCATTATAAATTATTACTTCCCTCATTGATGTAAATTGAAGGATTCTATTTCCACTAGCAAAAAAAAAAAAAATACATTGTTCAGTGACTTTAATTAGATCTTGTTCTTTACATTTATTTATTTTTTAAAATTTTAATTGTTTTTCCCCCATTAACATATTATATAAATAGTATTAATGAATGAAAATATTTTATGTTTCAATAACTATCAATATTCACTTTTAATGCTTTTAGTTACTAATTATAAAAATACAGCAGCCAATGACTAGTTTAATATCATCTCACTTTATTGTTGATATCAGAACACACAATATATTTGATCAATAACAAAATATGAAATATGTGCAAACATCCTTCTGCATCAATTAAACATCTACAATATATCAGCTTAAAGAAAGATAAGCCACACCTCATGATAAGTGTTCTAATAAAGAGGGTTATAAATAAACAAACACAACAGTTAAAATAAATATCATGGGGATTAGGGAAATTCTACAAGAATGACAATTCAGGTGAAATTAAATTTATGGAGGTAAGTGAGAAGTTGAATAGCGATGTTTGGAAAACCTTTGACTCAGTATGAATAAAAAGTGTCACTACAGCCAGGCAAATTGAAACAGAAAATATACAAACAATAGGCTAGTGTTCCCCATAACTATTATTTTCACAAATAAATGATAAAAGCAATAATACATAATCTTTCTCACCATCTATCTAGCATGCAGCTGAAAGAAAGTAATTGAACATGTCAATTAATCAAAAATTAAGGTTAAATTAAATGCTGTAACAAATAAATAATCAAATCTTTGTCTAAGTTACAATAAAGATATGGATAATTTTTGAGTGATTCTAATTACTCTTGTTTTGCAAACAGTATTCTTAAGATAACTTGTAGTTTTAAACCTTTTTTTCACACTTTAAAATATTTTTCTAACTAAATAAGGTAATTTATTATTACTTAATATTTTATAAATACTTTTCTTATTAATAAACAAAATACATATACTTTAATATACAATGGAACCTGGTACTTTGAACGATCCTAGATTCAAAAGTTCAGAATTCAAAAGCTAGATTCAAGAGAATTTGTATCACAAATTTTAACAGTATTTCAACATATGAAATGTATATGTAAAAGAAAAAAAAAAAAGTAAAGAGCCCCGCATGCCAAGTGGCATATAGGGAATATGGTATTAATGATCATAAATTTTACAGACCTTTAGCACATGATTTTTGGGGTAATGTGGTTGGTATTACGCCCGAAATGCATATGTGGTGTAATGAAAAATTATCATCTGTAAATACATCCTGCTTATGTTAGGGTCATGTTTTTTTCGGTGTTTTTTTGCTTTATTTTCAATGCATGTGATTATCAATAAAGACTATCTATTTAAAAAATGACTTAGCTGAAAAACGGGAGGAAGGAGAAGTGGGAGTTAAGTGGCCTCATAAAGGGACTAGGACAATAAATGAGGGTAACCAGGGCGGGGAAACCAGTGAAGTCCCGAGAAGAGGACAAGTAGCAAGGCAAGAAGTTAAGGAGGACCAAAGAAAAAATGAATCAAAAGACAATGTAGTGAACTGGGAGATGAATTAGAGAGATAGTGTGCTCACAACGGATGGGTTGGAAGTGGATGAATAGAGAAGTAGATTCAAAGAGGGGGGAGAGGGTGGGTTAAAAAAAAAGGGAGAGAAGTAGTGACCAAGAAGTAGGGAGAGTGAAGAAATATACACCAGAGGAGGGGATATGGAGAGGAAAAATAAGAAACAGGTATGTATAAAGTGGATAGGAGGAGAGGTTGTAGACCAGAAGTGGATAGATAGAGAAGGAGTCTGTAAGAAGTAGAGTAATAGAGGAGTGGTGTGCAGGACGTTAGTACATAGAGAGGTAGAGAAGTACCAGAGGAGGAGATATAGAGAGGAAGAATAAGAAACAGGTATGTATAATATAAAGTAGATAGGAGGAGAGGCGGTGGGCCAGAAGTGGATAGATAGTGAAGGAGTCTGTAAGGAGTAGATGTAATAGAGGAGTGGTGTGTAGGAAGTTAGTACATAGAGAGCAGAGAATTTGGAAAATAGTGAACTGAGGTGGATACAAAGAGAGGCTAAGAGGCAGAAGATCAAGAAAATTAATATCAAAAGTAAATTTTTTTGGTGTGTGCTGAAGGTCTATAAAAGTAAAATATGGACAATAGCACTATATTCCCACAGGTGTGATGGGGCTCTTTTCTTCTCTTATGGGAAGGGATTCACCTTCTAAACAGTCACATTTCTCCGCCTCTCCACTAGTCACAAGGGACATCACTCCTTACTAAATTACAGTGACTGCAGTTTTCATTTTTATATATAGAATTAATGTAATTTATTTACTGCTTTAATGTTTTCATTTATTATTTAGGACATTTAATCATGTTATCTTTACCTAAAACTATATGCATTCGCTGTTTAAGTGTAAAAATATATGTAGCTATTGTATAAGGCCTGGAAGAGATTAATTACAGAGCAGATTTATTTCTAATGAAAAAAAAAACTAATATTTACAAATTAAATTCAAAGTACAAGACGCCATTGTAATACAGTAATATAATATAATAAATTACACAAAGTAATATAATATTAATGCAGTATTTCAGGAAGAAATATTTAAATGAATGCAGAAAACTTCTTACTAGTGAGAATATATGATTATGAGTTACTTTTTTTTACATACAGACTAACAATAGCTCTGATGTATAATACATATATTCTGTTTTGCTTTGCTAATAGATTATCCAAAATTAAAAAAAAGTATATTTTTGTTTATGAATACCTCTAGCCTACAGAGCAGTGTATAAATTATGATCGAGAAAAAACAAATATTATATACATTTTTTAAAAGGGACTTAAATTGCTGTTTTTGTTTTTTATTTATTTTCTTAAATAAATTTTAAAAAACCCCGCAGACTTGACAAGATGAAAAGCATACAAAATATAAAAACAGTGTATAACCCTTGTTGTCAAGAAGACCACACTAAAAGGTAATTGTAAACAAATACTGTCTTATCCTTTAGAAAGACTTCACACCAAAGAAGACAATATGAATGAATTTTGTTAAAATTTAATTTTGGCATAAATATTTATTGCATTTTTATTTTAATGAAAAAAAGTTTATCTTCAATGCAATTATTTTTTTTTGGGTTTCTGTTTACAAATCACAAACTTTATCATCTTTGATGAAAATATTAACAAGGGTTTTTACTAATAGAATATATATATATATATATATATATATATATATATACATACACGTATGTATACAAATTGTAATACAGGCATCTGATACAACAGTTTTACATATACTTTAAAATATAAACAAAATATCAAAACAAGATTATGTACAGAACAAAAATTATTCATATTTACATTTGAATGTACTTCCACATAATGTTTTTATTATTAAAGTACTATTAAATCTTTCACATAAAGCAGCCAAAGTGATTTATGCATTATAACACTACATTTGAAATAATACATTTTGAACGTTCTATTTTTTTGGCAAACAATTTATTCTTACCCGTTTTTTGATTTGTGTACATAACCATTATCTTATCCATAATAATATCATTGCAATAAAATTGCAACTTTATATATTAAAACCACTAATTATAAAAAATAAAACATAAAAAAACAAGAATTTAAAAAACAGCAGCAAGTATTTAAGAGTATAACTATGCACTACTTACAATAATAATAATGATATACAAGTAACGGTAATATTTAGAATTAACACAATAATTGAGAAAAATTCTTTTAAAAATAAATATATGATTACTATTAAGAAAAAAATAATAGCAGTAAAAAGTATTTATTTGATAATAAATGTAATAAATAACAGTATTAATAATAATAACACCAATAACAAAAATTAAATTGTGAAAAAAGTGTATTTTGATAAATACCTCATTAATTAGATGACACAGATGAAGTTATCACGAATGAAGTAAAAATTGAAATCTGTGTGCTGTAAATTGGTCTCCTGCTCACATAAGACTCTTTAAAGCTGTATTTTGCACATTTATCAAACACTCTGAGCTCCCCGTACACCCTGGCGGATTAATGACTGATAATAACACCATTCATTATGTTCCTACTATCATTCAAATATGTATGACATTTAGTATTCATTGAATACAGAATAATAAAAATAAACGGAAGTTTTCACTGTTCAATTTGAAGTATCATCTATGACTGAGAATAATTACAAGAACTTTCACAATTTTACTGGTTAAAATTCAGATTTATTTCAAGAAGTCTACATTTCCAAAATGAATGGTAAAAAAAACCTGATGGTGTAACTATTAGATGTAACTATGCAGATAGCATTAAAAATTCAACTATATCAAAGATTTAGATATTATGTTTAAGTGAATACTGCATTAGCAACAAAATGCAACGTTTTCACTGCTCACCAAACTTGTGCAAAGTCTGAACTATAAAAACTGTCGTTGAACATACATTTGTATAAAGCTGAAATATGTATGGCTTCAAAAAATCTTCCAGAAAATTCTTGAAAAAACATAGTAATTATAAGTTGATGCTCTGAATACTCAAACTCTTTAGGCAAAAGCAAACTCAAAGAAGTAATGCAGCAGATATGTGTCACTCTCAGAAAGGCAAAGGGTGGTTAACTATATCACTTAAGGTGTTATTTAGATTAGATATACTTTTTGATAGAGTACAATTTTAGGAAATTATGCAACAACATGATCTTAAACTTTTCATTTACTTCAAGCCTACAATTCTTTTGTTTGGCATCTCTTATGATGTCACTAAAAACAATAATGTCCACTTTCACAGAATATCATGAATATAACACAGTCCATAAAGAAAAGTTAGCAACAGTACATTTGCAGATTCTAAGTGTTATCTAAACTGATGAGTGTATGGTGCATTCTAAACTTATATTAGCCACTATTTATTTTCAAAGACTACATCATGATAAGTTTGTCACTTTTCAACTTTTCTATAAATAATCTCTCAGCAAGATAATATATCTTTTATCTGAGGCATTATAAATAGTGAGAAAGAGTATATATTTCTCCCAATTTTTTGTGGTTTGCTAAAAAACTAAATTGGAAGAATCCTTTTTGTAATCCACCATTTGATTATATGATAAAATTAAACAGCTCCTTTATACTTTATAGAACATTATCAACACTCTGTGTCTTTCAGCAAAGGTATATTTCCTGGTATAGGAGCAAATACAACAGTCTTTGTGTCTCGTCGTGGAAGTGGAAAATTCTCAGCAGAATTATTACTACTACTACCTCCACTTTTTGTGGAGTGGCTGTCTTCTTGATGGAGATTTGGTCTCATTCTCCCATTTACTCTTTTCCATACAGGAGATGAAGCTCCAGTCCGGTCAGCAGAATTAACTGAGCTTGATGAATAATGAAGCGGGTCTGTGCTTGAATACTGAAGCTTTGCTGAGCCACTCTGGCTCCCTGTCTGACTTGAGCAACTAAGATTAGAATTGGATGAGCAAGAGCTATTTTCCTTACTTTTATCTACAGTTGATGGTTCTAATGTTTCAGGGACAAATCCTCCTGATTCATCCATACTTGCTTCATTAAGATCACCAATAGTTTTGCTTCGAGTTCGAAAGCCTGCATCAATATCCACATCACTAAATTTGCTGTCTAAATCCATTGAGTGCCTCTCTGCATCTGATGCTTTTATACGTCGCTTGAGCAATGCCACCTGTGGGCTGGATATTGTATGAGGTGTGGATGGATATGATGAAGCAATGCCTGCTGCACTAACTACATTTCTAGACTCTGATGTAGGGATAGGAATGTGGGAGGTAGGAGATGAAGAACATGGTCTAGCATTAGAAGAATGAGAATGATGATGAGGATTGGAAGAAAAGGGAATGATCATCTTTCTTACACTTTCTCTGATGGTCTGCCTGATGACCTTCATAAAGTCAGATTTTGCTTCACTTGTGCTGCATGGGATTAAAATAAGAAAATTATTCAATTTATCTGAAATTTACATATGAAACTAAACAATCAGCAGTCAGTAATACATTACAATATTTTTTTAAGGCAAATCATTAGAACAAAAAATGTCTTACAAATGAGAACAAATCCTTACATATTCATCACCCATCACCATCACATGTAATATGACTGGTTAGTCTTGGGTTTTTTGTCTCTGTGGCTTGGCACAATCTGATCAACCTCAGATGTTTTCTTTGTTATATCAGACCACAATTCATTGTTATAAAAAATGTGTAGTGAAAGCTAAATTTTTATTAGTTATATGTATCCGTGTAATATGATTGGTTAGCCTTGGTACTTATAGTCTGGGAGCCTCGGTAGCCTAGTTGGGAAAACCACCTGACTAGACTACCGATGTTCGGACAATCCATGTTCGATTCCCACTGGGAGCAGTGTGAATTGTACTTGTGGTTGGAAAAAAAAAATACCCCCATGGTCGACCCAGCCGTTGGCAGAAATGGATATCAGGGTATAACCCTGGGAGGGTGAGGAATGTTGCCTCGTGTCGTGTGTTTCGATGCTTGAAGCGACACTATCCAGAAATCTCTGAACATTTCTGGATAGGCGACTGAGCACATATAGGTGGAAACTCGCATGCTAAGACGCCAGTTCAAGTCTCACACTTTACTTTTACCTTTACTTATAGCCTGAAACTTCCGGTCAATATGGCGGATAGGCGGCAGGAACTGTTAAAGGCTGTGTCTGAAAAATGTTCCTTGTTACAGTTTCCTCATATTCCAAGCCTGGCTTTCCGCCAGAGCTACTGAGTTAAGTGCTCTGTGCCCACTGTGAACTGTGCGTTTCATCCATTTGGACCATGTTTTGATATTTCGATTGCTTATGATGAATGATGGTATCATATGACAGGAAATAGATGGCTGTGTTCACTTTCTGTATGGTTTCACCTTATGTTTTTTGGCGTGTGCTGTGACTGCTGTGATGGGGACTGCAGTTACCTTTCTTTGTTTGGGAGATGAGATATTAATTTTAATGATTCCACTGGCATGGGGGGGGGTTGAGCAATTATGGATTTTAATTTGTTTGCAGTGATACTGGGGCCTTCCATAACCATAATTTATAGTCCATTTCAAATGTAGGTTTTGGCACAATTCGATTGGTCAGCAAAAATATAGGCAGAAATATTATCAGAATTATGCTTACAGTTTAATTTTTGTATAAAATTGTATGTGTAGATTTATTGTAATAAGAAATAGATCATCTGTCTGAATTTCTGTACCTGTTTTCTCTTAAAAATTGCCTTGTAAGTCTATATAGGTCCATTTTTTTTCATAAAAACCTTTAAAAATTAAGGAAAAATCTTATATTGAAGATATGACATTAAATGTACAGGATATCCTCAGTTAATGTCATTGTTAGATTCCTGGAATCACAACATTACATTAAGTGAAAACATTAAGAAAGAAGAAATTTCTCACTTACTGTGGCACATAAGGAATATAGTTTAAGCATCCATAATTTCATTGGGACATATCCTTTGACACATTCTATTTGTGTTTATTGTGTCTTCTGAATTCATGTTAAGAAACAACACATATTAAAGCTAGCCAAAATCAGAGATCTTGTCAAAGAGCTGCAACATCAGGAATTTCAAGCAAAGATAGTAGCAGTGGAAGTTGGTGCAAGGAATATGGTAGCCACATCAGTATGTGACCTATTATATTAAAACAGCTAAGCCTGAAAGGAGGGTTCCAATAAAAATCTATGCAAACTATGGCTGAAAGAGATGAGAAAGCATTGTGCTGGCAGTAGGGTATTTAAAAGCAGCCAAAAGCAATGGTGCCAAAAGCATTGGTATTCTGCAGGGGGCGAGAAGTTGCCAGTAGACAGACAAGGCAACAATCCAACAAGACTATTGGAGGCTTTTGCCGACAATTCAAAGAAAGTATACTTGTCTTTGCTTAAAGCTGTGATTATTAGATGAGTAAGGAGCAACTCGAATATTATAAAACTGATACCAACATCTAACATGTTTTAGAATTGATCACAAGTTTACAGAAGATGATTACGAATGTTTCCTGTGCTTATTAGAAAATAAGATTAATGTTCATGAGATGACTGTTAAAGTAGGCCACAAGACAATCAAGTATATCTGGATGAAGAAAGTCATTTAGAGCTTCAAACACCACAAAGAAATCAACAAGTGTTTTCAGATAAGCGGAACTGTGACTAGTGTCTGTGACTAGATATGGACAATAGATTCAGGTATAACGTTTTATGAAGATTACAGATTTAATTATATATTGGTAGTTTAGTCTAGTGATATAAATACTGAAAAAAAAAACCAGAAGTTAAATCAATAAGAAGACAAAAGAAGACACAAAACATAGCTATAGAACTTCAAGTTATAAAACAAGTAACAAACTTTACATACATGGGAACAAAATTCTCTGAAGATGATAAAATCGACAAAAAAATAGATATACAATGCAATAAGGCAAACTAACTATTGGGACAGATATCCCCTGTACTTGAACACAGAGCAAAACTTGTTACCACCAAGAAACATCTTATAGAGAGTAATTAATTACAACATTGTGCTACCAATGCCAAACATGGTCACTAACGTCTAAGCACAAAAGAAAGCTTACCACATCAGAGATGCAGTGTCTGGAGCAACCAGAAAAAACAGAATCAGAAATGACATTATAAGAGAAAGAGTAGGCATTGAGCCAATCCTAAGCTGCAATCAGAAACATCAAATAAACTAGTTTGCCCATCTAGAAAGAATGCCTTTTGATTCCTTACTATACAAAGAATATACTAAAAGAGGAAGACAGGAGAAGAGGAAGAGGCAGACCTAGAGTAAAATGAACAGACAATATAAAAGAAACATTACAACAATATCAATTGACAATGAGTGAGGCTGTCAAAAGGGCAAGATACTTTGTATCACCCTTGACACCTGCACTGGTACAAGAGGAGGTGAAGAAAGAAGAAAGAGAAGAAGTTTAGTCTGATAGTATATTCAGCCAGACATTTTGAGAACATTTAGGCTCAAGAGACAGATACTTGGGAGTCATGACCCAGGCAGACCCATGCACTTCTACCCCATTCCAGAGTGTCAAGAATCTAAGGAGCCAAATGGTAAGGTAAGGTACAAGTATGAGACTGAATAGGCATCTTAAAATGCAAGTTTTTCACCCATATGTGCTTGGCCACCTGTCCAGAAGTGTTTGGAGACTTCTGGATAGTGTCACTTCAAGCATCGAAACTCATGATGTGAGGCGGCTTTCTTCAGCTTTCCAAGTAATACCCTGGTATCCATTTCTGCTAGCGGCTGGGGCGACCGCAAAGGTTTTTTTTTTTCCAACCATGAGTACAACTCACACTGCTTCCAGTGGGAATCGAACATGGGTTGTCAGAACATTGGTAAACCAGTCGGGTGGTTTTCCCAACTAAGCTACAGAGACCCCCACAAATGGGATAAGTAAAGACCTATGTTGCACAATATGTTATTAGGCTGATAAAAGATATAAAATAGAGTAGCTGAACAAGCATGTCATAATTTAAATAACTGACCTGTTGCAAAACTGATACACTTTTTCAGGCCTGCCTTCAACTTCAGACCTGGAATGTACCAAATCCCACCAGTAGTGCTGGTCCATATCCCCAACTTTTCCTGTACGAATCTGAACTTCCTGTGTAGGGATTAATGTGCGGTAGCGTTCGATTGTCTCAGACACTTCAATCATAGATGATCTTGCAGATATTGACTTAGGGGCAAAATAAGAAAAGAATATATAGAAAGATCTCATTCTTCATAATCATAGTGAGCTAATTACATTGTGTTTTTCACCTTATTGTAAAGTGCATTTGTACTCTGTATCTAATTGTTTGAATATTTTCCCTTATTTCTTGGTTTCTCCTGACCTTACTAAAAGGTAGAAATTGTTTTTAAATCAGAGTTTTCTCTCAAAGAAAGGCAGTTTTACAAGACTACAAATCTTTCATATTTCAGGTTTATATTAAGAATAAGTAAGTAAATAAGACAGTAAAATCTGGAATGAGACAAGCATTTATCTCTGCTCTTATTTTAACTTATATTGACAGCACATGCAAGAATACCAAGCCACAAAATGAAGATATCAATGAACTACTCCTTGCTGATAGTCAAGCCCTAATAACTACAAAACAAAAGAGAATTTCAACAGCATCTGTCATCAATGAATAATATATGAAGAAGGCTCTTGTGGCCTTCATCAGTGCCATATTAAGACAAGCTGTATGGCAATGTCACCAGCCTTGAGCTGAATAACCTTTTCTACAAACTTGTTAATATTGAGATCCAGAGATGTACACAGCATCAGAAAAAGAATATATTAATACAATAATCAACAATAACAGAAGTTTTCATTCTGTGATTAATGAGATATTAACTTTGTTTTTTTTTTTTCATTTACCTTTGTTTTTTTTCGCTTTAATCTCTCCCTGCAAAGAAATGTAACTCCTGTCTTGAACACAAATACAATATTCTCAAACTCTGCAGATTTTTTTACTTTGCCAAGATGGTCTGTAACATTCACCCATTCAACTGTTCCATACATTTGGAGATCTCCAACATTCAATTCAATAGGCTGAAAGATATAAAAAATATATTTACATCCTTATAAAAATCATAATTTGAACATAACTTTTAAACAAAAGTCACATTCTATATTTTATGTATTTTATCACAATAATAACTTTAAAGATTTTATAAAGTATTAGACTGTTTAAATAACTGGCACAATGCATTGTGTTTAAAAAAAGCCAGGAAGGCACTCACTTACATTTTTGTTAACATTTCTCTACTATATATATATATATATATATATATATATATATATATATATATATATATATATATATATATATATATATATATATATATATATATATATGTGCAAATGTATGTGTGTGTGTATCTTGATTTTGAGCGTTCCAGAACTGCTGGATGTCGCATCGGGTTTCTAGTGTTTTTCGCCACCAACCTCTATTTTGGGCAAGATGCTCGATCTTATCAAATGAGTCTGTGTCTGCCTACTTGATTCTCTTATATAAGTGTTCTTTTTAGTGTTCTTTAGATCTTCCTCTTTTTCTATATCCTTGATGTTTCCCATAGAAGAGCCTCTTCTCTAAGCTAATCTTGAATTCATTCCATTGTATACAGAGTATTCCTTCATTGGCATTTGTCTTCAAAAGTATTTAGTTTTTTCTCTCTGTCTCTTTTATTAAATTCCAGCTTTCACATGCATAGGTATGGGTTGATAATTGAGTTGGTTTGAGTTCAATATTCTAAGTTTAGTTTTCTTGCTTAGTATTTTTTATTTCCATATCTTGTCAGGGATTTTAAAATTTACTGCTATTGTGCTTCTGATCTCTTTCTTTGTTTCACCTTATTGATCTATATTAATTACTACCAAGATATGTATAGTGGGGTAATCTTTCCAATACTGATGATTTGGATATGTATTGCCTTCTAGGGTATTTTTATTTTTCATTATTTTTATATATACTCCCCTTGAAACAGGATTTGGCTCCCTCAATGAGATAGAGCTGCTTGCACAGAACAGAGAAAAATGGCGAGATTTGATAAAATATCTTTAAAAGAAAACTGCTAGAACAAAAATTCAGATATGAGAAGGTGTATCTTGGTCTACGCCCTATGGGCCGGCAATGGCTCGAAAGGTCAATAGATAGAAGATAGATACTCCCCTTGACGCTGAAAGCCAAATGAAAGAAGAATTACTATTTTTGTTAATATATTGTAAACTTTATTGGGGTGAAGCAAATAAATATTTGATGCTTATTACATTTTATTAGATTCTGATACCAGAAAGTTATTGTTTTTTTTTTTATAAAGAGATTACATCTACACATTAGGGTGTGTTCCACATAAATGAAAAGCAGAATAGCACAGGCCAAAAGTAGCATTTCAGGAAATGAAAAACAACTTGTGTAGCAAGTTTGTGTCAATAGAAGTGAGAAAGAGTTATTTGAGTTATTGAGTTATTTAAGGGTCATCATCATTGTACTCCGAATATTGTCCATAGGTGCTCAGATCCCCTCCTCAGCAATTCCCGCAGTGTCCAGCGACTGCCAACTCCAGTTCTATGTTGGTTGATAAGTCTTCTTATATGGCCACTAAGTTTCTCATTTCTGGCTGTGCCCATCTTAACTCCCATTTCCATCATCCGAAAAAGTGACGTGGACTCATGGTTATCGAAGTCCCTGTGCTCTTCCTACATCTCAGAGGGCATTGATGATGCCCGCCCGATCCATTAGTTGCCCGTCCTCAATGACAGCACAACTAGCCAACCTGTCCGCTCTTTCATTTCCCCGTACTCCCGCATGTCCAGGGACATAGACAAAGGTGACCTTACATATTTTGGATTTCTGCAACGACTCTACCCATTGCATGCATATAGAGCCCGCCTACACTTTTTTTTATCATGCTCATCAAATCACTCAGTATACATGCGTGGGTGTAGTCTTGTGACACTAACCATTTGAATGCTTTAGTCACTGCCATCACCTCCATTGTCATACTACTCGTGGTCATGACATATGCACCACTGTCTTCTTTGACTATTCTGCCTGCCGAGCGTGCTGTAAATGCCCATTCATTTCTTTGGTGTCGTCTTACAGATCCGTCTGTATAGATGACTGCATCTTTCTCATCAGTGTTATCGCAGATGAGGCCGTTGACATCAGCATTAACCACGACCGGGTTCTGTTCCCTACTTTTCCTGTTGAATCTGACAATACACAAGAAAGTCCCCTTGAACGACGTAGGCACCGGTATCCACTAATCACCAACGCTGATATTCGTAAACCCATAGACCTGTTTGATGACATCTTCTGCTCGACCCACCCATGATTTGCCTCTTTTTAGCCTGGCACCTTTACCAGTGTTGAACACGTGGTGCAATGAATGCTCTTTATCTGTACTAATCTTCAGGTATGCTCCTTAGCCTGCTTAGCATATAGTTTAAAGTGCATAATTTTTTGGTCAACCTCTACTTTCAGATGCTTCAAGAGCTCAGGTTGTGTTCTTCCATTCTTTCTAGCTTTCTGCCATGTCTTGGCCGTTTGTCTCTTGCTCCGTCAAGCTTCCTCGACTTCTACGTTCCACCAGGGTGGCTGCGTCCATCTCTCCTGCTTCCTACAAGGGGCGCTCTGTTTCTTATGTCTGATTTTGCTAATGACGTCCTGGTCTGTTTTCTCGTAGTGGAATGTGTGGAGCTTTCTTTTCTGGCTTCTATTTCTGCTTTTCTCAATTAGGAGGACACATGGGTAGTGATCACTTCTGTGGAACCCCAGTGCACTCCACCTGCAAACTGGTGCGAAGGTGGAAGACACCAGTGCCAGGTCTATGACACTATCAGAGTCCCCTGTTCGAGTGACGATTATTGTTGCCCTTCCATCATTCAAGCACACTAAATTGGCCGACACCTGTGTGTTCTCTAGGTCTTCTCCCTGCTTGTTGGTTATGACGTTACCACACTGGTTTCCTCTAGCATTAAAGTCTCCGCAGAAAATGACGTTCTCTTCATCGGACTCGAAGAAATTCTGCCATTGTTGTGTGTTCACCTTCCCATTACAGGCATACACATTTACAATCATGAAATGGTCTGCACCCTAACCGCATGTACCTGCAATTCTGTATTGTCCCACGCAGACATATCAACCTCAGCTGCCACCATATTGTTGCGCACAAGGATGGCCTGCCCAAGGTGTCGCCTATTGTAGAAACAATGAAAGCCAGGAGTACTAACTGTCCTGTCACCAAGAAGAGTTTCTTGTAAAACCATTATATCGGTGCCACACAGTAGCATATTGGCTGTCGTTGATTTAAAGTGAGAAAGAGAGTTCTCTATGCTGTATAGAGCCAATTCTAACTTATGAAAGTAAATCATGGACAGTAGATAAACAAATAAAAAGACAATTAGAGGCCACTGAGATGGGATTTCTCAGAAAAATGTTGCGAGTTCCCTGGGTTGTTTAAAAGACCAACAAGGAAATTCTTGAAGAAGTCAACACAAAAAGGGAAGGATAGAGCCACAAAGAAACCATGGATTCAAAATGAAAAATTCCCACCACTTGTGGTGACCCAGGACTTCTTGTCCAGAGGCAGACGAATTATCACTAGACCACACAGTCTCTTCATGATTGCTATTGCTGTGTTCTTAAAGCCTCCAGTTATTATTCTGACTTCTGAATTTTGTACTGTGCTGAATGTCTGGAGTTTTGTGTTTGAGGTTGATGCACATGCACTCATTCCATGTTTTAAAGTTGGTCAATCTAAAGTGAGTTTAGTTCAAAATATAAAATTATCTTGGCATATAAATAAGCTGTGAGAACATTCTGATGACAAGAAACTTACATGTGGAAGTGATGTAATGCATTACAGTTTTCTCATCCTCATATTTATGTTTTACAATTATAAACAAATGTTTAAATTCATAACAAAAGAGATTTGTCTTACAGTTTTGTATGGATTATTTTCCTTGTATGATTTCCCTAGCTCATCAAAAACAGCTCCATATTCATCGTAAATTTTCTGCATTTCATTAATATGTTCAGCAACAGCTTCCATCCCTTTCAGAGCCTCTGAGAAAGATAAACAGATTATTAAGTGCTAATAAAAATTATGTTACAGGAAATATTAGTGTTCCAACAATATGATGAAGTTCTGTGAGGAATCATGTTATCAGATTAAAATATTAAAGTTCTTAGTATATACAATTCTACACTTTACATCATTTCAGTTATGCTCATGTTTGCTTATTCTCATTTAGTTGATGATTTACTCATCAGTCATACAAATATTTTTATTATCATAGTTGTAATCTATGTTCTAACTTTTTCCAATTTGTGCTATTCATTATAACTAGGGCTCAGATTTTTATGACC
Source organism: Megaustenia siamemsis (assembly GCA_032433765.1). Lineage (NCBI taxonomy): Eukaryota > Metazoa > Mollusca > Gastropoda > Stylommatophora > Ariophantidae > Megaustenia > Megaustenia siamemsis. The sequence goes on along the minus strand of JAVIAB010000047.1, from coordinate 64,543,687 downwards.
TAAAAAATGTCAAATATGACTTAAAAATCATCAAAATATTCTTGCATTTATTACCTAAAAAATACAAAATATGACCTATAAATGAAAAATAGACCAAGATATAACATAAAATAATTACTCACTTGATATTAAGAATTATGTTACATTTAACGCTTAGGCATCTACATCATATGCATCGGGCTCTGCTTTCTTGTCTTTGTAGACGAGCAATTTCTGAGGTGGTGCATCTCTCTGGCTTTAACTTTTTTTTTTTAAATTTTTGGACACATTTATTCTCCATCAGTCTGCAATTGCTTTCACATCAAAAGAGTGTCTGATTGCATTGTCTCCACTTCAAACAGTGAAGCCGCTTGCAATAGCATTCCTATTTGAAGTCTCATTTCAGAACAAACTGTCCACACAGCACTGTCACTCCTGTGCACTGCTGCTTGGTGTCATGTTTTGGCCAAAGGTTTCTTTTATATTTGAACTTCAAATATTTATCCTGACATATGGTAAATCAACTAAAAATGGTCTTTAATTTTCCTTTTAAATATTTATTTTGAATTAACTTGTCTGAGTTATAGAGATGCATTTATTCAGGCAAATATTATGTGTTTCTCAGCAAATAAAATTACAAAACAAAATATTTTCTGCTTAATAAAGATTAAAGTAAATGAAAGTTTTATTGTACATAAAATGATGACAAATGTGACCAAAATATAACCAAAAATATGCTTTTATACTGCCAATTTGGTCAAAATATGCCCTAATCTAATTGATGATCAAAATATGCATTTATTTGACCTGTAAAAACAATGTCAGTGTTCAGAAAGGCATGAAACATGTTGAAATTAATTTGGATTTGAAAATTATATGTGAGGAAAAAATATGACAAGTCATACAAATCAGAGCCCTAATTATAACAAATTCTTAAAGTTCCAGGATCAACAAATTATTATTTTCTATATAAAAAATAATTCATTGAATGAGTTGTTTCTTTTAGTTGTTGCTCTTCTACAGTGTTCAGTTTCCTTTCCTTAGTATACAACACAGAAAGACGTGTTTAGATATTGGCAGAAGGCCATCATCATTTTTTTTAAAAAACTATAAACTTTGTTCCAGCTACTGGTATTGTTGATCTGTTTCACTGTCATGTACTTCTGTTTGTCCAGGATAAAAGTTCAATAGAAGTTCCTGAAACTTTAAGCACATAATGGATTCTTAACATTCATGTCTCAACCATTAACTTGAACATGCTAAAGTAATGGCTCATCGTACATTCCTAGACCGGCCGTACGATAATCTTACGGTCTGTTTGATGTGCGACGGGGATAATCTGATGACTAACTGTGTGTCTAAATGTTCTAAATTGGAGTCAACAACGATGGACTAACATCATCAAGCGCTATACATTTTTTTTTAAAAATACGACGATCATCATTTTCAAGAGGATGTGAACTTCCAGTATATTGTGGATAGGCGGCAGGAACAATTGAAGGCTATGTCTGAAAAGTGTTCCTTGTTGCAGTTTCCTCATATTCCAAGTCCGGCTTGTTGCAAGAGCTACTGAGTTAAGTGCTCTGTGCACACCGTGAGCTGTGTGTCTCATCCGTTTTGATCATGTTTCGATATTCCAATTGTTTACGATGAATGATGATATTGTATGACAAGGAACAGTTGACTGTGTTCACTTTCTGCACGGTGTTGCCTGATGTCTTTTGGTGTGTGCTGAGACTGCTATGATGGTGACTACAGTTACCTCACTTTGTTTGGGAGATGAGATATTAATTTGGATGATTACGCTGGCACGGGCGGTTGAGCAATTATGGATTTTAATTCGTTTGCAGCGATACCGGGGCCTTCCATAACCAAATGCTAAAGTAGATTGATAGTCCCACAATAGTTCATTTACTGTAAAAAATCTAATTAAAGCTATACAGCAACACACTATACACACTCTTCCATTGTGTGGTACTTGATACGCACAGATGTTCTCCTTGGTTTTAATCTACAAATTATCTATAACTTTAAACCTGTTTCTCCTTCATCTGGTATTTGTGTGTTATGAATGCATTAAATAATCATTATTCTGTTATAATACTCATATATTGCATTATGATATAATACGCATTGGATGACAGAACAATTAAAGAAACAAATCAATATTGCCAGTTTCTGAAGAAACTGAGCATCTTAGGAGCTGCCTTAAATGCAGTGATTCAGTTGGCTAGTCAATCAACAAAGTAATGTACAATCAAACAAAAAACCAGTGCTTTTGTTAAATTAAGATTTTTCAAAAAGCAACTTGGGAAAACAACAATTGTAATATACTACATTACAATCTTTCTATCTATCTCTCGACCTTTTGAGTTGTAGTTGGGCCAAAGGGCATAGACTCGGGTACTCTTTTCCTGTTTTGAAATTTTCTTTCTAGCAGTCTCAATCCTTGCAGGACTCGTTTATCAAATCTCACCATTTGTCTCTGTTATGTGCAAGCATTTTAATCTCAAAGAGGGAGCTGATTTCTGCTGCCTTTGTTTCCCTGATCAATGTTCTTCTCAGTGTTTGTCTGGGTTGGCCTCTTTTATACAATACGATACAATGCGATGCGAAGCGATGCAATACAATACAATACAATATAATACAATACAATACAATAAAACAACTCAAGACATTTACTAAACAACACAGAGCTATACAATACAATATTTCACACCATCGTCAAAAAGTACCATCCCTGCTGACACGAGTGTTCTAGTTTCTTCATTCTTTCATTTTGTCTCTACAGTTGCTTATTAATTCATCATTTGACTGACTTTATGCAACTAAATAACTAACAGTTTCTTTAAACTTTCTACTGTGTCATCCTCTCAAACTGTTTGGTATATTTTTTCACTTAATTATGCTCCAGCTGTTCTTTTCTCATTACATAGCCAAATAAGGACACATTCCCTGGTGTTGGTAAAATGATATTTGTTTTGGCCAATTTTAGAACATTTATTACCATTTTTATCCAAATTATAAAGATTATAATCAAAGCAAGAACAACCTTGTATTACTTAACTCTTTCCGTACATTTAGCCGCATTGTGCGCCATGCTGATTTTGGCCGCAGATGTGTTGCCACATCATGCGCCACTCTCAATTTGTCAATTTGGTTAATGTGAACCGTCATCAAACCATTTTCTTTTTACATATCTTGTATCATTTGGTATTGGTGAAATCTAACACCAATGAAACCTTTAATAAGGTTCTTGCTCAATTATCTAAACATTTATATATAATATGTTATATATTAGATATATATAAATATGTAGATTGATTCTTAAAACCTCAAAAAAATTTTGTCTCTGAAATCTCTTCCGTTGCATCAATAAAAAGCTTCCATATGGAAAGAGTTCTTGAAAATCAAAACTTCAAGCTAGGACACAGAACATAATAATATTTATTGATGTTGTAAGGAAAGTTTGATTTTGCTTAAATTATTTACCTGACATATGATGGTGCTCATCTGTGTCAGCATGTGTCATATTGCACAACTGTTGCAGCAGTAAGGGGTATTTCAAAATTCTTTGTATAGGTTTGATGAGATAAGACTCGAGTGTGGCTGAGTGTTGCTGTTTGGGATTCCTGGCCCGCAGGAACTCACGCAAGGCTTCATTGGCATCTAAAGGCAGACAAATTTTATGATTTATTTTTAAGATGATAATTGTGTGGGTTAATTGATGGTTTTCAATTGTTGATTACAACAACAACAAAATATTAACATATAATAAAACCTAATATTGTATATTACCAATGATTAATACTCGTAAATTGTCTAAAATTGCAAATTCTGTTTTAAATTCTTACCACATGTACAAGTTAAAAAGTATAATTAAAGATTTTAAGCAGTTGCATGATCTTGTGGGGAGTATAAACAAATTAAACCGCCAAATTGGTAAACAAAATTTCATTAGAGAAAATGAAAGTGAAGAAGAGATAGTAACTGAATGTTGAGAATAAAAGTAACAATTTTGTTAAAGTTATGGATATTGAAACACATACAGTGCAAATCTGTTTAACTCACAACAAAATTTATGTGCTAAAAGAAACATGATATTCGCTTTCCTAAAGTTAATTTAATTGTAAATGTGCAATGTATAGTAAGATCAGTTACATATGTACAATGTTAATAAAAATCATTATTGTCATATTATGATTAGAAACACTGGACACATACTTGAAGATGTACTAAAATCTATCTTTGTAGCCATACCAAAGAAGAGAAACATTTGAGAGATGAACAAGCAGGTTTTAGGAAGAACAGATCATGTGCTGATCAAATAACTACTCTACGTATAATAGTTGAACAAAGTTTAGAACTAAAATCCCCACTTTATATTGGATTCATAGATTACGAAAAGGCATTTGATAGTTTAGACAGAAGAATGCTTTGGAAGTTGCTGAGTCATTACGGAATCCCCATAAAGTTTATTAATCTGATAAAAACAATGTATGAAGAAACGAAATGTAGTGTGGTGCATGAAGGACAGATTACAGAAGCATTTGAAATAAGAACAGGAGTAAGGCAGGGATGCCTTCTGTCTCCATTTCTCTTTCTACTGGCCATAGATTGGATTATGAAAATAACTCAAAACAACAGAAATGGAATCCAGTGGTCACTGACCAAACAACTTGATGATTTAAACTTTGCTGATGACATAGCTCTCCTATCATACAGCCATCAACAGATGCAGGATAAAATGAACATACTTGATGAGAGATCACAACAGCTAGGACTGAAGATTAATAGAGATAAGACTAACATTATGAGAATTAATACAGTTGGCAATAACCAAATAAAACTAGGAGAATTACCTCTACTAGATGTACAATCTTACATATATCTGGGCAGTAATATAGATAAAGAGGGAGGAACAGAAAATGATACCAAAATAAGGATATCAAAAGCAAGAGGAGCTTTCATTGCACTGGGAAACATATGGAAATCCAAAGAAATTAGGTTAAATACAAAAATAAAAATTTTCAACTCAAATGTTAAGGCGGTCCTATTATATGGCTGTGAAACATGGAGAACAACAAAATTGACAATCATGAAGATACAGACTTTCATTAATGGATGTTTACGCAGGATAAAAGGATGGAAATGGCAGGACAAAATCACTAACATAGAATTATGGAAATGTACCAGCAAACACCAGTGGATAAAGAGATACAGCGAAGACGATGGCGCTGGATAGGACACACACTACGGAAGCCAACTGAGAGTATTACACAACAGGCCCTTTTTTGGAATCCCCAGGGGAAAAGACAAAGAGGAAGACCAAGGAATTCTTGGAGAAGACAGATAGAAGCAGAGATGAAGATGATGGGGAAGACATGGAATGATCTTAAAAGAATGGCAAAAAACAGAACGACTTGGAAAGTGTTTGTTGAAGACCTATGCTCCACTGGGAGCTAAAAAGGTAAAAAGGAAAGAAAGGTAAAAAGTAGACAAAAAAGGAATTGAAGTCAACGGTCACAACATAAATAATTTACGATATGTTGATGACACGTCTTAATAGCAGAGACAGAAAATGAGGTACAAGAAATGATAGATATAATAGTAAAAGAAAGCAACAAGAAAGGTCTCAGTCTGAATAGTAAGAAAACAGAAGTAATGGTTAAAGATGGGTTGCTAAAGTAATGATAATAAAAATAATTAATTGTTAAATTTAGTGATAAACATTATCTAAATTCCAGCAATGTAGTCACAAAAGTCCATAAACACATTAGAGGTTTTTGAAGATGTTGTCAGCATTTTAAGGTATTTACCAAAACTGATGTTTTTCCCATTGTGAGTATAATGATTAGCTACTATCAGGCTGTTGAAAGAACCACCATTATTTTTTGTTATATAGAGTAAAGGTAACAAGTACCATGCCTTAATTCATGTGAAGAACTTGGTGTTAGTGCCAACATTCTTCAGATACTAGTGGCACATTTTTAAGCCTGAGGTAGTTGATTTGCCATGCCAGGCTGCTCTGCTTTACCAGAAACAAATTGCTGGTACCCATTTATAGCTCAGAGAACTTAAAAGATGTAAATCATGTTCAAATGTTCCTTTTGTTTTCAGCAAACTATTTCATTAACCACAACCTTATTGTGGCTCTCTATGTATTACAATTTGAATTTAACATTTGAAAAGCACTATTTCAGAAATCTGTCACTTTTCCAATTTCCTCTGTGCATTTGCCACAACTTCTAATATTCCACCATACCATAAAATGAAGACTACATTTAAATTCTGACAAATTCACTCAGCATCACAGCAGCAAGTGTTTATTGCTAGCCCTCTTTACTTCTGGCAAAAAATTTTTTAAAATTCACACAATGTTTTCTGTATAGAAATAACATCATGGACTTCAGACTTTAGAATGGAATGGCCTCACTGCAGGTGCGGCATTCCAATATCTGCTCAGCCCCCCAGTTCAGAAACCAAAAAGTGTTCATCTCAATCACTACACTGTTCCACTGAATGTGTTGCATTCTGTGAAAATAGTGTATTTTCCTTTCATACTATTCTATTGAATGTTCAGTGTTCTGGATAAATGGGGTGCAGCTAAAAAAAAGGACACTTCCAGGTTGCCATAATGGCCATCATGGGCAGCATAATCTCCATGTGCCTAATCCATATGGACTGATGATCAGTGAGCATGCCACAACAATAATCACTGTCCCAACAAATGAAGTCAGGCCTCCACTTCAGTGAGACTCTTGAAATGACTGTAGACCAGTTGATGGCAAATTTTCAGTGAAAATGGACAGTTCATACATCCTGTCCCAGGGCAAAGCTGAGACCTGGTACTGCTCCACTAAACTCCATGGTCAGTCGCCTACAGCACTATCTCAGCTTGCGGGTGCGAAGACCATGTTGATTCAGTGGTCAAGTGAATGCGGCTGGATACCATTGTTTCCTTAAATGAAAATCCAAAATAGAAAGAATCACTTGAAAGCACACTGCAGCAAAAGTGCCACTAGTCCTGAACCTGATTCAACTAAGCAGTCATATAGGCCTGCCGCACCAACAGGAAGTCTAACATCATGGAAAATTGTAACAAATTTCCAGATAATTACTTGCAAAATAATTGGAAATGCTTTTTAGATATTTACCTGGATTGAGAATTTTCTGTGACCGTGAATGACTGGCACAAAAAGAACTGTACACTTTGAAATGATTGGCATAGTATAAGAAAGAACCTCCTACAGAAAACAGTACCTTCTGAAAAAAAAAGCATAATTTTCAAAGTAAATTTTGTAAAAATATAATTTTCTTTATATAACTGTAATCATATATATATACATTGAAAAATGCATAGAAAAAATGGTAACATTGTATATTTAAATTTGTATTTGAATGAATAGCCAATGAAAATTAAGTGAATTATACTGCAAAGCATTTTTCATACTTGCTCTGTCATCATTAGTTTTATAAAAAGTAAAGAGCCCTGTCACACCAAGTGGCATGTAGGGAATATAGTGTTAGTGGCCATAATTTTTAATAGACCTTCAGCACATGATTTGGGGTAATGTGGTTGGTATTACGCCCGTGCCGCTTTACTTTCCCTCCCAAAAAATCTGGTACCCATTTAAGGCTGGGTGAACCTAGAAGTTGCTCTTGTCCTTTGTAGTCCAGTTCACTAACCACTAAGCTATCGTGGCTCCCTCATCATTAGTTAGAGAAAAAATAAGTGACTTCTTGTGCTCTTTCAAAAAGAGGCAGCAAATATTTTCCACTGTAATAGGTTCGTGACCTATCTTTGTAGGAATAATTCCTTGGTGTTGGATTTACTTCAGGCATGTTATGATAAGAAAAAAAATGGTTAATTGTTGCAAAAATCAGAATAAATGGACAAGAACTAAAAAAAGTTAATAAATTTAAAAACTTGTAATATTCAAATTAATTGTCGGTGATGAAGGCTCAGGACCTGAAATTTCAGCTCAAATAGTGCAAACAACAGCACTCTTGCAAGTCTAAAACCTTCATGGTTATGGAAGGCTCCAGTATCACTGCAAACAACAGCACTCTTGTAAGTCTAAAACCTTCATGGTTATGGAAGGCTCAGGACCTGAAATTTCAGCTCAAATAGTGCAAACAACAGCACTCTTGCAAGTCTAAAACCTTCATGGTTATGGAAGGCTCAGGACCTGAAATTTCAGCTCAAATAGTGCAAACAACAGCACTCTTGCAAGTCTAAAACCTTCATGGTTATGGAAGGCTCCAGTATCACTGCAAACAACAGCACTCTTGTAAGTCTAAAACCTTCATGGTTATGGTTATGGAAGGCTCCAGTATCACTGCAAACAAATTAAAATCCATAATTGCTCAACCACCCGTGCTAGTGGAATCATCAGAATTACTAACTCATCTCCAAAACAAAGAAAGGTAACTGCAGTCCCCATCACAGCAGTCACAGCACACGCCAAAAAACATAAGGTGAAACCACACAGAAAGTGAACACAGTCAACTGTTCCTTGTCATACGATATCATCATTCATCGTAAACAAGGGGAATATCGAAACATGATCAAAACGGATGAGACACACAGCTCACGGTGTGCACAGAGCACTTAACTCAGTTGCTCATGCAACAAGCCGGACTTGGAATATGAGGAAACTGCAACAAGAAACCCTTTTCATACATAACTTTCAATGATTTATGCCTTATCCACTATATTGACCAGAAGTTCATGTCCTCCTGAAAAAGATGATCGTCATATTTTAAAAAATGTATAGCACTTGGTGATGTTAGGACATCGTTTTTGACTCCAATTAAAAACATATAATACACAGTTAGTTGTCGGATTATCCCCGTTGCACATCAAACAACAGACCGTAAGTTCTCTACATGCTTATGAAACATGGACCCTCACAGCTGAGCTACAGGATAAAATACAAGCTATGGAAATTAAATGTAATCATAAGGTTTTGTGCATCTCTTATTTAGATTGTATTATGCATGAAAAAGTTAGTAAAAGGATGCAACAAAAATTGGAGTACATGATGATCTTTTGACTATTGTAAAGAAATGCAGAATGAAAGGGTTTGACCATGTATTTTGATCATCTGGCCTGGCAATGACCATTCTGTAAGGAGAAAGAAGGAGAGGCAGACAGAGAAAATAACAGGAAGATAACATCAAGGAATGAAGAGGACTCAACATCACAGTTCAATCAAATGACTGAAGATTGAGAGAAATGGAGACAGTGATGAAATCTGTCAGTGGTGCCCAATCAACTCCCAGGGTTATGGAATAAAAAAGAAGACATGACATTAAAATTTAACACCCCAAAATTCTTACTGATGTGTAAGATATTTGTGTGTGTGCGTGCCTTTGTAAAATTGTTTCTCACGTGCAAGTTTTAATTTCTAAGAGGTTGAAAAGTGACTTTGAAATATTGGTTGTAGAATAAAATTGTTCAAGGTGTTACCTTAAAATTTGTAACATCTATGGTTGTGAAGAAATCTGGTACTGACTCCACGGCTTCTTCAAGACTGTGCAGGAAGCGTTGCTGAAAAGCAACAATTTCCTGAATATTCCCAAAAAGCTGCTCAATTTCACCAGAAGTTAGGAATGTTTCTTCTTTCAATGGTTCCAAATAGCGTTCAGTCAAACATTTCAAATCCTGTAAGAAATAGAATTAGTTTTTTTCTTCCACACAACTGTGGTACAAATATAGTAATGACAATATGTAACATAGTAATTTCACATAGATGTCTTCAAACAAATTATTATCATAAGTGTCAATCAATAAACTTTATTTATTGCAAAATAAATACAGTAGAATAATGAATTTCTTAAATAACAAATATCGTTTTAAATCTTAATAAAAGATGAACTGCAAGCATCTTGTTAACAAAACTTATATATATATCATGTTTAATTACGGTCAAACAGCTATTTTCATTTTGAGGTCTGGATACAATAAACTCTGGTAACACTATTTCAGAAATTCAGACTTGTAAATTGAGATGGCACTAAATGACTAGGTTTTTTTGCACTTTTAAGCGGCTGTGGAATACAGTGGCTGCTGTTATTAGAATCAATGTTTGAAATGTCCAACATGAGAAAACAATGTTGAAAAAGTTATTTGATATTAATCAAACAATATTTATCTTAAAGTAAAAATAATTTTGTATAGGCTTACAATAGACATTGTAACTTATTTGCTACCACTGCTCTGGAATAGTTTTATTTATTTTCTTAATTATTTTTCAGTCAGTCAGTAAATAATGTTAATAACTTCTGTGATTTTCTTCAGGTTTTATGTAAATGTACCATAAATTTAGAACCAGCAATGTTGTGACAGATCAGATATTAATTGAGTATTCCCTTTGAGAATGTGTTCTGTAGTTTATAAATGTTACACAGTAGTAGGAAACATTGTACAGAGCTTCACAGCAGGAGGCAATCTGATCATCAGAAGCAGAACCTGTCGAGCAAGTGTTTCGACCCTTTAGCTTCTTGACACTCTAGGGGAGGTGGGCCCACCTAGGTCATGACTCCCAGGCGTCAACCTCCTGCTGCATTGCCTCTAGGGCATATATTATATCTATCTATCTATCTCTATCTATTGACCTTTCGAGCCGTAGCTGGCCCATAGTGCGTAGACCCAGATACTCCCTCTCTTATCTGAATTTTTGTTCTAGCAGTTTTCAATTCTTTTAAAGATATTTTATCAAATTTCGCCATTTGTCTCTGTTCTGTGCAAGCAGCTCTATCTCATTGAGGGAGCTGATTCCTGCTGCTCTTGTCTCTCTCATCAATGTTCTTCTCAGTGTCTCTCTGGGTCTTCCTCTTACCTGTTGTTTCCCACATGAGGATTACATTATATCTATTGTCCTTTCGAGCCGGAGACGGCACATAGGGCAGAACCACAATTTTAAAAACAGAAACCTTGCGTGCCAAAATGTCACATATTGCAGAGATCACTGCTTCCAAAATCTATGGCTCTGTTTCCATAACAAAACTTTTTACAATGATAGCTTGTCAAGCCATCAATCAAACCTCTTAGTCGCCTGGAAGGTCACAGTGTCACTATTCTTTACTCCCTCATAACGAGGCCCCGGTAACACACGGGATTTACATTATATGCCCGGCACAAAATAACTACACTTAATACGCAACACTCAAAAATAGTTTAACTTACCTGTCTTGTCTTACCCTAGCAATTTGCTGTGCTTTCCAGTCGAAATGATGTGGCCACTGCAGCAACGTCCTTTTATAGACCCGTCAGCCTGGGGATTCCTTGCACCCACCTGGTGTCTGACTTACGTGGGAATTCAGAAGTCTACGGTTGCTCTAGCGCCTAGTTGTCTGGCCTTCAGACAGAAATAGAAAGGTCTCCCTCTAATGTCAAGTCCTCTGTAAACTTTCTACTGTGCCCAATAAGAGTAGAGCCTTAAAAAAACTGACACAGGAATTTAAGTTACCTTAACATAGGCTCGCTCTGTTTCCACCAGTTCCATTATAGCTTTTCTCATTCTCTGTGCATCTGAGAGTGGTTTTGTTGTGATGGTCCCATCTTCTGATGTCACGGTTAATATGTCATTCTTCTGACATATGGCTGTCACTTCCTCTGCACCCTTGAAGAAAAAGGTTTGGAAATTAAGTAACTATTATTATTATTATGGACTATTATCTGTCCTTTATATATATTACAAATTTTGTATATATTTGTACACATTATTCACACATAAAAAAAATGTTTCTGAACTAAGATGAATAAACATAAATGAGTTAATTTTTCTTATAGAAAAGATGGACAAACATTGATTATCTGCATATGAATACAGAAGGGTAAGTGTAGATTATCCAGCACCAGAGCTGGAAGTTGTCAGCTACCCACAGCTGATGGCTTGCGCCAGGATCAGTGAACCAAAACCATCCAGACCCTGCTCCACCTTTCCGCGGTGCCTCTAGTAACAGACTAACCTGTCTAGTCTGGCCAAGCGAGCAGGGATCGAAGAGTGAAGACAACCTGGTACTCAAAAATGTTGTGCTGAAGTCGGATGTGTTGGGCCGAAAGGCGCAAATATAACAGTTATACTGCAAACCACAACACAATGCAGACACGTCCACTTAACGTCCTTTTAAGGGCGGTTGACGAAGAGGAATTCTACAGTCTACGAATACTCTAGAATACTTTTCATCGGGCGAATGTAAGCAAGCAGATTATATTATCATCTGTTCACTAATTAAAATGGGCAGAAAACAGTGAAACTATCATCTAAGATGGGTATGTTTGGATGTACCATGAAATTCTGTGCCAGAATTATATATAATCATCATCATCATCAAGTAGGCCTACCATATCTGCTGTCAAATCATGGCTCTTCACAACTTTTTGACTCTGCAGTTGTTAATCATTTCTCTTGTTGACTTTCTACTAAATGTTCTCTTCAACTGTCTGGTAACTCTTCTCTATTTTGCTCTATCTCTTCTTCACTTAATTTTTTCTCTTTTGACAAAATGTTTTATTAGTTCCCATTTCTTAACATGGAAAAAAAAATTAGAACTGCTTCTTCTTGATCTTGATAATAAGCTTACAATTGCTTTGGCCTCTTTCAGAACATCCAGATTAGTCTTTTTAGCTGGCTATGGTATTCTCAACATTCTTCTGTAAGACCACTTTTTTGTGGCCTCCGATGATTTTCTAGTCTGGTGACAAATGTCTGAGTTAACTTCCATATTACATAGAATTAGAAATGGGATTAGATCTATAAATACTGCTGTTATAATTGTTATCTATTTCTGAGTTAAGAGAAGATAGAGCAACATTTTAAACAAAATTCTTACTTTTAAAAGAACATCAATACGTGCTGTTGAATGCTTCTGTACAATTCTGTCCTTAGAAGTTGCAGACGTAGAAGCATCAACTGGATAAACTTCAAGAATAGAAAGGAAAACAACTGTTGAGCTATTAAATACAATTTCTTAAAGTGAAACTATAATGCTAACAAAGAAAAATACATTAAAATGATTAACTTTTAATATCTGGAATCAATTTTTAAAAAATAAAAAGGTATTATATTAACTTGTTGATATCGTACACAAATTTTTTAAAGAATTTAAAATTCATTTCCACTTTCTATAATTGTCTTTTACACATTTAATCATGTCTCACTTATTACCAAATCTTTTTAATTTCTGGGCGAGATGTTCAATCTTATCTAATGAGTCTATGCCTGCCAACTTTGTTTCTCTTATAAGTGTTCTTTTTAGTGTCTCTGTAGGTCTTCTGCTTTTTCTGTATCCTGATGTTTCCTATAGAACAACCTGTTTTGGAATTCTCTTGGTGTCTATTTTCACCATATGTCTGACATATGTCCACCTTCTTTCCTTAATTGTAGTAGAGATCTTTGGTTGTATAGCCATTTCTCTTATTTCAACATTAGTCATGAATTCTCTCCATTGTACACAGAGTATTTTTCTTAGGCACTTGTCTTCCAAAGTGTTTAGTTTCTTCTCAATATCTTTTGATATTTTCCACTTTGGTTTTCTAACATCTATCTACCTATCTATCTATCTATTGACCATGGCCGACCCATAGGGTATCGACCTGGATACTCTTTCTCATTTTCTAAATTTTCTTTCTAGCAGTCTCAATCCTTGCAAAAAAATATCAAATCTTGCCATTTGTCTCTGTTCTGTGCAATCAACTCGATCTCATTGAGGGAGCCGATTCTTGCTGCCTTTGCTTCTCTGGTCAATGTTCTTCTGTGTTTCTCTAGGTCAGCGTTTTTTCCTCCTATCTGTTGTTTCCCACATGAGGGCTTGCTTCGTTATTTGGTAATTATTTCTTCTCATCACATGTCCAACATATGTCCATTGTCTTTTCTTGATTACTGATGATATTAGTGGTTGATTGGCGATTTCTCTATTTTCCTCATTTGTTTCGAATTTGTTCCACATTATGCCAAGTATTTTCATTAGACGTTTATTTTCAAATGCGATGAACGTTGTTTCTATGTCTTTTGTTGTTTTCCAGCTCTTGCATGCATATGCAAAGGTTAATAATAAGTTTGATTTGAATAGTCAAAGTTTTGTTTTTGTGCTGATGAGTTTTAATTTCCATATCTTCTCAAGGCTTTTGAAGGACATTGCTGCTTCAGCTATTCTGATTCAAATTTCTTTACTTGTATTCCCTTCCTGATCAATGTAACTTCCAAGATAGATAAAGTGATCGATCTCTTCCACTGTTTTGTTTTCCATGTATATTTTTTTCATTGGTTGGAATTAAGGTTTTCATGACTTTAGTCTTTTCATGATTGATCTCAAGTCCTATTTTGTTGGCTGTTGATGATAATTCATTTGTATTTTCCTGCATAATTTTATATCTGACTGCTGATAAGGTCTATGTCGTCACCAAAGTTGAGGTCCTCCAACTGGCCTCCAGGCTGCCCTACTTTTCCAGAAAAATTTGATACTCATTTTAAGGGGTAAAGGCAAAGAAATGCAAATGAATGCATAAAAATGCGAAGCTGCAGTAAAGCTGAATATGAGGAAAAATAAAAAAATAAAAAAAAAATGGTATGTTAGAAGCTTTACGTGATAAGTGGACGACACAGACTAAACGACGTTTCAGCCCAATAGGCCTTCAGCAGGACACTTTTGTTACCATTTCCTTTTCATGCACACATGTTTTTAGTTTATTTTCTTTAACATATTTCGAATATTTTTGTTTTATATGTTTCATTATTAGTTTTGTGTGTGTGTGTTTCTTGTTTGTTCCTGCTGAAGGCGATTGGGCCGAAACATCGTTTAGTCTATGTCGTCCACTTATCAAGTAAAGCTTCTAACACACCATTTTTTTTTATTTTTTAATTTTTCCTCATACTCATTTTAAACTGGATGAATCAAAGATTCATCATTCAGAACTAAATCAAACCTCTTGTCTTTAGTAGCCTAGTTCACTAACCACTGAGCTACTGTGACTCTCACCTCTCTCCTTACCCATTCTTTAATTTAATTCTGATCTGAAATTCACAACAAAATATAACCCTGTCCACATCCACACTTACTGATAAAATGTTCACAACACCATTCACAAATTACCAGTGTCAGGTGTAGGTGCAGGCACAATTAAACTCCCAATGGATTTCTCTGACAGCCTGGACTGTGTGGGAGGAGGTGGGACTACCAGGTTGTCAATGTATGCATCTGCATGTCTCTGAATGAAGTCAGAGCGGGGTGGTTTTGTGCGCATACTACGAACAGTCAGAAACAAAGTTCGTGACTCATGTAAAAGAGTTTCAATATAAACCATATCCAACTCAGAGACAATCTTGCTGTTAATAACCATAATCTCATCACCTACAATCAAACCTGTGGGATAAAGAAAAACTTAATGAAATGCTTTTTTCAACACATTTACGAAGATTAATAAAGTACCCAAAGAAAAAATATGTATGTCCACATAAACATGAAATAATTGTGAAATAATTTAGATTGTATGAAAATAATTTAATTAATAGGTCACATTGGATAATTTAGGCAGCCACTTCAGGTGACAAATCACATGTATATGTTTATATTTCTTATAATTTCGCATTGATAATGACATCTGGCTAAAGCAGCAATGTCTTTCAGAAGCCTTGAAAAGTTGTGGAAATCAAAACTCATTAGCACAAACACAAAACTTAGGCTATTCAAATCAAATGTACTATCAACCCTTACGTATGCGTGTGAAAGCTGGAAAACAACAAGAGATATAGAAACAAAGTTGAACGCATTCGAAAATAAATGTCTAAGGAAAATACTTGGTATAGAATGGAACGAATTCAAAACAAACGAGGAAATTAGAGAAATCGCCAATCAACCACTAATATCTTCAGTAATAAAGAAAAGACGATGGTCATACGTTGGACATGTGATGAGAAGAGATAATAATCGAATAGCAAAGCAAGCCCTCATATGGGAAACAACAGGTAAAAGAAAAAGAGGAAGACCCAGGGAGACACTGAGAAGAACATTGATGAGAGAGGCAAGAGCAGCAGGAATCGGCTCCCTCAATGAGATAGAACTGCTTGCACAGAACAGAGACAGATGGCGAGATTTGATAAAATATCTTTAAAAGAAAACTGTTAGAACAAAAATTCATATAGGTGAAGGTGTATCTTGGTCTACGCCCTATGGGCCGGTTACGGCTCGAAAGGTCAATAGAATAGAATGACATCAGTGTCGAGAAAATTATGATTATGATTTCACTATGCCTATAACTAGGTTATTTGATTTCAATATATTTGTTCTTCTTCTCGTACTTCATCAGGTTCTAATCCTTCAAACTACCTGGTTTGGGAGACTTCTGGTAGCAATGATATATCACTATAATCTTCTGGTGTTATGAAAATATGGAAGTTTGCCTACCATTGCAAGGTGGAGATTCATCTGAGAATGACTCAAATAATTTGGACAGTAGTTGATATGGACCAAATTGTAAAATCCAAATGTTATTGGTTATGGAAGGCCTCGGTATCACTGCAAACGAATTAAAATCCATAATTGCTCAACCACTCGTGCCAGTGGAATCATCCAAATTACTAACATATCTCCCAAACAAAGAAAGGTAACTGTAGTCCTCATCGTAGCAGTCTCAGCACACGCCAAAAGACATAAGGCGAAACCGCGCAGAAAGTGAACACAGCCAACTATTCCCTGTCATATGATATCATCATTCATCGTAAACAAGCAAGATATCGAAACAGGATCAAAACGGATGAGACACACAGCTCACGGAGTGCACAGAGCACTTAACTCAGTAGCTCCTGCAACAAGCCGGACTTGGAATATGAAGAAACTGCAAGAAGGAACACTTTTCAGACATAGCCTTCAATGGTTCCTGCCGCCTATCCACCATATACCATGGAGGTTCGCGTCCTCCCGAAAATGATGATCGTCGTAGCACTTGATGATGTTAGGCCATCGTTGATGACTCCAATTCCAAACATATAGACACACAGTGGTGGTAAGTTATCATTTCCAATCCAACAGAAGCCACCTGACCTGTAGTTAGTAAAACCACAGAGACAATATGATTTTGTGACCTTCACTGATTCACTCTTGGATGTGAATGTGTAGTTTACACAAGAGGAGAAGTTTTCAACTACAGTGATCCCATTTAAGGCAATTCTGGGATAGCAAGGCAAGTCTCCTTTATAGCAGCAGAACTTGATGTTCTCTGCTCCCTTCTTGTAGCTGCTGCCACACGATTCTGATGTCTCATTAACTTGGACATCATTCAAGAACAATGTCAGATTAACATTCCATAGATCTGGCTCTGCTGATGAAGTGCTTGGTGCAACAGTTGTATCAATCATACAGGAGGCTCCTGGTTTGTGGTCATTAATATCACAGACGGCATATGATGTTGTTATATTCAGTATTTCTTTCTGGGGTGGAAATATGTGACACACAAATGGAGAGTGGTTTGTGGTCACAGTAATCCCATTAAAGGCAATTCTAGGGTAGCATGGCATAGCTGTTTCAGAACAGCACAATCCTATGATGTTTTCTGTGTTCGCTATAAAGCTGCTGCTGCTACACAATCCTGACCAATTATAGGTGTGGACATTATTCACTTGCAATGACAAAACTGCTTTGTTTACATCATAAACCTCTGGAAGCGAATCATTTATGGGACTAATAGTACATTTATTCTTCCATCGGGGATATCTTCCTTGAGTCCTCCCCCCCCCCAAAAAAGGTCTTTGGTTAAAAAGCACATATGTTTTTGAGATAATTAATTAATTGAAATTCATTGAATATGCATTATATACAAATATAGCTAAATTCATTCCATCACACCAAATGATAGCTATTGTCATCTTCTAATTAAAAAAAAAAATTAATATAAATTAAAACTTACCTCTCTTATCAGCTACACAATCCTTAGTCACATCACAAACATACACTCGCAGTTCATCATCTCTATCAAAATCTTCTGCCAACTCTGCTTCTACTGCAAATCCAAACATGCCATCTTTAGTTGGCTTTGTCAACTCCATTTGAAAAATACACTTTTGACAAACTTCAATAGCATCGTAACGCTGCAGAGAATACACAAACACATGTTTGTTTCATTATAAATGCTAATGATTTTCATTAATAATATAATTTTAAATAAAATAAGACCCAAAAGAAAAGTAAGTATTCATCTAAACAGTGATAGAACACTCATTAAAGATTAGTCTTGAAGCAGAAACTTCAGTTATACAAATGTTTCAACTATTTAGATTTTTAGTTGTTGATTTCTAATCATATTCTCTTGATCTTGGTTAGAATGCAAGAAAGCATGGTATTTGATGAGGAGTATGTATGGCACTGCATTTGCTCTAGGTGGGCAAACCACATATATTTGTTAAATTTGCATATAGTTGAAGATTGATTCTATGTTGGTTCTTTCTAATAAATCTCATGATCTTATTCACATGGTCACTGACTTTCACTTCTGACCTTAATTAGTAGTGTAGTAGAATCCGTTTCATTAACAACATCGTTTTTACGATAGCGGCTTGTTAAACCTCTGATCAACGGTTCAATACCAAGCCGGAGAAAAATAATTCCTCCATTTTGGAAACAACCGGAAACCTTTTAAGTTAAGTACCTTTTGTACTTAACTTCATCGACTTCAAAAAAGCATTTGATAGTATTCATAGAGATTCTTTGTGGAAAATTCTGAAGCAATATGGTTTACCATCAAAAGTCATAAATATTATCAAAGACATGTATGATGGTTACACATGTGCAGTTCGAACAGAGGAAGGACTGAGCGAATGTTTCCCAATAGAAACTGGGGTTAAACAAGGATGTATTTTATCGCCCTTGTTATTTGGAATTGTTATGGACTTCATAATGAAGAAATGCTGCACTGGTAATAAAGGCATCGAATGGATACAAGGAGACCATTTGGAGGACCTCGACTTTGCTGATGACATAGTTCTCATCAGCAGTCAGATAAAAACGATGCAGGAAAACACAAATGAACTATCATCAATAGCCAGCAAAATTGGGCTTGAGGTCAATCATGAAAAGACTAAAGTCATGAAAAGTTTAATTCCAACAAGTGACAAAATACACATGGAAAACAAACCAGTAGAAGAGATCGATCACTTTATCTATCTTGGAAGTCACATTGATCGAGAAGGGGATACGAGCAAAGAAATTAGAATCAGACTGGCTAAAGCAGCAATTGTCTTTCAGAAGCCTTGAAAAGTTGTGGAAATCAAAACTCATTAGCACAAACACAAAACTTAGGCTATTCAAATCAAATGTACTATCAACCCTTACGTATGCATGTGAAAGCTGGAAAACAACAAGAGATATAGAAACAAAGTTGAACGCATTCGAAAATAAATGTCTAAGGAAAATACTTGGTATAGAATGGAACGAATTCAAAACAAACGAGGAAATTAGAGAAATCGCCAATCAACCACTAATATCTTCAGTAATAAAGAAAAGACGATGGTCATACGTTGGACATGTGATGAGAAGAGATAATAATCGAATAGCAAAGCAAGCCCTCATTTGGGAAACAACAGGTAAAAGAAAAAGAGGAAGACCCAGGGAGACACTGAGAAGAACATTGATGAGAGAGGCAAGAGCAGCAGGAATCGGCTCCCTCAATGAGATAGAACTGCTTGCACAGAACAGAGACAGATGGCGAGATTTGATAAAATATCTTTAAAAGAAAACTGCTAGAACAAAAATTCATATAGGAGAAGGTGTATCTTGGTCTACGCCCTATGGGCCGGTTACGGCTCGAAAGGTCAATAGATAGATAGATAGTAGAATCCACCTATAATGAGTCCAGTTATGATGAGAATCCTGATATAACATAAATGTAACAAATTCCCAAATTATTTTCTCTGTAACCTATATTTAAAAAAAAATCTTTTATAATACTATTCATCATCATCTAGTACTGGGCCTGCTGGCGTAGGTAATCATGTCTCTCCACAATTTTCGACCTCGACAGTTATTTATCATTTCTGTTGTTGACATTCTGCCAAGCCATTCTCTTAAGATGTAAGACTGTCTCTACATAACATTTAAGAACTCTTTTTCTTGTTTCTATTGTCAAAAATGGATTGCATAGTATCTTCCTAATTTTTTGGAAAGCTGCTTTTGCCTGAGCCATTCTGCATCTCACCTCTTTTGTGCATCTTCGGTCTGAGGTTAACAAAGTTTCCAAATATTTAAATTCATTTACCTGTTTTAATATTGTTCCACTTTTCTTTATTTTGCACTGAGGTGATGTCTTTATCTTTGTTGTTACCATTACTTCTGTCTTTTTGCTATTAAGGCTGAGTCCTTTCTTTTTGCTTTCTTTCACTATAATGTCCAACATTTCTTGTAACTCATTTTCACTCTTAGCGATTAAGACTGTATCATCAGCATACCTTAGATGATTTATATTATGACCTCCAATTGTTATTCCAGGCATGCCCCTTATGGATCTTAAAATAATCTCACTATAAATATTAAACAAATCTGGTGACAGCACACAACCTTGTCTAACACCCCGTATAATACTATTACCCAGTCTGGAAATCTGTTATAATGCATTTTATGAAACTTTCCGTGCCAAAGAAAACTGTGTATATTTTTCTTGTCCATGTGTAAATTGTGTGGCTATCTGGGGTTAGCATGACTAGTAAGGCCTACATGCACACAACCATGGATGAAAGTGGTATGGTTTAGGAAACAAAGCATACAGTACAAGTTGTGGCAGTGATTGGAGAAATAATTGTTTTGTTTTATTTCAAAGGCCAGTGGCTAACAGACTTTCATCATAAAGGATAAATATTGACACACATAGAATTCTCTATATACTTGTTGAAATCTATTCACAAGTCATTACATTTTTATTGTGTTGGCTTCCATTACTGGCAAGAAATGCAAGTGCTCATCGCTTGAGATGAAAATGATGTTGATAAAGAAAATGGACAAGAAGTTAAAAATCAAAAGCAAAAATATGCAGAGAACATGATATTCCCTCAAGCACACTATTCTCAAGGGCAGAAAGAACATTATGTCAGCATTTACAAGCAGTGGAAAATTTGGAAGCAGATTATGAAAATGTTGACTGCACTTTGCCTACATTTTTCCAGCAATCTAGGAGCATGAATACCTGATTTCAGGACCCAGCCTTATTGAAAAGGGAAAGAGTTGACTGATAGTGTAGGTCATACCAACTTCAATCTAAGTAAGGGCTGGCTGAACCTATTAAAAGTGTGGTATGTAATTGCAATGAAAGTAATTTGCAGTGAGGCTGCGTCAATTTCAAAAGAAACAAATTGATAAGTGGAAGCAAAGTAAACTACAGGAAATTCTCAAACAATTTGAACCAGAAAATATATACAATGTGGGTGATACAATTTTCTTTATAGTAGCAGTATCCCAAACTGCAATGCTGAAATAGGATAAGCAAACAGTAGTTACAAGAATCCAAAAGTTACAATTTCTTTTTTGATCGCTGCCAACATGAATGGTGACAAGCTGCTACTGATCGCAAATTAGAAGCTACGTTGTTTTAAAAATATAAGAAAACTGTCAACAGAATACAATTAAACAAAAAATCATGAATGACTGGGTCAATATTTCAACAATGGATGCTCAAGATAGACAGGAAATGGTTGTTGCAGGGGGTAATTGCTCAGCTCCACATGTAATGTGTTTGAGAGCTACTTTTTTGTTCTTTCTGCCTCCAAACACAATAAGTGTGTTGTAACCATTGGACCAAGGCATCTTTCAAAATATCTTCTATCTATTTCCCTTCCAAGCCAAAGATGAAACATAGGTCAGAAACTCTACGCTCTTGTATCTGATGATCTTTCAAGTGTAGATCTTGCACAGCATCTGCATGTGTTTCACCACACTGTTCTGTTCTGGGCAAGTTGCTCAATTTCATCAAGGGAGCTGATACCTGCTGTTGTAGCCTCTCACCTCAGTGTTCCTTTTAGTATTTGTTCTGTTTAGTGTTTGAACTGTTTAGTCTGATCTTTTCTTTTACCCTCTGATTTGTATTTTAGGGCCTGGTTTCAGATTCTTTTGTTGTCTCTTCTCATCACATGGCCAGAATATGACCACCCTTTTCTCTTGATTATAGTTTATATTTTTGGATGCTTTGTCATTTCTCTTATTTCTGCACTAGTCTTGAATTCATTCCATATAATAATATATTTGATTTGAAAATTCTGAGCCTTGTTCAAAATATTTTACAGAACGAGAATACTGAAAAAAAATCTTATTTTTGTCATGTGAGCAATGAGAGCTTTGCTTACCATTTAAATGTGAATCTTCTTGAAATTGAGTTATTGAGTTATTTGAGGGTCATCATTATTGCACTCTGAACATGTCCATAGGTGCTCAGATCCCCTCCTCAGCAATTCCCGCAGTGTTCAGCGACTGATGACTCCAATTCTATGTTGGTTGATAAGTCTTCTTACACGGCCACTAAGTTTCTCATTTCTGGCTGTGCCCATCTTAACTCCCATTTCCATCATCCGAAGAAGTGACGTGGATCTGTGTTTGTCAAAGTCCTGTGCTCTTCCCACATCTCAGAGGTCATTGATGACGTCCGCACGATCCATTGGTTGCCCGTCCTCAATGACAGCGCAGCTAGCTAACCTATCCACTCTTTCATTTCTCCGTACTCCTGCATGTCCAGGGACATAGACAAAGGTGACCTTATGTATTTTGGATTTCTGCAACGACTCTACCCATTGCTTGCTTACAGAGCCCGCCTCCACTTTTTTATCATGCTCATCGAATCACTCAGTATACATGCGTGGGTGTAGTCTTGTGACTCTAACCATTTTAATGCCTTGGTCACTGCCATCACCTCCCATGCTACTCGTGGTCATGATGTATGCACCACTGTCTTCATAGACTACTCTGCTTGCCAAGTGTGCTGTAAATGCCCATGCACTTCTTGGTGTCATCTTAAAGATCCGTCTGTATAGATGACTGCATCTTTCTCATCGGTGTTATTGCAGATGAGACCGTTGACCTAAGCATTAACATTTCTTGAAATGTTGACTTCAACTGCATGGCTGCTGTATGGGATGATGTCAAAGCCAATATCATAACCAAATGCTTTCACAAGGCAGGTTTTATCACCACAGATGCAGTGATGCAGATTTTATCACCACAGCACATTATGATTCCACTGGTGGACCAATTCTCAATGGGTCAACATTTTGAAGGTCCCAAGGATCTTGTTATAAACAGATTCTACTGTAAAACAAAAGTTCCCTCCACACTTTACTAAGCATATAGGGAATATGGTGTTAAACCCATCTGTTTCCAGTGATCAACATCACAATTTTAGGTGATGTGGTGGGGATCACACCAGGCCACCTCTACTTACCAGAAAAATCTTTGGATTTTTAGAGAGACTGGGTGAGTGAGCCCCAGTGCTATGTGTTTCTGAAAAAAAATCCACCACTTATGATAATTCAACCTGAACCCTTCTGATTGGGAAGCAAGCACACTAACCACTCAGACATAATGGCTCAATTGTTTGGTACTAAGTTTTTCAAAAAGAAAATTTACAAAAGTTTTACTCTGGTGTTATCAGGTAAGAGACAGAAGTAATAATGGACAATCAGGTAAGAGACAGAAGTAATAATGGACACTGTACCAGGACAATGATGGTGATCTTGTCCATGGAAGAAGAACAAAAGTAGATCCATGGTGGTGAGCAAAAAAGAACAAACAAGAGTTTAGATTTTAGATCAACAATTACATATTTTTCCTTTGTTTTCTCTCCACACTCCCCCCCCCCCCCCCCCCCCCCCCACCCCACCCCCAAAAACTGTTGCTGCTTTGTTGTTCGGTGTTCTCTTTAGTGTTTCTCTCTGTTTGCCTTTTTTTCTTTTGATCTTTTTTTTTTTTCAATTTGAGAGCTTGATTTGAGAATCTCTTTTCATCTCATTGTCGACATGTGTTCACCTTCTTGTCATTATAGATGACATTTTAGATACATTGACATTTCTTTTATTTATGCAGTAGTCATGAATTCATTCTTTAAAGTATTTTCCTTAAGAATTTGTTTTCAAATGCATCCAATTTATTTTATATTTCTTTAGTTGTTTTCGAGCTCTTGTATACACAAGTAAGAGTGGATAACACATTTGATTTTAAAATTCTGAGCTTTATTTTTGTGCTTAGCAATTTTGATGTCCATATTTTATCAAGATTTCCATTGTTGTCTTTGCTATTCTGCTTCAATTTTTAAAAATGTTTGTCTCCTTCTTGATCTATGCAGCTTCCAAGATATACAAAGTGACCTACTTCTTCTTCCACTTGCTTTTCCTTTCAGGTACAAATTTTCTGCATAAATTTGATTTTTCATTACTTCTGTCTTTTCTTGGTTGATATCATACTTTTTTACCAGGAGTTGATGACAGGGTATTTGTTTTCTTAATACACCAATACAATAATGACAAGATAAGAATATTTTTTATAAAAAATAAAGACAGGAGCCCTTATAACTATTGATCAACTCACCAATTTTTTAATATTCTCATGTTTATCTGGTATAACAAATGTGTTATCTGTTGAACCCAGTGGTTTTATCCGCACATAGTGATCTCGTGGATTAAGTTGTCTCTTATTGCATGTCATTTCAAGAAGGTTGTGGACACTTGTCCCTCTGTCAACTCCAATCAGCATGGTCTGAAAGTTGTAACACTGAAATATACAGAAATTAGAAATGGGGGTCGCTAAAGGAGGGTCCATCACCACAAGCAATATTTTTGGAATGGGAAATTTAATTATGTTTCTTACAAGGGGAAAAAAAAATGAAAAAGGAAACAAAATAGGGGTAGTTAGATAATCATTTCTATGGTTTATATTTTGTTTGATTATTCTTTCTTCTGGCCTTGACCTCAAGCTAACAAAACAGTGAACAACCAGCAAAGGAAAATACAAGTGAATATAAAATGATATGTATATGACTGCTCTTGCAAAGTATGAAAAACAGTTTGAAATTTCATATGACTTCTCTCATTTCAATATTTTTCAGTCTTTTATGATAAAATGAAGGAGGTTAAAAGTTGGATGAAATGTTTATCAGATGTTCTTGCTGAAATTGTGAAATAAACCCTGATGGGTAGAAACCCTCATATAAATACCTGGTTGTTAGGAAGTGTGACTTTAGACAGACTCTCCTGTCCAGGACTGGCATCTGGACCTGCCTTTTCAAGAAGGCTGTCAACAGAATCTGAATGGCTATATTGCCTTTTATGCAGGGCCCTGCAGAACAAAATAAAATTATTTAATCATGTATGTTCATTTGTAAACACCAAATAGAAGTGTAGGTGGTGGGCAAATTGTTGTTATTTGGTTCAAACTAATCCACCCAAAAGGCATATTTTCTGTTGTTCTTTGATTGAAAATTCTTTAGGTGTAACATTACATGGCCTGAAACCCTCATCTCCTAAATTCTTTATTTACTTTATCCACCACTTGTGTGCCACATAGTGGGCAACATGAAGTAATAAAAATAGCTATAATTTGGAAGCTACTTACATTTATGTGATTCTATAGTATACAGAGTGCAGGGAACTGAGAACAGGGGAACTACCTGCAGATATTACTACATGGCATTAAGCCAAATGGCATCAGCTTACAGGCTTTTGGATCCATAACTACAACATAGTATACAGACATGATCAGATTAATGTTTCTAAAACATCTACTATGTGTGAGACATTTGTACACTTTGCTAGTAAAGAAGTTGATGAAGGTAACTAATCTCACTGTGTAGTCTTCAGATCATAAGAATCTTAATACAGAAGAAGAAGAACAACTATGACCAGAATTTGACATATTGTTATTTACAGAAGTGTCTTTTGTGATAATCCATGTCTCAGTTTTCTTTATACTTTAGTGCTGCACCAAAATGCAAAGAACTTCAAGTAATGTTACTGTGGCAAGTGAAAACCTGCAAAAAGGAATTCCAAGTAGAAACTGTCAGTGAAACTTTGAAAAGTTTTTATTGCTCCTGAGTAGATTGTTTAAGTTGTTCACTCTTGTGCATTTTAGTCAAATGTATTGGTGCTAACATTACTTTGATTCAAAATATACACTATCTTACCATAAATTTAATACTAGAATACTAGTGCATCATAAAATTTACCACATTTTTGTGTGGAACTTAACAGTTTGTAGCATGCAAATTTTGTACCTGCTGTGTACATTTCAAATTGTTCTTGCCAGTGACCCTTTATTAGCTACGTGTTTGGATGTGTTTTTTTCTTCAAATACACCACAGAGTTGTGGTAATAGTATATAATTATTCTTAGTAAAGATTGACTGAAAGAGCAAAAAAAAAATAATAATAACACCCCCCCCCCACCCCCCACCCCCCTTCTGGCTGTTAAATTCACATGTACAACTAATCAAGCCTTTGAAGTAACAGGGTAAGCAACAAACGAGTGAAAAATACAAATGTAGGATCAATAATTTAGATGAAGGAACCATGGGAGAAAAATAGTGCTATACAATTGTGTGTCAGGATAGTGGTGCTAGTGCTTGTCAATTATTACAATTATGTAAACAGTGCCCGCTGAAGGTTACTGCAATGATTTGTAGCAAAATTGTATTATTTGTCCACATTACAAAAAGCAGAATAGCTCAGGCCAAAATAGCATTTCAGAAAATGAAAAATATCTTATGCAACAAATCTATGTCAATAGAAATGAGAAAGAGAGTTCATCAGTGCTATATAGAACCAATTCTGACCTATGGAAGCGAGTCATGGACAGTAGACAAACAAATGAAAAGACGAATAGAGGCCACCGAGATTGCATTTCTCAGAAGAATGTTGAAAGTTCCCTGGACAGCTAAAAAGTTCTCAAAGAGGCCAACACAAAAAGGGAGCTCTTAAAAAACATCAGAAAGAAGCAATCAACATTTTTCGGGCACATCATGAGAAGAGGAAAGTTGGAATACTTGGTTACAACTGGCAAAATAAAAGGAAAGAGAGATCACGGATGACAAAGAAAGAAAATACTGGATAGCTTGGTGTCATGGCATGGAAAACAGTCAACAACAGAACTGATACAATGCACTGTAGATAGAAGATTGTGGAGGGACATGATCACCTACGCCAACCGGTATGGCACATGATGATGATAATGTCCACATTACAATGATTTTAGTTACACATTGAAGTAGTATTAAAGTGATTTAAAATTGATAATGTAGTATTCTAGGTTTCAAGAATGGAACAATTACTCGTGCTTCTGATACATACTAATTATTTTGAAGATAATCAGATTATCTATAACAATATTATAGAACAACATGGGAAATATCAAATTTTGAGATCTGGTAAGGCAATGATTGTGTGAGGAAAATGTCAAATTTATTATAAACATAAGTTTGTAAGAGTAAAAGAATAAAACAATATTTTTTACATCCTTTCTGAAGATCACCTGAGAGTTATAACAATTTGTTTTTCATCATCATCACCATCAAGTACCAGGCCTGCTGGCATAGGTGATCATGTCTCTCCACAACTTTCGATCTCGGCAGCTATTTATCATTTCTGTTGTTGACCTTCTGCCACACCATTCTCTTAAGCTGTCTGTTATTTTTTCTCTTTGCTTCTCTCTATCTCTTCGTCCCTCAATTTTTCCAGTTGTTACAATATATTCCAGTTGTTCTCTTCTCATTACATGGCCAAAAAATAATGATTGTTTCTTCCTAATATTGGAAATTAGCTCTCTTTTTGCTTTGACCTCTCTTCTCTCAGAACATCTTCATTACTCTTCTTAGCTGCCCATAGTACTCAGCATTCTTCTGTAAAACCACACATACTACAGACTCCAGTGATTTTCTTGTCTGTTGTGCTATTGTTCATGATTCACATCTGTATGTTAAAACTGGCTCTACATAACATTTAAGAACTCTTTTTCTTGTTTCTATTGTCAAAAATGGATTGCATAGTATCTTCCTGATTTTTTGGAAAGCTGCTTTTGCCTGAGCCATTCTGCATCTCACCTCTTTTGTACATCTTCCGTCTGAGGTTAACAAAGTTCCCAAATATTTAAATTCATTTACCTGTTTTAATATTGTTCCACTTGTCTTTATTTTACACTGAGATGATGTCTTTTTCTTTGTTGTTTCCATTACCTCTGTCTTTTTGCTATTAAGGCTGAGTCCTTTATTTTTGCTTTCTTCCACTATAATGTCCAACATTTCTTGTAACTCATTTTCACTCTTAGCGATTAAGACTGTATCATCAGCATACCTTAGATGATTTATATTATGACCTCTAATTGTTATTCCAGGCATGCCCCTTATGGATCTTAAAATAATCTCACTATAAATATTAAACAAATCTGGTGACAGCACATAACCTTGTCTAACACCCTGTTTTATTTGTTGAAACATTCCTAATTGGTTTCCAGTTCTTATGGCCATTATTTATTGCCAGTACATGTTCTTTATTATTCTTAGATCTTTGCTGTCTACATTTATGCTTTCTAAAATTTTGATTATTTCTTGGTGCTTTACTTAGTCAAATGCCTTGGTGTAATCTATGAAATCTTTTTTCACCTCCATGGCTCTTTCTACTAAAGATCTTATGATATAAATGGCATTGCTTGTTCCTTTATCTCTAACAAAACCACACTGTTCATCACTAATTTGGTTTTACATAAAGAATAAAAATTATGTGATAGAATGTTTAATAAATATGTTTTAATGGAGTAAATACTTAATCGCAGTTAGAAAATCAAAAAGAATAATTTCACCTTCCCATCCTGCCATAAACATGCACATTATTTTGACAACATATGACAAAAGTGATGAGGAAGCTTAACTGAATATAAAAAATAAATTCTAGGTAATTAAATACTTGAACCACTGTACACAAGTTAATCAGCATCAGGAAGATTAAAAGACTATGATGAACACATTCTCAATTGTAAACACAATTTTTAAAAATAATTTCAACGTATTCTATCTTTTCACAAGAACAAACCAAACTTACTCAGAGCTGATACTAGAACTAACTAAAGCTGTTGGAGTTAGTGATCTTGGTTTCTGAGTGATCTCTGACCGTGGTGATAGCATTCCACCTTTCTGGCTTGTTCTTCCATAAATATTTGGCAGAACCAAAGGCTTCCTAGCACTTACTAGTGCATGGAATGATGTCACTGTAAAAATACCTAGGCGAGCTAGTGTTGTTTTTGATGCTTTGGATGCATTTGCAAGTAGAACCTGAAATAGATTAGCTGATCATAGCAGGGGAAATTTCTTTTAAAATTAAATACATTTTATTAAATTTTACAATTTATATTTGCATAACATATGTTTGAGCATTTCATACTTAATGTTTCATAATTATCATTTATCATGATCAGTGACATTAACTCTTTCAGGACTATTATCCGACATGTTGTTTCGATAAAAATGTTTATTTCTAACCATTTGCTGAAAATTCGTCCCTGAGGAGTGTAGCTTAATATTTGTTGTTTTCACTGATATTTGGTTTTTATTTCAAGCAATACTCGATTTCCTCATGTAGGAGAGTTTTCAATTCCTGTTGAACCTCGTGGTTTCAGAGTTTGAATGTTAGAAAATTGTTAATTTATATTCATTGTTTATTTCTCAAATTTCTGTCACACAATGGCCACGTCCACTGCTGGTACTTCTTGCAGTTGACCAAAATGATATAATGCAGAACAAGCTAGATCTATGTTAGAAACCTTGTTACTGAGTGATTTAGAAATATAGTATTCATAGATTTAGACTCGGATAATAATTTTGTTGTTGTGATAATGATGATAGTCATAATATTAGTAATAGTAATGATAAAAAACAAAGACGATCTGTCTTAGGTTTAGCTGGTGGATGCCTCTATTCCAGCATTATCAGTACCTCAGAGGAATTGAGAGGTAGTGATTCTGATAATGAAACTAGTACTTTAGGGACATATCACACAAAATAAGCCCAGTTGTGTAAATAAAAATAATAAACTTGTCTTGTAAATAATATTGTGATGTCACATAAATTTATAATATTTTTCATTCTGGGATCATTTACAAAAATGTAAATAATTTCGTTATTTGTGGACATAAATTCATCAATTAAACTGTATTTTAGAGGAATTTGGATTATGTTGTGTAATATTTTAAGACAAATGGATAGCAACACTTATAAACATAGAAGAAGGTAAGTGAATTACAATATTTTGAATTAAAATTAACTACCCTGAATATTTTATATTTTAAAAAATATATTTATTATTTCAAATAATCACATATAAATATATTGCTATTTTCATTTTCTGTATCCATTTCCCTTTCCACTGATGTATAACACATACCACATATGTATGTGGCTTGTTGCAGGAGCTGCTGAGTTAAATGCTCTGTGTACACCATGAGCTGTGTGTCTCATCTGTTTTGATCATGTTTCGATATTCCAATTGTTTATGATGAATGATGGTATCGTATGACAGGGAACAGTTGGCTGTGTTCACTTTCTGCACGGTTTCATCTTATGTCTTTTGGCGTGTGCTGAGACTGCTGAGACGATGGGGACTGCAGTCAACTTTCTTTGTTGGCATTGACAACATGTATTAATCAGCTGTCAGGCACAGTCTGTCATCCACTGGCCAGGTAGCCTGTGATGCCTACAACTGATCATCATCATCAAGTACCAAGCCTGCTATAACTGATCCTTATTTATTTTTGAATGAAACAGTACTTCTTCTTCAGTGTTACCCATTCAGTGGGCATGGATGCATTGTGTCACTAGTTTACAGCAAAGCTATAATATTTATTCCTTTTAGCCCAAAACATCCTTCTTTGGCATGTGCAGATTTGCTTAGCAAATTTGCCTGTGTAGCAGTCATTTTTGGTCCATTTTATTTTTACTTTTCACTGCCAAGGGTTTTTCAATGTTCACAAGTGCAAATGGAATCTTTTGTTTTTTGACATTATCTAAAAAGGCTAGACGTAGCATCTCACTACCCAGAGGATTGAGGAGGGTAAAATTATGAAGAAACCACAGATTCTAAATAAAAACTTCCCACTGCCTGTGGTGGAATTCAAATTCTGTATCTTCCTATCCAGAGGCCAACATCTTACCTCTGGATCACACAGTCTCCCAATACTGTACCAATTAAAACCTGAAAGACTTGAAATTGTAGCATTCTGGCCATGACCTGTTGGTGTTTGATGATGTGTATGATGGTCTCCAGTTTACTGGCTGCACATGCTTCTAATTATATCCCTTTGGTGCTCACTTTTATCTTTAATAAAACTTATAAATGATCTTTTTTCATTCTTTTGGTTCTACTGGGGTAAGAGGATGTGGTGGAGTGTACTGAATTGCTACTCTTTAATCAGGTGGCTGCAGGTTCAATTTCCAGTAATGTCAAAAGGTTTATTCTATTTAATTTGAACAACAACTGATTTGTGATGTGCACTCCATGTAGTGATTGCATTGTGATATGTGGTCTTTATTCACCTGCCTCGACAGAAATCCACATATTTACTATTTCTTTTAAATTTGACAATGCTGCATAAGCCATACATATTCAGTTGCTTTCAGTCAGTGATAAAGTGTATATATGTTGATAGTTTGGGAGCCACGATAGCTCAGTGGTTAGTGTACTGGACTACAAAGGACAAGGGGTAGGGTTCGATCCCGACCGACGGCTTCCGGGTTCACCCAGCCTGAAATGGGTACCGGATTTTTTTCTGGGAAAGTAAAGCAGCATTGGGGTAATACCGACCACATTACCCAAAAAATCATGTGCTGAAGGTCTGTAAAATATAGGGTCACTAACACCATATTTCCTATACGCTACTTGGCGTGACGGGGGTACTTTACTTTTTTACTTATGTTGATAGTTTCAATGGTTCACAGGTTCATTTGCTCTGAAAGTCACATCTGTTTTCTTCATATCAAGCCTGAAAGTTCTATTAAATTCAAGTCTGAAAATTATGCCGTTTCTACTAATATCAAACAAGAAAGATAGGCTGATTCTACTAATATAAAATCTGAAAATTATGCCAGTTTTACTAATATCAAACATGAAAGTTAGGCTGGTTCTACTAATATAAAGTCTGAAAATTATGCTGGCTCTACTAATATAAAGTCTGAAAATTATGCTGGCTCTACTAATATAAAGTCTGAAAATTATGCCAGTTCTACTAATATCAAACATGAAAGTTAGGCTGGTTCTACTAATATCAAGCTTGAAAGTTCGACCGGTTCTACTAATATCAAGCTTGAAAGTTCGACCAGTTCTACTAATATCAAGTTTGAAAGTTATATGCTGTTCTACTCATACAAAGGTTGATTTTTGATTTCTATTCTCACAGTGACTTCTTCATCAACTGCTGTGTCAATCTCAAATTGAGAGATATTAATGTATTTTGTGTCAAGCTGTAAAGGCACTACAAGTATCTATGAAATAAATCTTACAAAAACACAATGATGCAAAGAGTTTATATCAATGCTGTATGACTGAACACATTGGCAAACCTTAGGGTTTGGGAGTTCTGACCCCTGAAGTGAAGCAGAATAACATTGAAATCTGTATTTGTCAAAATACAACTTCTCAAGGTTTTCCTCCCACTGAGCGATCTGCTTCTGGATGGCTTGCCTACTTTTTGGGTCGGTCACAACAGACATTTGAAGCTCAGCCATTTTACGCATTTTTGCATCCTGCAGTTTAGTTTAAGAACATACATCAAAAAAGTTATATTTTTATAGGGAATCATAGGAGGAAGAGGTATGTATCACAGCACTCCGAACAAATGACAAATAAACAACAACAGAATATATATTTTTATAGCTCAATTTTAAGTTTACCTTCTCACTACATAAAATGGCAGTAATTGTGATTTATAGATTCTAAAAAAAAAATGAATTGGGAAAATACAAGTTATGGAAATGATGCTGCTGTGAGATTCTCTGCAAGTCATGTGTGTACTACATTATGATATAATCAAGAAGGTTAATAGAATCATCATAAAAAATGAAGGCAAAATGCTTTTAAGCAATAGGACTGGAAGCTGTTTGTGAACTTTTAAGCAACAGGACTGAAAGCTGTCAGCAAGTCTTAGCTGATGGTTTGCACCAGAATTAATGAACAAGAACTATCGAGATCCTAATTCACCTATTTTGAGGTTCTCCTAGAAACAGATTAACGAGTCTAGTTTAGCCAAGAAAGGACGGATCAAAAGTGAAGGCAAACTGATAATACAAAATGCAGTGCTAAGTCTGAGGTATTGGACAAAAAGGTGTAAAATATAACAGTTTTACTGCAAACCATAATGCAATGCATCTACACCCACATAACATCTTTTTGAGGGCAGATGACAAAGAGTTGATTCATTCCTTTGCTGGCACGTTATATCAAATAGTACTGATTTGATCCTAGTCCAGGAAATTCGTTCTTTTTTTAATTGTTTACATTTCCCCCAAACTAACCCATATATCCTGTCTGTATTGACTTTTTACTTGTTTCTGTCAATTCTCCATGCTTCTCATAATATTTATTTATTATATCTATTTTTTTGGTACCCAATGGACCATAATCATTTATGATATTGTCTTGGGGGCACAGTTTGACACACTCTCTGTTGAGACTTGGCATTTATATTGTTGGCATCCTAAAGTCTTCTTCCTTTCAACTTTTTTCCTATTATGTAATCCTCATTATAGACTCGTTATTTTTTGGGGGCTAATTTTCATTTATATTAATTGTATCTATTAGCATTTCTCTCTTCATCCATTAGTAAATTCCCAAAGGCTTAATCCATTTTATGGATGTGATGTAGATTATGGAACAAGACTGGAATAATAATAATATATATATATATATATATATATATATATATATATAATATATATATAATATAATAATAATAATATATGCTATTTATGATATAAAAAGGGAGCAGTGATAGCTCAGTGGTTAGTGAACTGGACTACAAAGGACAAGAGGTAGGGTTCAATCCCAAACGATGGTTTCCGGGTTCACACAGCTTTAAATGGGTACCAGATTTTTTCTGGGAAAGTAAAGCAGCACGGGCGTAATACCGACCACATTACCCCAAAATTCATGTGCTGAAGGTCTGTAAAATTTATGGTCACTAACACCATATTGGTTCTGGCAAAAGCAGCATACAAAGAATTAGACAACAAAGTGAAAAGTTCAGCAACAAGAGATACAAGAGCTTATATAGACAATTTGGCAGAGAAAGCAGAGACAGCTGCAATTACAGGAGACAGCAGAACTCTTTATACTGTACAAAAGATGCTGACAAACACCTATACATCCAGTGGAACACCAATTCTAGACAAATCTGGATTAATGCTAACAACAAGCGCAGACATAAAAGCCCGTTGGGCGGAACACTTCAAAGAAATTCTTAACCGTCCACTACCCCACAGTTTAATAGATTTTGAAGCTGAAACACCAGCAGCAGAATTAGATGTAAATTTAGATGACTTCACCTTGAGTGAAATAGAAACCACCTTAAAGCTTATGACCAATAACAAGGCTGCTGGAGAGGATAAGTTAACAGCTGATATCCTCAAGGCAATTGATAGCCATAATCTAATACATCTCCAAAAAATCATTTTAACATCATTTGGAAAACAGAGAAGACGCCTCATAAATGGAAAAAAGGAATCATTGTTAAGATCCCAAAAAAGGGCAATCTTAGAGATTGTAACAACTGGAGAGGCGTGACACTTTTGTCAGTTGCCTCAAAGTTATTCTGCAAAATCATCCTAAATAGAATAAAGGATTCAATAGATACAGTAATGCGTGAAGAACAGGCTGGGTTTAGAAAAGGGAGAAGCTGTCTTGACCACATTTTCACTCTACGACTTATATTGGAGGAACACATTGAAAAGCAAAAACCTTTTGTACTTAACTTCATCGACTTCAAAAAAGCATTTGATAGCATTCATAGAGATTCTTTGTGGAAAATTCTGAAGCAATATGGTTTACCATCAAAAATCATAAATATTATCAAAGACATGTATGATGGTTACACATGTGCAGTTCGAACAGAGGAAGGACTGAGCGAATGTTTCCCAATAGAAACTGGTGTTAAACAAGGATGTATTTTATCGCCCTTGTTATTTGGAATTGTTATGGACTTCATAATGAAGAAATGCTGCACTGGTAATAAAGGCATTGAATGGATACAAGGAGACCATTTGGAGGACCTTGACTTTGCTGATGACATAGTTCTCATCAGCAGTCAGATAAAAACGATGCAGGAAAACACAAATGAACTATCATCAATAGCCAGCAAAATTGGACGAGATCAATCATGAAAAGACTAAAGTCATGAAAAGTTTAATTCCAACAGGTGACAAAATATACATGGAAAACAAACCAGTAGAAGAGATCGATCACTTTATCTATCTTGGAAGTCACATTGATCGAGAAGTGGATACGAGTAAAGAAATTAGAATCAGAATGGCTAAAGCAGCAATGTCTTTCAGAAGCCTTGAAAAGTTGTGGAAATCAAAACTCATCAGCACAAACACAAAACTTAGGCTATTCAAATCAAATGTACTATCAACCCTTACGTATGCGTGTGAAAGCTGGAAAACAACAAGAGATATAGAAACAAAGTTGAATGCATTCGAAAATAAATGTCTAAGGAAAATACTTGGTATAGCATGGAACGAATTCAAAACAAACGAGGAAATTAGAGAAATCGCCAATCAACCACTAATATCTTCAGTAATAAAGAAAAGACGGTGGTCATACGTTGGACATGTGATGAGAAGAGATAATAACCGAATAGCAAAGCAAGCCCTCATATGGGAAACAACAGGTAAAAGAAAAAGAGGAAGACCCAGGGATACACTGAGAAGAACATTGATGAGAGAGGCAAGAGCAGCAGAAATCGGCTCCCTCAATGAGATAGAACTGCTTGCACAGAACAGAGACAGATGGCGAGATTTGATAAAATATCTTTAAAAGAAAACTGCTACAACAAAAAATTCATATAGGAGAAGGTGTATCTTGGTCTACGCCCTATGGGCCGGTTACGGCTCGAAAGGTCAATAGATAGAACACCATATTCCCTATACGCCACTTGGCATGACAGGGCTCTTTACTTTTTTAAAAATGATATAACAAGTATGGATGCAGGTGATAAATTTTCTTTGATATTTTATGGTTACTAAAGATATTTATGGTTATATGACGCTTCAAAACAAATGAAGATATGTATTCCTTACGAATGCATGTATGATAAGTTACCAGAGTTATACTTCATTCTTGTTGTTTCCTACAGAACTTTATCTAATTCATTCCTTGTTTATTAGCAGATTATTACACTGCACTCATTTTTTAGACTTTATGGTCCAGTTTCCTATCTTCAGTGCATATTTCTTTGGGACTGTTTACCTTGACCTTTCTGCAGAGCAGCTGTTCACAGTCAGTGTTGTTCCCTAAAATAGCAGTTTTATCAGACTAACTATTTTTTCCCATCTTGGTTTCTATCCTAAGCTTTCCATCTATTAGTTTTGGTTAGGTTTTCTCTCAGACTTTTGCTTCACTCAAGTGGACTCTATAGAACACTGAGTTTTATAGAACATAGAACACTTTATGTTATTTTTTATTTGAGGTGAGGTAGGTTATCTTTCAAATATATCATATAATGCAATAGCACATAACAAAACTACACACACACACAAAAATTCAAATTCACACTTATCTGAATATTTCTATCATCCTTATCATAAGATGATAATGCTACAACATTCAATTTACAGGCTATATTTTCTTTCATATTATACACTTTTCATATTATTACTTATATTTATTATTTACACTTTTTGACACTTTACACTTTGTAATTTGTTATTTTATTTTGTGTTCCCTCTTGAAGACTTTTTACTATAGCACCAAAAACCGTTCTATGGTTTGGTCTTTAGTACAACACTGCAAAACATAAATTTCTTGCTTTTATGTATTTTTCTTCCACTTATTCGCCAGTCAAGAGTTTTATAGTAATCCACATAGTTCTATGACAATTCTGTTTATCTATCTATCTATTGTCCTTTCAAGCCGAAGACAGCACATAGGGCAGAAATTCTAGAACCTTGTGTCTGACGATCTTTATTATCAAGTGTTAGACTTTGCACAGGATCTGCATTATATATCGCTACACAACTTTGTCCTGCGCAAGATGATCAATCTCAGTGAGAGAACTGATGCCCAGTGTTGTCGCCTTTTGCCTCAGTTTTCTTTTTAGTGTTTTTCTAGGTCTGCCTCTTTTCTTTCACCAAATGGTTCCAATTTGAGGGCCTGCTTTGAGATTCTCTTGTTGTCTCTCCTCACCACATGGCTAAAATATGACTACTTTCTTTTCTTGGCAGTAGTTTATAATATTTTCATCATTGAGTGCCGTCTCCACATCAAAGGTTGGCTACCATGGAGTGCCATTTCACTCTGCCTCTTGCTTTGATGGTACAGATTGTCACAGGCTGACCTGTCCATCTTTTGATGTTATTCATCCATTTAGTCTTGGTCTGCCTCTTTTACCTTGTATTTTCCCTTCCAATATTACTTTTAGTAAGCTGTTGTGTCTTTTAGTATGCTCCAAAAATTTTATTTGTCTTGTTCTAATTGTGTTTAGTACTTCTCTTTTCATTTTTAGTTGTTTTAAAACTTCATCCTTTGTTTTCTTTTCTTTCCATCCAATTTTGCCATATCTATTCTTTTATTTATTTCAGTTTTACATTTTCCATCACTAGTTATAGTATGTCCCAGGTGGTTGTACTGAACTGTCTCCAGGTGTATTCCTTCAACTTTTATATTTATTTGTAGGTCTTGAGAATTTCTTTCCCTATGATCATAGTTTTAGTCTTTTTGATATTCATATCTAGTCCATATTTTTTGTTAGTCATGTTTATTTCATTAAATAATCATTGTAGATCTTTAGGATTTTTTGCTAGTATAACAGTATCATCAGCATATCTCAGGTTAATGATTATCTTTCAATTAATGTTAATGCCTGGCATCTATGAGATGTTTTTAAAGATTTGCTCAATGTACAGATTGAACAAACTTGGTGATAGGATGCATCTCTGTCTTACTCCTCTTTTTATATCAATGGGTGTAGAGTTTTCTTTGTTATATTTTATTATTGCTGTTTGCTCCCAATATAAATTACATATTAGTTGTATGCCTGTGTCATCTAGATTTATATCTTTCAGGCAGTCTATAAGTTGATTATGGTGTATTCTATCAAAAGCTTTGGTGTAGTCTATGAAGCAGGCATATATTGGTTTATTTACTTATATGTAATTTTCAATCAACATAGTCATACTGAATATGGCTTCTTTTGTCCCACTGTTTTTTCTGAATCCAAATTGCTGCTCACCTAATTTAGTATTAATTTTATTCTGAATCCTTCCCTGTATAATTTTTTATGTTTCGTCATTTTTCTTATTTATGCACTAGTCTTGAATTAATTTTGTGGTATACAAAATATTTTCCTGAAGCATTTATTTTCAAATACATCCAGTTTATTTCCTATTTCCTTAGTTGTTTTCCCAGCATACACCAAAACTTGTTTTAAAAAGATCTCAGTGACAAGATAGTATGACAAACAAAGCACAATTATCAAATCAAATTTCTTCATACTTTAAGTATTGTGGGACTCATAAATACCCCTTATGGTGAGACCTCAAGAAATCTGAATAGTCTATAGCATAACAACAATTATTGCTAGTAATCCTAAAAAACATCAGAAAGAAACAATCAACATTTTTCGGGCACATCATGAGAAGAGGAAAGTTGGAATACTTGGTTACAACTGGCAAAATAAAAGGAAAGAGAGATCACGGACGACAAAGAAAGAAAATACTGGATAGCTTGGTGTCATGGCATGGAAAGCAGTCAACTGCAGAACTGATAGGATGTACTGTAGATAGAAGATTGTGGAAGGACATGATCGCCTACGCCAACTGGTATGGTACATGATGATGAATCCTTAAAATGCCTACCAACAAAAATCATAAATATTATCAAAGACTTTTATGATGGCTACACATGTGCAGTTCATACAGAGAAAGGACTGAGTGAATGTTTTCCAATAGA
The DNA here is from genome assembly GCA_032433765.1 of Megaustenia siamemsis. Classification (NCBI taxonomy): domain Eukaryota; kingdom Metazoa; phylum Mollusca; class Gastropoda; order Stylommatophora; family Ariophantidae; genus Megaustenia; species Megaustenia siamemsis. Next base: position 64,504,545 of record JAVIAB010000047.1, on the reverse strand, counting down.
AACTAGGGTTAAACAAGGATGTATTTTATCGCCCTTGTTGTTTGGAGTTGTTATGGACTTCATAATGAAGAAATGCTGCACTAGTAACAAAGGCATCGAATGGGTACAAGGAGACCATTTGGAGGACCTCAACTTTTCCGATGACATAGTCCTCATCAGCAGGCAGATAAAAACAATGAAGGAAAAACACAAATGAACTATCATCAATAGCCAGCAAAATTGGGCTTGAGATCAATTATGAAAAGACTAAAGTCATGAAAAAGTTAATTCCAAGGGGATACAAACAAAGAAATTAGATTCAGAATAGCTAAACCAGCAAATGTCTTTCAGAAGCCTTGAAAGGTTGTGGAAATCAGAACCCATTAGCACAAACACAAAAGACTATTCAAATCAAACGTACTATCAACACTCACGTATGCATTAGAGAGCTGGAAAACAACAAGTGACACAGAAACAAAGTTGAACGCATTTGAAAATAAATGTCTAAGGAAAATGCTTTACATAGCATGGAACAAATTCAAAATAAACAAGGAAATAAGAGAAATCGCTAATCAACCACTAATATCTTCAATAATCAAGAAAATATGATCGTCGTATGTTGGACATGTGATGAGGAGAGACAAAAACCGAATAACAAAGCAAGTCCTCATGTGGGAAACAACAGGTAAGAGGAATAGATAGATTCCCAAAAAGCAGAAAAATAAAAGAATATGGTTACAATGAGAACAGAAACACCTAAGCAGCAAAACATAAAAAAAGAGAACATGATTTTATTACCTGAGTGGCTGAACTAGTTTGATTTTGCCTCTTCTCTTAACATTTTTTATTTATAATACAGGGACACTGATGTATGAAAGTAAAACTAGGAACCCTTGTGAGGTATATGGAATTTGTACATTGTCCTGAGACTTTCCATAAATGATCAGGTAAGAATTTTGGAGTACCAATGGGCATAGTTCAACATATGGAGTAAGCCAACATCTAACCAACCTTATTAAAAGCCTCTACGTCAATAGCAGCTGCAGGGTCAGAACAGCAGCAGGCTACACAGACCACTTTGAAGTTAGATCAGGTGTAAGACAGGGGTGCGTACTATCCCCCTACTGTTTATTACATACATGGACCATATATGCGAGTTAGCCAACCCATCAGAGACAGAGGAGATCAACGAGCTTTTGTTTGCAGACGATCAGGCACTAATACATGAAACAATAGAAGACCTACAAGAACACTTAAACAAACTCAACATCTCAGGCACAAAATACAACATGAAAATCAACATCAACAAAACAGAAGTCATGAATGTCACCAAAAATAAACAGAACATCAACATAACTATAGAAGGCAGACAACTAAAACAAGTAGAGGAATTCAAATACCTAGGAAGTCTAATGACAAACGACAATTCTCAAACAGCAGAGATAGAATCAAGATGCAACAAAGCTTGTCAAATCATCAGACAGTTATCACCACTATTGTCCAACAAGGAAATAACTCTGGAGGCAAAACAAACGCTATACAATACAATCTTCATCCCAATGTTGTGCTACCAATGCCAGACCTTGACCCTAGATGCAAGAACAATAAGAAAAATAACCTCTACAGAGATGAAATGTGTTAGATGAATGACAGGAAACAGTCTGAGAAATAAGATCAGAAATGAAGAACTGAGAAAAAAGATAGGAATAGCCCCCGCCATAGAATATATAAGGAAACAACAGATAAAATGTTTTGGCCACGTGACAAAGCAGAAAGAACAAAACACAACACAACGAGCCTTCAACAAGCGTTGTGAGAACACCAGACCCAAGGGTTGACCATGAAAAAGATGGGTCGATGGAATATTAGAAGCACTAGGAAATGTAACAGCAGCAGAGGCGAACAGAAGAGCAAAAGACCGCAAATTATATCTCCCCTCGACGTTGAAAGGCAGATGAGGAAGGAAAGAAGAAGAATGGGCATTGTTCAAGGGCAGTTATAACAGTTCTGTGTACAACAAGAAATGTACATGAATATGGTACAAGTACATCCCTTTAAAAGGAGCCGTGATAACTCAATGGTTAGTGAACTGGACTACTAAGGACAAGAGGTCAGGTTTGATCCTGACTGACAGCTTCCTGGTTCACAGAGCATTTAATGGATAATGGATTTTTTTCTGGAGAAAGTAAAGCAGCATTGGCGTAATATGGACATTACCCCAAAAATCATGTGCCGAAGGTTTGTAAAAATTATTATAACTAAGCACCATATTTCCTATACGCCACTTGGCATGACGGGGCTCTTTATTTTACTTACATCCCTTTAAAGAAATTAGATTTTTTAGATTTAGAAATTACATAAATAACATATTGATTCTCCTCACCATATCTATGCTAGATTCTAATTTCTGCAGCTCAGAGCACAGAAGCTTCAAAGTGTTGTCTTTGCCATGCTGACGTGCATAAGATGAAGCACATGCTGAATGAATTGCTCTGATCCAGTTCTCAAGGTCAATCTGTGATGATGCCTGGAAATTATAAATAGTTATTTTGGTGAAGAATCTGGTTTTTTTAATTATTCTGAAAAAAAGAGCATTTCTCCCTTTCAAATCTTGAGTTAAGTTATTAATTATCACTTTACTTATTCATAACATCACATTTCTGGTAAAAAATAAATGTAATATTTTTTCAAGAAGCCAATTAAAAAAAAAAACATCCACACATTTTTTTTAGAGTTCTCATTTTAGAATTTATTTCCCTGTACTTGAAGCAGTGATCACATTTTCAGCAATATTGGAAAAATAATCAGTGTTAAAAAACTTCAATGCTACTAAATTGCTCACATAGAAGTAAATAATTAGTGGACTAGAAGATTACCAAGCGAATTGAACTGGTGATTTGTCAATCTAGTGGGCATCAGTTTAATTCCTGGTAGAGTGTCCAGGTCTTTTCTTCTTTCTTGGTGAAAAGAAAACCCTAATATGTTTTCTATATGTGACTATGCTGGGCCTAGTAGTCAACCGTGTAGACTTTAGAAATTGGATAATGGCACTGGTAGACCTCAGCATGTATTTAAAAAAAAATTATATCAATCTTCTCTATTTTCCATGGTTACTGGACAAATAAAAGTAATTAAATAAGGGCTCCATCTACACCTTATGTTGCATGGGGAATATGGTTTTAGTGCCCAAATATTTTTCAATGAACAGTGTCATGTTTTATGGGAAATGGGATCGGTATCAAGTCAGGTCACTTAACACTCCAGAGAAAAATCTCTGGTATCCATTTTCAAAAGCTGAGTGGGCCTAAGTCAGGAAAAATTAGCTACATCTGGGAATTAAACAGGAACCCTTCTGGGCAAAAAGTGAGCAAATTAGCCACTCAGCCACCATGGCTATGGAGGTATCCACATGAACCAAACACATAATAGATGCTAACAGAAAGCAGCAGTAATTAATTTTGGTCTTGGTGCTTTAAACAAATATTAAAGTAAAATATATTGCTTTAGTAAGCATTATATCAAAAGCATAAGCAGAGAAGCTGTGTGGTACATATGAGATCACCTACAAACAACTAATTTCATGAAGGTAACTCAACATATGAGACCTCCTGCTATGAACTAAACTCATAGGAATAACTCATCATCTGTATGATCTCTTAAGCATTGAGAAATTAAAGTAGAAGAAAACTTCAAAACCAGACTAAATAGAAAACAGTTTTTTTTATATTTTTAAATTGTTACTCCTTTAATAAGATAAAGTGTTACAGAATTATTATTTCATAGGCAACATTTAGTTTTAAAGAACACACTTTCCTGTTAAAATAGTCATCATTCTTCCTTTCTGATACACACTCATTCTCTAAATTGCAATTATTAACAGTTTACTAAAAAATTTCTAGCTCAGTCTGTTGTACTAACTCCATAAAAATCAACAAGCTACAGTGAAACAATATTCAACTTAAATGTAATATCAACCCTACCTATGCATGTAAAAGCTGGAAAACAACAAAAGAGATTGAGATAATACTAAACACTTTTGAAGACAAATGCATAAGAAAAATACTCTGTGTATAATTGAATGACTTGAAGACTAATGTAGCGATAAGCAAAATGACCATGCAACCTAAGATCTCATCTACCACAAGGAAGAGTAGATGTACATGTGTCAGATATGTATTGAGAAAAAACAAGAGAATTCTAAAACAAGCTCTTCTATGGGAACAATCAGCATACAGAAAAAGATGAAGACCTAGAGACACTAAAAAGAACACTTATAAGAGAAGCAAAGTTGGCAGGCATAGGATCATTAGATAAAATCAAACATCTTGCCAAGAATAGAGATAGTTGGCGAAGAAGCACAATGAGCCCTATGTGATGTCAGGCAGCATGGAAAAGATCAAGACAGTGAAACATAATTTTACTGTATCTCATATCTTGATGGCATGCACTGTAATTAATTCTAATGTCAATCTCCTAATGTAATTGCTTCTCTTTCAAATTTGTTTTCCTCTGCCTCTTTTACTCTATATTCTTTATTTTTAGATGACTTTCATTATGCTGTTAGGCCTACTTATAAAGATACCAGACAGCTTGAGAGAATGGCTTGGCAGAAGGTCAAGAACAGAAATGATAAATAACTGTCGAGATCGAAAGTTCTGGAATAACATTACCACCTATGTCAGCAGGCACAGTACTTGATGACGATGATGATCCATAATAATTTACTTGTCTTGCTTGAATTGTCTTTAAAAGTTTTTTTCTTCATTTTCATAAAACTATTTTACTTATGTTCTACTTCACTCACTCACTTCTTTCATTTATTGTTTACATATACATTTCTAAACTTATGGTTTCTTTTCTGCTGTCTTATTAATATTTATGTTTCTACTTCATGAACAAGTAATGAAAGAGCATAACAATTTTCTTATCTTCAATATCAGCCTTGATGCTTAATTTAGTTACTGAATTATGCTTTGTGTTGTTAAAATGCTTTGCCATTACAATTATTATATTTATTCCCGACTTTCTTTTTCTGTTATGGAATTTTATAGCATGATATCCCAGGTAGCTATAGTTTATAGCCTTGAACTTTTGACAAAAATTATAATTTTTTTTTATATTATGTTGCAACATGTTAAAACTTAACATAAGAAATATATATACATCAACATCATCATCAAGTACCGGGCCTACTGGCGTAGGTGATCATGTCTCTCCACAACTTTCGATCTTGGCAGCTATTTATCATTTCTGTAATTGACGTTCTGCCAAGCCATTCTTTTAAGCTGTCTTGGTGGTTCATGATTGTACAAAGAAGTTACGACGGTGGTTTTCTGTTGCCTTCCGTTGGTTTGTTTACGGTTGGCTCCGCTAGCCTTTGACTAAAAAGTCTCACCCACAAGGCAGTGGGGTTGTTTTACTTCGGGGTACCCTCCCTTAGCCTTTTACTCTCCCGAGCTTACCTGCAAGGCAGCAGGGCAGCCACAGGTTGTACTGTTTACTGCATACAGTAGCAGGTAAAATTACCTGACCTGACCAACAATACTTTTGGTTGATAACAATATATATACAGAGGAGCAAAATACTAATAATTTTTTATTATAAAAAAAAAACACATGCAACTGATAAAAGAAAAGTATTAATATAATTGCTTTATTAAATTAAAATAATAAAATATTAAAATTATACATCTACTTTTGCACTCCACTTTTCCACTCCATTATTTATATGATGCAAGCCTGGTTAATTGTTTAAAATGAAATACATTAAACCACAGGAAATGAAGTTTAAGCTAAAAATATATGCCCTGAAAGAGTTTTAACCACAGAGATTCTGCTTGAGATTAAAAGAATTATCTCTAAATGAAGTGTTTTTGTGCTCACTTGGAAAAGGTAAGCATCTCCACAAGCTGTGCTCAGTGAAAAAATATTTTCTCTTTTAGGATGTTCAGGAACTGCTTGAGCAATACCTCCTTCAATTACTGTAGTGAAATTACATTAAAATGTATTAATAATAGTTTTTAAAAAGACATCTGTATATACATACATACACTGAGGCAGAAACAGCTACGTACATATATACATACAGAATGTATACAAACATACATATACATACACGTATATACATACCAAATATATACAAACATACACATATACATAAATATACATATATTTATATATAGAGAGAGAGAGACAGACAGACAGAGAGACAGAGAGAGAGAAGCACAGAAACAATTTAATAATAACGGAAATGAATATCCAGAGAAAGATTGGTATCTCTACTGTCCACTAACAGTGGTTTCAGTACACATAATGTTGACTTCTCAAACAAGATGAGCCATGAAGTGGCAATGCATAATTCTCACAAGTGTTTGTAGATAATTGTGTGTATTTTTAGCTTCTTTCTTCAAATGTTATATGTTTCGAAGTCCACACTTTCTTTTTTTTTATTGTTAAGTAGTGTGGTAATGAATGTTTTCAATTGGGTTGAAGTCAAGACTGTTACTGGACCACTTCATTGCTGTCACATTCTTCTCATTCATGCTTTGGTGTTTTCAGCTGTATGTGTTGGTTCATTGTCATGTTGAAATGTGTTCCAATTGGGATACATGATCTACATAAATATCAGAAGGTGTCCCTGTATGTGATGTATCTTTCTTCATGGGAGTTCCTGTGATAATACACTGTAAGGGAAGCAACTCTTGCAGAGATCCCTCACCACAGATGGAATTTCTGGGTATGTTTTGGTTGCTGGGCACACAGGCATTACAGTGTCTTTAGTTCAAATACTTATTTGTGCAGGATAAGACCAAACAAAAGAATCATTAAAAAAATGACATTATACCAATACAAAATTTGGTGTTTATACTGCCTTTTCAAGCACATTTATTTGTGAATCTCTGTGATCAATGGTAACGAAATTGTCAATTTTTTTGAGTAATTCATCCTGTGTGGCTCCCAGTTGACAGTAACATTAGATACTCTTCCCCACCTGATCATGCATTGCTACATGTTTTCTAGACTCTTCATTGGTCTTGCCAGAACAATTTGGACAAGATGCTGATAGCCCTTTGTACTAAAGATGATTAGCCTCCCACTGTCTTCTTTTCACTCAATCAATCACTATCAATTTCACTACCTGGTTTTAATTGACTCTGTAGTAAACTCTGTAGATAGTCCACTCCTGAATGTTCAAGAATTTTTAAAATGTTGGATTCTGAAATTAAATATATAGGTTGTATGGTGCAGGTTCTGTGGAAAGTAAAATAGAACATAAACAGCTCAATTGTTTTGACAAAAATACATTTCAACTGTAAACACAAAGCACAACCTATCGAGGCTAGAAAAAGATGTTATACTATCAGTTTTTTTTTAAAACTGGTCGTAAGGTATAGTATAGTAATAATCTATCTATCTATCTATTGTCCTTTCGAGCTGAAGACGGCACATAGGACAGAAACACAATCTCAAAAACAGAAACCTTGCGTGCAAAAGTGGCACATATTGCAGATATCACTGCTCTAAAATATATGGCGCTGTTTCCATAACAATACTTTTTACACTGACAGCTTGTCAAGCCATCGATCAACCTCCTTAGTCGCCTCTTACGACATGCCTGGAAGGTCACAGTGTCACTATTCTTTACTTCCCTCATAATGAGGCCCTGGTAATACACAGGAAATAGTAATAATACTCACCAAGTATATGTCTGGGTATGCTGCTGGCTGTTACTGAACTCTCTTCACCGCAGTCAAAAAACAACAAGGTTGTTCCTTTCAGACAAACCCAGTACTTCTTCCAGGCCCTATGAGATGCTAACTCTATTTTCTTCTTTTTGTGGAGCAGCCAATTCTTCACCACCAGCCATCTTTTGAATAAAAGAGGTAATTCTGTCATTGATTACCGAACTGACTCTTGCAAATGTAATCAGGCTTTCTTAGCTGTGGCATTTTATTATGAAAATATATTCACAGTGCTGATGATAAAAGGCTTCACACCACATGTATGACATATGTATGGTGCTAGTGCCAATATTTTCTCAATAACCAATGCCACATTTTATGAGTGATGTGGTCAGCACTATTACCCCACTTTACTCAGAAAAATCTGGTAACTTTTTGAGACTGGATGAACCAAGGACTTGCTGTTTGGGGTCAAACCTGACCTTTTAGATAGCTAGTCAGATTATCCTCACTGCCTATAAAACAGCTCCATAAGTGTTCGGTGCCCTCCTCAACATGTAGCAACTGCCAACCCCAGTTCTGTGTTGATTTACAAGTCTTTGTTGGCCTTGTGCATAGTGATAGTATCAACAGATAGAAAAAAAAGTGCCATGCCGGAAGCCAAAGAAGACTGATACCAACAGACAAGAGTGCTATGTAGGAAGCCAAAGAAGACTGGTACTACCTGACAGGAGTGATACAGCACGGTGTTAAAGAAAACTTGTAGCACCAGACAGGAGTGCTATAGCAGGAAGCCAAAGAAGACTGATGCCACCAGACAGCAGTGCTATATAGGAAGTCAAAGAATACTGGTGCTATCAGACAGGAGTGTTATGTAGGAAGTCAAAGAATACTGGTGCTATCAGACAGCAGTGTTATGTAGGAAGTCAAAGAATACTGGTGCTATCAGGCAGCAGTGTTATGTAGGAAGTCAAATAATACTGGTACTATCAGACAGCAGTGTTATGTAGGAAGTCAATGAATACTGGTACTATCAGACATGAGTGCTATGTAGGAAGTCAAAGAATACTGGTACTATCAGACAGCAATGTTATGTAGGAAGTCAAAGAATACTGGTACTATCAGACATGAGTGCTATGTAGGAAGTCAAAGAATACTGGTACTATCAGACATGAGCGCTATGTAGGAAGTAAAAGAATACTGGTACTATCATACATGAGCGCTATGTAGGAAGTCAAAGAATACTGGTACTCTCAGACATGAGAGCTATGTAGGAAGTCTGAGAATACTGGTGCTATCAGACATGAGTGCTATATAGGAAGTCAAAGAATACTGGTACTATTAGACATGAGCGCTATGTAGGAAGTCAAAGAATACTAGTACTATCAGACAGCAGTGTTATGTAGGAAGTCAAAGAAGACTGGTACTATCAGACAGCAGTGTTATGTAGGAAGTCAAAGAAGACTGGTGCTATCAGACAGCAGTGTTATGTAGGAAGTCAAAGAATACTGGTACTATCAGACAGCAGTGTTATGTAGGAAGTCAAAGAAGACTGGTGCAATTAGACAGCAGTGTTATGTAGGAAGTCAAAGAAGGCTGGTATTATCATACAGCAGTGTTATGTAGGAAGTCAAAGAAGGCTGGTACTATCAGACAGCAGTGTTATGTACGAAGTCAAAGAATACTGGTGCTATCAGACAGCAGTGTTATGTAGGAAGTCAAAGAAGACTGGTGCTATCAGACAGCTGTGTTACGTAGGAAGTCAAAGAAGGCTGGTACTATCAGACAGCAGTGTTATGTAGGAAGTCAAAGAAGGCTGGTACTATCAGACAGCAGTGTTATGTAGGAAGTCAAAGAAGGCTGGTACTATCAGACAGCAGTGTTATGTAGGAAGTCAAAGAAGGCTGGTACTATCAGACAGCAGTGTTATGTAGGAAGTCAAAGAAGGCTGGTACTATCAGACAGCAGTGTTATGTAGGAAGTCAAAGAAGGCTGGTACTATCAGACAGCAGTGTTATGTAGGAAGTCAAAGACGGCTGGTACTATCAGACAGAAGTGTTATGTAGGAAGTCAAAGAAGGCTGGTACTATCAGACAGCAGTGAATAAGTAGGAAGTCAAAGACGGCTGGTACTATCAGACAGCAGTGTTATGTAGGAAGTCAAAGAAGACTGGTATTATCAGACAGCAGTGTTATGTAGGAAGTCAAAGAAGACTGGTATCATCAGACAGCAGTGTTATGTAGGAAGTCAAAGAAGACTGGTATTATCAGACAGCAGTGTTACGTAGGAAGTCAAAGAAGACTGGTATTATCAGACAGCAGTGTTATGTAGGAAGTCAAAGAAGACTGGTATTATCAGACATGTAGAAGCTAATGAAAGTTGGTTTCACCCCTTTAGTAGTCCTGTTAACTAACCACTCAGCTACCACATTTCCTAGTACTGTTAAAGAAAACCTAGCACTCCCCACTAGGAATGAATGCGCTCCATTTTCTCCAGCAAGAACAGAACAATCAGGATATTTATTGCAGCCTGCTATAGTTACTAAAAACAAAAACAGCTAACATTGACCTTTTAGCACATAACTCACTCCATTTCAGCTCAAATACATCAAGAAAATATGATGCAGGCTTTCCCACCTATAACATACGTAAACCACAGTTATGAGCCGACCAAACAAACTACATTGTTTTAATGAATTACTTAACCATTCATAGACAAAATTTGTAAAGTTGTAGTGCATGTAATTTATGCATGTTGTAAAAGTGTTCACAATAATTTCAATATTAACATGTTGACTATAAACATTTCCATACTAAATTTAACCAAAGGTATCCATTTACAATTGTATCCAAAAAATTGTTTCTGCACCCTAGGTGATAAATTATAAATGATTGTTACTTTTTTTTCTTCAATCTCTTGATTTTTTCAACAATTTTTCTCTTGATACTACTTTTCCATCCAGATTATTCATGTCAAATAGACTTTAATATTTTGCCTGTTAATAAAGTTGTTACTTAAAATATAGAATCTCTTAATATATTAATAATGTTTTATAATAATAATCTATTGACCTTTCGAGCCGTAACCAGCCCATAGGGCGTAGACCAAGATACACCTTCTCCTATATGAATTTTTTGTTCTAGCAGTTTTCTTTTAAAGATATTTTATCAAATCTCGCCATCTGTCTCTGTTCTGTGCAAGCAGTTCTATCTCATTGAGGGAGCCGATTCCTGCTGCTCTTGCCTCTCTCATCAATGTTCTTCTCAGTGTCTCACTGGGTCTTCCTCTTTTTCTTTTACCTGTTGTTTCCCATATGAGGGCTTGCTTTGCTATTCGATTATTATCTCTTCTCATCACATGTCCAATGTATGACCATCGTCTTTTCTTTATTACTGAAGATATTAGTGGTTGATTGGCGATTTCTCTCATTTCCTCGTTTGTTTTGAATTCGTTCCATTCTATACCAAGTATTTTCCTTAGACATTTATTTTCGAATGCGTTCAACTTTGTTTCTATATCTCTTGTTGTTTTCCAGCTTTCACACGCATACGTAAGGGTTGATAGTACATTTGATTTGAATAGCCTAAGTTTTGTGTTTGTGCTGATGAGTTTTGATTTCCACAACTTTTCAAGGCTTCTGAAAGACATTGCTGCTTTAGCCATTCTGATTCTAATTTCTTTGCTCGTATCCCCTTCTCGATCAATGTGACTTCCAAGATAGATAAAGTGATCGATCTCTTCTACTGGTTTGTTTTCCATGTATATTTTGTCACTTGTTGGAATTAAACTTTTCATGACTTTTCATGACTCTTTTCATGATTGACCTCAAGCCCAATTTTTCTGGCTATTGATGATAGTTCATTTGTGTTTTCCTGCATTGTTTTTATCTGACTGCTGATGAGAACTATGTCATCAGCAAAGTCGAGGTCCTCCAAATGGTCTCCTTACAGTAATAATAATTATTATTATTGTTATTGTTATTGCTACAATTATCAAATAAAATAGAACTACAGCAAACCTTATGACATAAAAGGGAATTAAAAATGAACAAGGTTGCCCACTTTCACGATTTCTGTTTCACCTGCAACTGCTTTACATATATTTCTTTCATTTTTTTTTTAATGTTCAGTTTTATTTAATTCTCTCTTCTTGGTTTGTGAGTTTGAAACTTTTTTCTATGCTATTTCTTCTGTTAACAGTCTTAGCCATATGTTATTATTTTTAATGTGCTTTCTTTTTCATTAGAGTCAGCAGATTTTAGAAAAGGGAGAAGCTGCCTTGATCACATGTTCATTGTAAGAATTACACTAGAGAAACATATTAAAATGAACAAAAAATGTTTGTATTTAACTTCAGAAAGGCATGGAGACTCCTGGAGTATCCTGAGACAATATGGATAACTGCCAAAAATAATTACAATAATAGAATATTTCAATAACAACTACTGACTGACTCTTTCATTATTCTACTGTAGGATTGCAATCTAATGTACATTGATAATTTTGGGCTACAATTTTTTATCTGCCAGTTGTTTTATTCATAATTTTATTTTATTTTTAAGTCTAGTTTTGATCATTGGGCTCTTGGCTTGCAAAGTTTCCGACTAGAATGTTATATTTCCATTAGCTGTTTATCAATACTTTCTTAATGATTATTTTTCTGTGCTGGATTAATCTTCTCAAAGTTTTTCAAGTTGTGTATATATCTTTTTTTTAACTATAATATTCACCCACTCAATCATAGAAACCACCCACCCATCCACTCAGTCAGTCACTCACTCACCTACTCCTTTACTCACACACCTATCAACTCACTTTCTCATCCATATACTCACTCACCCATCCTCTCACTCACTAACCCATCCATTCACTCATTCACCCATCCGTACACTAACCCATCCACTCACTCATCCATCCACTCACTCACAATCCATTCACTCATTCACCCATCCATACACTATCCCACCCACTCACTCATCCATCCACTCATCCACTCACTCACTCATTCACCCATCAATTCCCTCACTAACCCATCAACTCACTCATCCATCTGCACACTCACTCACCCATCCACTTACTCATCCATCTATACACTCATCCACTCTTTAATCCATCCACTCATTCACCCATCCACTCACTCATCCATTTACACACTCATTCACCCATCCACTCATTCACCCATCCACTCACTCACCCATCCACTCACTCATCCATTTACACACTCATTCACCCATCCACTCACTCACCCATCCAATCACTCATCCATTTACACACTCATTCACCCATCCACTCATTCACCCATCCACTTACTCACCCATCCACTCACTCATCCATTTACACGCTCATTCACCCATCCACTCACTCACCCATCCACACACTCATTCACCCATCCACTCATTCACCCATCCACTCACTCACCCATCCACTCACTCATTCATCTATACACTCATTATTCACTCGTCCACTCTTTAATCCATCCACTCATTCACCCATCCACTCATTCACCCATCCACTCACTCACCCATCCACTCACTCACCCATCCAATCAACCTATGATAAAGCTAAACCCTTATCTGCTATTCCCCCAACCACCCCCCCCCCACCAACCAAACAAAAAATACGTGTCTATCAAATAACAAGATAGTCACCCTGCTTTCCTGATGGCTCCAACTTGTTGGGCATAGGACAGCTGTGATTCCGTGTCCATCATTGTGTCTATGCTCTCGTCACTTGCATGCTCTTCATCATCATCAGACAGCTGTTGTAAATTGACAATTGTATTAAAACAAGAGGAACAACCAGTTATAGTATAACAGCTCGCTGCTGTGAACTGATAGTTGTATTACAGCAAGAGGCATAGCAAATTGTGATAAAATAGCTGTCGTGAACTGACATTTGTATTAAAGCAGGAGACACAGTCATTATCGTCATTATCATCATCCCCATTATCATCTAATCACATATCCTTTACATAACGTTACTATCACCACAGTCTGTCTGGAGGTATATATCTATCTCTAGCTAGATCTCTTAATTCTTCTGTTGTCATGTTCAAGTTCTCTTTGATGTCTTGAAAGCTCCTTCTTCTCGGTCTGTCCATTCTCGTCTGCCAGAAACGATGTTTTACATTAGTTTTCTTTCCAGTCCACTGTGTCTTTGTATATAGTCGTACTATTTTAATTTCCTTTGTAAAATATTGTTTATAAGCCAGTTTTCTTCAATATTCAGATTTTATGTCTGCATTTCTAGATTTATTCTGTTTGGCTTTCAAAAGACACAACCTAATATGATGGAGAAACACAGTCAACAATACTTGTAAAAAATATTGATTTTCTTTCTATTCTTGCTCTTATAAAAGATCGTCATTATAATGTGACCCTCAGCAATACGCAGATTGGAAAGGATACTATATGAGGTAATGTGTATCATCCTTGGGTTCAAAAAAGATAAGCGTTACCACCTCGATTTGTCCACCATGGCAGACAGAATAAGACTTAGCCGAGCACGTGCCAGCCTTTGAATCAGAGCACACATCATCCGTTATAGTCCGTGAATTTATGGGTACAAAAGGCAGCAGGTTAAAAAGAGGAAAATCAATTATGGGGCAAGGAGGCTATGCATATTGTTTAGCATGCATGTTCAATCGAGGACATTGGTAAGAACGGGTACGATTATGGTTATGGTAGGACCCGGTATCACTGCAAACGATTTAAAATACATAATTGCTCAACCGCCCGTGGCAGTGGGATCAACCGAATTAATATCTCATCTCCCAAACAAAGAAAGGTAGCTGTAGTCCCCATCACAGCAGTCTCAGCACAGGCCAAAAGACATAAGGCGAAACCGCACATAAAGTGAACACAGCCATCTGCTCTCCATCATACGATATCATCATTCATCGAAAACAATCGGAATATAGAAACACGATCAAAACAGATGAAACACACAGCTCAGAGTGTGCACAGAGTACTTAACTCGGTAGCTCCTGCAACAAGCCAGACTTGGAATATGAGAAAACTTCAACAAGGAACGCTTTTCAGACATAGGCTTTAATGGTTACTGCCGCCTATCCACCATATAGACAGAAGTTCACGTCTCTCTGAAAATGATGATCATCATATTTTTTTCAATGGGCACGAGAGAAGTCAGAAGGCGTCCTTTCTCGTCCTCATCACACTCCATAGAGAATGTAGACAGTAAAAGCAATTGATCGTTGAGACATGTACAGGCCTTGATTTTCGAGAACTGTAAAAAAAAATCGCAGCTATTTAGTCAGATTGGTCTGTTATTCGTCACGTACGGAGCTCGTGGGCTTTCACAGCTCATGTTGGTGGCAGAACTGTGCAGGAAGACAATGATGCTTTCGCATTAACTACAAGTAGTTTGACCATGGAAATTAGGGCGGTTACAAAAGCATTGACATGGCTTGAGACACAACCTTATACACATGTGTGTTTCCTCGCTGACTAAATGAGTATGCTCAAAAAGATGGCAAGTGGCTGTGATCGACGGCAGTGGTTACTCTTTGGGAGGACCTATTCTAAAAAGGGTCTGCTTCATTTTAATGCCAGGGCACGCGGGTGTAAGATGTAATGAAGGTACGTGATGAAGAACTTGCCAATTTGGCTGATGTTGACTGCGGAAGGGCAATGGGCCGCTCGGACATTAAGAATACTATCAGAAACGCTGGATGAAAAAAAAAACCCACTCAAAATATTACCCTGAATCTGCAGCCATGAACAAACTTCACAAATATCATGTCAATATGGGAGATGCCAGACAAGGGCGCTAAGCAGGAATTCAAAGAAGACTTGTAAATGTGGGAGATGCCAGACAAGGGCGCTAAGCAGGAATTCAAAGAAGACTTGTAAATGTGGGAGATGCCAGACAAGGGCGCTAAGCAGGAATTCAAAGAAGACTTGTAAATCAACAAAACATCGGTGTCGATAGTCGCTACACGTTGATGGATATTCTACGGAAGAGATCTGACTACTTATGGACTTTTCCGATGTGGAATGAGGATGTTGACTAAACTAAAACTAAACTAAACTAACCTAAACAACTAAACTAAACTAGTGAGTCCAACCCATATATGAGTAAGTTCTCTGAAATTTATAATTGCACGAAATTGCAAACAATGAAATATTTTTTGTTTAATATACAAGAAACTAAAGCCATCTTATAAGGTAACTGGTTAAATCGTTATAAGTGTACCCTTTGAAAGGAGGCTGCTGACAAACAAAAGAAAGAAGTAATAAACGTGGTACGATATGAGAAGGGAAATGGAACACTGTAAGTAAAAAAGTAAAGTACTCTCGTCACGCCAAGTTGGCGTATAAGGAATATGGTGTTAGTGACCATAAATTGTACAGACCCTCGGCACATAATTTGTGGGATAATGTGGTCGGTATTATGCCCGTGCCGCTTTACTTTCCCAGAAAAAATGCCGGCACCCATTAAAGGCTGGGTGAACCAGGAAGCCATCGGTTGGGATCGAACCATACCTCTTGTTCTTTGTAGTACAGTTCACTAACCACTGAGCTATCGCGGCTCCCAAATGGAACTCTGTGACGACGGGGAAAATATTAGAAAAAGGGACGACAGAATGAGCAAATATTGAACAATTGTTACAAGATTAACATCACCTGTGAAACTGACACAAATTAGTCTTATGTGGTCTCATGGTAGGCTAAACGGCATGGCGTCTGAAGATGTAGAAGGAGAATATAAAAATAATTTCGAGAAGAATCCCTGTTACAATGACCAAATCTATCGTTGTATAATATCAATAAAACAGAAGAAAGACGACCCCAAAACTAGATGTCGAAGTGTTCGAGACATAAATAATTACTCAAACTTGGATTACTCTATACACGATTCAACAAGGACGGCATTACACCGAAAGTGCGCTGCTGCATTCTAAACCGATGTGACGACGTTTCACACTGCTAGACAGTTATCAAAGTCAAAAGAAGAGAAGGCAAAATTCTGGCCAATGTAAATATTCGGCTCACGGCGATCAATAATGAGGAGTATTTATAATTTCTGAATTGTATATATTCTTCGTATCGTCGTACCATTTTGATGGGATTTCAAGCTAATGTGCTTTACGATTGTGTAACCAAATGTTAGCGACATCAAAATAGTTTCTGATATTGTTTATTTGGGGTTTTTTTTAATGAAAAAAAAAATGACGAAAAGATGGGAGAAGTGCTCAAGAATAATCCTCCACTTCTCTGATCTTTAAAATAAACAAGTTCGATCACCTTCGACCCCGCTTTCGTTTCGAATGGGCTTTGTCATAATTGAGACTGCTCGGAAAAACATTGTCTGTCAGTTGATACTGAAAAATGACAAAATAATGCCTGCTACCAGATGTAAAGATGAAAGCAGGCCATACAGAATACTAGTGTTGGTAGCTTCATGCTTGTGAGGTGCTTCACTCACCAATCGCCATTTTCCAACCAAATGTTTTCAAATTGTTACAAGATTCACAGAGGGTATGCACTTCTCTCGCTCCGCTTTCTGCAAAGTCCAATTATTGTTCCACATCGCGAAGTTCAATTTCGCGTCAGTGCATAAATGCCATGGTACAGAGTATGTGGTTACGGTTATAGTTAACGCGCTGGCTTGAGGATGAAATGATCGGACTTCAATCCCAGCCTAACACTCGTCAGTTCACCAACATGATACTGGGATTGATATCGGACTCACTGAGTTGGGAAAGTATTAACAGCGAAAAACCGCGCAAATTTCTTTTTCATTTCTAAATGCTGTTGACTAGTACTGTTCATAAGTGAGGCCTGCGTACGTATTTGTTATGTTCTTGAGCGTAATTCCACACACACACACACACACACACACACACACATTTACTGTCTCTTCCGCTGCTGTGTTGTCGATACTCAGTAGATTATTGGTGCCGCCATGAAACTATTCCACAGCTGAAGGTCCTCATAAGTCCTCCACCTCTTCTTCTCGTTCCTTATTTGCCTCTCAGTGTCGAGGGGAGTTATAATTTGCGATCTTTCGTTTTTCTTTTGCCTTCTCCTGCTGTTATGTTTCATAGTGTTTTTAATATTTCATCAATGGTCCATACAAAATTAACCACATTTTAAGCAAATACTTCTGAGCGTTTTTGTAGCATGCCGTCTTGACTATAAAGTGAATGTGGATTCTATCTCAGTTTGACGCTTCATAATCAACCCTGCTGAAAAAAATAGTACCAGACTCAATGGATTTAGGAAGATAAATAAGAGAGAGAACATTAACCCCTCTCGCCTCAAGTTGTTGTGCCCAAGTTTAATACTTCGCCGACCTATGACGTTAAAACATGTCACAATGACATCTTTTAACTACACACTTCCCATTCTACTTTAAGTATTCTTTCGCGAGAAATGTTTGTTTTATTATTAAACATCAACGACTTCACTTTCTTATTCCGTTTTGTTATACATCACGCATAAGAGTGCACTCATCTAAGCCACTTCTGATTGCAAAATCGCAGTTCCTACCTAAATATTACAAAACTATAATACATAAATTGAAAAAAGTAATTGGTTCCAAACTTTAAAATACATGAAATTACAAACTTCAGTGAGTCATGAAAGACTTATCAATGATATATGCTGCAATAGGTGGGATAACATCAATCAAACTACACTTAACTATTGAGATCCTGTTAAAAATAAAACCACTACTTACTAACATCAATCAAACTACACTTAACTATTGAGATCCTGTTAAAAATAAAACCACTACTTACTAACATCAATCAAACTACACTCAACTATTGAGATCCTGTTAAAAATATCCACTACTTACTAAAATCAATCAAACAGCACTCAACTAATGAGATCCTGTTAAAAATAAAACCACTACTTAATAACATCAATCAAACTACACTCAACTATTGAGATCCTTTTAAGAATAAAACCACTACTTATTAACATCAATCAAACTACACTCAACTATTGAGATCCTGTTAAAAATAAAACCACTGCTTACTAACATCAATCAAACTACACTCAACTAATGAGATCCTGTTAAAAATAAAACCACTACTTACTAACATCAATCAAACAACACTCAACTATTGAGATCCTGTTAAAAATATAAAACCACTACTTACTAACATCAATCAAACAACACTCAACTACTGTGATCCTGTTAAAAATATAAAACCACTACTTACTAACATCAATCAAACAACACTCAACTACTGTGATCCTGTTAAATATAAAACCACTACTTACTAATATCAATCAAACAACACTCAACTATTGAGATCCTTTTAAAAATAAAACCACTACTTACTAACATCAATCAAACTACACTCAACTATTGAGATCCTGTTAAAAATAAAACCACTACTTACTAACATCAATCAAACCACACTCAACTATTGAGATCCTGTTAAAAAAATAAAACCACTACTTACATCAGGGGATAAGTACTGCTTAACATCAGCACCCTCACCAATCTGTCGAATTATATCGCTGTGTTCACTGGTCCTGCTTCCAATACTGGCCTCACGAGATCTCGATCGCAGCTTGTAGCTCACATGTTTACCTGCCGGTAACAACAAACATTTAGGAATTATTAAGCAATTAGACAAACACGATTGTTTAGGTAAAATACTATCGTTACACATCTAGATGAAGAATTGTTTAGGTCAAAGACTATTGTTACACATCTAGATGAAGAATTGTTTAGGCCAAAGACTATTGTTACACATCTAGATGAGGAATTGTTTAGGCCAAAGACTATTGTTACACATCTAGATGAAGAATTGTTTAGGTCAAAGACTATTCTTACACATCTAGATGAAGAATTGTTTAGGTCAAAGACTATTCTTACACATCTAGATGAAGAATTGTTTAGGCCAAAGACTATTCTTACACATCTAGATGAAGAATTGTTTAGGCCAAAGACTATTGTTACACATCTAGATGAGGAATTGTTTAGGCCAAAGACTATTGTTACACATCTAGATGAAGAATTGTTTAGGTCAAAGACTATTCTTACACATCTAGTTGAAGAATTCTTCTTCTTCTTTCCTTCCTCATCTGCCTTTCAGCGTCGTTTGGTGTTTAGACCAAACACCATTGATACACATTTAGACGAAGACCGACACAATTAGACAAATACGATTGTTTAGGCAAAGACCATTTTCACACAATTAGACGAAAACTGAAACAATTAGACAAATACGATTGTTTAGGCAAAGACCATTTTTACACAATTAGACGAAAACTGAAACAATTAGACAAACAAAGATTGTTTAACTAAAGACAATTATTATATAACCAGATGAAAACATTTCGCAAAGAAAATAATTTAAACAAAGTGGATTGTTATACGATCGCGGTCGACAATGAAAATGTTTACACAGATACGGGCATATGAAGCCTTTTAGTGTATAATGCTATAGTGGAGTAAAGTGTTAAAGCTCAAATTATTAAGCCACGCGATTCAGATGTTGGGAGGCATCACTTTTCCTTCTTGTTTGTGCCGTTTTCGAGCCAGTGAGGATGGTGCAGATTATTTCAACTGAGTCACCACAGAGCGCCTGTTTGGAGATGAATTCCATTTTATTGAAAAATCATGTGTGGTGACCACTTCACTAGTGATGCTTCAACAATTATCATTATACATTCGGTCCAAAAAGGGTCAAACTGTTATATACAAACTGTTATATACAAACTGTTATATGCAAACTGTTATATGGAAACTGTTATATACAAACTGAGAAACGGACACAGCAGACTTCGATGACTTGTTTCAGAAATTAATTCAAACTTAGAGATAATGACCTTTGTCACATTGTTTATCTTTATAAAAATACAGAAGACACTTTCCAGTCTCGCATCCTGTGCATTTCACAAGGAATCACATTCTGACTTTCTGAGACGGTTTTGAAGATTTTTGGCTCTATGGTGGAGCTATGGACAAATGGGAGGTAAATCGATGAAATTACCATCGATGTTTGAAATCTTCAAATAGAAGAGAGCGCAGAAGAAGTCAAGAAGATTGCTATAGATTAGACACAGCTGATTGCTATACAATTAGACCAAATAGTATATGTAAATAAATTAATGGATAAATAGTACATATATGTTTGTTATATTTAGTTCAAATCGAAAATAATTATGATAATTTATTTAAATGTAAAAGATGACGTTATAAACACTGCGAGAGATAAAGAGACAAAACCAGAGATAGAGAGACAGATAGTGTGTATGTGTGTGTGTGTGTGTGTGTGTGATTGTAGCATTTTTATGCCTCAAGTAGGATGTAAAACGTGGGCTATGAACGGTACCACTTCGGTTAAGGCAGTTGGTGGTCTCAAGAGCTGTTCCTACTCGTGTTATGTACAAACTCTCAGCAACAGAATGTAGCGCGTGCGGTAAAAGAGTTAATACTAAATTCAACACAGGCACACACACACACACACACATGTAGAGGATGATTTAAAAAAAAAAAAAAACAAGCACTGAAATAAAATTAAGTTCACGTGCACACCAATTAACGCATAATCAGCTTGTGGTAATTGTGCGCAATTAATGGTAATGTATAGAATGTGTGTGTATATATATATATATATATATATATATATATATATTATGTGTGTATGTGTGTGTGTATATATATATATATTTATGTGTGTATGTGTGTGTGTATATATATATATATATATATATATATATATATATATATATAAAATGCTCTGAATGTGAAGCTGAACCATTAGTTGGTAAAGAGTATCGTCACTTGACCGACATGGTTTATACTCGACGAAATGAATAAACTTGAACAAACCGGGCTCAAATAAATCTCCAGATATACCACCTGCAGGGGAAGAGTTGTAATTTAAATGTGGAAAGCCAAGCAAGGAAGAACTAATAAAAGCCATCAAGCTATTAAGAAATGGTAAACCCACAGAAGCAGATGAAATTCCTTCAGAAGCCATCAAAGTAGATATTAACACTTCTACCAAGATCTTACATAAACTACTAGATAAAATATGATGGCGAGAAGAAATACATTCAGACTGGAAATAAAGTTATATGATCAAACTACCAAATAAAGGGACTTTACAGAAGTGCACAAATTACAAGGAAATTATGTTACTATCAGTGCCAGGAAAAATACTAAGCTGAATCATTCTGGCGTAACTAAAAGTTACTGAGTCAATACGGATTCCCCATAAAGTTTATTAA
Organism: Megaustenia siamemsis; assembly: GCA_032433765.1. Lineage (NCBI taxonomy): Eukaryota > Metazoa > Mollusca > Gastropoda > Stylommatophora > Ariophantidae > Megaustenia > Megaustenia siamemsis. The sequence continues at coordinate 64,482,664 of JAVIAB010000047.1, read as the reverse complement.
CCTGATAAGAACAATGTATGAAGGAATTAAATGTAGTGTTGTATACGAAGGGCAGCTTATAGAGCATTTGAAATTAGAATAGGAGAAAGGCAGGGATGCCTTCTATCTCCATTTCTCTTTCTACTGGCCACAAATTTGATTTTGAGAATAACGCAGAACAACAGAAATGGAATCCAGTGGTCACTGACCAGGCAGCTAAATAACTGAGACTGCTGATGACATAGCTCTCCTATTACATAATCATCAACAGATGCAAGATAAAATGAGCATACTTGATGAGAGATCACAACAGCTGGGACTGATAAATAAATAGAGATAAGGCCAATATCATGAGAATTAATGCAGATGACAATAACCAAATAAAAATAGGAGAAATGCCTCTCTCCTAGGTTAGGAGAAATGCTAACGTGCAATCTTACATATATCTGGGCAATAATATAGATTAATGAGAAACAGAGAATCATACCAAAAATAAGGACACAAAATGCAAGAGAAACATTCGTTGCACTAGGAAAGGTGGAATTTACCAAACAAATTAGGTTAAATAAAAAAAAAAAATTTTCAACTCCAAAGTTAAGTTAGTCCAATTATATGACTGTGAAAATGGAGAGCAACAAAAATGACAATCGTGAAGATACAGTCTCTCACTAAAGGATGTTTGAGAAGAATAAAAGCATAGAAATAGCAGGACAAAACCACAAAAAAACCTAGAATTATGGTAAAACACCCGTCAAATACCAGTGGATAATGAGATACAACGAAGACAATGGCGCAGGACAGAACACACACTGCGGAAGCCAACTGAGAGTATTACCAACATGCCCTTTTTTCGAATGCGCGGGGGAAAGAGACAAAGAAGACGACCAAAATCTTCTTGGAGAAGACAGATGGAAGCAGAGATGAAGATGATGGGGAAGACATGGAATGATCTTAAAAGAATGGCAAGAAACAAAATAACTTGGAAAGTGTTTGTTGAAGACCTATGCTCCACAGGGAACTGAAAGGAAAAAGAATAAGAGATGAATAAGCTAAGCTGCAAACATGTTCTTACTGACCTTTTATAATGTACAAATTATAGGTCTTACGATTGTATATAACAAGGCACACCCCATTAACCTCAGACGGCATCTTTGAGGTTATATTACAGTGTATTTGTCATTTAAATTGTTAGGAATTAGCGCTTTGTAGACTAGACTGACGCTGAAAGACACTCATTCTATTCAAGCGGTTTTTCATTTTCCTTTGTTTGTGTAAAACATGTATAATGTAAGCACTTTTTTCTACGCATTTATAAAATATACTCTACGTCGATTACTCTTCATTTGCGTAAAATATACAATTATTTTATGTAAAACTTTCCTTATTCATCTGTGTAAAAACATACATTTACTTTATCTAAAACTTTCCTTATTCATCTGTGTAAAACATACATTTACTTTATCTAAAACTGTCCTTATTCATTTGTGTAAAACATACATTTACTTTATCTAAAACTGTCCTTATTCATCTGTGTAAAACATACATTTACTTTATCTAAAACTTTCCTTATTCATCTGTGTAAACCATACATTTACTTAATCTAAAACTTTCCTTATTCATCTGTGTAAAACATACATTTACTTTATCTAAAACTTTCCTTATTCATCTGTGTAAAACATACATTTACTTAATCTAAAACTTTCCTTATTCATCTGTGTAAACCATACATTTACTTAATCTAAAACTTTCCTTATTCATCTGTGTAAAACATACAGTTACTTAATCTAAAACTTTCCTTATTCATCTGTGTAAAACATACATTTACTTTATCTAAAACTTTCCTTATTCATCTGTGTAAAACATACATTTACTTTATGTAATATTTTTTCATCTTCATCAGTGTACAACATACACTCACTCTTTGTAAGCATTACTCTCTTACTCCGAGTAAAACATATATTTCTCTATGTAAATCATGTTATCCCTTCTATGTATAAAACATGTATGTAAAGCATGCTATCCCTTCTATGCATAAAACATACATGTAAATCATATTAACCCCTACCACCCCCCTCCTATGTATAAAACATGTATATAAATCATGTTATCCCTTCTATGTATAAAACATGTATGTAAAGCATGTTATCCCTCCTATGTGTAAAGCATATATGTAAATCATTATATCCCTCCTATGTAAATCATTATATCCCTTCTATGTGTAAAACATATATGTAAATCATTATATCCCATCTATGTGTAAAGCATATATGTAAATCATTATATCCCTCCTATGTAAATCATGAATGGCTTGGCAGAAGGTCAACAACAGAAATGATAAATAGCTGCCGAGATCGAAAGTTGTGGAGAGACATGATCACCTACGCCACTAGGCCCGGTACTTGATGATGTAAATCATTATACCCCTTCTATGTGTAAAACATATATGTAAATCAGTATATCCAATTTATGTGTAAACATAAATGTAAATCATTATATCTCTCCTGTATGTAAAACTTATATGTTAATCATTATATCCCTCCTATGTGTAAAACACATAGCTAAAGCAGCAATGTCTTTCAGAAGCCTTGGAAAGTTGTGGAAATCAAAACTCATCAGCGCAAACACAAAACTTAGACTATTCAAATCAAATGTACTATCAACCCTTATTTATGCGTGTGAGAGCTGGAAAACAAAAAGAGACATAGAAACAAAGTTGAACGCATTCGAAAATAAATGTCTAAGGAAAATACTTGGTATAGCGTGGAACGAATTCAAAACAAACGAGGAAATTAGAGAAATTGCCAATCAACCACTAATATCTTCAGTAATAAAGAAAAGACGATGGTCATATGTTGGACATGTGATGAGAAGAGATAATAACCGAATAGCAAAGCAAGCCCTCATGTGGGAAACAACAGGTAAGAGGAAAATAGACAGACCCAGAGACACACTGAGAAGAACATTGATCAGAGAGGCAAGAGCAGCAGGAATCGGCTCCTCAATGAGATAGAACTGCTTATACAGAACAGAGACAAATGGCGAGATTTGATAAAATATCTTTAAAAGAATTGAAAACTGCTAGAAAAAAATGTCAGATGGGAGAGGGAGTATCTTGGTCTACGCCCTACGGGCCGGCTACGACTCGAAAGGTCAATAATAATAATAATAATAATAAATGTGTAAAACATACACTCACTTTCATTAAAAAAAAAGATTCTTACTCTGCAATCTTCAACACACAAATTGGCCTTGCTGAAAAGTAAAAGCACACAATATTTATGAAACGTCATAAGGTGGCACATGTTTTGTTATCGTGAAGTTTCTGGAAATGTGACGATGTAAAGAACATGCAGGAAATCGCGCCATGTCTGGAACACATCAGTAAAACAGGTGCAGGCATCTCACAAAAGGCAACAACAAAAAATAGAAAAATAATGAACAAGACGTGTGCCACTGCTTTTGAAAATTAAAGAAAAGAAAAGAAATATTAAAAACTGTAAAACTCTTAGGAGGGGGGAGGGGGGAAAGAAATGAGGAAAAGAAACAAAACTGATACTTAAAATGTGGTGAAATAAAGACATACAGATTAAAAGGAAACCAAAATGTGGAAAGCAATAAAGAAGAAACGAATAAAAATGAACAGAACAAATAAAATTAGTTATAAAATGAAAGATGTAAAATATGAAAGATGGAAAGCATTTATGTAAAATAGCATGTATAATAAGGAATGACAGAAAGAAATAAGTTTAAAAAAATAGCAGCACGCAATACAGAGCAACAGGAATGTTTAAAAAGTGATAAAAAGAAGATAAGAATAGATGAAAGAAGAAAGCACGAAAAAAATGAGCGAAAGGGAAGAATGGTGTAACAAACAATATGAGACAAAAAGAAAGGTGAGAGTACTCCGTATCGACAAAAAAAAAAGAAAAGAAAGAAAGAAGGGAGAAAAGAAAGAAAGAAAGTAAGTGAGGACAGAAGGAAGGAAGGAGGTAGGGAGGGAGGCAAAGAAAAGAAAGAAAGAAGGAAAGAATGCTTAAATATTTCCTAGACTAAGGATTAACAAGACTAGAACTGCTACCCTTTCTCCTATATCTATAGGCTTCTTACACCCTTGTCCACAATAACTGATGGAAAACTGGCCGCCGAATCGATAAGAAGGAATCCCCTTACCCAAGCTATGTTCCAACTTGGAACATAGTCGTGGTTCTTTTCAAATATAGTTTTCTGTGAGGTTTGGAAGCGTCACGTATTTCTGAGAACGAATTCTCTTTTATGATGAAAGATACCAGAAAGAGATTAAAACAAAAATATACGTATAAAAAGATTGTGAACATCGTAGAATTGCAGCGCTACAATCACCATCCATAGGAGACTGAATAAAGCAATGGTTATTGAGCTGGTCTAATGAAGGCAAGACGTTGGACCTTACACTGGATTTTTACGAGCTATAAAAGGGTTTTTCTTTATATTTCTTCTTCACCACCAAAACATTGTGAAAATATTAGTCCACATACACGTTTTGGTAATGTGCTATTTATCTGACCATAAGATTACGGATTATCTCTCACAAAATAAAGCTTGAGTCGGATGTACTTGACATACATGTGTATAATATCATAGCATGGTAGGTAACTAGAACGCATTTAAGAAATGACAATTTAATGTGTCAGAATCAGAATAGCAAAGGCAGCTTTAAGTTTTAAAAACCTTGAAAAGAAATATGACGATTAAAGATGCTCAGCACAAAAACAAAACTTACAATTTTCAACTCAAACGTATTATACACCCACATTTATGCGCATGAAAGATAGAAAACAACAAAGGAGCTTGAGAAAAAAAAAAAACTCAACGAATTTGAAAACAAATGCCCAAGAAAGATACTTTGCATTAACTGGAATGAATTCAAGACTAATGCTAAAATAAGAGAGATGGACATATAGACATTTATCTCGTCTGCTATTAAGAAAAGAAGATGGACATTTGCCGGTCATGTTTTAGAAGATACGACCATAGAATTACTAAGTAGGCTCTCAAATGGGAAACGTCAGGTCAGAGGAAAAGAAGACGACCTCAAGGGCCACTGGAAAGAACTCTAACATAAGAGGCAAGGTTGACAGGCATAAACTTACTCTCTATAATCAAACAGCTCGCCCAGAATACAGACAATTGACGGGAGACTCTACGAGCCCTATGTGCCATCAAACGGCCCTGGCAAAACTAAGAATAGAGACAATTGGCTGAAGACTCTAATAGCCCTATGTGCCGTTAAACGACCCTGGGAAGATCAAGAATAAAGACAATTGTCGGGAGACTTTATGAGCTCTATGTGACGTCAAATGGCCCTGGAAAAATCAAGAATAGAGACAATTGACGGGAGACTTTATGAGCCCTATGTGACGTCAAATGGCCCTGGAAAAATCAAGAATAAAGACAATTGTCGGGAGACTTTATGAGCTCTATGTGACGTCAAATGGCCCTGGAAAAATCAAGAATAGAGACAATTGACGGGAGACTCTACGAGCCCTATGTAAAGGCAAACGGCATTAGAAGGATCAAGAATAGAGACAATTGACGGGAGACTCTACGAGCCCTATGTAAAGGCAAACGGCATTAGAAGGATCAAGAATAGAGACAATTGACGGGAGACTCTACGAACCCTATGTGCAATCTGCAATCAAATGGCCATGGCAAAACCAAGAATAGAGACTATTGGCTGAAGACTCTACGAGCCCTATGTGCAGTTAAACGGCCCTGGAAAGATTAAAAATAGACACAATTGGCGGGAGACTTTATGAGCTCTATGTGATGTCAAAAGGCCCTAGAAAGATAATGAATGGAGACTACGAGCCCTATGTACGTCAAGCGGCCCTGGAAAAATCAAGAATTTCGTCAATTGGCGGGAGACACTACAAGTCCTATGTGACGTCAAACGACATTAGAAGGATCAAGAATATTTGGTGTAGCGAATAGTAATAAAAGGGTAAAATATTTCCAGGCGACTTTAATAACTAAAATAGTTTGAAATCACGAATGGTATACGCGGCTCGAGAAGCAGAGAAAGCAGTAACAATGTAGAAAGTTCGTGACATCCACATTTCTACATTATGGAGATGCTATAATAATAACTTTGTGAAGTAATGGTAACAACAAAGAAAAAGACATCACCTCAGTGCAAAATAAAGACAAGTGGAACAATATTAAAACAGGTAAATGAATTTAAATATTTGTGAACTTTGTTAACCTCAGACGGAAGATGTATACAAGGGAGGTGAGATGCAGAATGGCTCAGGCAAAAGCAGCTTTCAAAAAAATTAGTAAGATACTATGCAATCCATTTTTGATAATAGAAACAAGAAAAAAGAGTTCTTAAATGTTATGTAGAGCCAGTCTTAACATATGGATGTTAATCATGGACAATAGGAAAACAGACAAGAAAATCACTGGAGTCTGTAGAAATGTGGTTTTACAGAAGAATGTTCAGAATACCATGGATAGCTAAGAAGAGTAATGAAAATGTTATGAAAGAGGTCAAAGCAAAAAGAGAGCTAATTTCCAATATTAGGAAGAAACAATCATCATTTTTTGGCCATGTAATGAGAAAGGAACAACTGGAATATATTGTAACAACTGGAAAAATTGAGGGACGAAGAGATAGAGGGAAGCAAAGAGAAAAAATACCAGACAGCTTTAGCGAATGGCTTGGCAGAAGATCAACAACAGAAATGATAAATGACTGTCGAGATCGAAAGTTGTGGAGAGACATGACCACCGACGCCAGCAGGCCCGGTACTTGGTAATGATGATAATAATGACGGCATCAGGATGATATTTCAAAAGTGTTGCTTCTAGTGTTAACGTTTTAGTTATCAAACATAAGAAGTTTTCAATGAGCATGCCTTTAAAAATGTGATTATCTCTTTTATGTGTTCACTAATGTAATCAGTTCGTCAGGAATGTTCTGAGATTAACAGTTTTAAAAAAAACGTCTTTATACTTTTCAATGAACGTCAACATTTATCGTTTATGTAACGAACCAATGATTGCTCTCCCTTATGTGCTAAAAAGTTATATCTTACACGTATAAGAATCGGGAACAAGAAAGGAACATCCTACGTTTTACATGTTTTAGATTACGTCATTTGTTTTCCTAGAAGAATATTTCTTGACGCAGCGTAGTTTTTAATATTGTGGTGTTATTTTTTGTTGTATACCGTAACACGAGTGCCAATTTTCCTACCTGCTACTGAGCGGTCAGTTACTCACAGTTGATTGCGTGCGATAGGATCGGCTAACAACAGCTGATCAAGACCCTAGCGCCCCCCCCCCCCCCCCCCCGAGTGATGCTCCTGCAAACAAAAGTCGGCCAGGCGAGCAGGGGTCGAAGAGGAAAAGCAACTTGGTTCCTGGAAAATGGCCGTGCTGATGTTGGACGTGTTAGGCCGAAAGGCACAAATATAATAATTATGCTGAAAACCACAACAACGGTAAATCTATGTCCAATTAACGTTAATCTAAGGGCGGACAAATCAAATGTACTATCAACCCTTACGTTTGCGTGTGAAAGCTGGAAAACAACAAGAGATATAGAAAAAAGTTGAACGCTTTCAAAAATAAATGTCTACGGAAAATACTTGCTTATTGAGTTGTTGAGTTATTTGCGGGTCATCATCATTTCACTCCGAACATGTCCATAGGTGCTCAGATCCCCTCCTCAGCAATTCACTCAGTGTCCAGCGACTGACGACTCCAGTTCTATGTTGGTTGGTAAGTCTTCTTACACGGCCACCAAGTTTCTCATTTTTGGCGATGCCCATCTTAACTCCCATCTCTTTCATCCGAAGAAGTGACGTGGATCTGTGTTTGTCGAAGTCATGTCATGTGCTCTTCCCACATCTCGTGGAAGATACTTGGTATAGCGTGGAACGAATTCAAAACAAACGAGGAAATTAGAGAAATCGCCAATCAACCACACATATTTTCAGTAATAAAGAAAATACGATGGTCATATGTTGGACATGTGATGAGAAGAGATAATAACCGAATAGCAAAGCAAGCCCTTATGTGGGAAACAACAGGTAAGAGGAAAAGAGGAAGACCCAGAGAGACACTGAGAAGAACATTAATGAGAGAGGCAAGAGCAGCAGAAATCGGCTTCCTCGGTGAGATAGAGCTGCTTACACAGAACAGAGACAAATGGCGAGATTTTATAAAATATCTTTAAAAGAATTGAAAACTGCTAGAACAAAAATTCAGATAAGAGAGGGAGTATATTGGTCTACGCCCTTTGGACCGGCTACGGCTCGAAAGATCAATAGATAGAAGGGCGGACAACGAAGACGAGTAGTCGTTAGGTGAACGCTGAATAAAAAAAAAACATACCATAAAGCAACATATATGTTTTCACGTACTTACATTTTTTTTTTATATCTCTATTTATTTATTGTATTCTGTGAAAGCTGACTGTGCTTATTTTTAATGTACTCTATCCTTGATGAGTTAAACGCAGTATTAATGTCACGTGAAATTCATGTTTTACCGCTTGTTGACCCTCTATCGGGGTACAATTTTACAACATCCGACGTCACATTTACATGGAAGGAAGCACATACTAATTACATGTTAATGATCACTCTCGATTTTGCGAAGTCGAGTCCTGTCCATTCTTTGATGCTGTGTTCCATCTCTTTTTCTATGTCTTCCCCTCGTTCTTTCTCCTTTCACAGTTCTTTGCAGAATGACCAATCAATAACGTGACCACAATTAATAAACTCAGAGATGTATCTTTTAGCAGTTGGAAGTGCAAGTTATTCAGAATAGCTATAGTTATAGTTACCGCTATAGTTAGTCGAGGGCCCCGGTATCACTGCAAACGAATTAAAAATCCATAATTGCTCAACCGTCGATGCCAATGGAATCATCCGAATTAAAATTCATCTAATTGAAGGACCCAATCAAAGAAAGGCAGCTGCAGTCGCTTTTAATTAATGATAATACAATTGTAGAAGACAAGAGACCGCGCATATTACGTACGATTAACATAAAAGAAAGGTACTGGTTACAAACACATAAAACCATGTTATCAACGCTTTTGGTGAGTAGGAAAACTGTTCTGTGTTGTTTTTTTTTCAGTAACCATATTATGATTGATCTATAAAAGCATCTGTTATCAAGAGAAAAAGGCGGTTACATGCTGGCCATGTGGTGAGAAGAGCCTAGAGAGAACAATATAATCTCAAAGCAGGCCGTCAAACGGAAACCAGAAAGGTAAAATAAAAGAGGCCGGCCTAGAGAAACACTAATTAACACTGAGGCGAGAGGCAAAAACAGGGGACATCAGCTCCCTCGCTGAGATCGGAAAACTCTGCCAGAATAGAGTCGTGTGGCGAGTTACAATGTGAATCATGTGCATGGTCTGATGCTTGATAACTAATATCGTCAGACACAAAGTCTAGAATTTCTGCCCATGTGCCGTCTTCGGCTAGAAAGGACTTATATGTAGGTGATAACACTGATTGGGCATTCCTGAGTGAATTATCCTATTAGTGTCAAAGACTAGGATAATCTGGCAGAGAATTGTAATACATGATGAGGAAAAGCAATTACTTGCCTAATAAAATGATCGAATATAAAATGGTGTCAAACTTGTAGAAAAAAGACGCAAGAGAGAAGAGGTGAGAACAATGACATCCAGTTTGCTTGATAAGTCTGCAGTATATTTATATATCATAATAGCATGCAGTAAAAATCTACAAAATTAGACTCATACATCAGAAATTCTACGAACTCACATTTTGCAACTGAAATCTCGACATCAATCTCTGTAAACTAAAACTCCCTCAAACTCAATCTCTGTAAACTAAAACTCCCACAAACTTAATACCAGTAAATTAAAACTCTCACAAACTTAATACCAGTAAATTAAAACTCTCACAAACTCATTCTCTGTAAACTAAAACTCCCACAAACTTAATACCAGTAAATTAAAACTCTCACAAACTCATTCTCTGTAAACTAAAACTCCCTCAAACTCAATCTCTGTAAACTAAAACTCCCTCAAACTCAATCTCTGTAAACTAAAACTCCCTCAAACTCAATCTCTGTAAACTAAATCTCCCACAAACTCAAGCTCTGTAAACTAAAACTCCCTCAAACTCAATCTCTGTAAACTAAAACTCCCACAAACTCAATCTCTGTAAACTAAAACTCCCACAAACTCAATCTCTGTAAACTAAATCTCCCACAAACTCAATCTCTGTAAACTAAAACTCCCTCAAACTCAATCTCTGTAAACTAAAACTCCCTCAAACTCAATCTCTGTAAACTAAAACTCCCTCAAACTCAATCTCTGTAAACTAAATCTCCCACAAACTCAATCTCTGTAAACTAAAACTCCCACAAACTTAATACCAGTAAATTAAAACTCTCACAAACTCATTCTCTGTAAACTAAAACTCCCACAAACTTAATACCAGTAAATTAAAACTCTCACAAACTCATTCTCTGTAAACTAAAACTCCCTCAAACTCAATCTCTGTAAACTAAAACTCCCTCAAACTCAATCTCTGTAAACTAAAACTCCCTCAAACTCAATATCTGTAAACTAAAACTCCCTCAAACTCAATCTCTGTAAACTAAAACTCCCTCAAACTCAATCTCTGTAAACTAAAACTCCCACAAACTCAATCTCTGTAAACTAAAACTCCCACAAACTCAATCTCTGTAAACTAAATCTCCCACAAACTCAATCTCTGTAAACTAAAACTCCCTCAAACTCAATCTCTGTAAACTAAAACTCCCTCAAACTCAATCTCTGTAAACTAAATCTCCCACAAACTCAAGCTCTGTAAACTAAAACTCCCTCAAACTCAATCTCTGTAAACTAAAACTCCCACAAACTCAATCTCTGTAAACTAAATCTCCCACAAACTCAATCTCTGTAAACTAAATCTCCCACAAACTCAATCTCTGTAAACTAAATCTCCCACAAACTCAATCTCTGTAAACTAAATCTCCCACAAACTCAATCTCTGTAAACAAAATCTCCCACAAACTCAAGCTCTGTAAACTAAAACCCCCACAAACTGAATATCAGTAAACTAAAACTCCCACAAACTTAATACCAGTAAATTAAAACTCTCACAAACTCAATCTCTTCAACCATCTAGTGGCATAAAAATAACCTATAAATGGCTAAAGAAAAAAATACTTAAAAGAAAGCAATGATGAAATAGAATAATAAAAAAAAACCATGCATATCTCAATAACTACTATCAACGACAGAGACGGCGTAATCAACACGAATACATGCATGACATAAGAGATATGCGACACAAACCTTAACAAAATATAGTAAAAATCAACAGCTACGATGTTTCATTTCTGCAAACTAGACAAGACTAAACAATGAATCAACATTTCGACAGAAAAGTCTTTAAACGGAATGAAAACAAACAAAACAAAAAAATAAACCTTACAAATCAGAAGAAATCAACTAAACGCTGAAACTTCCTAGTCGCTGTCTCTTCCAACTTTGCGCGGATCTACATAGTTTTCCACCAAATTACAAGTTGATGAAGCACCGGTCCAACAATATCTGACTATCTGTTGCAAATCCGTTGTGTAGTTAAGGAAGCAACATATTGTCCGCAACATACCTTTTTTCTAAATTAAATTTCCATTACTGACTTGGGTAGTGAGTGGGGCGTGAGTTTGCTGTTGTATTTACCGAATACACAAAGTTGATGTTCTAAGTTAAACCAAGAAAGAAAAAGCAAAGAAAATGTGCTAAAAATAAACTAAAGCCACGTTGTGGAAGACAGAAGTTGGGGTGGAGTTGATAAAGTAAAACAAACTAGTTGCCGCATATTTAAAATACATCGTCAGAGTGGCTAAATAAGAAAATAACGGTATTCTCATCTTCTCTGACTCTTGGGAAGAGCTGATTATTAACGTGGAACTCAAGTTGTTTTTTTTTCCCCCATTCACTCTGGTGGTAGTTTCCATACGATCAGAAATAAATACATAACCGCATTTGATGGAAATCTCATCAACGTTCTGTTGATATTCTCTGTATCTATTTTTGCACACAATTTGGTTTACTTCTGTCACATTTGTTCATCTCGGTAAGAATGTTGGCACTTGCGATCTATCTCTAGTTGCGAGATGATAGACATGCACTAACATCATTTGTACGTGATTATGGTGTTTTAGCTGATTTGGACTTATAATTTTTTGGTTTAATAAACACCATCTAATGTGCCGTTATTTGGAACGATCTCGTAAATACTTCAGAAATAATTAGGGTTAATGTGTTTTAAATTTAGATTGCAGTTAATGAATAGTTTATGTGTTTTATATTCAAAGGTAGCGGTAAAAGATGCCCTGTACCATAGGAGTGATGTATTAAATCTGACAATACATGACCATATCATTACAGGTGAGGTGGCCAATGCTCTTCTTCGCTGTCATTATCTTCTCAAACTCAGAGAGTCAAGTACCCGTTTCTTCTTCAGATGTGGTGACTGAAGAGAGTCAAACTTGGATCGAAACATACTTCCCCTAATCGCCAGTTACCATCCAGCTGTTGGCACCCTCTCACAGATACAGTAGATCAGACTGACACGCTTGCTAATAACGTCTATGCTCTTATGACTATGAACTTTTGGCAGTAATTCAAAATAGAATGCAATCTATTGAAATGATATACTACATATACATCACATATATCTCATATAAAGATCCAAACTGATGAAACTGCTGCAGATGAAAGAAACAGATTAACAAGAAAACACGCTAGCTAGCCATTGTCAAGAAACAAAGAATGCAATAGTTTGACAATTTGCAACGATACAGGGTCAACAAAGATAATTATCCAAATCTTCAGTCGATGGTCTAAAAAGAGAGCGAGAGGCATACTGAAGATATCACAACAAATACAGAAATACATCACACACACGCACGCGCACACACTCACAAACGCACACCGATATATATTATATATATAATCGAGATGAGAAGCGCACAACACTCTGCGGGTGAGAGAGAAAATGAAGAAAGTGTTTATCAGCATTAACACTGCCTCAATTACTTATCTCAAAAATAAAGTTGAGTTTCTGACCATGGTGGTAGCCGTAATAGCTCAGTGGTTAGTGAACTGGACTACAAAGGACAAAAGGTCGGGTTCGATCCTGACCGCGGCTTCCGGATTCACCCAGCCTTAAATAGGTACCTGATATTTTTTCTGGGAAAGGAAAGCGGCACGGGAGTAATACAGACCACATTACCTAAAAAAATCATGTGCCGAAAGTCTGTAAAATTTATGGTTACTAACACCATACGTCACTTGGCGTGACAGAGTACTTTACTACTTTGTTACTTTCTGACGATGATAACTAAAATATCGTATGCGAACAGCAGTGATTGTGAAAGAAACAAGGAACACAACGTTCTCAAATAGATGTTTGAATGTAAATGAATTATTTGTTGTTTTTTTTCATGTTTATTCTGAGTAAAATAATGAAGAAGCTCGTGATGTAGCTTAACGTACTTGGTATACACGTGAAAATAGTTCCGTGGCACTTAAAATGTGTGTACGGGTAATCAGAGAATTAGAACACATTTTAGGTGGTACTCAGTGGCGTAGCTACAGTCTGAATAGGTCTCGGGCGACCGCGGTTCCAGCAAATTGCGTATCCCATGCCTTGATATATCATTATTGTCAAACTAGCTGTTGTGCATTGAGTGTGGGTAACTTTGCTGTAGTTGCAAGAGGTTGATGATATGTTTTGTACTTGAATGTGGTTTAAAGTACTTCCATAGTTCATGTTTTGTGCTTTGGGCATTTAAACAAACAGTTTTATGTTTCACTTTTTATTTTTGACTATGGAAACAAGAACTTTATTATTCAAATTGTATTCTTGAGTGTTGGTATAAATACTTTATGGAAAAAAATATTGTTTGAATATGGTTACTTGTGCTTTATTATATTTATTTAATGTTTAAGTATGGTTATCAGTGCTTCATGTACTTTGTTTTATTTTCGAAGATGGTCATAAGTATTCTATGGTTCATGTTTTGTGTTTGAGCTTGGCTACACATCTTCATAGTACATGATGATGATGATGATTCATGATATACTTGTAATATTATATTTAGATGTGTATATTAATCATCTTCATGATTATGATTGCGTATGGTTACACGTACTTTATAGTTTATATTTTCTATTTAAGTTTTATACTTCATCATTGTCTCTGACCAATTTTCCCCCTTGCGATCACAAATATATTTTCACTTGACCCATTTTTCGGTGCTATAATAGTTACATCATTATTATTTTATTTCGAAAAAAAAGATCAACACGATAAACCCCTTTAGTAGATATATGGCATCTCTAAATAGCACGACTGTATCTTCTAAGAAAGTTTGCTTACAAATTCAGTGGCCTCACTTTTTTTCCTTAACCAGAATGATTAATCCTCGAGATACACCTCTAGTACGCCTACATACAAGCAAACACTAAAATATAGTTTAAAAAAAAATATTATAATAATAATAAAAATAACTACAAATATGAAAATAGCAAATCTGTAGGAGCGCTGGGAAGATTGAAAAACATGTTTACATCTAGGGAAAAATATACATCAGTGTTTGCCATATTGGCTTCTGAGAGAATGATACAAGTATCAAAGATAGGTGAGTAATAACAGATGTATTGATAAAGCAAGAGTACATATTAGAGATACAATAGTAAAATATCTTAGTGGTGAAGAAGCAATATATTGGCACTTTAAATATAGAACAGTAATGTGTAATGTTGTTATAGTGTAATCTATCCCTGGACATTCCATCACACCAAGAAATGATAAGGCAGATGTATTAACCATGAGAGGATCAAAGCAGGCACAGTCTCACACCGCCGCCTCACAGCCAAACAAATCATAAACTTCAACAGTTGAGAAGTGTGGCTGAATGGACGGGCCACGGGGGAAACAGGAAGAGAACATGTCAGCTTTCAAACCCCGACGACGACATAAACAACTTAAAAAGAAGAGACCAAACCACCATTTTCAGACCGAGGGCCAGTCATGCACTATTGAAAAAAAAAACCACATAAACAGAATACAACGAAACCATACTTCTACATATGTCCGTTCTATAAATCTATCTATTGTCCTTTCGAGCCGAAGACGGCACATAGGGCAGAACCACAATCTCCAAAACAGAAACCTTGCGTGCCAAAATGGCACATATTGCGGAGATCACTGCTTCTAAAAACTATGGCTCTGTTTCCATAACAACACTTTTTACAATGACAGCTTGTCAAGCCATCGATCAACCTCCTTAGTCGCCTCTTACGACATGCCTGGAAGGTCACAGTGTCACTATTCTTTACTTCCCTCATAATGAAGCCCCGGTAACACACGGGAAAAATAAATAATTGTCTATAAATAACCATATGGAAATGCAGAACATCACCTGCTTGACTGTCTAAAGCTCACCTATATCAGAGCGACTCTACTTCCACCACAAAGATCTGATAAATGGAATATCCTGTACGGACTATAAGGGAACTTAGAAATACCTGGTAGAAACACTTGATCGACGGGAGTCTATTTATATATATTTATACTCATTATATGGCGTTAGGCCGAAGGGTGTCGGCTCACAGGCCGCTAGGTTCATAATAATAACAACATCAATAGTGTTATAGAATGAATAAACAGAGTGCAGCATACGATTTTTGGAATAGAACAGTAATAAGTATTAAATATAGGCAAATAACAGATGTTAAAGACAGAGTACAATCGATATAACAGTGTACGTGCTCCCTCCAAACCTGAACACAGGGGGAATATGGAATTAGTGCCTATATTTTTTTGAGGACGAAGGACATACTTTTTAGTTGATATAGTCGGTGTCATGCAAGGTACTTGCATTCCTTCTGCTACCTTTTATAAGGGGGGGGGGGGTGGCCTAGGTAGCCTAGTTGGGAAAGCCACTCCCAGCACTCCCTTGGGACTGCGCTACCGACGTTCGGACAACCCGTGTTCGATTCCCGCTGGAAGCAGTGTGAATTACACTCGTGGTTTAAAAAAAAAAAATACCCCCGAGGTGGACCCAGTCGCTGGCAGAAAATGATTACCAGGGTAGTACTCTGGGAAAATGCGGAATGCCGCCTCTCGTCGTGAGTTTTGATGCTTAAAGCGACACTATCCGGAAGTCTCCGAAGACTTCTGGATAGTCGGCCGAGCACATATGGGTGAAAACTCGGGTTGCTAAGACGCCGATTCAACTCTTGTACTTTACCTTTTCCTTTGCTACCTATTTTCAGAGGATGGATGAGCCCGGAAGTCGTGATTGTGTAAACAAAATTCGCAGCATCTTTGAATTGAATCCAGATTGATGTCTTGAAACCGCCTTCATCGTACACTGTCCTTGTCTCGCCTTCTTGGAACTATGTCTTCCATTATGATTATTTTTTTTTCTAGCTCAGTGTCTATTGATGCGGTCGTAATATTTTAATCTCCCTTGTAAGTTGTTTATGAGCCAGTTCTCATCAATGTTCAACACTGAACAAAATCATGAAATAAAGCCAACATACTTATCCGCTGTATCTATCAATTTGTTTAATGAAAAACCAAAAAAGCTGCAGCGTACACCTATTTCTCTTGCATACTAAATTAGTTGAATGCCAAGAAAAATCATCTTCGCATATTTAGCTGTTATTATAATACAGGTTCTTGTTTCTTATTTAGTAGTGCACCACGTGTAGGTTGTAAATACGGACAGTTTTAATCGATTCAGCTCCAAATAGAAACCTGATTTGCTGAATTAAAATAAATCGTAAAATATTGTGTGTACTTTCAACATTAATTTATTATAAGGGAATTTGAATATAAAAATAACTGACTGTGATATCATAATAACTAACTGTGATAAAATAATTACCGACTAATATCATAATAACTTAACTGTGTGTAGCGACATCGATGGGTTAGTCACTTACACCTACATTCATAACTGTCGCCATAGAGCAGTGATTAGTAAACTGATCTACTGAAGATAATGGATCAGGTTCGACCTCAAACGACCGTCCGCAAAGACATAAATGAGTATTGGTTCTTTTTTTCTATGAAAGAAATACAGCATGGCGTAATGCTGATAATATTACCCCAAAAATGTGTAAAATAATAATAATAATAATAAAATAGGGACACTAACATCTAATTATCTAAACGCTCAGAGGCGTGGCGATGTTTCTTCACTTATCTTAAGTCGATGCACGTTAAATACGCCCTTGCAAAGACGCCAATTTTAAAAACACTTTTCACAGCCCTGTAACAGATTGTAAACTATTACAAATTCTCTGATATAGCGGTTTTCAATTCTAAAACTCGCGTCACTGAACTTTTGGCACATCAAGTGGTACTCAATATCATTCACAAGATAGCGTATGGTAATGGGGGTTTAAGATAATATATTTATCGACTAATATTGCCAATTATCAGTTCCAGGTAGTTTGCATTGCATGTCTATCTCATAATTCAGATAACACCTCATCGCCGCAGCTTTCTAAACGCGTTTGGCCTCACAGGTGTGAAAGCTGATCTCATCTATTTCCTCGTTAAGAAGGATTAAGAAGAATCAAATGCAACTTGAATAGTCAACGCCTTGTTATTTCAATTCTAGCAGACATCTAAACAGTTGATAAACACACAAAAAAGCATCCTTAAAAAAAAGACCGTGCTATACGTCATCATCACATTTCGTTACAGTAAAACGGGGACAATCAGTTCACTCATTAACTATTATATGTCGCTTTATATTCTTCGTCTAGGTAAAGAGGAATAATGGAGGAAAGAAGTGAGGGTCTCTCGCTTTGGAACAAAGTTACCTCTTTGGGGTTTCACGAAGAGGGATCGGGTCTGTCGCCTGATCTAGGAGTGAAGAAATCTAGTGCCTGGTCCTACTGAGACGGACGATAAAACAGTGGTCACGTCTCTCAGGTGAAGCTAGTAAAAAATTCAAAGAAAGTTTAAAACAAAACAGTAAATGCTGCTGCATTGCCACACTTTTAATTTGGTTAAAAATTGCTATTTTTACTATCATCATTAAAAAAACATAAATCAGCGTTCTGGAATTACACAGGAGACTATCAAGAAAACTACGGAGTTCGTACACTGCGCTATGGACTTCCTAGGTCCATAAGATAAATGACAAAATTGCCAATTGATTCGAGCAGTAAGAACAAGTATAGCCATTGCTTTCCTAAATACTCCATCATTCTTGTTTTTGTTCGCTGCAACCTATAATGTTCGTATGTTCTGCTCAGCCTACTTTGTTTTTGGTTTACTTTATCTTTCATCACTCTATGTCCTAGTTATTTCTTCTATTTCCATCAGGTTTCATGTTTTTTTTTTAAAATCATTTCCCAAATCCATGATTCCTGTTTTTCTTTTTCTCTAATTTATTTCATATACATTTAGATTGCTTCTTTTTATATCACTAGATATCAATCAAAAAGATGAATAGACGGAATAAAAGACACACAAGAACCAAAATAATTGTATAAGGAAAAAACTTGGTATAGAGTGGAACGAATTCAAAACAAGCGAAGAAATTAGAGAAATCGCCAATCAACCACTGATATCTTCAGTAATCAATAAAAGACTATGGTCATATGTTGGACATGTGATGAGGAGAGATAATAACCGAATAACAAAGCAAGCCCTCATGTGAGAAACAACAGGTAAGAGGAAAAGAGGCCGACCCAGAGAGACACTGAGAAGATCATTGATAAGAGAGGCAAGAGCAGCAGGAATCGGTTCCCTCAATGAGTTAGAGCTGCTTGCACAGATCAGAGACAAATGGCGAGATTTGATAAAATATCTTTAGAAGGACTGAAAACTGCTAGAATAAAAATGTAGATAAGATAAGAAAAAGAGTGTCTGTGTCTATGCCCTATGGGCCGGCTACGGCTCGAAAGGTCAATAGATAGAAAGATAGAAGAACCAAAACATCCCTATCCTAACAGCGCCCTGATACGTCAAAGAACGTCTCTACATCTAGAAAGGAAGTGACCAAATTAATAATACACAATCTATAGACACCAGATTATATTATACTTTCTTCTTTTCTTCTGAGACGCTTCAAAAGAACAGTCATCATCATCATCATGTACCCTGCCGGTTGGCGTAGGCGATCATGTCCCTCCACAATCTTCTATCTACAGTGCATCGTATCAGTTCTGTTGTTGACTGTTTGCCATGCCATGACACCAAGCTATCCAGTATTTTCTCTCTTTGTCGTCCGCGATCTCTCTTTCCTTTTATTTTGCCAGTTGTAACCAAGTATTCCAACTTTCCTCTTCTCATGATGTGCCCGAAAAATGTTGAAAAACAACAGTAGACGAATTAAAAGAAAAGAAAGAAAAGACCTGTTATACTTTATTCTCTCAATGCTACATATTTTTTTTTACTTTGCAATATTTCTTTGTTTTGATTCTATCGCTAAAATTTGCAACAGAAATCACATTTGTTAGGCGCAAAGGTTCTTACACATTTATATTTTCTGCGACTTCTTCCGGAATTTTTAAAACTGAGATAAGTCTTCCTCGAGTGCGTGGATACGCCAACTATTTTTTATGAAAAGTAATTCTTTAACTAAGACCATTCTACATGGCACAGTAATAAGCAAGCGAAGACAAGTCAGATTGAGAAAGAAGCATGAAGATAATATCAGAGAAAGGACAGGAATGACCTGCATCACACCTCGGGAAGCAGTTCTTAACCTTGAAGTTTGAGAACGAGTTGTGAAAATGTCGTTAACAGCGCCCGAACGACCGGCAAGTTTATGACGTTTGTGAAGATAATGGTGAAGAGTCTGTAGTGCAAGGTTTGCCATTTCTAGTTAATCGAGAATTCATCGACCTAGCGCCCCCCCCCCCCTCAACTCAAAAACATTCAGAAATGCCTAATTCAGTGCATTTACAACTTAAACTTAACACAACAAAGTGAAGATCGATGCGGGCCTAGTATCTCCAAGAATTATCAGGATCCCGTTCCAAACCTACATTTCCTTAAAAACCTTATTTGTACTATGTCCCTTTTCTCATAAACTTTAATATCACTTTTTCAACTCATTGTCTTCTTCTTCAGAAGGTCAGAAAACACGTTTGCCAATGTCATTTAACTTTTCCAAAGTCAATTTGTTATTTGTAATTGCCATCTATCTGTGGTGAATATACTTTTTTTTTTTTTTACTTTTTTATAACTCTTTTGACGTTTTCAAACTACCTTTATACCGTAGGTCCGTTAACCTAATCCGCTGTCCGGTGCCTTATGTTGACTCTCATGTAAAATGCACAATATACAGTAGCCTTTCTTTTTTCCTCATTTTCCTATAATAATCAACTTATAATACATTTTTGTTGTGTCTTTGTTTGCTTTAATATCTATCGAGACGACCAGACATAAGTATTACATTTTGCACTGAATATAATATATTCCTACTTTTCACACCGACTGTTCCTCGCCCTACAGGCAGATATTCTTCAACGCCATAGCTACTCTCATGTTTTATCGTCGTCAGTTTCTGACGTTTTGGGTAGATTTTTTTCCTGTCAATTTTACATGAGCTGCAGCCACTTTTTTGGACTACTCTTTGGGACCTCCAACTGCCAATGGATCTTTAACGTGCGCAGATTGCACACTGGACCTCCCGTTTTTCTGCCGTTATCCGAGAGGGCTAAACAACGAATTCACACTTCATAGACAGGGGAGGAATCTTTCAAGATGGCGTCCGTGTGTGGACAGTGTTTTCCGTGACAGCGTGTGTTGTTTCGAAATACGCCGGTTACACGCGGTGTGATTCTTGAGATTAATATTCTGCTCATGCCTGTTGTGGTTGTTTAACTTCTGACAGGCTGGTGGATGGTGGACATTCTCGTTGTTAAGTGGGTATTTATCTTCTTTTCATTCGAGATTGACCTATCGGTGATAGGTCATTGTTTTTCACTGTCGCGCCATGCAGACGGAAATGTCCATTCCGAATTGTACAAAGTCTGCAACGGTGGATGGAGCGGAAGAGTCAGAAATGACCAACGGCCCAGAAAGCGAAAATAGCAAAGTGTGTGGTACACATGAGGGACGTTCGGGACACGAAAGCCAAATGTGGCTGACCACCGTGAAAGAGATGGAGCCTCATCACGTACTAGTCTAGAGGAAGCCATGGAGAGGAATTCGAACTTATGTCGGAGAAAAAATCTTAAAATAAGTACTTGGAATGTTAGGACTCTATATCAAGAAGGGAAATTGGAAAATCTGATTCAAGAAGCAGAACGAATAAATATAGATATCTTAGGCATATCAGAGACAAGATGGAAAGAATGTGGGTACATAGAGGACGAATAATATACATTTATATACTCAGGAAACACAACAGAACATCAAAGGGGGTAGGAATACTGATAAAAAGAGAGCTACAAAAATATATAAGTACCCACTGAACATACAGTGATAGGATTATACTAGTCAAGTTGAAAGCAAACCATTCGACATAGCAATAATACAGACATATACACCTACTCAAGACTACACAGATGAACAAATAGAGGCAAGCTATGAAGACCTAAATAAAGTTATGAAGCAAGTGAAATCTTCGGACATCTTGATTGTAATGGGTGACATGAACGCTAAAGTAGGAAAAGGTAGATATAAGACCCTTATAGGAAATCATGGTTTAGGAAAAAGAAATGACAGAGGAGAAAGATTAATACAATTCTGTGAAGAAAACAGGCTGATAATATGTAACACCTACTTTGAGCAAGAGAAAAGGAAACTATACACATGGAAAAGTCCTGGAGATAGGAAGAGGAATAAAATAGATTACATAATGATAAAAGAAAGGTTCCGTAACAGCACAAAGAAAGCCAAAACCTACCCAGGAGCAGATATTAATTCAGATCACAATCCTGTAATGATTAAAATAAAAATCAAACTAAAGAGAAACAAGCAAAAGTCTAATTCATCAACAAATCCACTAGATATAACAGCTTTAAATCAAAAAAGATATTAAAGATACCTATACAATACAAGTAAAGAACACGTACCAGAAGCTACTAGAAGAAGGAGTTGAACAATACAGAAGAGAAAATCCTGATGAAAAAGTAACAACCAAATGGCAATGCATAAAGAAAAGCATACACGAAACCTGCGACACCTTACCCAAAAGAGGAAAGAACAAAAAACAAAAATGGATAACTAACACAATGTTAGAAAAACTGGAAGAAAGGAGACAAGCGAAGAACACTGCCCAATAAAATAGACAATGAAATACGCAAAATGTGCAAAAAGGCAAAAGAAGACTGGCTCAGCCAAAAAATGTATAGAAATAGAAACTATGGAAAGCAAACAAGACTTAAGAGGAATGCACACAGAAATAAAGAGAATGACAAATAAAAATAAAAAAAGCCACAGAAGGTGAATGCATTGCAGACAAAAAAGGAAAAATGCTAACAGACAATAAAGATATTATAGATAGATGGCAGGAATATATAACAGAACTATTTTATGATCAAAGGGACAAGAAACCAGTTATAAAATGTACATCAGGCTATAAAATCTTTAAAATCTGAGGTGGAAAAAGCTATTAAAAACAATGAAAAAGGGAAAAGCAGCAGGATCTGACAGCATACAGATAGAGATGATACAGGTACTAGAAGATTTTGGCATTACAGACATATGCAACGACATATACCATACAGGATACATACCAAATGAACTAAAAACATTAACTTTCATTGCATTGCCTAAAAAGAATGGTGCAGTTGAATGCAGTGACTTTAGAACAATAAGCCTAATGAGCAATGTTACAAAAATCTTGCTAAAAGTTATACAAGGAAGGATTCAGAATAAAATCAATACTGAATTAGATGAGCAGCAATTTGGATTTAGGAAAAATAGCGGGACAAAAGAAGCCATATTCTGTAAGAGAACATTAATCGAAAAATACACAGAAGTAAACAAACCAATATATGCCTGCTTCATAGACTACACCAAAGCTTTAGATAGAGTACACCACAAACAACTTATAGAATGCCTGAAAGAGATACATCAAGATGACATGGACATACGACTAATATGTAATCTATACTGGGAACAAACAGCAATAATAAAATATAACAAATAGAACTCTACACATTTATATAAAAAGAGGAGTAAGACAGGAATGCATCCTATCACCAAGCTTGTTCAATCTATACACTGAGCAAATCTTTAAAAACATCACTGAGATGCCAGGCCTACAAATTAAAGAAAGATAACCAATAACCTAAGATATGCTGATGATACTGTACTACTGGCAGAAAATCCTAATGATCTACAACAATTACTTAATGAAATAAACATGATAAGCAAAAAATATGGACTAGATATGAATATCAAAAAGACTAAAACTATGATCATAAACAAAGGAAATACCCAAAACCCACAAATGGATATCAAAATTGAAGGAATAGACCTTGAGACAGTTCAGAACTATAACTACCTTGGACATACTATAACCAGTGATGGAAAATGTACAACTGAAATAAACAAATGAATAGGAATGGTAAAAAGTAATTTTAATGCCATGAAAAATATATTAACATCAAAACAAATAACACCAGGGCTAAAACTAAGAATAGCAAAATGTTACATCTTCTCAATATTGCTATATGGTGTAGAAACATGGACATTAGACAAGAAAACAGAACAGAGAATTGAAGCCTTTGAAATGTGGATATATAGAAGAATAGGTAGAATTGGAAGGAAGGAAAAGAAAACAAACGACGAAGTCTTAAAACAATTAAAAATGAAAAGAGAACTACTAAACACAATTCAAACAAGACAAATGCTAATTTTGGGCCATGTTAAAAGACACTAAAAGTAACACTGGAGGGGAAAATACAAGGTAAAATAGGCAGACCAAGACTAACATGGACGAGTAACATCAAAAGATGGACAAATCAGCCTATGACAACCTGCACCATCAAAGCAAGAGACAGAGCAGAATGGCGCTCCATGGTAGCCAACCTTCGTTGCGGAGACAGCGCCCGATGATGATGATGAGACAGGGGAAGGCCATGAAGAAACCATGGATTCGAAGAGAAAAAAAGTCCTTTCCATCACATGTGGTGGGATTCGAACAGACGATCGGTGGGATTTGAACAGACGATCGGTGGGATTCGAACAGACGATCGGTGGGATTTGAACAGACGATCGGTGGGATTCGAACAGACGATCGGTGGGATTTGAACAGACGATCGGTGGGATTTGAACAGACGATCGGTGGGATTTGAACAGACGATCGGTGGGATTTGAACAGACGATCGGTGGGATTTGAACAGACGATCGGTGGGATTTGAACAGACGATCGGTGGGATTTGAACAGACGATCGGTGGGATTTGAACAGACGATCGTCTTGTCCAGAGGCACACGTTTTACCATCTAAACTACCCAGCTGTCCGTGTGAGATCGAATAATGATACAGATCAGTTATGATATTCAAAGATTAGTTTAACATTCGTTAGCTAGTATAAGTTATCGAAAGCACGCATTGGACAACAATTTATGGGAAAATTGTTTGATTAACCAACATTATCAAAAGGATGCGACTGATTTCGTTCAGCAAATATTGGACAACACGCACAAGGAATAGGCCTGTCTACATTCTCAGAATAAGAAGCAAAATATGAACCACTTCCTGGAAATGAGATGCTTGCTTGCTTACGTTCGCCCGATGACTAAAGTATTCTAGAGTATTCGTAGACTGTAGAATTCCTCTTCGTCATGCGTCCTTAAAAGGACGTTAAGTGGACGTGTCTGCGTTGTGTTGTGGTTTGCAGTATAACTGTTATATTTGCGCCTTTTGGCCAAACACATCCGACTTCAGCACGACATTTTTGAGTACCGGGTTGTATTCCCTCTTCAATCCCTGCTCGCTTGGCCAGACTAGACAGGTTAGTCTGTGAGAAAAAATAAATCTAATTAACTTCCAAGAACTTTTTATTCCTTGTCACAAAAATATAGAGACATTTATGGCAACAACCAATTGTGATTGAAATATAAATTAACGACGCGAAAGAACAATTTTTAAAATGACGGAAGTAAAGTATGAAACAAACTTATTAATTAAAACACACACATGAAACCATAAGTTTTAAAAAGGCATTAATTTGCCTTCGTCTTTTAACATGACACTGGATGATGTTATTTCAGCATTGAATTAAAATCTATTCAAATTTGTAACGTTGAAAAAAGTAGTTTACCTGACAAAATGTCCATTGTTTGATTTAAATCTGCCAAAACTAAACATTCACAAATATTCGGTTTTTTTTTTAATTATAAAAGGCGAACTATATTTGTCTACCCTAGCGATTTTCAACTTTTTTCCGCTTGGGCGACTTCTCGAATTTTGAATTTTAAGTTGGTCTCAATATGTCAAGTAAAGTAAAGTTCACAGCACCTCCGCGTTTTTGGTAGGTGGATGGGAAATATGGCGTTAGTGACCATATTTGTCCATGACCACGGCATATTTTTGGGTGATGTGGTTGGTATCACGCCAGGACACCTTTACTTAACAGAAAAAATCTCTGGTAGCATTTACTATAATTCGGTGAACACCGGTCCCGGTACAAACAAAAATCTGCAACATCTGGGAACCGAACCTGAACCCTTCTTTTCAGGAAGCGAACACATTAACCACTGAGTCACTGGGACTCCTAAGACGCCTAATGACACCAGCCATAAAAACAGTTTTCGATTTAAGACAGACTACTTGTGTCTGGGTTAGAGAACCACAATTGATCAAGATTTTACTCCACCTTCTTTTTGTGGGCCGGGAGGTACAGTAGAAAATGTGACGAAGCGAGAAGGGATCGATGAGGGAAGACAGCCAGGATAAGGGAAAAAAAAAACATGCCGTTCTGAAGTGAATGCATTGACTTCTAAACCACTCTTTTCTACGGATCTATTTAACGGATTGGAGTGATGGATAATGAAGAGAAGCAGTGTCGGGGACACGCCGAAGAAGAGGAAGAAGATTTTAGTTTACTGTAAAAAAAAAAAAAAAAAAAAAAAACTATCTTTACGACACCTAGTACCATTGCTGGTGTATGTCGGAGGGCAACGATAGAACCAGAGGGCCGCTTGGTCAAGCAGTCGCCACGACGTGTGCGACTCAGGATTTTTATTTCTCCTCCTCCTTAGTTTAGTGTGTGGTAAGAAAATAAACATTAATACCAACTTTTTTTTTTTATTACTATAGCCTCTGTAATAAATTCCGGTGATTTTATTCTAATAATCTAAGAATATCAGGATTTGGTAAGGATAATACAGGAAGAAACGTTGGTGTAAGAATTTTCTTTCCGAAGAGGTGATGATGTAAAATAAAATAAACACACACAAAATGTCATCATTTTCTGGAGGTGAATCAGTTTGGAGTTCAATTCTAGTTTTGAAGTGGCTTTTGCAGCCACTAGCAGTTGATAAAAGAAAATATGTGTGAAGACAACGAAATAACATATCCCATTATATTTTATTAAATGGAACTGAGGTAAGGGAAAACACAAACGTTAAAAATAAAAACAACAAGGTATTAAAATTGCCACTGCTCTCCATTAATCATCATCATTGAGTGCCGTTTCCGCATCGAAGGTTGGCTACCATGGAGCGCCATTCCACTCCATCTCTTGCTTTGATGGTGCAGATTGCCATAGGCTGACTTGTCCAACTTTTGATGTTACTCGTCCATGTTAGTCTTGGTCTGACTCTGCCTCTTTTACCTTGTATAGTCTTGGTCTGCCTCTGCCTCTTTTACCTTGTATTTTCCCTTCTAATATTACTTGTATTATACTGTTGTGTCTTTTAACATGACCAAAAAATTTCATTTGTCTTGCTCTAGTTGTGTTTAGTAGGTCTTTTTTCATTTTTAGTTGTTTTAAAACTTCTTCGTTTGTTTTCTTTTCTTTCCATCAAATTCTACCTATTCTTCTATAAATCCACATTTCAAAGACTTCAATTTTCTGTTCTGTTTTCTGGTCTAATGTCCATGTTTCTGCACCATACAGGAATATTGAGAAGATGTAACATTTTGTTATTCTTAATTTTTGCCCTGGTGTTATTTGTTTTGATGTTTGTATATTTTTCATGGCATTCAAATTACTTTTTGCCATTCCTACTCTTTTATTTATTTCAGTTTTACATTTTCCATCACTGGTTATAGTATGTCTCAGGTAGTTGTAGCTCTGAACTGTCTCTAGATGTATTCCTTCAACTTTGATATTTAATTGTAGGTCTTGAAAATTTTCTTTGTTTATGATCATAGTTTTAGTCTTTTTGATATTCACATCTAGTCCATATTTTTTTCTTGTCATGTTTATTACATTAAGTAATTGTTGTAGATCTTTAGGATTTTCTGCTGGTAGTACAGTATCATCAGCATATCTTAGGTTATCTCCATTAATAATTTAATTAATAAAATTACATATTTTAATATTGTAAAACGGGAACTTGTCTTTGAGCTAGTAGCTAAAACTGTAAACAATAGATCAGACAAATTGCCATTGACAGTTTTAAACTTATCCGCATTTACATATAAATATCAGCATTAAGTACCGTCTCCGCATCGAAGGTTGGCTACCGTGGCGCGCCATTCCGCTCCGCCTCTTGCTTTGTTAGTGCAGGTTGTCTTAGGCTGACTTGTCCATCTTTTGTTGCTACTCGTACACGTCAGTCTTGGTCTGCCTCTGTCTCTTTTACCTTGTATTTCTCCTTCCAAGATTAGTTTTAGTAGGCTGCTGTATCTTTTAACATGGCCCCAAACAATCTCATTTGTATTGTTTGATTGTATTTAGTAGTTCTCTTTTCATTTTTAGTTATTTTAAATCTTTATCGTTTGTTTTCGTTTCTTTCCGGCCAATTCTATCTATTCTTCTATAAATCCACATTTCAAAGGCCTCAATTCTCTGTTCTGTTTTCTTTTCCATGTTTCTGCACTATAGAGGCACATTGAGAAGATATAACTTGTCGCTATTCTTAGTTTTAGCCCTAATGTTATTTGTTTTGATGTTAGTATATTTTTAGACATAAATATACAGTCATATTTTGCTATTAGCTGCTCATTATTTTCTCTAATTGTTCACATTCTCCGCTCCCCTTCCACCCGCCAAATGACTGTAAGAAAACCCCCATCGTTACAAATTCCCTGCAAGCCATCACGACATAACGGACTCCTCAATGCACATGAATGTATTCTCCGCTCACAAGTTGAAAACCTTTTTTGAAACAGTCGTCAGTCTGTTGATATTAGAGTCGTTAGCAAGGGAGATAATGTGTTATTTGATCTTTTCATCGTGTGTTTTTCCTGTCTGTGCCGATGCCTTCTTGTTTGAATATATGGGGACGTGTAATGATAGCAACGTGCATGAATGGATCGATCGGGACAGACGATAATAATCAGCTATGGAAGCGAAGAGTGTATAGAAATGATAGTGTGACTAAGTAGAGAGGCATCAGCGCTGTCACTAAACTATAGCTGTAGGATACTCATTAAGAGCACCGCTGCTTCTACTTAAATGTTCTCTTCTCAAACAACATGGATAGAAGGAAATATATTAAAAAAAACACTTTTTTTTAGCTTCTTCTTCTTTCCTTCCTCATTTGCCTTTTTGCGTCGGGGAGAGATAGTTTACGGTCTTTTGCTATTCTGCTGACCTTTCTACTCAGTTCCCGGTGTTGTAATACGCCATGAATCGATCATTTTCGCGGTCGGCCGTTGGAACTGATGTTCTCGTAGCGTTTGTTGAGAGCTAGCTGTGTCATATTTTGATATTTCTGTCTTATACGTAATCAAATCATATATCAGTTGTTTCTTTATGTATGAAATGATAGAAATTATACATTATATTAAACAATTTAAAGAAAAACACATCCAACAATGAAAATGTAAGGGAGTTGCTAGAAAAGAGGAAATTCTTTCTTGTTGATCCTTATCAATTATATCTTGAGAATAATTAAATAACACTTTTGATTTAAACTGACTTTCAAGACAGCGCAAACGTTGAAGCAGTTAGCAACTCCTAGCTGACTGTTAACATCATCGCCAGTGAGTCACTCTTAACGGGATCGTAAACTACATCCGCGTGGTAGTTTTAGAAACGTCCTAGCTAATCTGGCAATGGAAGTAAGGGTCAAAGTGTGAAGGCACAACCTGGGACCTAAATCTGGCAATGGAAGTAAGGGTCAAAGTGTGAAGGCACAACCTGGGACCTAAATCTGGCAATGGAAGTAAGGGTCAAAGTGTGAAGGCACAACCTGGGACCTAAATCTGGCAATGGAAGTAAGGGTCAAAGTGTGAAGGCACAACCTGGGACCTAAAAATGCCCTTCTAAAGTCGGATGTATTGAATCGAAAGGTAGAGATATGTTGTAAATCACGATACAACTCAACAATTAACATCTAACTCTTTTTAAATGGCGAATGATTAAGAGGAGACAATAGGGGTAGTCATCGGGTGAACACAGCAGCAGGAGAAGAGGAATAGACAACAAAATAGCTTTGACGGCGATAAAGGAGATCACAAAGTGCCAATAATAAATGAGAACCGATTCTTGTGAAATACTAAGGAAGTCCTACATACGACAACGGTTAAAGATGCCCCACTAATGACATTCATATCTACCAACAAATAATGTAAGATCTGCACCAACAAACAAAAAATCCCCACTACTAACAAGGATACAAGCCCGCATGTCTACGAAATAAAAAATACCGATATTTGTTAACATATAAAGAAGGTCCTACACTACTATAATCAGTTTTTAAAAAAAACACATATCAACAACAACAAATTAAAGAAACCCACACATCTGTAAGCAATAAATATGGATCTATAAATATGTTAAAAAGAAGAGATCATATATATATATATATATATATATATATATTTGTATGTATATATAAACATGAAAAGTGATCCTATATCTATAAAAGAAATAATAAATATGGTCATATGATCTAGGTAAAGGTAAGGTAAAGTACGAGACTTAAACCGGCGTCTATCCAGAAATGTTTGGAGATTTCTGGATAGTGTCGCTTCAAGCATCGAAACTCACGATGCGAGGCGACATTCCTCACCTTCCCATGGTAATACTCTGGTACCCATTCTGCCAACGGCTGTCATATAATCTTTAAACAATAAAGATATTCACACACACACGTACACGCACGCACACGTGCACGCGCGCACACGCACACAAACACGCACACAAACACGCACACCTATATGGAAATATGCGAAAGGCGCAAAAATAGCAGTTATAGTGCAAACCACAACACAACGCAGACACGTCCACTTAACGTCCTTTTAAGGACGGATGACGAAGAGGAATTCTACAGTCTACGAATACTCTAGAATACTTTAGTCATCGGGCGAACGCAAGCAAGCATCTCATTTCCAGGAAGTGGTTTATATTTTGCTTCTTATTCTGAGAATGTAGATAGGCCTATTCATTGTGCATATCCTTATCAATATTTGCTGAACGAAATCAGTCGCATCTATGTGGTCACACATCTATAAACAATAAAGGTAATACCATATTGATAAACACATAATAAAAGTGGTCCTATATGTATAAACACACAAAAAGGTGGTCTCACATTTATAAACAATAATGATACCATAGTAACCTCGTTCAATCATAGTTGACTATGGATTTTGCAGCGCTCCTAAAAATATTATTTTTTTCTTTTCTTTCGGCAGAAGATACCAATTATTGAAACAATGAGGAAAGTCCAACAACTAGCAGCAATAAAGAACATGTCACGTCTGTCTGGGGCGAAGTAGTACTCACACTTGTTACAGATGAACGAGCCCCAACATGTGTCAATATGAGAGGCATCCACATAATTCAACAAATAAATCGGTGACACACTAGTCAGCACAGGAGACAAGAGACTACTTAACGCTGAAGGAAATCACAGATCTGTCTAAGAAGAGGGGAAAGCAGATCTGTGAATGACAAAGGAGGTTACAAAATGTGTGACCTATAAAGAAGACCAGACATTGTCAACAGTGAATGAGCACCCATTGTTGAGGCGTGATTTCGGGGAAATCGAAATTATGTCCAAAATCAGCGACCCCTTAAGTACCAAAGCAGAAATGTTTGTTACCAAATTTAAAGACAGAGAGAGAAATAGAGAGAGAGAGAGAGAGAGAGACAAACAGAGAGAGACAGGGAGAGAAAAAACAGAGAGAGACAGAGAGAGAAAAAACAGAGAGAGATAGAGAGAGAGACAGAGAGAGAAACTGAGAGAGAAACAGAGAGAGAGACAAACAGAGAGACAGAGAGAGAGAGACAGAGAGAGGCACAAACAGAGAGAGATAGAGACAAACAGAGAGAGAGAGAGAGAGAGATTAAAGACACATGCGTAAATACTTCTACAAGAATGCTCAGAGATGCCTGGGGCTGGACAAGATTACTATTTCCCTCTTCCCCCGTCTTTCTCTCTCTCTCTCTCTCTCTCTCTCTCTCTCTCTCTCTCTCGTCTACTGCCAGCGTGATAAGCGCAGATGGTAATGATCAGAATATTGATTCACAATCGCCACAAGCAAATGTACACAGTACAGCCGTGTTCCCAGTCATCCCAACAACGAGCTTACTCATTGAAAGCTACCAAAGACACACAAGATCAGTGGGACCAGACTTCAGCAGCAAGACGCTACGGAATCCAGGAATTTATTTCAACAAATTCAGTATTGTGCCGTTAGCGCTGGCGGTTAAAAAACCATTTCATTCTTCTATTTGGCCAGCCTTTTCTTAACGCTTTTGTTAATCCCTCACGACTCATATTCCTTCTGTTGAATTCCTGTTTCGTTTACCCTAAATTTTCTTGTTATGATCAACTTTTCTAGTCATTAATTTCAAAGTAGTTTTGCTTCTGTTATTTTTGTTTTCATTATTCGTTTGTGTTGCTCTCCTTTAACTCATTAACTTCGTACCAATGTTCATGTTTTTTTTCTCTCTACAAAGTCCATATACTGAGTAGTCTCATTTTATAATCATAATGTTTCAACCAATTTTCATGTTTTGTAACATTTCGTTTTTAAAATTATTTGTTTTGTGACATATTTATAATACAGCTCCTTGCCTTGTAAGACGCTGTACTATAAAACCCTCATCAGACTGATTATGGAGCTGTGTTTGCTATGGTTTTATAGAGACTTAATATTTTACTATAAATTTTAAATAAATGGGTGTTAGTATGCATAAACTATACCAGACATAACAGTTATGTATATTTATACACTTTAAACAAGCACTCACGATACAAGAGTCGAGAAATTAAATTGTTTGTGAGTAGAAAATGACTTACATTATGAATTCATTCACGTCAGTATCTGTCTATGCTTCCTCTCACATTCATTTCGACTTCTTTAGTTATCAAAATACGGAGCATTTCTTTTACGCTCTGTTACCACAATGATATGCAGCAAATCTTGCCAGAGACTCATTTGTCATATTAAATTGAAAAATAGCTTTTATTTTATGAATTCATTTTTGTCTGTGTTTCTTGTTGCATTCACTTGGGCTTCTTCAATTATCGGCAACCAGGATATTGAGAACTTTCTGGATTTGTTGCACACATCTATTCTCTGCTCCAAATCGTCCAAAAGATCTTTAGTTAGCCTTTCTATAGCTCACTAAGCTCAACCCCAGCAGTATGTCTCTAACAGCAAGGTAAACATTGGTTATTGGTTATTGGTTATGGAAGGCCTCGGCATCACTGCAAACGAATTAAAATCCATAATTGCTCAACCGCCCGTGCCAGTGGAATCATCCGAATTACTAACACATCTCTAAAACAAAGAAAGGTAACTGTAGTCCCCATTGTAGCAGTCTCAGCAAACGCAAAAAGACATAAGGCGAAACCGCGCAGAAAGTGAACACAGCCAACTGTTCCCTGTCATACGATAACATCATTCATCGTAAACAAGCGGGATATCGAAACAGGATCAAAACGGATGAGACACACAGCTCACGGTGTGCACAGAGCACTTAATTCAGTAGCTCCTGCAACAAGCCGGACTTGGAATATGAGGAAACTGCAAGAAGGAACACTTTTCAGACATAGCCTTCAATTGTTCCCGCCGCCTATCCACCATATGCCATGGAAGTTCGCGTCCTCCCGAAAACGATGATCGTCGTAGCACTCGATGATGTTAGGCCATCGCTGATGACTCCAATTCCAAACACATAGACACACAGTGGTGGTAAGTTATCATTTCCAATCCAACAGAAGCCACCTGACCTGTAGTTAGTAAAACCACAGAGAGAATATGATTTTGTGACCTTCACTGATTCACTCTTGGACGTGAATGTGTAGTTTACACAAGAGGAGAAGTTTTCAACTACAGTGATCCCATTTAAGGCAATTCTGTGATAGCAAGGCAAGTCTCCTTTATAGCAGCAGAACTTGATGCTCTCTGCTCCCTTCTTGTAGCTGCTGCCACACGATTCTGATGTCTCATTAAATTGGACATCATTCAAGAACAGTGTCAGATTAACATTCCATAGATCTGGCTCTGCTGATGAAGTACTTGGTGCAACAGTTGTATCAATCATACAGGAGGCTTCTGTTTGGGGTCATTAATATCACAGATGGCATATGATGTTGTTATATTCAGTATTTCTTTCTGGGGTGTAAATATGTGGCACACACATGGAGAGTGGTTTGTGGTCACAGTAATCCCATTAAAGGCAATTCTAGGGTAGCATGGCATAGCTGTTTCAGAACAGCACAATCCTATGATGTTTTCTGTGTTCGCTATAAAGCTGCTGCTGCTACACAATCCTGACCAATTATAGGTGTGGACATTATTCACTTGCAATGATAAAACTGCTTTGTTTACATCATAAACCTCTGGAAGCGAATCATTTATGGGACTAATAATACAATTTATTCTTCCATCGGGGATATCTTCCTTGAGTCTCCCCTCCCCCCCCCCAAAAAAAAAAGGTCTTTGGTTAAAAAGCACATATGCTTTTGAGTTAAACACAAAATGAGCCAACTTCAAAGATTCAAAATGATCCTTGCCAATGCCATCCGTTTGCACAAGTTAGGTCCTTAGCTACCAAGGTCACATACGAAGCCATCAAATTATTAAAGACTTTATCTACAGCGAAGGTTAACGAACTGTGAACAAACATTTATGTTCAAACCCTTGAATACATTTTCAAAAATCTGCCAACTCGCTGCAATAACAGATATCGTGGTGTTCGAAGTAAACATTGCTTAGTCCATGGCTCGAATATAAATAAGCTGCCATTTTTCTGGTAAACAGTTGCACGCTAGTTGACGTATGCAGTGGGAGAGAAAGTTGACCGACCGCCTACGGGAGCTGGAAATTGACGGGTGGCAAATGTTAGTGGACATGAATATATAATCGTAGTAAATAGGTGGGTGTTCATTTATTCATGGTTCATGTCGAGAAACGTTGAGTGTGTTCATCCACAGACGTAGATCTCGTGTGTAACCGTTCTACAGCTGTTTTCTTCCCGTGCAACGCTGTCAAACCATCCAGCATCTTTTATCTTTGCCTACCTCTATCTCTCTGACCTTCCATTTTTTTCTGTTCTCATTAAGTATTCCATGCCACCTTTTCATTTACACCATTTCCCGTGTCGGGCAACACTATACAGGAGTCTTCGAACACCTTTGGATAGGCGGCCGAGCACATATGGGTGTAAACTCGCATGCTAAGGCGCCAATTCAAGTCTCGTACTTTACCTTTACCTTTACTTTTACCTTTACATTACTCGTATTATGGACTGAGATACCTTCTCCTAATCTGTTTTATCCTCTCTTCAAGGCTGTTGTAGTACCTTCTGGTTGGATGTTTTGTTTGCCCACCGTACTTTCCATCCTTCTTAAAACAAAAACAAAACAAAAAACACATATCAACTGATCCAGTGTATTTCTTTGTCCATCATTCGCATCCATCAAGCAGCACACGTTAATAAAGCACTGTAAATCTCTCTAGCTTTCAGTGATAATTATTTGTTACATAACATATTTCTTCTTTTATTAGAAATAGTCTTGGAATTTACGACTCTACTGTTTATATCAATAAGGCATCTTCCATCTGATCGTAACACTGTCCTAAAATATTCAAAACAATCTACTTGTTAGAGCATCCAATTTCCAGTGAAAAACTTGTCTTTTGAGACCATTATTGCTTCTGTTTTTCTTTTCATTTACACTGTCACTTTTTCACACATTCTTAAGTAACTGTGTCTATTAATAATTGAAGTTCTTCATCGCCATGGATATCAGTACCGTATTATTAGCATGTCTCAAGTTATTAAAAGGCCTCTTACTATTATTCCAGGAATTATTTCGGCGTGTCTAATGATATTTTCATTTCACAACGAGAACAGTTCAACGATTGACAGCACCCCATTCATACACCCCACCTCGTTTTATATTCTGGTATTTTCCCAGTTGGTTGTCTATTTTATTTTGACTGCTGCTGATTGTTACTAGTACATTTTCTGTTATACTTCTTAGATCTTTCTACCCACTGGACTCTTGGTCCCACATATACACAGATGGCTCTGCTACAAATGCCACCAGAAATGGAGGGGGTGGTGTGTTCTTCACGCTGAATAATCAGGACGAGGTCGCCAAGTCAATAGCTACTGGAAAATTCTCACACAACTTTAAAGCAGAAACTGAGGTCATCAGAGATGCTGCAACACTGGCTACTAGACACAAAAATAACTTGCACAATAAACTGGTGATTCTGACTGATGCACTGTCAGTACTATCAGCTCTATAAAGCCCTAAGAACAATGAACTAGATGACTTGAGAACAACCCTGGACCAACTATGCAATAACTTCCAGAGAGTAGTCATTCAGTGGACACCATCACACTGTAATATACACGGGAACGAACGCGCAGACAAATTAGCTGAAGAGTGAGGGAGTTTATCACAAGAGAACCATCCGCTCAGTTATAATGAAGCCAAATCCATCCTCAAAGGTCAGTTCCATGAAAAATGGAAAGGAGAACACCCAAAGCATAACGAGAGTGACGGATACCACCAACTATCAAGGAGCGATCAAGTCATCATACTTCGCTTACGCACTGGCCACAATAGAATGAGAAATGACATGTTCACCAAATTCAAAATAGGTACAACCAGCCTATGCCACTGTACACTGGACAATATGACTACAAAACATGTTCTACAGGATTGCCCCAGTACATAGTCTTGAGAAGAGCAATGTAGTCCAAACCCACCTACCTGGAAGAGAAACTATATGGGGCAATCGATTCACTTAAACAGACAGCTGACTTCATGAAAGAGTCTGGAATCCTACTCGGATTGACTCTTGATCGCAGAGAGAGAGAGACAGAGAGAGAGAGAGAGAGAGAGAGAGAGAGATCTTTCTCATTAACATGTATGTTTTAAAACATTTGTATTACTTCTGTGTGTTTTACTTTGTCCAGAGCCTTACCATAGTCAATAAAACATAGGTACATGTTTGTTTTAACTTAGACAGTTTTCTCCAACAATGTTCTTATAAACAGGTTCGTTGCTGATTCGGGCTGTTTATTCTTTGTTTTTTTTTTCTGTTGTTGATTATTTGTGATTTTTTTAAAATGAGTGTTGCATACATACCTCCCCCTGAAATGATTCAATGGATCTATTGCATCGCAAGTTTCCCTCTATAATAATATTCATTTATTATTATTTGTCTCCAGTCTAAACCACTGGAAACTACTATTCGTGTCGTTTCATCCTATATTTTTTTTGTCTGTGGCGCAAGTATTTGGCCCTATCCCTTATCGGGTGGGGGGGGGGGGAGATACTTAGAAAATATAGATACACAATTTATTCTCGAGTTGTTTCCGTAATCCTATGCTACAGTCATGAGTGCACGTGTGTGAAATACATCGCCAATTACAGTTACTTTTTTTAGGTTGCTTAGTTGGTCATGTTGCTGTAGCGTTTGTTTTTCGTGACAAAGTCGCTGTGTCCAGGAATACGGGTTCGATCCTTCTTCGGGCTGTCTATTGTATTTTTGTTTTTGTTTTCTGTTTTTTTTTTTTAATATTAGAACAAGAAGAATGAAATTTTTGGGGCATGTTAAAAGTAATATTGGAAGGGAGAATACAAGGTAAAAGAGGCAGAGGCAGACCAAGAATAACATGGACGAGTAACATCAAAACACGGACAAGTCAGCTTATGACAATCTGCGCCATCAAAGCAAGAGACAGAGTGTAATGGCGCTCCATGATAGCCCACCTTCGATGCGGAGACGGCACTTAATGATGATTATGCATGGAAAAAAAAAACAACGGTGTAACACTTTATATATTATTTATTTATTTGTTTGAATAAATTTCAAAGTAAACACAAACAGGCCACAACTAGCGAGAAACTTACACAAGAAGGGAGATGATTATCATGAAGCTTTCACGATATTTACATTGAAAAAGAACACCACAGTGGTATTTTCTTCACGATATTTACATTAAAAAAGAACACCACATTGGTATTTTCTTCACGATATTTACATTGAAAAAGAACACCACATTGATATTTTCTTCACGATATTTACATTGAAAAAGAACACCACATTGGTATTTTCTTCACGATATTTACATTGAAAAAGAACACCACATTGGTATTTTCTTCACGATATTTACATTGAAAAAGAACACCACATTGGTATTTTCTTCACGATATCTACATTAAAAAAGAACACCACAGTGGTATTTTCTTTGTGATAATTAGACCGAAAAGGAAACAAAATAACGGATTTTAAAACTCAGAAACACTAATACGTCATTATCCCATTTCTGTAATCTTCTCGGCGTAAATTAAAAGGTTGGGGGAAAAAAAAGAGATAAAACCCACTCCTACTCAACTTGCCACGCATATATAAGCTGTTCTACTTTTATTTTTATCGTCCGCAGGAAAAAAAAAAAACATAACATAAAAACCAATCCTCCTGGGATCCTGACATCCATTTTCTAGGCATGAGGCTTAATCCTCTCGACCAAAGAATAAATCCGGCTGCAATAAATGGAATAAAATATGGAAGCGAAAGGAAACCAAAAAAATATGAGGGAAGTTAGAGATCATATTGATAAAAGTACTGCAACAGATAAAATCAATAGTTCTACCCAATGGCCATTAACGAAGACTGAAGGAAATGGGTAAAAAAAATAATGCCAGGTTGCACAGTGTGGCCAGGAAATATATTTAGTTTTTGTGGTAGAGATGGGATTGGCTAACAGTGTAAGTTTTCTAGCTATGAAATACAAACATAGTCTTTGACCGTTTGAACCATGAACAGTATCAGCTCAAAACATCAGGACAAAGGCCAAGATGGATCCCAAGGAAGATATGGAAACAAAGACACGTGAAAGAACCAAACATAGCTAGGAATCATTTCAGGAGAAGAATATGCTTACACCACTCGAAAAAAAAAATAGCCAACAAAAGAAAAAAAAAAGAACTGGAAGCAGGATCGAACCCATATTACTGGACACAGCGTGTTCTAGTTCGATTCTGCTTCTGGCTGTTTTTATTTTCTTTGCTTTTTTTTATCTGCCGTTGATTATGTGTGAATTTTTGCAAATATTGTAAACATACCTCTTTCCCAAAAAAGATTTGTTGATCTGTCCCCTCGGAAAGTTTCCGTTCACAATATTATTCATTTATTATTATCATCTGTGTCATCATATTTATCCTAACAACGTCCAGACACGCACAAGAACGACACTACATCTATAAGGGAAGTGACAAGCAATATGAAGCAATACAACATGTATAGCCATCAGACTGTATTATACATTCTTCATTTCTCATGCGACGATTCAAAGCAACAGCAGAAAGACAAAAGGAAAAAAAATCACTTTGACGGACTGTGGTGCTCTCAACACAGGGATTCTAGACATTTATAATGTATACCTCCTAGTTCAGCCCTCATCCACTATCTTAATCTGGGAATCATCATCAAGTACCGGGCCTGCTGGCGTAGGTGATCATGTCTCTCCACAACTTTTGATCTCGACAGTTACTTACCATTTCTTTGTTGACCTTCTGCCAAGCCATTCTCTTAAGCTGTCTGGTATCTTTTCTCTTTGCTTCCCTCTATCATTTCGTCCCTCAATTTTTCCAGTTGTTACAATATATTCCAGCTGTTCTCTTCTCATATCATGACCAAAAATGATGATTGTTTCTTCCAGCATATTGGAAATTAGCTATCTTTTTTAATCTGGGAATACGTTTGTTATTATATCGGTTTGCAAGAGTGCGCCTTCATATGTTTTCTCATATAGTCGTGTTCATTCTGAAACAGTAATGTCACACGGCATGTCAAGTGGGGAGGTGTGAAACATTATTTTATTACCAGACCACAACACTTAGAGTTAAGGGGGCCAGTGCTCTCTTTCCCTCTGCTATTATATTTACCCAACTGATTGAGCCAGTTACTCATTCTTTTATCAACTAGTTCGACTGGAGACTGCCAAGCTCCGTTTGAACTTTCGTTCAGTTAATGGCTAAGACAACTCGTTAACACTGAGCTCCTGACACTCTTACAAGATTCAAACGATGAGGTCTTAAAACAAAAAATTTAAAAGAGAACTACTAAACATAATTCAAACAAGACAAATGAGGATTTTTAAGGCATGTTAAAAGACACAGCAGCCTACTAGAAATAATCGTGGAAGGGAAAATACAAGGTAAAAGTGGCAGAGGCAGACCAAGACTAACCTGGACGAGTAACATCAAAAGATGAAAAAGTCAAGCTATAACAATCTGCACCAACAAAGCAAGAAACAGAACGGAATGGTGCTTCATTAGACAGAGCGGAATGGCGCTTCATGGTAGCCTACATTGAATGAGGAGACGGCACTCAGTAAATGAAATCAATCTTTGATAACTCGGCGCTGTTTTCCAAATTGTTGCATCCTTAATAATGCATTTTCCCCTAACAACCGCATCGATTTCCAACAAACATTTGTTGAACATCTTCAAGACGTCTCGTCTGTGCTCGACAGTCATCCAACCTGTAACCAACTCAGCAATTATGTCTTGTGACGTCAAATCCAAGCGTAATCTGTATAGTAAACTTTCTATATAAGTTTGTAATGCCCGGTGCTTCTATAAATGTGCTTGTACGCATGTCTCAGACACCGGTTCTGGGGTTATAGAAGGATTTCAATAGAGTCTCAAATATTCTAATTACATGTACTGCAGGACGTTGCTCTAGTCATAGTCTTTTTTGTCTGAAGGAATCTCTGCGTTGTTCTCATCACAGCATGTTTGAAGGAATCTCTGCGTTGTTCTCATCACAGCCTGTTTGAAGGAATTTCAGCGTTGTTCTCATCACAGCATGTTTGAAGGAATCTCTGCATTGTTCTCATCACAGCCTGTTTGAAGGAATCTCTGTGTTGTTCTCATCACAGCATGTTTGAAGGAATCTCTGCGTTGTTCTCATCACAGCACGTTTGAAGGAATCTCTGTGTTGCTCTCATCACAGCACATTTGAAGGAATCTTTACATCGCTCTCATTACGGCCCGTCTGTACGAATCTTTGCGTTGCTCTTATCACAACCCGTCTTACGGAATCTTTGCGTTGCTCTTATCACAACTCGTCTTAAGGAATCTTTGCGTTGCTCTTATCACAACTCGTCTTAAGGAATCTTTGCGTTGCTCTTATCACAACTCGTCTTAAGGAATCTTTGCGTTGCTCTTATCACACCTCGTCTTAAGGAATCTTTGCGTTGTTCTTATCACAACTCGTTTGAAGGAATATTTGCGTTGCTCTTATCACAACTCGTTTGAAGGAATATTTGCGTTGTTCTTATCACAACCCGTTTTAAGGAATCTTTGCGTTGCTCTTATCACAACCCGTTTGAAGGAATATTTGCGTTGTTCTTATCACAACCCGTTTGAAGGAATCTTTGCGTTGCTCTTATCACAACTCGTTTGAAGAAATATTTGCGTTGTTCTTATCACAACCCGTTTGAAGGAATCTTTGCGTTGCTCTTATAACAACCGTTTGAAGGAATCTTTGCGTTGCTCTTATCACAACCCGTTTGAAGGAATATTTGCGTTGTTCTTATCACAACCCGTTTGAAGGAATCTTTGCGTTGTTCTTATCACAACCCGTTTGAAGGAATCTTTGCGTTGCTTGAATCACAACTCATCTGATGTAATATATATATACCACTTCCTCTGTTGTCAAGATCTCTTTGATACCTTGAAAGCACTTTCTTCTTGGTCAACCATTTTCACGTTTTTCTGAAACTATACCTTCCGTTGCTTTTTTCCCCAGACCACTGAGTATTTTAATTTGACATAAATATTTCATGTTTCTTTGAAGGATACTATCATAAGCCAGTAGTCTTCAATGTTCAGGGCTTTTACTGTGCCTTCAATTAAAATTTTCAAAATTATTATTAAAAATAATCAAACTAAATTTTCCTGCAGCATTTTGCATCGAATGAATCAATTCTCCCCCCCCCCCCTCTTTTTAAATTAACAGCCTAAGTGCCCATAATTGTATAATTTGCAACAATATATTGCTATAGAAAAAATACATAGGGATATCAGTTTTACTTTTACTTTTTTGCTTATATTGTGCTTCATGTCCTTCATATTCTTTAATTTCTGTATTGCCGACACCAATCTCAATTTAATTTCTTCCTGGCAGTCTACATTGTTGCTTATTACAAATCAAGACATTCCTAACTTTGTCACACTTTGAAGTTCTTCATCGTTGCTGGTGATTCTGGGATGAAGAAGAATGTTATCATAACTGCTCCAGGCAGCCGTGTCTTTGGAAATCACCAGAGGGCAGCAGTGTTAAAGAGTAGTTAAAAGAACCGAAATCATTCACATTTGTGGCAGTCACAACCGTTCTCTTCGTTCCAGCATATGGCCAAAAATATGAATGTTGACTGAACCGTTAAAAAAATTAAGTAAAGTTCCCCTGTCATGCCAAGTGGCGTATAGGGAAAATG
The DNA here is from genome assembly GCA_032433765.1 of Megaustenia siamemsis. Taxonomy (NCBI): domain Eukaryota; kingdom Metazoa; phylum Mollusca; class Gastropoda; order Stylommatophora; family Ariophantidae; genus Megaustenia; species Megaustenia siamemsis. The sequence continues at coordinate 64,440,593 of JAVIAB010000047.1, read as the reverse complement.
GTGTTAGTGACCATAAATTTTACAGACTTTCGGCACATGATTTTTTGGGATATGTGGTCAATGTTACGCCCGTGCCGCTTTACCCTCCTAGATAAAAATCCGGTACCAATTAAAGGCTGGGTGAACCGGCAGCCTTCGGTTGGGATCGAACCCTACCGCTTGTCATCTGTAGTCCAGTTCACTAACCACTGAGCTATCGCGGCTCCCGACTGAACTGTTAGCTCGATGATTAAACATACCTCATATAGTCCCGTCAGTTATTGATTTCTACTCATGCCACGCCTAACTCAAAATTCTTGCAGTCTCATGATTGTAGCATCATCAGTCACAGTGCCTTTAAAAGATCATTCCATGGAAGACAGCTCTACACCTCTGGATAATAAATTTTCTTCTCCCAGCTGTTAGTTTTAATTTCAAAGTGACATTTTGATTCTAATCTTACACATTGTACAGAGTTTATAGATGAAGATGTCTAATACGTTTCACTCATTCGTAAAATTGATATTTTATGGAAGTGGTTTAAGTTTGTGACACAACACACATAACCTAAAATAGCTGCATGCATGTATGATATCTTAGTAGTCAGTGCTTGCAACAACAAGTTTAAAGATCGGTGCCAATTTTAGGGACTATATGGAATAGACTATATATGCAAGCTAGCCAACCCATCAGAGACAGAGGAGATCAACGAGCTTTTATTTGCAGACGATCAGGCACTAATACATTGTTTTGAAACAACGGAAGACCTACAACAACACTTAAACAAACTCAACAGCTCAGGCACAAAATACAACATGAAAATCAACATCAACAAAACAGAAGTCATGAATGTCGCCAAAAAGAAACAGAACATCAACATAACTATAAAACCTAGTTTTTAAAACCTCTTCTAACCACTTTGTATGCACAATAGAAAGAATATGCGTATTTGATGAAAATGCAGCCTCTTCTAACCACTTTGTATGCACAATAGAAAGAATATGCGTATTTGATCGTCATGGAAAGACTCTAATGACAAAATGAACTAAAGTACCAGTGACAAACAACTGTGTTCTGTGTTTGCACAAAGTGGAGCTTAAATGCAAGAAATGACGAAAAGAAGATGCCTGCTAGGGAGAGGTCGGTGTTACTATACGGTTATTGGTGTAGTACATAAGCTATACTAGGAGCATGAAATGTTAACCCCCTTCTTTTGTTATTTATCTTTAATGTTATTCGATTGTTATTCGATTATTTGTTTGTTTGTCCTTTGATGGTGAGACTGATGGAGAATGTCCGTAGTGAACCATTCACATTGAAAACCATCGACAACCATCGACGATTGAGACCGTTCTCCATCTGAACCAGAAATGTCTCATCAATAATTTGCATATGTACTTCATCAAAATATGTACTTCATCAAAATATGTACTTCGCGCTGTTCTGATATGCCCTATCCATCACCGTCTCCCTCCAGATTAATGGTCCGAGATCAAACTGTTCTCTCTCTCACCGTTTAGAAACAACGTCGTTGTATGCCACATACGTAAATCTCTCAATTTCCCATCTGTCCGCACGTCTTCAAATCCTTTACTATTTCTAACTCGTAGATTCCATTATATCATTAGCTGGAAGCTTCAGCTAACAGTTACAGTCACTCGATAGGACAACATTCTGCATTCCTCATCCAATGTAACCGAACAATAATAAGTTCACAACGCAAACTCTTCTTTTTATACTTGGAGCCTTAGTTTATTTCTTTATTTCTTTACATCTGCAATTCATTACAATTTCCATACATCATAACCTACTGTCACTTCCATTTTCATGTAGCATTCATTCTCCTAACCCTATCACTATCTATTTCTTGATGATATCTCTACTATTACACCTATCTAAAATCTACTTGGCCGTTTTCCCTAATTTTGGTCCGTTCCCATCGAACGTCCCACCCTAATCTATCTATCTATACCTATCCTATCTATTGGCCTCTTACATTGTGAACTCGTGTCTTTTCTAATTCTCCTATCTCTACTAATCGACCGTTATCGCTCTGGTGGTTTCTCCGTACTCCGATAGGTCTTGTCGTTCTGATGTTCTGACTCCAAGTTACTAGATACTCTAGTCACTTGCCAACCGTAACTCTGCTAACGCGTCATCCCCTTTTCTTTACGTCACTTTCTCTTCTGCATAAGAAAGTGCTCAATCTATAATTCCCCATACTCCATCTCTTGGTGTGTACCTTCCTTCACACCCTTCCCCGTGCAAGTGCTTGGTTTATAATTCCCTACTCTCCTTTCTCCCTATTACTTATTCCTAATCTCTATTCCCTGTCTGTTTCTACTCCCTTTCTACCTTCTCTGCTACAGAAACAGTTCGTTATGACATCACCAGCAACATACATCCATATGAACAGCTCTTTAAATCTGATAAGGAAGGAAGGGAGGAAGGGAGGGAGAAAAAGAAGGAAAGAAATTTTACTGGAAAAGGCCACAAAGACTGAAGACTATGAAAAGGCCATAAAGACTGAAGACTATGAAAAGGCCATAAAGACTGAAGACTATGAAAAGGCCATAAAGACTGAAGACTATGAAAAGGCCATAAAGACTGAAGACTATGAAAAGGCCATAAAGACTGAAGACTATGAAAAGGCCATAAAGACTGAAGACTATGAAAAGGCCATAAAGACTGAAGACTATGAAAAGGCCATAAAGACTGAAGACTATGAAAAGGCCATTTTGCAGAGAATATTGCAAGACGGAAGGCTAAAGACACAACTTGCTCGTTCTGACGTAACTTCAGAGACTGAAGGAAATTAAAGAGAAGGTTCATTCAGTGACAATAAAAACATAAGATCATCGCCACATCCATAGCGTATAGACAATAAAGTGTTATTTTTTTATATTCGAGCTATGGACCAAGCAATGTTTACATTGAACAACACGATAAATGTTACTGCTGCGAGTTGGCAGATTTTTGAAAATGTTTTCAAGGGTTTGAACATAAATGTTTGTTCACAGTTCGTTAACCTTCGCTGTAGATAAAGCCGTTAATTGGATGGCTTCGTTTCAGACATTTTTGACGTTGGTAGCTAAGGACCTAACTTGTGCAAACGGATGGCATTGGCAAGAATCATTTTGAATTTATGAAGTGGGCTCATTGTATGTTTAACTCAAACGCATATGTGCTTTTTAACCAAAGACCTTTTTCTGGGGACTCAATGCAGATATCCCCGATGGAAGAATAAATTGTACTATTAGTCCCATAAATGATTCGCTTCCAGAGGTTTATGATGTAAACAAAGCAGTTTTGTCATTGCAAGTGAATAATGTCCACACCTATAATTGGTCAGGATTGTGTAGCAGCAGCAGCTTTATAGCGAACACAGAAAACATCACAGGATTGTGCTGTTCTGAAACAGCTATGCCATGCTACCCTAGAATTGCCTTTAATGGGATTACTGTGACCACAAACCACTCTCCATGTGTGTGCCACATATTTACGCCCCAGAAAGAAATACTGAATATAACAACACCATGTGCTGCTGTCTGTGATATTAATGACCACAGACCAGGAGCCTCCAGTATGATTGATACAACTGTTGCACCAAACACTTCATCAGCAGAGCCATATCTATGGAATGTTAATCTGACATTGTTCTTGAATGATGTCCAAGTTAATGAGACATCAGAATCGTGTGGCAGCAGCTACAAGAAGGGAGCGGAGAACATCAAGTTCTGCTGCTATAAAGGAGACTTGCCTTGCTATCCCAGAATTGCCTTAACTGGAATCACTGTAGTTGACAACTTCTCCTCTTGTGTAAACTACACATTCACATCTAAGAGTGAATCAGTGAAGGTCACAAAATCATATTCTCTTTGTGGTTTTACTAACTACAGGTCATGTGGCTTCTGTTGGATTGGAAATGACAAATTACCACCACTGTGTGTCTATATGTTTGGAATTGGAGTCATCAATGACGGCCTAACATCATCAAGTGCTACGACGATCATCATTTTCGGGAGGACGTGAACTCCCATGGTATATGGTGGATAGGCGGCAGGAACCATTGAAGGCTATGTCTGAAAAGTGTTCCTTCTTGCAGTTTCCTCATATTCCAAGTCCGGCTTGTTGCAGGAGCTACTGAGTTAAGTGCTCTGTGCACACCGTGAGCTGTGTGTCTCATCCGTTTTGATCCTGCTTCGATATCCCGCTTGTTTACGATGAATGATGATATCGTATGACAGGGAACAGTTGGCTGTGTTCACTTTCTGCGCGGTTTCGCCTTATGTCTTTTGGCGTGTGCTGAGACTGCTACGATGGGAACTACAGTTACCTTTCTTTGTTTGGGAGATGAGTTGGTAATTCGAATGATTCCACTGGCACGGGCGGTTGAGCAATTATGGATTTTAATTCGTTTGCTGTGATGCCGAGGCCTTCCATAACCAATAACCACCAATTGTATTATCATCCACACATTTTGAGCGGTAATATGGTCATCATTACGTTAGTGCCGTCTTTCATTCTAAAATATTTTTTTTTTTTTAAACGACCTATTTAAGGTTCTGTGAACGTAGAAACCATTGTTCGAGGTCGACGCAACACTTATTTTCTCAGCAGACTGGTTCACTAACAGGCATGCATGCGATAACTAAGTGACCTCAGTATGCCATCCATTTCCATAATGAATAACTCCACTACGAACTGCTGCAATCGATTTCTCTCATTATGGTGAACACCAGTACATTCATGTCAGTTTTTTTTGTTTTTTAACCGCTCTTTGTGTCCGTGCAGGTGTGTCTATGCATTCCATGAATTATTTTTGTCTCAGTAATATGTAAAAACCACTGAAGCATTGGAAGAAACTCCAACACGATAACCGTTGTGGTTAGTGCCACACCATAGCGCCACGTTACAAGGCCGCAGCCACGGTTACTCATTCGTCGAGGTCCTCACGATAACCGTTAAACATCACAGCGCCACTTTACTGTAGCAGTCATGGTCTCTCATGCTGCATCACGATAACCGTTAAACATCACAGCGCCACTTTACTGTAGCAGTCACGGTCTCTCATGCTGCATTACGATAACCGTTAAACATCACAGCGCCACTTTACTGTAGCAGTCACGGTCTCTCATGCTGCATCACGATAACCGTTAAACATCACAGCGCCACTTTACTGCAGCAGTCATGGTCTCCCATGCTGCATTACGATAACCGTTAAACATCACAGCGCCACTTTACTGTAGCAGTCATGGTCTCCCATGCTGCATTACGATAACCGTTAAACATCACAGCGCCACTTTACTGTAGCAGTCATGGTCTCCCATGCTGCATTACGATAACCGTTAACATCACAGCGCCACTTTACTGTAGCAGTCATGGTCTCCCATGCTGCATCACGATAACCGTTAAACATCACAGAACCACTTGACAGTAGCAGTCACGGTCTCTCATGCTGCATCACGATAACCGTTAAACACCACAAAGTCACGTTATGGCTGTAGTCACAGTCTCATTCTTCATTCTCTTAGAGACTTGGACAGAAAGCGGTCATTGACCCATAGCTGACTGTTTGCATCACAATCAGAGACCAACATATTATCAAGATCCTACTCCTCCATGGTGACATTGAAAACAGACAAACCGTCCAGCGAATGGGGGAGGGGGGGGGGAGAGGAAGACGACAACAGCGAGGGAAGACAATAGGGTACCTAAATAAACCGTGCTCAAGTCGTAGGTTTGTGTAAACCACAACACAAAAGCATACACACCCACTTAATGTCCTTTTACATGAACGACGAATTGGAATAACAGTCGAGCTAACGCAATCGATGAAGAGAAGATATGAGCCGTTGAATACTATGGGCTCACTCAATGTACAATATCTACTGTTTTTTTCTTCACTTTATTTATGTCACCACAAATTCTATGTATGTGTAACACGGTAAACCATATGGAACTGACATACGTTTTTTTGTTTTCTAAATGACGACTGGGTGCTTTATTTCCTTGATTGTGTCCCTACATTATATATTACTGTCGCAGTTTTTTTTTTACTTTTATTACACAACTTTTATTATATTTTTAAAACCATTATGTGGTTGTCTTGAGATTGCTACGTTTGTTTTTTTCACCGCTATAGGACGCTTATATAACTTCACCCGTGTGGCTGTTTTTAGTCCTTAAGAAACTGTGTTTAGCTATTTCAATATATCAAAGTTTTATGGCTTATGAAAAACATTTGTCATTGAATTGCTAAGTTACACACGCTGATGCAGCAATATGGCTTTATGGGAAATATAAGACCAGATTTAATGGCAGTTTTTGTTTGCGTAGGATATAGGGAAAATTAGAAAGACAGAGAACGAGAGAGGGAGGGAGAGAGAGAGAGAGAGAGAGAGAGTGAGAGAGAGATAAAGAGGAGGGAACAGTCAGAGGAAGAGAGGTGAAGAGAAAGAGAAGGAAGAGCAAAAATGAAAGAAAGCCAGAAAATACACAAAGCAACAGTTGAAAAAAGGAGGAAACAAATTTAACAAAATAAAATTTATTAAAGCGAGGGAAATAAACAAGAAAAAAAAAAGGGACAAAATTAATAAATCAAAGAAAGAAGGAAATAGACAATTTAACCAAAGAAGAACGGAAGAAAAAAAAACTACAAAGAAAGTTTAAAGGTTAAAAGGAAAGATAAATGAATTAAAGAAAGTAAAATGGAAAAAAATAAAGAAAATAGATGAAAGAACATAAAACGTGGCAAAATGAAACATACAAAAAAAAAACGAATGTTATAGTTAAGACTAAAATGATATACAAAGTGACATATCTATAATCTCTGCAAAGGAAATTAATACGTAGTTTAACTCAGTACGGAAATGTTTTTATCAATTTAGCGGTAGACATTTCAGAAACAAAATGTGTCATGGATTCAAATATCAATCTACATATCTACAAGACCTATACAAATAATATGATTTGATGATATTTTACACTAATAAAATGTAGAGTGACGCACTGTACCTAAAACGTAGATGACCGAAATCAGCATGGCGCATGGTGGGTCGAAATGCAGGGAAAGAGTTAATTAAGAGGTGCTTTATTATTTTGTCTGCAGTCACTTTATCACTAACACACGCACCAAAATAAACTCCAAATACAAGTGCCCTTTGGTGACAAAATCGGATTTTTTACCGGGAAAGTAAAGTGGCACGGGTGTAATACCGACCATATTACCCCAAAATTAAGTGCCGGGGGTCTGTAAAATTTATGGTCACTAAAACCATATTACCTATACGTCACTTGGCGTGACGGGAGTACTTTACTTTACTTTACTTTACTTTACTTTACTTTACTTTACTTTACTTTACTTTACTTTACGTTTTGGTAAAAAAAAGACTGATACATGATTTAATTGATGGTTGAGAGGTAGGTAGGTGAGTGTGCTTGTTATTGTAGAAATACACAACTATGTTTTACTGCTACCAGCTGATGTCGTACAGTAAAGTGATGATAGTATTTAACGACTTACAATTAACTGTTACATACAGTCTCAGTGAACAACATCTGACTAAGACCTAATGTAGTTTCTCACAGTGGTTCCAGAAAGAGGTCAACCCACGTGACCAATTAAGTAGTGACAATATATGAATAGCAAACCACGTGCGCGCGCGCACACACACACACACACACACACACACACAAACGCATATATATATATATATATATATATATATATATATATATATATATACATACATATATATTTGTCTCAAATATCACACCTTTGATATATACCACGACGTAAAAGCATGCAAAATATATATGTCGATATATGCTTAACTCATTTCCGTTTCAGGGCGGATGAGGAAAGTCTGTAATTGTCAGAGGAATGTTGAGAAACTCGTGGCAGTCTGACAATTATACTTCGTGTTCCATGTTCAAGACTTTCGATCAGGCGAGTTTGACGCGCTGTTCTCTTGCAATTGATGAAAATAGCAATGACGTTTTACGACTTAGTCGCGAGGTCAAAATTTTCATGTTTGCAAGTGTGTCCTGATTGTTTTTCCCCCCTTATACCCGCACCATGCCTCACACACTCCATCTTCCGAAGGCTAAATATTAGTTTCATAAATGGGTTTTCCTTATTGTTGAGTGAGGATGCCGGACACCGATGTTGAGGTCACACAGCTGGTGGTTTCTGTGCGGGTTTTCACCAAAAAGCAGTTTCTTCTCCCGTGGAAATTGCAGATGCTGGAGTCTTTTATAAAAATAAAATACCTGCTTATAGAAAATGAAATCCGACCCTTTTGATAATGAAAGGGTTCATTAACCACTCGGCCACCGATGCTCCTGGAAAGTAATTGTTGGAATAAAATACCCGATAGCTGTATGTGGACATATATATATATATATATATATATATATATATACACACACATAAAGGCCTTTCGAGCCATGGCCTGTACATAGGACATTGACCCAGATACTTTTTCTCTTTTCTAAATGTTCTTTCTAGCTGTCTTAATCCTTGCAAAGATCTTTTATCAAATCTCGCAATTTGTCACATTTCTGTTATATATATATATATAGACGGTTGAAAGACGATTGAAATTACCAAAGTTATTATGATTGTTTTGATATCTTGATAATTCACTCAAATGATCTCACGTTGAACTCCTACAATCGTCCACTTAAGATAACACGAAAGCTGTGCTCATAACTCGAACAAAGACTGAAATGGCAAACTTCACATTACATGTGCGTGCAAGGAATGCCAAAACAAATCCTAAACTGTCACACAAAGATTACAGCATTATACAGATAAATCAGTATCATTTATTGCATTAAAAAATGAATAACCGCGCTATTAAGATAATTTGATAATGTTAACGTCACTAAAAGTAAATGGGATAAGATTATGAAAGTGGTTATATGGAAGCTACAGAGTAATTACACAGAACACCAGTAATGTAATGGCAAACGTCCTAACTTCGTAATAAAAATGAAAATGAGTTCATTCCAGGTTAGCACTTTGCAGTTAGTCCAGAGGTAAACAGAAATGGATAGTTAAGTTGGGGATGGGGTTAACAGTGAGGAAGGGTACGGCGACATAAGGACAGTGTTAACAGTGAGGAAGGGTACGGCGACATAAGGACAGTGTTAACAGTGAGGAAAGGCACGGCGACATAAGGGCAGTGTTAACCTTGAGGAAAGGCACGGCGACATAAGGACAGTGTTAACAGTGAGGAAGGGTACGGCGACATAAGGACAGTGTTAACAGTGAGGAAAGGCACGGCGACATAAGGGCAGTGTTAACCTTGAGGAAAGGCACGGCGACATAAGGGCAGTGTTAACAGTGAGGAAAGGCACGGCGACATAAGGACAGTGTTAACAGTGAGGAAAGGCACGGCGACATAAGGGCAGTGTTAACAGTGAGGAAAGGCACGGCGACATAAGGGCAGTGTTAACCTTGAGGAAAGGCACGGCGACATAAGGGCAGTGTTAACAGTGAGGAAAGGCACGGCGACATAAGGACAGTGTTAACAGTGAGGAAAGGCACGGCGACATAAGGGCAGTGTTAACCTTGAGGAAAGGCACGGCGACATAAGGGCAGTGTTAACCTTGAGGAAAGGCACGGCGACATAAGGGCAGTGTTAACAGTGAGGAAAGGCACGGCGACATAAGGACAGTGTTAACCTTGAGGAAAGGCACGGCGACATAAGGGCAGTGTTAACAGTAAGGAAAGGCACGGCGACATAAGGACAGTGTTAACAGTGAGGAAAGGCACGGCGACATAAGGGCAGTGTTAACCTTGAGGAAAGGCACGGCGACATAAGGGCAGTGTTAACAGTGAGGAAGGGTACGGCGACATAAGGACAGTGTTAACAGTGAGGAAAGGCACGGTGACATAAGGGCAGTGTTAACCTTGAGGAAAGGCACGGCACATAAGGGCAGTGTTAACAGTGAGGAAAGGCACGGCGACATAAGGACAGTGTAAACAGTGAGGAAAGGCACGGCGACATAAGGATAATGTAACCAGTGAGGAAAGGCACGGCGACATAAGGGCAGTGTTAACAGTGAGGAAAGGCACGGCGACAGAAGGGCAGTGTTAACAGTGAGGCAAGGCACGGCGACAGAAGGGCCGTGCTAACAGTGAGGAAGGGCACGCCGGCAGAAGGGTAGTGTTAACAATGAGGCAGGGCACAGCGACAGAAGGGCAGTGTTAACAGTGAGGAAAGGCACGGCGACAGAAGGATAATGTAACCAGTGAGGAAAGGCACGGCGACATAAGAACAGTGTTAACAGTGAGGAAAGGCACGGCGACAGAAGGGCAGTGTTAACAGTGAGGCAAGGCACGTCGACATAAGGACAGTGTTAACAGTGAGGAAAGGCACGGCGACAGAAGGGCCGTGCTAACAGTGAGGAAGGGCACGCCGGCAGAAGGGTAGTGTTAACAATGAGGCAGGGCACAGCGACAGAAGGGCAGTGTTAACAGTGAGGAAAGGCACGGCGACATAAGGATAATGTAACCAGTGAGGAAAGGCACGGCGACATAAGAACAGTGTTAACAGTGAGGAAAGGCACGGCGACAGAAGGGCAGTGTTAACAGTGAGGCAAGGCACGTCGACATAAGGACAGTGTTAACAGTGAGGAAAGGCACGGCGACAGAAGGGCCGTGCTAACAGTGAGGAAGGGCACGCCGGCAGAAGGGTAGTGTTAACAATGAGGCAGGGCACAGCGACAGAAGGGCAGTGTTAACAGTGAGGAAAGGCACGGCGACAGAAGAGCAGTGTTAACAGTGAGGCAAGGCACGGCGACAGAAGGGCAGTGTTAACAGTGTGGCAAAGCACGGGGACAGAAGGGCAGTGTTAACAATGAGGAAAGGCACGGCGACAGAAGGGCAGTGTTAACAGTGAGGCAAGGCACGGCGACAGAAGGGCAGTGTTAACAGTGAGGCAAAGCACGGGGACAGAAGGGCAGTGTTAACAGTGAGGAAGGGCACTGGGCACCATCAACATCTAATTTTGTATATCTACCTACCAACGTAAAAAAACTACTTACTCCATCCATTTATTCAGCCAGTTATCCATCCCTCCCCGCACCAACCCGAACACCCACCCATACACCCGCCCGCCCGTCCATCTATCTATCTATCCATCCATCCATTCATCTATCTACCCATCCACCCATTCATCCTTATATCCACTCACCCATCTATCCATCCATCCATTCATATATCTATCTTATCCTATCTTATCCTACTTACCTACCCACACACCTACGCATAACCTGCTCACTTACCTATTTATATATACATATTTATACATATATATATATATATAATATTTCCCGTGTGTTACCGGGGCCTCGTTATGAGGGAAGTGAAGAATAGTAACTCTGTACCTTCCAGGCATGTCGTAAGAGGCGACTAAGGAGATTGATCGATGGTTTGACAAGCTGTCATTGTAAAAAAGTATTGTTAAGGAAACAGAGTCATAGATTTTAGAAGCAGTGATCTCTGCAATATGTGCCATTTTGGCACGCAAGGTTTCTGTTTTTAAGATTGTGGTTCTGCCCTATGTGCCGTCTTCGGCTCGAAAGGACAGTAGATAGATATATAATATATATATATATATATATATATATATATATATATATATATATATATATATATATATATTGGAATGGTGGAGGTTTGTGTTATAAGGATGTAGAAGGAGACCAAAACATACACTCCGTTCATTATTTGAAAATAATAGGTTTTGTTCGTTCAATTCTGAGTAATAACAAGCGTTTCAATTAATAACATTTAAAACGTAATAACCCATAAACTGCACGGTGACTGCACGAAACTTGTGCTTACGACACTCAGTCTTTCTGTAGGTCCCATCTCAGATCTTTATAAAACGGAGTAATGTCTTAACAAATTGTTTAGTCTGGTCATCATCATCATCAAGTACCGGGCCTGCTGGCGTAGGTGATCATGTCTATCCACAACTTTCGATCTCGACAGTTATTTATCATTTCTGTAGTTGACCTTCTGCCAAGCCATTCTCTTAAGCTGTCTGGAATTTTTTCTCTTTGCTTCCCTCTATCTCTTCGTCCCTCAATTTTTCCAGTTGTTACAATATATTCCAGTTATTCTCTTCTCATTACATGGCTAAAAAATGATGATTGTTTCTTCCTAATTTTGGAAATTAGCTTTCTTTTTGCTTTGATCTCTTTCAGAACATTTTCATTACTTTTATTAGCTGCCCATGATATTCTCAACATGCTTCTGTAAAACCAAATTTCTACAGACTCCAGTGATTTTCTTGTTTGTTGTCCTAATGCCCATGATTCACATCCATATGTTAGTCTGGTAATCAAATTTAAAATCCGGATATTGTGGAATATTTGTAAAAAAAAATATTATATTTTAATGATGAGAGATGAAGAAAGATCTCTCCGTAACTTGCTAAGCCTGATAGGAAATATGGTGCTCATGCTATTATTTTTTACATTTTTTTTAATCGTTTTAGTTTGTTTGAACATAGAAGCCATATATAATAATTGAACTCGACAGCTTGTCCGTTCACTAGTTACTGCATTGTCATATTACAATTAGAATATATGTTATCAGAATTTATGGTATGTTTTGTTCTATGTGATATTGTTTTGAAAACATGATTTAAAATATCTGCTCTGACTTCTTCTTTTAGATCGTAGTCTGTCTGTGATTCCTCATAAAATGGTCATTTCTGTTTGTGCTAGCCATGGCATTCTCCAGCTTAAGAAAAGCCGCATGAAAATATTCAGTGCACGGATTTCAGCACAAAACAAATTAATCTGTCAGCAACACATTTTGAAATCTCAACCAACAAACGGAAGGCTGAAATTAGACTTGAGCAGATTGCGCGTGCTAAAACTCCCAAAGTAATAAGATCAGTCACTTTCACATTACTTGATAGTATCAATCTTTAGCAAAGTAGCGAGTTTCAACATAAAGCATGAACTAAATAGTGTTTCTCACAATGGAGAACAGAACATGCAGTTTTTTGTTGGGGTAGTATTTTGTGAAATCACTAAATATTTGAATGTCCTAGGTTCAAATGCCAGTTTTGGCAACATTTTTCCCGATCTTAAAAACTCTCGGGTCCAGCAAACCTCTTAAAATAGGTGACAGATATATTCTGTTGGAAGGAAAGGCGGTCAGGAACCATTCCCCCTCATAAAGCTGATGCTTGGTACAATGAGGTCACTAACGTTTCATTACCCAACGGAAATAGCCAATTTGTGACTACCTTTACCTATACCTTTTAAGGAAAATAGAGTGAGACAGACAGAGGAAGAGATGGGAAGATAACATCACAGAATGGGCACAGCCTCGACTTTGCAAAGTCCCAAATAGTGATTGTAGATTGACATCAAGGAGAAGGTTGATGAAGTCTGTCAGAGGTGTCTCTCAGGGAAAAGGGACGCGGAATGAAGGACAAGGAGAAAGGTGATAATTCCCAATTTTGTCATCAATGGCATTCTGTTTTAAATTTTTACATTTTGTTCAGGAGTAAGCCAGTACCATCTTTCTTTATCAGAACAAAATATGTGATCCCGTTTTAAAGTGTGAGTGAACCAGGATCAGGTCGGTATCGGAGTCGACCCCTCTTCTCAGCAGGACTTTAAAACTGCTGTACCGTAGCTCCATACGGTACTTATTATATTATATAACCGGCACGCCATTTATCGCTGGTTTGTCATTGTTAGGCAAGCTCATCCTGCATTTCAGAGAAAACTATAATCATTTTATGAGCGAGCTATGAAGCTGTGCCAGTTGAACAAAAAGAAATTGTCACGTCTGAAAATGAATCCTGATTAGAATGCGAATGAACTAACAACTAAGCCACTGCAAAAGAGGGAATGAAAGCTGAAATGGTTCAAATTGTCTATTTGACTATTTCTTTTATTACTGCCCATCTCAGACAGAACTAGCTATGTTTGCAATTAAATGTCTCCATTGTGCTGATAAATATCGGCTGGTAGTATATACATATCGGGACTCCATGAACTTTCAAGCCCAGAATGCAACAGGAAGGCGTCATCTTGGAGTCATGACCAAAGTGGATTTTATAATATCCTGATACAATATTAGTAGTAAAGTAAAGTACCCCCGTCACGCCAAGTGGCATTTAGGAAATATGGTGTTAGTGACCATAAATCTTACAGACCCTCGGCACATGATTTTTGGGGTAATGTGGTCGGTATTATGCCAGTGCCGCTTTACTTTCCCAGAAAAAGATCCGGTACCCAATGTAGGCTGGGTGAACCCGAAGCCGTCGGTTGGGATCGAACCCAACCTCTTGTCCTTTGTAGTCCAGTTCACTAACCACTGAGCTATCGCGGCTCCCGATACAATATTAGCATAGACTATAATTTAATAAAAATTAAAATATTATAAAAAATATAATCTACCAAAATCGCAGTAGGGCAAATTATAACCAAATAAAATATCATTATCGCACATTATAATTAATCTAAGAAAATCACATTTTTTTGTATAATGTCATAACATAATTAGAACCACCAACATCGTTCTTAAGAATAAAAGAAAGTAGTAGACTCTAGGCAAGATAACACATACAATGTTGTAAAGTTTATAGAATTAGAGTTAACAGGACACTTTGATAATATATTTGTTTAAATTTCGTTTGCCGGACCGAAAGGTGCAGATATCGCTGGCCTGTAGCAAACTGTAGCAAAACGTATTTATATATATTTGTTTAGGACAGCGGATAGAAAGCATTTAAATGTAATGTTTGTGCGTCTGCCCCCGAGAATGTTATTAATTGCTCTTGTCAGCGTGTGTTTTGTCCGTGAACTGCTCTCTCTCTCTCTCTCTCTCTTTCTCTCTCTCTCTCTCTCTCTCTCTCTCTCTCTCTCTCTCTCTCTCTCTCTCTCTCTATTCATAGCTCTTAATTTGCTGTGCCTATTAAAAAAAATTATGCGGAACAAAAATCCCGAAGTGCGCAAGTATAGCCCATGACCTGTTTGACCTGTGTCGCTTGACATTCCAATAGCAAATCAGTTTCACAATAATGGTTCTCAAATTTTTAGAACTCGGGGTGCTTGACGTTGAAACAGATTTACGAGGATTACAACAACATAATTAAAGAGTAATTACATGATTAACTCCGTTTTACTCATTTGAATGTTGGAATACTCTCGGTCGATTTCTTACTTTAACTCATAGATTTTGAGAATGCATTTCTTTAGAAATCAACTATAGAAGAATTATATGATGACTTCAGATTTATTTGCTCTTTCAAATTTATTCCATCTGCTACTTAAATGTCAGTGTACCCTCCCTTGATTTAGAAACGTCCGCAGTGCCTTGATGATTTGAGAAGCAAGTTGGCCAGAAAGCTGCAGTCTGGCACTAAAGCAAATTTCTTAGAAAATTGGAAATTCAGGACACTTTAAAAAGCTTCTTCTGCTCTGGAGAAAATCGAATTTTGCTGTTTTTCTTTTTTGTTCCTTTTTCTTTGTGGTCTATTATTTCCCTTTAAGATGAAATGTCTCGCTAAAGCCTCGTTCTTACTCGGGAAACGCTCGCATAAACGAAAGAAGATAAACTGCATGCACGGGAACGGACATGCGTGCACACATGATTATATTCATCGATTCTACCCGCCGGTTATATTCGTCAGTTATATTTATCGGTAATATGTTTGGGCGATAGAAAACATTAGTTTCTTAAATTCGTGGGTTATGTCCATTTGTAATATTTGGCGCCTATCTGTTACAATTATCGGTTGTTATTGGGTTATATTTACCCGTTAATTTCAATGGGTTGTGATCGTGAGTTATAATTATCCGTTAATGTTCATTGGGTTGTGATCGTGAGTTATATTTACCCGTTAATATTCAATGGCTTGTGATTGTGGATACTATCTTAACGGCTGAGATCTAAGTTGAAGGTAAAACGTGTTACGTTATATCTTTAGAGGTCGTAGTGGGGATGAAGTATTCAACTTCACCGTAATAGGCCACACTGTATGGGGATTAGTTGGGGGGGGGGCAGTGCTCTTCATCACTGTAAAAAGAGTGAGACAGAGGAAATGCATTTCTACATAGACCACTAACAATTTTCAAGAATAAACAAGATCTGGGTTATCGTGACTTAATCTATATAGAACACCGAACATTACAAGCGACGGGCTAAAAGCAAAACATCGGTCTTTGGGCAAGAAGGTCTCGAGTTAAAATATCAGATAGTAGGAAAAAGCTAGGAATAAACCCCGCCATAGAATATATAAAGAAACAGCAGATAAATGGTTTGTCCATGTGACGTGGCAGAAAGATGAAAATACAACTTAACGAGCCTTCAATAAACGTTGCGAGAACACCAGGACCCAAAGGCCGACCATGAAAAAGATGGATTGACGGAATATTAGAAACATTAGGAAACATAACATCAGCAGAGGCGAACAGAAGAACAAGAGATTGCAAATTATATCTCCGAACGACGCTGAAAGGCAAATGAGGAAAGAAGAGGATGAAGAAAATAGAACACTGCAATGGAAGAATAAAAAAAAACTTACAACGCTACAATGCAACAAAAAATAATCATTGTTCACTGTAATGCCTCAACAATAGTAGCAAGGCGGAAACATGACAAAGGTTTCCATCCTTCATTAAAACGTTTCATCACTCCACGTCGAATCAAAAGCATTACAGTGCACACAAGAAAATAATAGAACAATAACTGGGAAATAACACCAGGGATTTATCTCTCGCTTTCTCGCTCTATCACGCATGCGTACTCACATACACAAATACTGAAACACTCATATAAACAAATATACATACACACTCACATACAAACACACAGAGACGTACACATTCGCGCGCAAACACACAGATACATATGCACTCACACACGCAGAGACATACACGCTCAAATACAAACACACAGAGACATGCACACTCACAAACAAACACACAGAGACATACACACTCACAAACAAACACACAGAGACATACAAACACACAGAGACATACACACTCATAAACAAACACACATAGACATACAAACACACAGAGACATACACACTCACAAACAAACACACAGAGACATACACACTCACAAACAAACACACAGAGACATACACATTCACAAATAAACAGAGACATACACACTTACATGCAAACACAGAGACATACACACTTACATGCAAACACAGAGACATACACACTCACAAACAAACACACAGAGACATACACACTCACAAACAAACACACAGAGACATACAAACACACAGAGACATACACAGCTGTACAGAATCACGTCGCCAACAAGTCGCCAACAACGTTATTCAATTTACCTTTTTTTCCGTCTTGTGATAATAATGATTTCAATTCCCTAGCTTCTTGTATCTGTTATATTCTTTCCATAAGTTTCTCAATAATTGGGGATTGTCAGAGAGTTACGCGGCGCTGCATAACTTTATTTTCAATAATTGCCTCTTCTTCTATTTCTGTCTTCTGTGCATCCCATTTATTGAGGATAATTTTTTTTTAACATTTTTTTTTTAATCCCGATTTTGTTCTCTCTCTCTCTCTCTCTCTCTCTCTCTCTCTCTCTCTCTCTCTCTCTCGCTCACTGCCAACAAGAAGATCCAGATGAACATAAAAGAAGTGTTATTACCTGGACTTCGAAGGGTAGGTGAGTATATATATATATATATATATATATCATGATCAAGTTGCGTGTGTCCCTTGCAAAACGTTGCATTCACCACAGCCCGTCTGAAAGAATCTCTCTAGCCAGGTCTCCCACATCTTCTGTTGCCATGTTCAAAGTCTCTTTGATTTCAGCTACTTCTTGGTCAGCCTAAGTCGCCTAGGAACCATGCCTTCCATTACTTTTTTTTTTCCAGCCCGGTGTATCTTTTGTCGTGGCCATAATATTTTAATTTCCACTATAGAATGGTGTTTATAAGCCAATTATTGTTAATGTTCAAAATCGGTTAGTATGTCTTCGCTGCTCTTTTTTCATTATCCAAGGTATCTTAAGAATTTTTATGTAGCATTTTTTTTTCTCGAATGAATCCAATTTCCTCTTTGTTGTTTGCGAGATTGTCCATGATTCACGACCATAGGTTGCTATCGTGAAGATTCATGCCCTCAATAATTTTAATTTTACTGCCTTGCAGGTATTGTGCCACATATTCTTCGTGGTGTTTAGTTTTTGTGTTGCTATTACTAGTCGTCACTTGATCTTTCTGGCATTTTCTTTCTGGCAGTCTCCATTGTTAGTTACTTCATATCCCAGAGAATATATACTTTTATAGTTCATAGTTTGTTACAATTTCAAGTTCTTCACTCTTGATGATGATTTTTTGTTTCTAATTTTTTAGTCAATAAACATTATCTTAATTTTCTGTATGGTTAGATTAATGACCTTTTTCGTCTTGTCAGACGGTCTAGTGGAGACTATTGTGTATTTTTTTTTTTTTTGGGGGGGGGGGGGGTTGTTTTTGTCGAACAGCTTCTCTCGTGGCTAATTCTACCAATGTTTGACAAACACACACGGCCACAGAATGAACTAGTCACGCCCACTGATCCACAGGGTTTTCCATCTTTTTTCATGAGTCTTTTCTCTTCTAAGTGTTGCTTTTCCATAGTCTCAAATGATGTTATACCATTCCTTATACATGCTCTCTATGGTGTGCGATCATTTGCCAGATTTCCCAGTCATTTTCACATATGGAGAAATCATTCAGAGATGATTTACTGTTATCTCTATATCGTAGGTCTGCCGATTTGTCTTTTTCTGTAGTTCACCATATAGTTAGTATTTGTTTGGGTACGCGTTTTTCTTCCATTCGCTGGAAGTGTCCCAGCCATCTTAGTCTTCGACATCTGAGCATCGACATGATTGTTGGGGTATTAGCGCGTTGTGTTTAGATAGAGGTTTTTCTTTTCACTGTGTTTTTTACCACACTCAAAAGTGTGTGTGTGTGTTTGTATATATATATATATAATTGCAGTTGTTGTTGTTGACGGATTACCACGAGTTGATTCGAGCATGTTGCCCTTTGACTCATAAGATGTGGCGGGTCGTAATGGCTTTCTTGACATTCCCGGCTCTTACTGGAGAGGTTGGATTTCGTCTGTCCCTATGCTGGGAAACTACTAGTCCAGCCCAGAGGTACTGCAATACTGGGTCCTCTATATCAGTAACAGCCACCACTACAGGGAACACGACGATCCTAGCTTCTGTTAGCCAATCTGGTTTGACGCAGACTGTTTCCATGGAAGACCACGAGGAGGTAGAACTGCTAGGCTTTGATCAGCTGATGGTGCGCCGATCCTGCTATTGCAGGTCGCAGGCGCTTCTGCCCCCCCCCCCCTTGTTTGCAGTTAAACAAGAGGGCTAACCACCGGAGCTCATTGTCCAGAAGACAAGGGAGAGAAGTAACGCCACGAAGCAACCAAGGATTCAAGTTGTGAACAACTCCCGTGCCAGTAGTGTGATGATTTTAACCCGGACCTTTCTGTTCAAGGCCAACGTCTTACTTCTAGACCAACCAACCCACTCCTCTCCCTGCATATAAATAATTACATACACACATATAGACTCATACACCTCAACATAGCACAATAAATACAACGCGGAACAATAACACAAAGCCGCGCCCCCCATCTCCCCTCCCCAACCTTATACAATACATCCACAAACATACACATTAAACTGACACGTCGATAGTCAGAACGAACAATTGATAAGAAAAGCATGATGAGACAGTAACAAATGTTTAAATAACAATAAATATTTAGTGTAGACGAACAAGGAACAAATCAATCGTAAAGGTCAATAACGGACAAGCGAGCACTCCTACGCACTTACTGAGGTCTGAGTGGGCGAGGCTGGTGAGGTACTGTTAGACCGGGGAATGTCTGTTTTATCTTAAAAGAATACACGCTGACAACAGTCTCCACACTTACACGGGAAGTGAAAAGGGGGCGTCTATTGGTTGGAAGTGTTTGTGTTTACAGCAAGAAGCGATCAGACCAGATCCTGACTTCCCATTGAATGCCGCTGGTTGGCTGAACTCTAACCTTTTCGATTACCGACCAGAGTAAAGGGAAGGTCAATGTCAAGGATGTCCGGTATCACACATTGTTGCGAGTAGTGAAGTATTACAATTTTCCTATATTAGACCACACCATTAGGAGCTAATTGTTGTGGCTCTAAAATATTTTTGCCTCCTCCAAATAAGTGAACAGAGATTTTCTTTTTTCTGCAAAATTAATGAAGATCGTCAGGCATGGATTGAATTTACTTGCATCTTCTGGCACGAGCAACGTGCTTAATGCAAACGACGTTTCCGTGTTGATAGTACACCGACTGCCATGTTTGTGTCATTTCAGTTCAGTGTCGTTAGAAAAGAGAAACAATAGATATACAAAGATATAGGGATAGGACAAATAAATGCAGTGCTGCGGAAAAGCCGATAGCAAGGAGCCAGTAGTGGGGTGTAACATCCACTCCTACAAGGTATAGTGGCAGCTTTACAAAAAGGGAACACAACAAAATACTAATGTTTCAGCCTACATGGGACCTTCTTCAGAAACGACAACAAACGATGAAACACAGATAACTACTACTACATCTAGGTTGATTGGGAAGGTAAGGAGAGGTGGACAGCGGGATAAGAGATGAAGTGATAACACGAGAGAGAGAGCTGCCCACCTCTCCTTAACTTACCTATCCCAATCACCCTAGATTAAGTAGTAGTAGTTAACTGTGCTTCATCGCTTGTTGTTGTTCTCGTTTTCTGAAGAAGGCCCCATGTAGGCCGAAACGTCAGTTTTTTGTTGTGTTCCATTTTTGTAAAACTGTCACCATCCTTTCTTTGTAGGAGTGTACGTTACACCCCTCTACTGGCTCCATACAAAGATATAACATATTCAATTCTTGACACTTAGGGCGCCATATATGTTGCTTATTATTCGGTGCTGTCTTGGCTCTCTTCAAACAACTACTTAGAACCTATTCTAAATGTATTTCAGCCCAAGAAGAAAGAGTTATAAACGCAAGATATGGATCGCTTCTGTTGATCGTCACTTGAAACAAAGAAATTGTGTCTTGATGATGCAGACGTGAGACTGGTAAGTAACTAACACCAAGAACAGACAGCAGGAAATTAATTTAACAGACAGAAATCTGCACCTACTTATTTATAGAGAAAAGTCAGCAGGGCTGCGTTCTGTCTCCATCCTTCTCTCTATCCCTCTCTCCCTCCTACTATTTCCTACTTTCCGTCCCCTCTCTCTATTTCTCTATCTTTAACTATTTCCCTTTCTCTATCTTTTTCTTTTTTTTTTGCTCTCTCCCTGCTCTCTCTCTATATATATATATATCTTTCTCTTTCTTTCTCTCTCTCTCTCTCTCTCTCTCTCTCTCTCTCTCTCTGTCTCTTCCTTCCTTCCTTGCTTTCCTTCTTTCTTTTTTTTCTTGGTTTACTCCTGTATACGTTCCATTGTCGAGGGAAATACAAATCCTGATTCTCGCCCTTGTTCAGTGTTAATTGATGTTGTTACGTTTTTTTGGTGTTGTCTGTTCATATTACTCTGAGTCCGCCTCTTGCTCCCCTCTCTTCTCCTCTTTATTATATGGTTAGTATGGTAAGGAATCACCTAACATTCTTTCAGTTCGGACACCATTTTATTTGTTGTTTCCGTATCTAGCTTAGGATTGTTTCAATGCCTATTCTTTCATTTCTGATTCTGTCTTTTCTGGTCACTGCAAGCGCTTTCCTTGGATATCCCACCACTGTGTTAACAAGCTGTCTTTTATGCTTAGTCGTAAGTCACCATGTTTAGTAGCACAATGTGGGAATGAATATACTTTGAATAAGATGTTTCTTGGTGGTAATAAGTATTGCATTGTGTTGAAATATAGAGGATAGCTGGCAAATCTTTCATGACTTCATGGGAATGTCAGGCTTAAATATCACTGGATGCATATTTCCTCTGAAAGGAACTGCGAAAGCAGCGAATAGGCAGAGAAAGAAATAGGAAGAAAGTCCTAAAGAAAGACTGAAAGAGAGAAATGGAGAAGGTTGACAAAGTCTGTCACGTAGACGAGGGACTACGTAAAGCTGTGACCATACCACTTTTATCCTTTATTTTACCTTTAACCTTTATCATCAGCTTTACGGCAGCATCACATTTCATGCATTTTTCTACCTTTACTCCTTTTATCAGATTAGATATATCTTCATTCATTCATGGCCCATGCCGAGAAGTGTTAGATGTTCATTCATAACCTCGATCGTGTTTAACAACCCCACCATTGACATTCTCCCCAGCATCTCTTCACTTTGTCTACCTCTATCTTTACAGCTTTGTATTTTTCTTGCTCTTACTAATTTTTCAAACCCTCCTCTTCTAAACACGTGCCCCACTAACCTGTACTGCCTTTTCTAATTTCTTTTATAATTTATAATAATAACAACGATATATATATATATAATTATTAGTAGACAGTTTGATTATGTTTATGAGGTAACGTTATCTATATCGTACCTTGTGAGTCTGAAGGAAGGGGATATATCCCAACAGCGCAGCCCTCATCACATCAATCATTCCCTGCCTTTCAAGCTATCAAGATGTGGCCTTCATGGAAAATGAAAAGGAAATCTGATCTGATTTAACAAAAACAGGTAGGAAATGAGGTCAGCATCGTAAGCGCTCAAGGGATACCTGAGATGTGAGTCATTTCACTGATGGATCCGCAGGTAAAATATAGTAGAAATAATACAGCCCTTATGGGTGCGGGCTAAAACCACTGTTCCGTTAGCTGAAAAGCCGGCGTACGGTGTTCGAAACCCGCGGTAGACAGAAAGGATATTTTTCTATCGGGGGTGAAATAAAAATCCTGAGTCTCACACGTTGTGGCGACTGCTTGACCAAGCGGACTTTATCCCTCGGGTTCTGTGTCGTAAAGATAGTTTTTTAAAGATAGTTTATGGGTGCGGCGTCGTGCGTCAGCACAAGGACTGAAGAGGTCTGCGGCTGAAAGCTGACGGCTTGTGTCGAGGTCGGTAGACAAGAACTGTACAGACTCTCCTCTACCTCTTTGCGATGCTCGTAGAAACAGTATAACCAGTCTAGAGACAAATAATAATATATGAATATTTTTATAGAGGAAAACTTCCGAGGCGAAATATCAGTGAATTATTTCAGAGGTTTCTGTTGTTAATTATTTGTGATTTGTTTCCGAGTGCTGTAAACATACTTCCTCATCTGAAATGATTCGCTAACTAGTCTAGTCTGGATGAGTTCAGTTTAGACGAAAGTTCAACTTCATGGGACAACAAACAACTCCAAGGCGCCCAGATCCCATCCTCAGCACGTTCCCAGCCTCGTCACACACTAGCAAAATAACAAAAGATGGCTTTAGCTTAAATGTACAAACTCTGTAGCGTCGGTGAAAACCTTGTCACCAAAACCTCCTATGACAAGCGCGACAGATGACAGTGGTTATATAACATATTCAATTCTTGACACTTAGGACACCATATATGTTGCTTATTATTCGGTGCTGTCTTGGCTCTCTTCAAACAACTACTTAGAACCTACTCTAAATGTATTTCAGCCCAAGAAGAAAGAGATCTAAACGTAAAATATGCATCGCTTCTGTTCGTCGTCACATGAAACAGAGAAATTGTGTCTTGGTGATGCAGACGTGAGACTGATAAGTAATTAACACCGAGAACAGACATCAGGGAATTAATTTAACAGACAGAAATCTGCACTTACTGATTTATAGACAGAAGTCAGCAGGACTGCGTACTGTCTCATTCCTTCTCTCCCTCTCTCTCTCTCTCTCTCTCTCTCTCCCCTAATATTTCATATTTTTCTTCCTCCTCCTCCTCTATCTCTCTCTCTCTACTATTTCCCTTTTTCTATCTTTTTAAATTTGTTTCTCTCTCCCTCCTCTCTTTATATATATCTTTCTCACTTTCTCTCTCTCTCTCTCTCTTTCCCTCTCTCTTCCTTCCTTACTTTTCTTCCATCCCGTCACAACGACAATACGTGAGTGAGGGAAGGCACAACCCGGTTTTCAACTCCAACCCAAGGTTGAATGGGTTGGGCTGAAATGCACAGATAATCACAGATCTGTTGCAACCTACAACACCAGGCATCTACACCCTTTTAACGTCCGTTTACGGCAGATGACTCAATTCCTTTAATGGCCGTCGGGTGAACGAGAGATTTGAGAAAAACAGATATAGCCTTTACAAGACAGAGTGTCAGTTTCTGGGACAAACCATTCGTGATTTACACAACAATTATTTCATTTCGTCTCTAAAGAAACCCACAAATGTCTGGTATCACGTAATGAAAATGAAAGCTGCCCATAAGATCATTCACATTTTGCTGTCCAGAATACATTTGTGAGTGTGAGTGTGTATATAATAATCAGATTTACGTTCGTTTTCCATCACATTGGATGATTAAATCGTCAACATTAAACAATCTGATCGAAAACGGACACGAAATTTAAAAATACAATCTTTATTTTTTATGAAATAACGCGAAAGGGCAATAATAATAATAATAATAATAATAATAATAATAATAATAATAATAATAATAATCTGGGCTTTTCATCCGGAACTGTTTTGAACGCGTTCCGATAAACAATCAGAACTTCAATGATCCCCGAACATTGCATCCCGCCTGCTGCCCGTTTTAAAGTTACATTTTATCAAATGTTAATTTTATATTAAAATATAATCATCCTCATCATCATCATCATCATCAAGTACCGGGCCTGCTGACGTAGCTGATCATGTCTCTCCACAACTTTCGATCTCGACAGTTGTTTATCATTTCTGTTGTTGACCTTCTGCCAAGCCATTTCAGACAGCCTCTTGAGCTGTCTGGTATTTTTTTCTCTTTGCTTCCATCTATCTCTTTGTCCCTCAATTTTTTCCAGTTGTTACAATATATTCCAGTTGTTCTCTTCTCATTACATGGCCAAAAAATTATTGTTTCTTCCTAATATTGGAAATTAGCTCTCTTTTTGCTTTGACCTCTTTCAGAACGTTTTCATTACTCTTCTTAGCTGTCCATGGTATTCTCAACATTCTTCTGTTCTGTAAAACCACATTTCTACAGACTCCAGTGATTTTCTTGTCTGCTGTCCTATTGTCTATGATTCACATCCATATGTTAAGACTGACTCTACATAGCATTTAAGAACTCTTTTTCTTGTTTCTAATGTCAAAAATGGATTGCATAGTATCTTCCTCATTTTTTGGAAAGATGCTTTTGCCTGAGCATTTCTGCATCTCACATCTTTTGTACATCTTCCGTCTGAGGTTAACAAAGTTCTCAAATATTAAAATTCATTTACTTGTTTTAATATTGTTCCACTTGTCTTTATTTTGCACTGAGGTGAAGTCTTTTTCTGTGTTGTTATCATTACTTCTGTCTTTTTGCTATTAAGGCTGAGTCCTTTATTTAAAATATAATACACTTTGAAAAATACACATTCCATAAATTTAAGTACACCAGCACTTCTGAGGCCTTTTATATTTTCTAGTTTTATGGAAATGGGTGATGGCCAGGTCCTGATAGTTTTCAAAGAAACAGGTCTTCAACATCATCTATTATAAGAAATGCAAAATGAATAACATGAAAATACTCACTTAAAAAAAACAGAAATCATATCAATAGGAAGACATTAAAAACATGGCTGTAGAATATATACCAAGTTATAAAATGAAGTAACAAACTTTATATGTGGAAATAACATTATCCAAAGATGGTAAAATCGATACAGAACTAGACATCTAATGCAACAAAGCAAACCAAATATTCGGACAACTATCCTCTATATTTCAAACACAGATCAATACCTATTCATCATCATCATCATTGAGTGCCGTCTCCGCATCGAAGGTTGGCTACCATGGAGCGCCATTCAACTCTGTCTCTTGCTTTGATGGTGCAGATTGTCATAGGTTGACTTGTCCATCGTTTGATGTTACTCGTCCATGTTAGTCTTGGTCTGCCTCTGCCTCTTTTATAATATTCATTTTATTAGGCTGTTGTGTCTTTTGACATGCCCCCAAAATTTCATTTGTCTTGTTCTAATTGTATTTAGTATTTCTCTTTTCAGTTTTAGTTGTTTTAAAACTTCATCGTTTGTTTTCTTTTCTTTCCAATACCTATTAAGGACAAGAAAATCCTATACAGAGTATATTAATTTATGCGTTCTGCTTGCTATCATGGTCATTTACAACTAAGAATAAAAGAAAGCTTGTCACAGCATGAGAAAATAGCTTGAGATAAAGCGAAAAGACAGAATCAGAAATGATGTCATAGGAGAAAAAGTAGGCATTGAACTAATACAAAGAGAACAAATAACAGGTTTGCCCAACTAGAAAGAATGTCGATTCCTTATCATACAAAGTATTTATTAAAAGATGAGAAGGGAAAAGAGCAAGAGGCAGACCAGGAGTAAGATGGACAGACAACATCAAAGAAACGCTACAACAACAATTGGCAATGACTGCAGCCGCCAAAAAGGTGAGAACCAGAACTTTGTATCTCACTCTTCGCCTGAAATGGTACAAGAGGAAGTGAAGAAAGAAGAAAGAAAGAAACACAGAGAGAGAGAGAGAGAGAGAGAGAGAGAGAGAGAGAGAAACAAAGCAATAAAAAATAAAAGAAACACAGAAAGAGAGAAGGAAAGAAAAAAAGAAAGACAATTAGAGAAAGAAAGAAAGAAAGAAAGAAAGAAAAAAGAAAGAAAGAACACTGGTGTTAAAGTTTTAGTAAACTGTTAGAGAAGGGGCACCGATAAAAATACTAATGATGTCCATAATCAATACGGTAAAGTTCAAGTACGAGACCTCAATCGGCGTCTTAGAACGCTATTTTTCACCCATATATGCTCGTCCGTCTAACCCAAAAATGTTCGGAGACTTCTGGATAGTGTCGCTTCAAGCATCAAAACTCACGATACAAGGCGGCATTCCAAACCTTCCCAGAGTAATACCCTGGTAACCATTTCTGCAAGCGGCTGAGTCGACCGCGGAGGTTTTTTTTTCTTCTAACCACGAGTACAATTCACAATGCTTCCAGCTGGAATCAAACACGGGTTGTCCGAACGTCGGTAGTCCAGTCAAGTGGTGTTCCCAACTAGGCAACCGAGGTCCCTAATACATTTAGGTAGTAAGTGCTTACATTTGTCCATCCTGTATATATATATATATATTGCACAAAGCAACAATTTTGTCGCAGGGTCTGTGCCTTCTGAGAGAGATAGAGCTGCTATTTTATTCAATTGTAAGTGATAGTAAATGAAGAGAAGGGAATAAGTAGATTAGGAAGATGGTGGAGAAGAACATTATGTGATGACAATGACTTTGATGATGAAGTGGAAAAATAAAATCAAGAAAAAAAATATATGATGGTAATGACAGATAATGATTACTAGCAGAAAATCCTAAAGATCTACAAAAATTACTTAATGAAATAAACATGACAAGTAAAAAATATGGACTAGATATGAATATCAAAAAGACTAAAACTATGATCATAAACAAAGAAAATTCTCAAGACCTACAAATGAATATCAAAGTTGAAGGAATACATCCGGAGACAGTTCAGAGCTACAACTACCTGGGACATACTATAACCAGTGATGGAAAATGTACAACTGAAATACATTTTTAAAATAGGTATGGCAAAAAGTAATTTTAATGCCATGAAAAATATACTAGTATGAAAACAAATAACACCAGGGCTAAAACTAAGAATAGCAAAATGTTACATCTTCTCAATATACCTGTATGGTGCAGAAACATTGCCATTAGACAAGAAAACAGAACAGAAAATTGAAGCCTTTGAAATGTGGATGTATAGAAGAATAGGTAGAATTGAATGGAAAGAAAAGAAAACAAACGATGGAGTTTTAAAACAACTAAAAATGAAAAGAGAACTACTAAACACAATTCAAACAAGACAAATGAACTTTTTGGGCCATGTTAAAGGACACAACAGCCTAATAAAACTAATCTTGGAAGGGAAAATACAAGGTAAAAGAGGCAGAGGCAGACCAAGACTAACATGGGCGAGTAACATAAAAAGATGGACCTATGACAATCTGCACCATCAAAGCAAGAGACGGAGTTGAATGGCGCTCCATGGTAGCCAACCTTCGATGCGGAGACGGCACTCAGTGATGATGATGAATGACAGATGAATAATAAATAAGATGATGAAAAAAAATTCGACGTGGCGATATTACTCTGACAATGAATGAGAAGAAAATGATTGATAATAACCCTGACAATGAATAAGAAAAAAAAAAGATCGATAATAACTTTAACAATGAATAACAAGAAAATGATAACTATGAAGATAACGGAAAAGAGAAAGAGAAACTATTGGCTGAGACCTGTATGGTCATTGCCATACTCCGTGCAATCAATATATGTAAATGAATACAAGCAGGAACATAATAAATTAGTCGAGAGACCCTGGTATAGCAGTGACATTCAACTTAGTTTCCTCATCGTCGCATACATAACCAACAGGATTACGCCCCGTTAAAAATAAATTAACTAGTATCAAAGAGGCCCTGTGTTCTGGTGGAGAATCCAATATGCCCTTGCCAGACTTGTAAACTTTCTGTTTAACGAGCATCCCCGGCTTTGGGCGTTCACATCGAGGGTCGACCGAGAGCTGTATAATGCAGGATTATATCAGAGTGTTTGCGCTTACATGTGATAAATCCTCGCAGACGTGAAATATATTCACTGGGGCGTACAACAGATGTTCGATTTACATGCGTATGTTAATGTATAACATCGTGTTGAATGTGTGAATACAGTATTCATTTTGTGAATGTCATCACCAGTAACTTTTCAAAACATTCCAGTTTTATGCTTCGTTAATATTACGGTACCTAGCAACAGTTTTCAAAAGAGCATTTGATTACCTGTGCAAGCACGTACATGTGCATGTATTATGTACTGTAATGCACACACACACACACACGCACGCACGCACGCACGCACACACACACACACACATATATATATATATATATATATATATTCGGGGGCCTCGGTAGTCTAGTTGAGAAAACCACTCGACTAGGCTACCGCTACTGCATTCGGACATCCCGTGTTCGATTCTCGCTGGAAGCAGTGTGAGTTGTCCTCGTGGTTAGAAAAAAATACCCCCTCGGTCAACCCAGCTGCTAGCAGAAATGGGTATCAGCGTAGTACTCTGAGAAGGTGAGGAATGCCGCCTCGTATCGTGAGTTTCGATGCTTTAAGCGACACTATCCATAAGTCCCCGAACACGCCTGGAAAGGCGGCTAAGCACATATGGGTGACAACTCGAGTTGTAAGACAACGATTCAAGTCTCGTACTTTACCTTTACTTTATTTATATATATAGGCTGTATATAAATATATATACAAATTTATTTTCATTAAAAAAAAAATAGTGTCGTATCTATATAAGGACAAAAGAACTGTTATAAAATATTAACTTTGTATTAAATACATAAAAACAGACGCATAAAAACATGCATATGTGTGTGTGGTTATATAAGAAATAATATAACCTACTCATAAAAAAATGATTATGTACTTTCAAGAGATGATGTATTAATTCTAAGACACTTTAATTCCTACATTAGTGTAAAAGCTGTTTTGAAAGTAAAATTTAGAAAATTATGTGGAAAATATCAGGTCAATGTTTCAAGGTTTTACCTGTAAAGCGAAACGGCGGAATAAAATTACATGTTCTTAAATTTAATTAAACTTCAGAGGGAAAAGAATTCTACCTAGTGGTCAGTGACTCATAGCTGACGCCTTGCGTCATGATTAGTTACAAAAACTGGTCAAGGTCTTACACATCTTCTTCGCGGAGCGAACCATCTGGTGAAACAAGTCGAGATGGAAGAGGAAAAACAACCTGGTACTAACAAATACCGCACTGGAGTTGGATGAATATATATATGTATCCCATCTTCTTACCTACAAGCCAACCTTCAACAGATTTAATCTTCGTACCTACAGGCCAAACTTCAATATCTCCCATCTTCTTACCTACAAGCCAACCTTCAACAGATTTAGTCTTCGTACCTACAGGCCAAACTTCAATATATCCCATCTTCTCACCTACAAGCCAACCTTCAATATATCACTTATTCTCACCTACAAGCCAACCTTCAATATATCCCAATTTCTTACCTACAAGCCAACCTTCAATATATCCCATCTTCTTACCTACAAGCCAAACTTCAATATATCCCACCTTCTCACCTACAAGCCAACCTTCAATATATCCCATCTTCTCACCTACAAGCCAACCTTCAATATACCCCATCTTCTCACCTACAAGCCAACCTTCAATATATCCCATCTTCTCACCTACAAGCCAACCTTCAATATATCCCATCTTCTTACCTACAAGCCAACCTTCAGTATATCCCATCCTCTTACCTACAAGTCAAACTTCAGTATATCCCATCTTCTTACCTACAAGTCAAACTTCAGTATATCCCATCTTCTTACCTACAAGTCAAACTTCAGTATATCCCATCTTCTTACCTACAAGTCAAACTTCAGTATATCCCATCCTCTTACCTACAAGTCAAACTTCAGTATATCCCATCTTCTTACCTACAAGTCAAACTTCAGTATATCCCATCTTCTTACCTACAAGTCAAACTTCAGTATATCCCATCTTCTTACCTACAAGTCAAACTTCAATATATCCCATCTTCTTACCTACAGGTCAAACTTCAATATATCCCATCTTCTTACCTACAAGCCAACCTTTAATATATTTCATTTTCTTACCTACAAGCCAACCTTTAATAGATTTCATCTTCTTACCTACAAGCCAACCTTTAATATATTTCATTTTCTTACCTACAAGCCAACCTTCAATAGATTTCATCTTCTTACCTACAAGCCAACCTTTCATAGATTTCATCTTCTTACCTACAAAAGTAAAAAAAAAAGTAAAGTACCCCCGTCATGCCAAGTGGCGTATAGGGAAATATGGTGTTAGTGACCCTATATTTTACAGACCTTCAGCACATTTTTGGGGTAATGTGGTCGGTATTACGCCCGTGCTGCTTTACTTTCCCAGAAAAAAAATCCGGTACCCATTTATGGCTGGGTGAACCCGGAAGCCGTCGGTTGGGATCGAACCTTCCCCTTGTCCTTTGTAGTCCAGTTCACTAACCACTGAGCTATCGCGGCTCCCTCTTACCTACAAGCCAAACTTAAAAATACAACAATTTGCTTTATTTCCGCCACCAAAATGTCAATCATTTTGTGTAACTAATATTTACTCATTAGTCATTAAAACGGCGATATGAGAATGCTTAATAAGATAATCAAAGTTACATTTGAATGAAAAGAAACAGGGCAAAATAGATAAAGAGAAATACAAAATAAGCTTAGAATATCAAGAGACGGGGGTTAGGGAATTAATCGCAGTGTATTATCATCGCTAGAGAGGCAGAGGGAGATACAAGATATGCTTATATAGACGCGGCTTAGAAAATTTGTAGCAATATAAATATTATAGCAAAAGGCCAGGGGAAACAATTATACCAGAGTTTAACATATGGTTATGGTTAGTCGAAGGACCCGGTATCACTGCAAACGAATTAAAATCCATAATTGTTCAAACCACCCGTGTCAGTGGAATCATCCGAATTAAAACTAATCTCACTGAAGTATCCAAATAAAGAAATGCAGCTGCAGTCACCATCATAACTGCAACAGCACACGCCAAAAGACATAAGGTTAAGCGGCGCCGAAAGTGAACGCAGCTGAACTGTCCCTTCGTCATACGATATCATCATTCATTGTAAGCAATCGGAATATCGTAACACGATCAGGATGAAAAATGCAGCTCACGGTGTGCACAGAGCTCTAAACTCAGTAGCTCCGGCAGCAAGCCAGACTTGGAATAAGAGGAAACTGCAACAAGGAACACTTTTCAGCATGAGCCTCAACGGTTCCTGCCGCCTATCCGCCATATTGACTGGAAGTTCAACATAGAAAGGCACCAAACACGGCTATTTCTGCTTTTATAATTTTAAAATGCCATTTGTTACAATTATGGATAACTTACAGTACTTATTTCTCAAGATACCATGAGGCTTATACATCCCCCTCATTCATAATATATATATATATATATATATATATATATATATATGTATTATGAGAGTGGTTTAAATTTATAACTCCACACATAAATGTAAATGTTTACTTTAAATTAAAAAAAATAATGCGGATATTATCGATACTTTAGTACATTTTGCTAATGAGAAAAAGAGACACAAATTTGCTAATATCACAGTTTTTGTTGTAAAATAAATATTAACTTTAAATGTTTACCAGAAGTATTAGTGAAGTGTATGCTACATAATGTAGCATCGTCGAGTGAACCTTAAGGTATCATACAAGAATTACATACAAATACTATTTTATAAAAGTAGCAAATGCTACCACTAATAAATTATTGGCATTAGTGACCTCTTCAGACCTCACCCAAGGACTATTCTCGACATCTGCGCTCTAATGGACATTAAATGGACAGTAAATTGACATTAACTGGATATAGATGTCGTTTTAGGCTGTGGTTTACGGAAGCTGTGACATCTGCAAACAAATAGCTGTGAACACGGTGGAGCAGATGCATGCAGCAGTAGTGAAAACAATGTGACACTCTACAGTGAATACGTTGATCAATATGAAATAAAGAGACCACTTCGATCAGACCAGAGATACACAGGTGACCATACTGAGCAAACACAGGGGTTAGGGCAAACAAAGAACAATCTCGGCCGTGTCTATCGGGAAATAAAGCTAGTATTGACAGGAATAAATTGCTTTGAGATTGGTACAATGAGAACAATGGAAGAGGCCAGTCACTTGGGAGTCTAGAGTGTTTATCTAAACAACGGCTCAATTTCATTTTGTAAATACAAATCAAGTCAAGGTCTGGGCAAGACTAGGAGCACTCTGCGAAGGGTTGTCACCGACCAAACCAGGTGGTAACATTGTACCGGTAATTATCAGTAATACAAAATTCTGCCTACAGAGCTTACATATGAAGTAATCTGATCATCAGAAGCTTTCTCGTCGAGAAGTTTTTTTTCTTCCAAATCTTTAACTTCTTGATACCCTAAGAGTGCGGGGCCACCTGCGCCATGACTATCTGGCGTCGGCAATCTGAGCCTGAATGATCGAGAAATATCTGACGAAATAGCCAAGATTATGCTACCAGTCTATATTAGTTGCTACTGTAGCCAGCTAGCACAGGGCTTGCTCATCGAATCTCCTTGCACATCTAGTTACAATTACCTAAAAATCCAGTCACTTGTCGCACCTGTATCCAGGTAATCATTTATCAATCACTTTTCCATATCAGGACCATTATCACCAAGTACCATGCTTGCTAGCGTAGGCGATCATGTCTCTCCACAACTTTCGATCTCGACAGTTATTAAATCTTTTCCGTTGTTGACCTTCTGCCAAGTCATTCTCTTAAACTAACTGGTATCATTTCTCTTTGCTCCCCTCTATTTTCTCAGTTGTCATAATATATTCTAGCTGATTCCTTCTCATTACATGTCAAAAAAATTAGGATTGTTTCTTCCTAATATTGGAAATTAGCTCTCTCTTTGCTTTGGCCTATTCCAGAACGTTTTCAATACTCTTCTTAGCTGTCCATGGAATTCTCAACATTCTTCTGTAAAACCACATTTCTACAGCCTCCATTGATTTTCTTGTCTGTTGTCCTATTGTCCATGATTCACATCCATATGTTAGAACTGGCGGTTAGACATGTGTAATTTCTTTGTGGGTGCATGTCTATGTCAGTCATATCTCTTATCTTTGTGTGCATGTTTATGTTAGTCATATCTCATATCTTTGTGTGTGCATGTCTGTGTATGTCACATCTCATATCATTGTGTGTGCCTATCTATGTTGGTCATATCTCATATCTTTGTGTGCATGTCCATGTTAGACATGTATAATTTCTTTGTGGGTGCATGTCTATGTCAGTCATATCTCATATCTTTATGTGCATGTTTATGTTAGTCATGTGTCATATATCTTGATGTATGTCAGTGTTAGTCATGCCTCGTATCGTCATGTGCATGTCTGTGTTTGTCACATCTCATATCTTTGTGTGTGCATGTCTGTGTTAATCACCTCTAGTGACTCGGGCAGATGGTGCTCGTAAACCTGGGAGGGCCGACCATCTAAGGGCAGAATCCCCCTACAGAAAAGATCACCTGCTGCCTTGCAGGAAGATTGGGGACAATCAAAGGCTAGGGAAAGCAAACCTGAATAAAATGTTTGCTGAAATCGGATGTACTGGGCCACTGGCGCAGAACACAGTGCAACGTTTTTAACGGGTGTTCAATCAGAGTGGATCTGGCAGACTCTAATTGTGATGTTCTGTTTGTAACACACCTAACCTGACAGCTGAGTTCATGTGAGGAGCTGGAATCCTACTCTGATTGGGTCCTGATCGCAGAGAGAGAGAGAGCGAGAGAGAGAGAGAGAGAGAGCGAGAGAGAGAGAGAGAGAAAACTGGCACTACATAACA
This sequence comes from Megaustenia siamemsis, assembly GCA_032433765.1. Taxonomy (NCBI): domain Eukaryota; kingdom Metazoa; phylum Mollusca; class Gastropoda; order Stylommatophora; family Ariophantidae; genus Megaustenia; species Megaustenia siamemsis. The sequence continues at coordinate 64,405,946 of JAVIAB010000047.1, read as the reverse complement.
TTTAAGAACTCGTTTTCTTGTTTCAATTATCAAAAATGGATTGCACAGTATCTTCCTAATTTTTTTAAAGCTGTTTCTCCCTGAGCCATTCTGCATCTCACCTCTGTTGAACATCTACCATCTTAGGTTAACATTGTTTCCAGATTTTTAAATTCACTTTCCTGTTTTAATGTTTCCACTTGTCTTTATTGTGTAGTGTGGTGATGTCTTTTTCTATGTTTGTACCATTACTTGTGTCTTTTTGCGATTAAGGCTGTGTCATTTATTTTTGCTTTCCTTCATAGGGAGCCACAATAGCTCAGTGGCTAGTGAACTGAGCTGCTCGGGTTCAGTCCTGATCGAAAGTTTCCAGAATTATCCAGCCTAAAATGGGTACCGGAATTTTTTTTTTTTTTTTTTTTTTTTTGCGGGGCGGCATGGAGTGGGGAATTTCCCAGACACAATAAAACTAATGGTGGTTCTGGGGTGGGAAGACATGAAAAAGTTGCTTCCCAGTAGATATCATCGGTATGACTAAATATAGTAAGGACTTTATCCTCTTTAACTAGTCAGTTACCAGATACAACAATGATCCCACACATACATGTACTCTCTGATTAAGGATATTCTTCTTCTTCCCATAATCTCGAGAGTGGTTTGGGCACTACTAACAGTCACTGTCAACCTTCAACATTTCTCTCTCTGTCTCTAGTCATTCTTTGGGGCTGCAATGTCGAGGACTGTTCTTTGTTCTATATTATCTTGCTACCATCTTTCTCTGTTTACCTGTTCTTCTCACTCGTTTCTTAACACTAGTCAAATGATGATCATGTACTCCGATTGCTTCTTGTACCCTTTTGCAAACTTTTTTTTCATCTGTGATACGATCTAAGTTTGAGATGTCTAGAATCTTACGATAACTTTTCATCTGACCAAGGTTAGTCTAACTCTTAAACCCTGGACCAATGTTTGTGACGTTTGAAAGCATTACGTCTATTCCCAAATATTATTTTGTTCTCTAAAACATTATTCTTCTTTTTAGGAGAATTTTTAAACAAAATTGTGTTTGACATTTATTACACGTTCTCTACATCTTCTTAGCGTTCACACGTTAAGTGGATGTGGATGCGTTCACACGTTAAGTGGACGTGGATGCGTTCACACGTTAAGTGGACGTGGATGTGTTCACACGTTAAGTGGACGTGGATGTGTTCACACGTTAAGTGGACGTGGATGCTATCACACGTTAAGTGGACGTGGAAGTGTTCACACGTTAAGTGGACGTGGATGTGTTCATACGTTAAGTGGATGTGTTCACACGTTAAGTGGACGTGGATGTGTTCACATGTTAAGTGGATGTGGATGCGTTCACACGTTAAGTGGACGTGGATGCGTTCACACGTTAAGTGGACGTGGATGCTATCACACGTTAAGTGGACGTGGATGTGTTCACACGTTAAGTGGACGTGGATGTGTTCACACGTGACGTGGATGTGTTCACACGTTAAGTGGACGTGGATGCGTTCACACGTTAAGTGGACGTGGAAGTGTTCACACGTTAAGTGGACGTGGATGCGTCGTGCCACTAATTTACAGTATAGCCGTGACATCTGCGCCTTTGGACCCGACACATCCGTCTTCGACATGGATTTTCCTAAAGGTTTGTTTTTTCCGGACAGCGGCCATTTTTGCCCTGATCTCTTCTACTTTAAACTGCCTAGGGTTCGTTAATGTGCTCGAGTGCACGCGGAACGTCCTGTTTGTCAAGATGGCTGGGCATCGGATCTCATTACCCCGAGAACGAGGAGGGTAAAGCCACGAAGAACGCAAGAGTTCGATTTTGACAAATCACCACCGCGACACATTTTAATTATTGATATAATTGTTACAGCACTTTAATTATTGATATAATTGTTACAGCACTTTAATTATTGATATAATTGTTACAGCATTTTAATTATTGATATAATTGTTACAGCATTTTAATTATTGATATAATTGTTACAGCATTTTAATTATTGATATAATTGTTACAGCATTTTAATTATTGATATAATTGTTACAGCATTTTAATTATTGATATAATTGTTACAGCATTTTAATTATTGATATAATTGTTACAGCATTTTAATTATTGATATAATTGTTACAGCATTTTAATTATTGATATAATTGTTACAGCATTTTAATTATTGATATAATTGTTACAGCATTTTAATTATTGATATAATTGTTACAGCATTTTAATTATTGATATAATTGTTACAGCATTTTAATTATTGATATAATTGTTACAGCATTTTAATTATTGATATAATTGTTACAGCATTTTAATTATTGATATAATTGTTACAGCATTTTAATAACACTAGGTAATTCATAATTTCAAATTAAGTAGCTCTTTACAAACCAGCAATAATTGGGGGCCAAAATTGTTAAACTCAAGAAATGATATTAGTGACATGGAGACAAAGTTGAAGACAAAAAATCTAAGAGAAAAGACATTACGTTTTACGAAATAAATGTGTGTTGTTCATTATGCAGTCCAGTCTGCCATTTTATAATTGAAAGAGTCAGTCATGCCAGAAGCTGTTCGGCTCTTCTGTCTGGCGATTGCGACAGAAAAGTAAGACAATAATCAACTTCCAACCGTCTGAAACGACTAAAACGATCATACAGCCATTTCAGGAACCGTTGTATCAAAGAAATATAACCAATGAGATCATCAACATGAATGCACGCGGAAAAACACATACACACGCGCACGTGCGCACAGGCACACACACATAGAAAATAAAGCAACAATAAAACAGCTTAACAATAAAACAGCTTAAAGATAAAACAGCTTAACGATAAAACAGCTTAACAATAAAACAGCTCAACAATAAAACAGCTTAACTATATAACCGGATGGTTATAATGTCAACAGTTACTTGTGTGATCCGTGAAACTTTCCATAACAAACGTTTCTGTTTTATCAAAGGCTTCCACTTGAAAGCAAATGTTTTGATTTCAAAATATAACAGGCTTAATTTGTCTTATGAAAGCATATGGTCTCAATTATAAGAGGTTTATGTTGTCTCATTATTTCCATGGTTCTGTGATAGGGGATTTACAGATTAATCTATGTGCGGTTCAACATCAACGGCTGAGTGGGAAGGGTTCTTGCTTCCTCATCAGAGGGGTCCGGGATCAATGACAAATAAGTAGCGAATTTTTCTTTTCGCGTCGACTAAATTGGTACCAGAGATTTTTCTGGAAAGTAAAAGCGGTTTGGAGTAATACCGAGCACACCACCCAACACTGTGCCGTGATCATGTACAATAATGTCACTAAGACCATATTCCCTATACATCTATCTTGGCATGGCCTCTTCTCTTGTGTACGCCTCTAGACATCGATATTAGTAGCGTTGTATTTTTGTTTCTTTAAGGATCATCCTCAGTGCACACCGGACGAATCCAGATTTGAAATTCCCCTGGACAATCTTGGCCCACGTGCACGAACTCAGTAGCACGGATTGGTGCCCATGGTCTGGATCTCTTTTCAATTTTTTCCGGACAAAAACCATATTTATGGCCTACTCTTTTCGAATGTAACTGCCAATAGATCTTTAACGTGCGCGAATGCACACGGAACCTCATGTTCATTGTCGTTATTCGAGAGGGCTAGACATCGGATCTCACTACCCAAGAGTAACGTCATAAAGAAAGCCCGAATTAATGTTTCCAATTTTTTTTTTTTTAAATCACCACTGCTTTTGGTAAAGCTTTGATCCCGGGCCCTTCCTGTCCTCAAACCGACGTCGTACCTCTAGACCAGTCCCCCGGCCCTCGTCAGCTCGAGGCTAGTGACATCTCCATTCAGTTTGTCCCGGTATGATATTGGTTAACCTTGTTTACTTCATAATTTATTGAACGAATAAGTCTCGCTACAACTTGCAGAATATATGTTCGTTCATTATCTCTTAGCGTCATTCTCTGTCATGAGTTGTAGAGAAATAAGAAAGAAAATTGTATCTGTTTTGATCAAGTCTTCAACATCTTCTTCTTTCATTTGTGCTCAAAAGGGTGTTTGTTGAGTTTTACTGTCATTTACAGCACTATGCGATATTTAAGTTTTTGGGTAGGACACATTCGTTTTTGGTAGGTTATGTTTTTTTTTTAATCGAGTTTGGCTTCCATAACTCATCCATCACTACGCACTTGTTCAGACTAGTGAGTCTGTAGCCAGGCCCACGGTCAGGTAAACCAAGTTATTCTGAAAGAGCTGGCCAACATTTGTGAACGTCAGCAATCAAGAACAACTCCATTAAGAGCTATCCTACAGGACTCTAATAGACTGAATGGCATGAAAACATCGTAGGCCCACCTTTACAAAGATCTGATATACCAATTCACAGTAAACTCACACACTTCAGAGTAAAAAAAAGAAATGTACCCCGTCACGCCAAGTGGCGTATAGGGAATATGGTGTTAGCGACCATAACTTTTACAGACCTTCGGCATATAATTTTTGGGGTAATGTGGTCGGTATTACACCCGTGCCGCTTTACTTTCCCAGGAAAAAATCGGTACCCATTAAAGGCTGGGTGAATCGGAAGCCGTCCGTTGGGATCGAACCCTACTTTATGTCCTTTGTAGTCCAGTTCACTAACCAGTGAGCTATCGCAGCTCCCTACACTTCAGAGCGGCATCTATAAATCTACAACTGTTACTCATTTGCTCTAACTGGATATCTCTAACAGAACGTCTAAGCCCTCTAAAACTGTCTAGGACGGATTCAAACGTCTACATCATTCTATGTCTAGCTAACTTCCTGTTTCTGTTTGGCTTATCTTTCCACTTCATTTCTAGCTATTTATTCTTCACTAATTCTGGTCATCAGTCACTCTCCCAGATGTTTCCCCGTCACGCTGGAGAAAAGTTATGTTCTAAAACCTTACTCGTTATCGCTCCGAGATACCAGCGAAAACTGACTAAATTCAGGACCCTAGACCTGGTCCCTCGAGTTTGAACGCGAGACGTCCTTCAACTGAACAGCTCTCAGCGTGGCTGAGTAACTTAACGTCTCCGTCATTCCTCTGTTAACTCTTTTAATTCCAACTGTCCTATCACACCTTTTAACCCTATACAACCGAAGATCTGGTACCTAGGAGGTTGATCGGTGCTTTCCCTGGCCACTGTTTTATATTGATTGTATAATATTGTACTTATTATTCTCTGTTTGTATTCATCTGATTTTCTTGGCCTCTATATTCCCTGTTATTACTAGTTTTCTCAGGAGATATTTCCATCAATGCCATCGCCAAAGTAATGCATATACAAAACAAAACAAAAAAAACTCTTTAACACCGTAACTTTTATTAACTCAATACCACCATCGAGAGACAAAGAGTCGATCACAGAACGCTGCCGAATATTAATGTATCAAGAAAAAGAAATGTACTGTTCTCTTTTAAGCTGTGATAAAAGTAGTTCTAGCATTAAAAAATTCAATTGACTGTTTTGTTCACAAGGAAAAATTCAATTGACTGTTTTGTTCACAAGGAAAAATTCAATTGACTGTTTTGTTCACAACGAAAAATTCAATTGACTGTTCTGTTTACAAGGAAAAATTCAATTGACTGTTCTGTTTACAAGGACGGTAGAAAGTAGATGTTAAAAGTCATGTTATCGATTCTCTAAAAAGGTCAACTTAATATTATCACTTTTTATCGATTGTTACGCTGGAAAGAGGTTCTACACGACTTTCTCGTATTTTGAGTGTGATTTTCTTATGCAATATTGATCCCCAGTGCACACTCACTGGCACAGTATTCCATTTCGTAATACTCGTATTTCTCTTAGCTCTGAGACATCATTTTCCACGTGTTTATAATCCGTTCCCATGAGCTATCAGATATAACTATGGTTCTGCTGAAAGCAGCAGTTAAATGAAGTTTACGGGACTATGTGTTCTCGTTTCGCGTCCAGAAGTACGCGGTTAGATTCCCATGTTGTGGATGAGTTATGTCACAGGGTACGTGAGATTAAGTACCTCGTCCTAGATGTATTGTAATAGTATAGTAAAAAAAAACACAGTCATTGATAGTTTTATTAAGATGGGTGAGCTGAGAGGGAAATCCCGGAATTACCTAAAGTTTGTAAAGTTAGCTGAACGTCATTTTACGCACAAGCGTCCTTGATCTCAAAGCTGGAAACGTCACAAACTCAGTGTGATTTCTCTCAGCTCACAGGCCTTATTAATACTAAAGTTGGCTGTGAATACAAATATAGATTACGTGTTTAAGTTAAAACTGGGGGAAACCAACTCTTGACTTTACCTATAATGATGTTCTGATATAAGAACATTCCTGAGGGAATCCTTCCATCATCATGTAGTTTTTCATAACAAGATACATGGTATTACCATGCTCTGGTGTTTAAGATGAACATGGTATTACTGCCAATATTTTTCACCAACCATCGTCATATTATGGCTTATTTAGGTCAAAGCCACGCCAGGCCGCCCTACTTCTCAAAAGAAGATCAAGTCTCTACAAAATGGGCAGTGTTGTTTGTCCGGGAATAAAAAAAATTCCACATCTGGGAAGTAAACTCGAACTCTCGTGACCAGCAGACGAGCAGCTCATCCACTCGGCCATTGCGACTTTAATTTCCTGAAAAAAAAAAATCATGAATTTCTATAACAGAGGCGGATGTCACTGAAAATCTCGACTTTTTGGCTTAGCAGCTAATGGAATTTATACACAACTCTGGGATAAGAGATCGTTGTAAGACACGACTGACCACACCAATTGAGGCACACACAAACAATAATAACAAAAATAAAGATCTAGAAAGCAACTGCGTATAACCATAAGAATGATCTGGTTATGAATACTTTTAGATGTTTTGGTGATATCATTTCAATGTCATTATCCGGGACAAAGTTATGCACTGAAATGATACCAGAACCAAACGTGGTGATTCAGGACAAGACAGAAGCTGAACTTAGTCACTGGATATATTATGTTTATGCAAAGTGGTTGGATGATCAAAATAGGCAAAAATTGATATCAGATCATAAGAGTAAAAAAAAAAAAAATCAGCGCACAATCAATCAATAAGTAAATACAGAGACAGCAATTAAAATGGTTTTCTTGCACTCGATGAATGCTTTGTGATTTAAGGTAAGACAAGGCGTAAAGACAACAAAAAGAACCGAAAAATTACACGAGCTTGAGGCACAAAGTAATATAGAATAAACAAAATATGGGAGTGTTACAAGTCAACAAGGGAGCCGCGATAGCTCAGTGGTTAGTGAACTGGACTACAAAGGACAAGAGTTAGGGTTCGATACCAACGACGGCTTCCGGGTTCACCCAGTCTTAAATAGGTAAAGAATTTTTTTCTGGGAAGGTAAAGCGGCACGGACGTAATACCGACCACATTACCCAAAAATCATGTGCTGAAGGTCTGTAAAATTTATGGTCACTAACACCATATTCCCTATACGTCACTAGGCGTGACGGGGCTCTTTACTTTTACTCCTTTTTTTTTACAAGTCAACAAATGAGATTGATAAAAAGCGATAGCTACAAATGTATTTATTTCCTGACACTCTAGAGGAAGCAGTGAAGGGAACAATATTGAATAAATGGAAGAAAATAGACACAAATTGCTGAGAAGACATTTAACTAAAGCTCTAGAAAGATCCTAGAATGGGCTGACATCGAGACTAAAGGAAGTTAACTAATGTGGTCGTGTAGGTCTCCATTTGTTTGACACCAATAACTTCCGGGTTCATTAGGTGCGACCAAGTACTCAGTCAACACGATCGGTGATCAGTTGAGATGAAAGCTAATCAAAAGGATCTTTACGTTCAACAAATTGACTTTAATTTACCAAGCATCAATTTGAGAAAGATTATAAGCAGTAGCTTGCTTAACTGCTAGTATACACTGAGATGTACTTAAGAGCGGTCAAAGCACAGGTAGAACTATGAATATGGGATAGGCTATGTTATAAAGACATATGTACTGACATAGTAAAGTCACAACAGAAACATCACACACATCTTGGTATAACATAAAAACAACCAACATTTTTTTTTATTGTTTTGAGAAAAGAATGGTCGTGACATATTCCAGAAATAAGCACAATTTGTCAAAAAAAATAAAGTAAACGCAGCATGTAGTATACTGGAAAGTTATCAATTTGACAAAGATATGTGCAAGGTATATGTGCGTGGGTGTATGTTATATATATATATATATATATATATATATATATATATATATATATAGATATATATATGTGTGTGTGTGTGTGTGTGTGTGTATAGATTTATAAATCGTAAGTTCAACGGAAATGTAAGCTAAGCACAGATTAAATACATGTAATAGTCAATTTAATTACGGTGGAAAGTACGCTACAGAGGTGCCTAGAAAAAGCCAGAATTCAATAACGAGATAAAGTAAGACAGCAAGTTATAGACAGACGCTAAAGAGAATGAATTAGCTATAGAAAAAAAATAGTACAATTTAACAAAGAGAAAGCTATAGATTGAATAATCAAGTTCAATAAGAGATAGGAAAAACTACTGATAGAGAAATCATTAATTTAATATGGAGATTGAGCAAGCTATAAGTTTATGGTACGTTCTATATTGTTGTTGTTGCGTTCGCCAGCTTTCATCTCTGACGAAGTCCCTAGAGACTAGGAACTGCATTTTGCGTGTTAATCCATTTTTCCCTGGCAGCCGTGTGCACAGGGGTCCCTCGCCGCACAGGCAGATAACTCCGACTTCGGAGGTACTCATATTTTTTCCGTCGACGAGTAACTGACGTTTCAAGCCGGGTGTCGCTGCTGAGACCAGGAGTGTTTGTCGCAGAGAGAAATCATAAATAAAAATCCCAACCGGTGTAGTCAAGGTTTGAACCTACAACCTCTCTGTCTCGAGGCTGGTGTCTTGCCTCGAGACCAACAAGTCCCCCATGGACTGGGAATAAGAGGAAACTGCAACAAGGAACACTTTTCATGCATAGCCTTCAATGGTTCCTGCCACCTATCCACCATATGCCCCCAAGTTCACGTCCTCCTGAAAATGATGATTGTCATATTTTTTTTTTATGTATAGCACTTGATGATGTTAGGCCATCGTTGTTGACTCCAATTCCGAACATATAAACATACAGTGAGTCGTCAGATTATCCCCGTCGCACATCAAACAACAGACCGTAAGATTAGCGTAAGGCCGGTCTAGGAATTAACGATGAGCCATTACGATGACGTAGCACACATAACAACGTCGCACTCACAGCAATGACGCGCCCTTTAGATTCCTGATTACTCTAGTAAAAGCAGCCTACGATGAACAAAACACAGTGCAAATTCCCTAAAGAGATAAAACTGCGGCTAATGAGGCATTTCACATTAATGACTAACATGTAAATAACTTGCGTCATGGAATTTCAACAACGGTCATGAACAGCACCAATGTGACGTAAAGCGCAGATCAAGTCTAGACGGTGGAAGGTCGCATTCACAACACTTGATTTGTCAAAAAGAGACTGTTGCCGGCGTACGACTTCGCTTTAGCGGCGCAGATGTAATAAGAAGATCATCATTTTGACTTTAACGCAGAAAAGTGCAACGGCGAACCGAAGTTAATCAGACCCCGAATGCACTTTAAGGACTGACATAAGCAACTTTGGAATCTAACAATTTCTTGCCCGTTATGCCGTAAAAAGTAGTGACCCTCACTCGTTGACAGACTTGTAGCGAATTTGATGTTAGTGACAAGATTTTTTCATGACCACGGCACATTTTTGAGTGATGTGATCTGTATAATGCCAAACAGCTCTTAATTCCAAGAAAAATCTCTGGTATCTATTTTCCAAGGAGACTTTTAGGTCCGAAACACATTTTTTGCGGGATTACGGCATTGAACCGTAAAACGTCTGATCAGCAGCGAACAGGTAAACCACCGAGGCTCCTCGTAACGTTGTACTGCTGTCCTAATAATGGTTTTCTTCTATGCTATATCATATCTCACTGGATTAATACCCAGGATTAATCAAGAGCTTCATCAATACCATGTAATCTCTCACTATAACTCTTTGTCTCACATTCCAGAAATTTTACCCGTTGTCATAGACCAGTCAGGAACTTGATCTACGTATCATTTCTAAAATCCAGAGAGATTAAGATAATTTTCTTTAATCTTGTACACAGTGTGTGATCGAGGACTTCCGTTTCTAAGATGGTGGAACAAGGTCACGTTCTCTCGATCACGGCAGAAAAAGCATTCGAGGTTGATTAATTTCGGTTCTCCGTTGCACTTTTCTGCGTTAAAGTCAAAATGATGTTCTACTTAATACATCTGCGCCGATAAAGCGGAGTCGTACGCCAGCAATATTCTTTTTTGACAAATCAAGTGTTGTTAATGCGACCTTCAACCGTCTATAGTTGATCTGCGCTTTACGTCACATTGGTGCTGTTCATGAATGTTGTTGGAATTGCTTGACGCAAGTTATTTACATGTTACTCATTAATGTGAACTGCTTCGTCAAGTCAGCTCAGTTTTATCTCTTTAGGGCATTTGCACCGTATTTTGTTCGTCGTAGACTGCATTCACTAGAGTAATCAGGAATCTAAAGGGCCCAGACATTGTTGTGTGTGCTAAGTCACCATAATGGCTCTTCGTATATCCCTAGACTTGCCATACGCTAATCTTACAGTCTGTTGTTTGATGTACGACGGGGATAATCCGACGACTAACTGTGTGTCTATTTGTTCGAAATTGGAGTCAAACACAATGGTCTACCATCATCACGTGCTATACACACAAAAAAAAAATAAGACGATCATCATTTTCAGGAGGACGTGAACTTCCGGTATATGGTGGATAGGCGGCAGGAATCATTGAAGGCTATGTATGAAAAGTGTTCCTTATTACAGTTTCCTCATATTCCAAGTCCGGCTTGTTGCAGGAGCTACTGAGTTAAGTGCTCTGTGCACACCGTGAGCTGTGTGTCTCATCCGTTTTGATCATGTTTTGATATTCCAATTGTTCACGATGAATGATGATATCGTATGACAAGGAACAGTTGGCTGTGTTCACTTTCTTCGCAGTTTCGCCTGATGTCTTTTTGCGTGTGTTGAGACTGCTACCATGGGGACTACAGTTACCTTTCTTTGTTTGGGAGATGAGATATTAATTCGGATGATAACGCTGGCACGGGCGGTTGAGCAATTATGGATTTTAATTCGTCTGCAGTGATACCGGGGACTTCCATAACCAAATAACCAACCAAAGAACAGTATGTGATAGTTTTTTTATGTTCGCTAACTCTCCTTAAAACGTTGAATTGACTTTTCTTAGCTGTCCATAAACAAGTAAATGACAAGCAGAATACATGGCCAAATAAGAGCAAGGTAGTAAAATTGAAACTACTAAACATATACCTTCCATTAGCAACAGATGGGTGTGAATTATGGACAATTTCGCAAAAAAAAAAAAGTATTCAAATGAAATAAAAAGATAAAGAAGAGTCCTTAAGATAACTTTGCTAATGCAAAAGAACAATTTAGATATATTAAATTATATAAACATTGGAAAGAATTTGCTTATAAACAACATCTTACACAGAAAATTAAAATATTACGGCAACGCCAAAAGACAAACTGGGCTGGAAAGAACAATTATCGATGGCATGTTTCGAGGGAGACGACATAGGGCAGACCAAGAAGCTGATGGCTTCAAGACACCGAAGATACTGAACATAACGACAGAAATGGAAGATCTGCCTAGAGACAAGATTCTTTCGAACGGGCTGTGGTGAGTGTAACGTTGTGCAATGGACAAGAAAGGAGTCAGTGGTGGGGTGTAATGTACACTCTTAGAAGTTATGATGACAGTTTTACAAAAAAGTAACACATCAAAGTTCCCTGGACAGCTAAAAAGACCAATGAGGAAGTTCTCAAAGAGGCCAACACAAAAAGGCAGCTCCTAAAAAAACATCAGAAAGAAGCAATCAACATTTTTCGGGCACATCATGAGAAGAGGAAAGTTGGAATACTTGGTTACAACTGGCAAAATAAAAGGAAAGAGAGATCGCGGACGACAAAGAGAGAAAATAGTGGATAGCTTGGTGTCATGGCATGGAAACCAGTCAACAACAGAACTGATACGATGCACTGTAGATCGAAGATTGTGGAAGGACATGATCGCCTGCGCCAACCGTTATGGCACATGATGATGAACACATCAAAATACTGACGTTACGGCCTACATGCGGCCTTCTTCGGAAAAAGAGGACAACGATAACAAACGGTGAGGCACATTTACCTATAACTACATACAAGATAATTAAGTTTAGGGAGAAGTGGACAGAGGGATGAGATGATAAACAGATAATTTACATGTTAGAGGATAGGTGAAGAGAAGAAATATACAAATATATGTATAGAGAAATAATTGTAAAACTAAAAAATAAGCAAATAATACAAAATATGACATGGACAAGTAGCCCAAGGATTGAGTGTCTACATTTTCCTTGTTTTACAAAAATCACTATCTCACTATCTTCAATTTATCATCTAATTTACTCAATAGATGCCCATGCCATATTATATATTAAGATCGATTCACTATTTCTTTGAGGAACTCACTTCAGCACTCTCATAGGAAAAAAAATGTACCAGGATGTCCGTCATTTTCTGCAATTCAATTTATACCGGGCCAACTTCACCTTTAAAGACATTTATTTTCAATTTCTAAGCAACATCTCCCACTTGATGTAGACCTGTCAACGTTCCAGGATATCTAAACCAAAATACGCCTCTTTCTATTGACTTGTATGTTGAATTTATTAGACAGAACGTTCTATGCCTTAAGACGTGCTTTATCCCTAAACTAATCTTACTCGTTTTGATTTTCGAACATAACAGCTACGTTACTTTCTTTCTGTTTTCATGTTTTCTGCTTCTTTTTATTCTCTCTTTCAGCTTCAAGTGGAGCATATGTTTTCAACAAATGCTTTCCAGCCTGTCATGTTTGGTGTCGTTCTCCTAAAATCACCCACGGTGACATTTTTGCGCCTTATTTTCTTTATCATGGTAAAGTTGCCAGCTCCATGTCCAATTCTCCTTAAAAAAAAAAAAAAGTAAAGTACCCCCATCACGCCAAGTGGCGTATAGGGAATATGGTGTTAGTGACCATACATTTTACAGACCTTCAGCACGTGCTTTTTGGGGTAATGTGGTCGCTATTACGCCCGTGCCGCTTCACTTTCCAAGAAAAAAATCCGGTACCCATTTAAGGCTGGGTGAACCCGGAAGCCGTCGGTTGGGATCGAACCCTACCCCTTGTCCTTTGTAGCCCAGTTCATTTAACCACTGAGCTATCGCGGCTCCCAATTCTCCTTAGTCCTTACGATATGCCTGATATTCTACAGTGCCACTATTCTTTGCTCCTCTGTCCTGGAAGCAGATGGGCATTCACGTGTTTCAATATGCGTTATTGCACATTTGCGTATATGTGTTATTTTTTTTTAAAAAAAAGCAACCGGACGTAATGTAAGGATAACTTTGTTCTTGAGCCTCTTTACTACAAAACGAGAAGGGAAAGATTGGGGGGGGGGGGGGGAGAGGAGAGAATTTGTGTGTTCGAAATAAGGTGTTAACTCCTACATTTTTCAATAACTAAAGGAACAGTTTAAGTGTGATGATGTCAGTATCATAACAGGCCGCTTTAACTTAGAAAAATGACGGTATCCATTTAAGGCTAGGTGAGCTTAGGAACCTTCGATATGAGACCAAATCCAATTAGCGTCTTATGTAATTTGGTTCAATGATCACTTAGCTACTGCGGCCCACATTTTAGGATAAACTTGCATCAGTATCAGTTGTTGCTTGTTTCTCTTTTTTTTTATTTTTTTATTTCACTACCACCGGCAAGACCTCAAAAATGTGTCTATCCCAACTTTCTTATCTAAATATAACCTTAACTTTCCTATTTCCGCTGTTTAGACTGATGTCAATACTTCTGTATTTTTGTGTGTGTGAAACCACAATAATGTAGACTTTAATTGTTTGTCACTGACAAGGTATGTTCGTTTAGTACACTTTAATTTGTAGGGGAAATTAGTTATCAGTATCACGTGACCTGAAGGTTTAAACAAGAAGGAAGTTATTGGCTGTGAAATAAAGAAACAACAAATGTAGGTCAAAGTGTTGACTGCAAGACGTCAATGATAATGAAACAACAAAAGTAGCTCAAAGTGTTGACTGCAAGAAGGTCAATGATAATGAAACAACAAAAGTAGTTCAAAGTGTTGACTGCAAGAAGGTCAATGATAATGAAACAACAAAAGTAGCTCAAAGTGTTGACTGCAAGAAGGTCAATGATAATGAAACAACAAAAGTAGCTCAAAGTGTTGACTGCAAGAAGGTCAATGATAATGAAACAACAAAAGTAGCTCAAAGTGTTGACTGCAAGACGGTCAATGATAATGAAACAACAAAAGTAGCTCAAAGTGTTGACCGCAAGAAGGTCAATGATAATGAAACAACAAAAGTAGCTCAAAGTGTTGACTGCAAGAAGGACGATGATAATGAAACAACAAATGTAGCTCAAAGTGTTTGCGTGATGATCAATGATAATGAAACAACAAATGTAGCTCAAAGTGTTGATTGCAAGACGGTCAATGATAATGAAACAACAAATATAGCTCAAAGTGTTGACTGCAAGACAGTCAATGATAATGAAACAACAAATTTAGCTCAAAGTGTTGACTGCAAGACAGTCAATGATAATGAAACAACAAAGAAAGCGAAAGGTCAATGAGGTAGGCCTATGAAAGACATGGGGATACGTGTGAGCCAGGACAAGCACAAATAGAAGTAGTATGTCGGCAAGAAGATGAACAGTTACACATGATTTCATTCTTTGCACATTTTTGCTTCCTGAGTCTTATCAAATAAAACAATTGTAATAACGGAAGCAAGAAAAATCACGTGATCTTGAATTGAAACTATAATATTTTAATAGTTCCGTCCTCCCCTATCCTCCCCCCAGTGATAACATTTTGAATCTGTGAAGTTAGCTACATATATAGTGTATATGCATTACATTATATAAATCAATACCTTACATTAATTTCAAGGACCATGCAAAAATTCATAGAACAGATATTTGCTTACCGATCTGAGTCTTACTGTAGTTCCAGCCGTTTGTCCCGGCCAATCCTATCCCAGACCAGGTAATCCAAGTGATTAAGACACAATAATCCAAGCAATGAAACCGTCTTCCAAAAATTGAGATTTCCAATCAATAAAACACGGGATAACAAAAATAGTCACACTAGCAAGCTATGTCTTCACTGAAACTCGTTAATTCTGTGTAGCACTAAAATAGCATTTAACACAAGAATAAATATAAAATAAAGAAAGGAGTTTTTACGGGACATAAAGCATGTTTTTTTTAGATTTAAAGGTAAAAGGTAATGATACGAGATTTGAATTGGCGTCATAGCACGCGAGGTTTTACCCATATGTGCTCGGCCGCCTATCCAGATGTGTTCGAAGACTCCTGTCTAATGTTGCCACAATCGTCGTAGCCCACGAGCGAGGCGCAATTCCTCAACTACCTAGAGTACTACCCTGGTAACAATTTCTGCCAGCGGCTGGGTCGACCACGGGGATATTTTTTACAACCACCTTTGCAATTCACACTACTTTCAGTGGAGATCTAGCACAAGTTGTCCAAAAGTCTGTAGCTAGTGGAGTTATTTTCCCAACTGGGCTACCGAGGCTCCCAAACAATCAGACATTTTTCGATTTACAATTTGTATATGGAGTAATACGAGTACACAGGTAGTAATTTATTGTTCGAATTATACATTCTTGGATAACGACAAAATCGGCTGAAGAAGAACGGTATTTGTTGATCTAAATACATGTTTGAGTTATTGAGTTATTTGCTGGTCATCATCATTACACTCCGAACATGTCCATAGGTGCTCAGATCCCCTCCTCAGCAAGTCCCGCAACGTCCAGCGACTGACGACTCCAGTTCTGTGTTGGTTGATAAATCCTCTTACACGGCCACTAAGTTTCTCATTTCTGGCTGTGCCCATCTTGACTCCCATCTCTATCATCCGAGAAGTAACGTGGATTTGTGTTTATCGAAGTCCTGTGACCTTCCCACATCTCGGAGGGCATTGATGGTGTCCGCCCGATCCATTGGTTGACCGTCCTCAACAATAGCGCAGCTAGCCAACCTGTCCGCTCTTTCATTTCCCCGTACTCCCGCATGTCCCACTGACATAGACAAAGGTCACCTTACGTATTTTTTACTTTTGTAATGACTCTAACCATTGTATGCGTACAGAACCCGTTCTCGTGGCAAGGCGCAGTGCCATTGTGTAAGGGTTCGATCCTGCTTCGGACCATAACAAAGTTCTTTGTTTTTTTCTGTTGTTTATTTGTCATTTTTTTCTGAGTGCAGTAGTACATACCTCTTCCTCCTTTGATTCCCTGAATTATCGCCTCGGAAGTTTCCCTCTATAATAATATTAATTTATTATTATTTGTCTCCACTCTTTTTATAATGCTCTATGGATCACTCAGTATACAGGGATGGGTGTAGTCTTGTAACTCTAACCAGTTGAATGCTCCGGTCACTGCCTTCATCTTCCTCGTCATGCTACTCGTGGTCATGACGTATGCACCACTGTCTTCTTTGACTATTCTGCCTGCCGAGCGTGCTGTAAATGACTCTCATGCGTACAGAGCCCGCCTCCACTTCCATAAATACATTTTATGACAGGCTACCGACACAGAGTTATAATTACGACTAGGTCAATGGTTGGCAATGTAATATTGACTAGATGAACATTTACTGTTTTTAAGAATTGCCTCACGGAATCAACAAATTCAAATAAAATAATAAGGAATAACAAATGAGTAAATTTTTATTGCGATTAGATTAGATGCAGCAAGTTAACGGAACGGGCAATTTAAATAATTGTTGAAGACATGAGCGTTCGCAACTCTACTGTTGACGACATGAGCGTTCGCAACTCTACTGTTGACGACATGAGCGTTCGCAACTCTATTGTTGACGACATGAGCGTTCGCAACTCTACTGTTGACGACATGAGCGTTCGCAACTCTACTGTTGACGACATGAGCGTTCGCAACTCTATTGTTGACGACATGAGCGTTTGCAACTCTATTGTTGACGACATGAGCGTTCGCAACTCTATTGTTGAAGACATGAGCGTTCGCAACTCTACTGTTGACGACATGAGCGTTCGCAACTCTATTGTTGACGACATTAGCGTTCGCAACTCTATTGTTGACGACATGAGCGTTCGCAACTCTATTGTTGAAGACATGAGCGTTCGCAACTCTATTGTTGAAGACATGAGCGTTCGCAACTCTACTGTTGACGACATGAGCGTTCGCAACTCTATTGTTGACGACATGAGCGTTCGCAACTCTATTGTTGAAGACATGAGCGTTCGCAACTCTACTGTTGACGACATGAGCGTTCGCAACTCTACTGTTGACGACATGAGCGTTCGCAACTCTATTGTTGACGACATGAGCGTTCGCAACTCTATTGTTGACGACATGAGCGTTCGCAACTCTATTGTTGACGACATGAGCGTTCGCAACTCTACTGTTGACGACATGAGCGTTCGCAACTCTACTGTTGACGACATGAGCGTTCGCAACTCTACTGTTGACGACATGAGCGTTCGCAACTCTATTGTTGACGACATGAGCGTTCGCAACTCTATCATCCTTTGTTCTAGGCGAAAGGAAGGTAAAGGTGAGAGAATGGTAAATTTTGCTACTTTCTACAAACCCTGGCGACGGCGACGAAACCGCAGATGCAGGACAGTGCATGCAGTGTATTTTATGTTAGAATTAATCACATTTCGTGTTATTGCTCATGTGCGTTAGTTACGGTTGTAAGCAGTGAACTAAATTCGTGTTGCTTTCTCTGTTCTGATTAAGATGTTCTTCGGTATTCATATTGTTCCCTTCACTGTTGGTTATTGATCTAGCATATGCCAAAAAGTGCATTCATTGTTGGTTATTGATCTAGCATATGCCAAAAAGTGCATTCATTGTTGGTTATTGATCTAGCATATGCCAAAAAGTGCATTCACTGTTGGTTATTGATCTAGCATATGCCAAAAAGTACATTCACTGTTGGTTAATGATCTAGCATATGCCAAAAAGTGAATTCACTTTTGGTTAATGATCTAGCATATGCCAAAAAGTGCATTCACTGTTGGTTAATGATCTAGCATATGTTAAAAAATGCATTTCCTGTTGGTTGTTGATCTAGCATATACCAAAAAGTGCATTCACTGTTGGTTATTGATCTAGCATATGCCAAAAAGTGCATTCACTGTTGGTTAATGATCTAGCATATGCCAAAAAGTGCATTCCCTGTTAGTTATTGATCTAGCATATGCCAAAAAGTGCATTCACTGTTAGTTAATGATCTAGCATATGCCAAAAAGTGCATTCACTGTTGGTTAATGATCTAGCATATGCCAAAAAGTGCATTCACTGTTGGTTAATGATCTAGCATATGCCAAAAAGTGAATATAATCCAGCACATGTCAAACAGTTCATTCACTGGTGGTTTATAATCCAGCACATGCCGAACAGTTTATTCACTGGTGGTTTATAATCCAGCACATGCCAAACAGTTCATTCACTGGTGGTTTATAATCCAGCACATGTCAAACAGTTCATTCACTGGTGGTTTATAATCCAGCACATGCCAAACAGTTCATTCACTGGTGGTTTATAATCCAGCACATGCCAAACAGTTCATTCACTGGTGGTTTATAATTCAGCTCGGGTGGATGTCACAATAACTTATGTCAAAATCATCAAAAACAGAACAAAACTTCTATACAATTCTCGATCCATTTTAGACGGTGGAAAATAAAGGACGAGTCAGCTTTGATGGTTTATGCCTACCATATTTATAATGGCATCAAAGAGGACTAGAACATCGTAGACATTTTACTTTTAAGCTGGAAATCGTTTATTAATATCATATGTAGGCTACACATGAATGTTCCACTATTTCGTGTGTATTTAGTTGAGTAGGAAATAGAACTGCTGCACATAAGAAGAGACGGAGGCGAATTGTACTGTATACAGTAAAAAGTAAAGTACCCCGGTCACGCCAAGTGGCGTAAAGGGAATATGGTGTTAGTGACCATACATTTTACAGACCTTCGGCACATGATTTTTGGGGTAATGTGGTCGGTATTACGTCCGTGCCGCTTTACTTTCCCATAAAAAAAATCAAGTACCAATTAAAGAATGGGTGAACCGGAAGCCGTCGGTTGGGATCGAACCTTGCCTCTTGCCCTTCGAATTGTACTGTATCATCATCATCATGTACCCTGCCGGTTGGCGTAGGCGATCATGTCCTTCCACAATCTTCTATCTACAGTGCATGGTATCATTTCTGTTGTTGACTGTTTTCCATGTCATGACAACAAGCTATCCAGTATTTTCTCTCTTTGTCGTCCGCGATATCTCTTTCCTATTTTGCCAGTTGTAACCAGGTATTCCAACTTTCCTCTTCTCATGATGTGTCCTAAAAATGTTGATTGCTTCTTTCTGATGTTTTTAAAGAGCTCCCTTTTTGCTTTGGCCTCTTTGAGAACGTCCTCATTGGTCTTTTTATCTGTCCAGGGAACTTTCAACATTCTTCTGAGAAATCTCATCTCGGTGGCCTCTAATCGTCTTTTCATTTGTTTGTTTACTGTCCATGATTCGCTTCCATAGGTCAGAATTGGTTCTATATAGCACCAATGAACTCTCTTTCTCATTTTTATTGACATAGATTTGTTGCATAAGATATTTTTCATTTTCTGAAATGCTATTTTGGCCTGAGCTATTCTCCTTTTTATTTCTGTGGTGCATCTCCCATCTGATGTAATTATTGTGCCCAAGTATTTGAAACGTTGCACTTGTTTCATATTTGTCTCGTTTATTTTTATGCTGCATGATGGTGATGATTGTTTCTTCGATATAACCATTACTTCTGTTTTCTTACTATTCAGTACATACTGTATAGCTGAGGATAAAAGCCATCGTAGAAGTAAGGTGGCTCAGGACGTGTTAATATCTTCGCCTCGCACTTTTAATTATTTTATCACGCCAATACTTTAAAGATTACCAACAATGTACCGAAATTCACACCTCAGTTATCAAACTAAAGATGTATCAGAGCCTAACACACGTTACATACAATGTTGAGGCTGAATGAAGTATTATTCTCAGCCTGCAAGATTGATGTGCAGAGAGCTCTTCACCAACATCACAGTGTAGCGTTGTAGAGGGCTCCTAGAGAAGAAACGACTTATACTAAGGAAATTGTTGAATGCATGATAGTGAATTTGTGTACAAAGAATATTTATTTATGCAATGTGATTGAGTGTACGACTGAAGACACATTTGAACATTGATAGTGACGTTTAGTCTCTGCATTGTTGATGTAAGATATCGACCAAAATTCTCATCTCTTTGCTAGTGGCCCCACCACCTTCTCAATTACCTCCCCCAATTAATTGAGCTATAGAGCTCCATGAAAGGATCGAACCCATATTGATTTTATCCCCAAGTTAACGCGTTACCACGACGTTGCTGAAGCTCTGAATGAGTAAATACGGCAATCAAACACAGCTGCACGCACCCGGCCTCGTAGACTTATTAAATATCTCCAACAATTTCTAAATAATTATGTAAAATAAAGGACATATACGTTATTCAGTCGTATGTTACAAAAAAGAAGAAAGAAAAGAAAGAAGGAAAATAAATGAATAAATAAATAAATAAGGAAGGAAGGAAGGAAGGAAGGAAGAAAGGAAGGAAAAAAGGAAGGGAGGGAGGAAGGAAGGAAGGAAGGAAGGAAGGAAGGAAGGAAGGAAGGAAGGAAGGAAGGAAGGAAGGAAGGAAGGAAGGAAGGAAGGAAGGAAGGAAACGAAAAGAAAGGACTCTTCACAACACATGGTGTATGTCGTGCATATGTGATGTTAGCAACCATCATTTTTTTAAAACTAAACTATAGTCATATTTTTGTGGTCAGCATTACGGAAGTGACGTCTTCCCTTCCCAGAAAGCAATTTGTCACCAGTCTAAAGCTGGATGAATCTAAAAGCCGTCAATCGCACACCGAAGTCGACCTCTTGTCCTCAACTGGCCAATTCACTAACCACTGCTCTATCACCGGCTGCCATGTC
This sequence comes from Megaustenia siamemsis, assembly GCA_032433765.1. NCBI lineage: Eukaryota > Metazoa > Mollusca > Gastropoda > Stylommatophora > Ariophantidae > Megaustenia > Megaustenia siamemsis. The sequence continues at coordinate 64,384,687 of JAVIAB010000047.1, read as the reverse complement.
TCTAAAGAAAAACTAAACGTACCCCACTTTTCGAAACCACGGATTCATAATCCTGTACCTCAAGGAGCCAAACAAGAACACTTAACGAAACACTCAAACCCGTTCACTCAGGAATCCTTCAATCCCCTCTCAGACAGTCGCAAATTCGTGAATTCAACTCCATAATCCTCCTCAGATTATACCAGCCTAACATAAGGCCTGATATAAAAAACAGTACTCCGAACTCTATCCCTACTAATTCTAAAGAATGCGCCTCACCTGAGCTACGGATTAATTATTTCGGCCTCTAGCCATCTAGGACACTATTTCCTGCACTTCAAAATTTCAGTTTAAACTAAAGATGAAATGAGAGGTGTAAATCCTCATCAATACATACACGGAAATAAAATATGGACAGACGTAAAGCTCATTAGGGAAAAATAATAATTTTCACATGTAGATTAGTGTATCTCGATTTGTGAAATAAGAAAACGGAAGCATTACACAAACGTCTGTACTGAATTAACCTTTTCCATAATGCGCGCGTTGTTAAGTAGTAGGGGCCTTTTTTTAATTTATAGATTACCACAAAATATAATGCTACTCCATTTTTCAAAATAAATGACTAAAACTTACCTCTACGTTTTTAAAAAAAATATAAATTATTATTTCTCTAGAAATGTCACACTCATTCTCTCTCTCTCTCTCTCTCTCTCTCTCTCTCTCTCTCTCTCTCTCATCCCTCCACCCCCATAAAAGGGGCACAACAGTTTCTTTATGTTTTACTTTAAGAAATATTTTTTTTTAATGAAAGTGTTCATTAGTAAATACGAGACAAAAATAGTACTGAACTTTAACCTCTAGAAGGACGCGCACCCTGATAGGGGAGGTAGCTACTTGAGGTACGAAGTGCAGTAGGAAATGTAGCATGTTAAAGCTTGTAACCGAATATATTCTGGCTCTTTCTCACTAGCGTTCAGCCGTTAACTGGGCGTAGATGTGTTACGTCCCTCGCTTACGTCGACACATCTGTCGCTGGTCTCGTTTTAATTGTTTAACAACTTTAGCCAAACAATGGCTATTTTTACAGAGTTTTTTGCGACTCGACAACAGCTCTTTAATGTGCAACAAAGTGCCAATGGGACCTCTTGTTTTTCATCGTTATTCAAGAGGTCTAGCAATTGGACTTTTCTATTGTTATATCATGGGGTGGGTGGGGGGGGGGCACTGATTTGAAGGAAATACCCACAGCCTCTGGCGAGATTGGAACCCAGGATCTTCTTGTCCAGAGGTTGACGCCTTGCCTCTAGACCACCCAGACACCCTACATATCACGGACACACCCTCTGGCAAGATTGGAACCCAGGATCTTCTTGTCCAGAGGCTGACGCCTTGCCTCTAGACCACCCAGACACCCTACATATCACGGAACAATTTTCTAGGATATCACGAAATGTACTAGATTAATATACCAACAATCCAAGCAACCAAACAGCGCGGATCTTGAAACATCAACAAAGTACTAAACAAATAAATGATAAATACACGTTTTGTACCAACAATATTCTACCAAAAGTAGATGTGGATAGTCAGTAAAAGGCCCAAGCTTAAATTCACATCATGTGAGATGGGTAAGAAACTATTATGCTTCTTCTGCGATCATGGCTAATTCAGACTTTGATTCCAGACTCTTATGAAGGCTGTGGTCCGTTTCGGTGATTCGAGTGCACAGTAAAGTTTCTCTTCCCAGGAGGTGGGCGTAGGTCACATATACCACCTCGGATCTGTGCACTGGGGACAATCCTGCAAGATGTGCTTTGTTGTCATGTCATCTTGGTCAAAGAGGTATATAATGGTAGTTTTTGAGTTTGGTGAACATGTGGTTGATCATTCTGTTGCGGTCAGTGCCTAGACGAAGTATGGTGACTTGATCTCTCCTTGATAGTTGCAGGTTTCCGTCCTTCTCATACTTTGGATGCTCTTGTTTCTATTTTGAAATATACTGTCCTTTGATGATGGATTAAGCTTCTTCGTAACTGTCCAGATGGTTCTCTTGTGGTAATTTTCCTCCCGCTTTAGATAATTTGTCAGTTCATTCGTTTCCTTTCGGTCCATTTGGTGTATATTACAATGTGATAGTTTCCACTGGATGATCATTCCTGGAAGCTGTTGCACGATAGCTCTAGTATTGTTGTCAGGTCATCTGGTTCGTTGTTTCCTGTGAGTGTTAAGTCCTGTAAGTAGTGACATTGCATCGGTCAGTATCATCATTTTCTTGAGCACTTTATTTATGTGCTTCATAGCAAGATTTAGGGAGCCGTGATAGCTCAGTGGTTAGTGAACTGGACTACATCGGACAAGGGGTAGGGTTCGATCCCGACCGACGGCTTTCGGGTTCACCCAGCCTTAAATGGGTACCAGATTTTTATGGGAAAGTAAAGCAGCACGGGCGTAATACCGACCACATTACCTCACAAATCATGTGCTGAAGGTCTGTAAAATATAGGGTCACTAACACCATATTTCCCTATACGCCACTTGGCGTGACGGGGGTACTTTACTTTACTTATAGCAAGATTTGCCAGCATCTTTGAGGGCCAAAACATGTTGGGTTTTGGTCAATAGGGAGTGTAAGTTCTTTTTCTTTCTAAATTAAGGTTGAGAGTGAAATTCTTATATGCTGAAAATTGTATAAGTGGTTTTACTTCGTTAATGGGCAGCAGCCACATGTTAATCCATCTTTCAAGTTTTCATAGGACATCTTGCATCATGGAGCTGGCCAATGACATAGATTCTTCTCCTATGTGCAAGAAATGATGCAAACATAAGAGGAGGAGCAGAGTACAATTGTGAAACAAACAAAAAATAATTGTCAATAATTGATTTAAGTGAATATGATTAAATTATTAATACATTTGAAACAGGATAACATTTAACCAGCCTGAAACACAAAATACTACGTGAAAATATCAAGATACAGAAACAAAGTATTACTCACGAAAAGATAGAGATAGATGGAATCAACGTCAGTAAAAAAAAAGATGATGATGGCAACTTAAACTAAACAACTAGTACGTCCAGAAAACTTCACACAGCTCCACTGAATATTAGATGTAGGATTAAAGAAAAAAAACATACTGTTTTCATCAAGACTATTCACATCTCAATAGCTAAATGTATTATTTTACAACTGCCCAAATTGAGTCAATGTTTCTTGACTGAAACTTTAATATAAAATAAATTCTAACATTTAACGATTAAACTTCACAGAAAAGGAACCATGTTATTGCTTAACAGAGCTCAATCTATCTCAACGCACCACGTTGCGTGTTTAGAGTTGACTAAATCTAGGTTAGCACATTGTGTATGTAATTAAATCAGAATTAGATTTATAGATCGTGTATTGCATTACTCTATATACTTGACGTCACTGTTTACTAACCATTTCTTTTTACATCCCAGTGTAGAATATGTCGTACTATATGGCAGTGAGCCAAAGGACACGGGCTCCTAGCTGGATGAATCAATAACCAAACAATCTACCGCACTTTAATCTTTTCGAGCGAAATATATTATTCTGTATTCAAAGTAACTATTCACTATAATAGTCGTGGCACTGAAAACACCTTCCATCTCACTGCATTTTAACATATTTTTAAAAAGGGGCAGAATGTATGTTCAAAAAAAGGTATTAGCTGAAAGTAATTAAAACTTAAAGGAGCGCGTGGCCGTGCGGCTAAAACCACTGTTCCGCTAGCTGAAAAGCTGACGTTCGGTGCTCGAAGCCCATGGTAGACAGAAAGGATTTTTTTATCGGTGGTGAAATAAAAATCCTGAGTCGCACACGTCACGTCGTGGCGACTGCTTGACCAAGCGGCCTTTATCTCTCCGGTTCTATAGTTGCCCCCCCCCCTTTTCGATGGTACTCTGTACACTTGGTACAGCAATGGTACTATGTGTCGTAAAGATAGAATTAAAACTTAATATTACTGTGAGTTGAATGCGCTGACTGTACATGGACAACCAATTTCAAAATTCACGAATGTTTGTAAAATCCAACATTATGGCTCATTGAACATGTTTTTTCCCCTCTACCCCTTTCCTAATTTTAATATAATTGAAGACTAGAGATGCATCTAATACACGCTGGAGATTTCGTGAGCTTTCATGCTCAGATATAGCAGGAGACCGATATATGTAACCGAGGCGTTATTAATTATATTGTCCATGCACAATATGCGACAGAAAACTTCTAACAACAGATAACTTTGGCAAATGTATAAATCTATGTCAATTGTAGAAATATAAATCTTGTCTTGTATACATTTTTTTTTCATTTACAACCTTTGAATTTATAAAACTCACTTGAAATCTTGACACTAAGATATTACATAACTATCTTTATAATCTATAAACCTCTGTCTCATTTAGCAATTTTTGAAGTCCATGCGTCTTTATTTTATATAACCCTCTTGACATACACAGATTTTAAATAACTCGCTTTATAGTCTTTATCTTATATAAGTCCACTTATTATGATCTACAAATATGGAGCTTTATTAACTATCTCTCTCTCTCTCTCTCTCTCTCTCTCTCTCTCTCTCTGTGCATGTTTGTTCGCTTATTCTCGTGTTTAACAGCGTAGACGAGAAATGGAAGATAAGGTTCTGCATTTTGTTCCATAACATGTTATTTGTGTCATCAGCTCTTTCATTTAATTAATCCTTCGCTTTCCTGTCTGCCATTTTTTTAAATTATAAATTTCCATTTCTCTTGGGAACAAACCTTCCTGTGGTGTTCTGTCCAGCTGAATTCTTGCAATGTGACCGAATCATTTCATTTGTTGCTCTTGACGTTATCCAACAATGGCATTATTCCTATTCTATTTCTTATAACTCTCACTTCCATCTACAAACCTAACATTATTCTTTTCTGTGCATACTTTCTGTGCATACTTTCTGTTCATACTTTTCGACGGCAAACAAATTTAATTTCAAAGAAAATAATGGTGAGTCTAAATGTTAGTGACAACACCAAGTAACTAGTCTTGGAATAACACGAACATTAACTCTTTCCGTACGTTCGACGCACCATGCGTCATTCCAGTTTCGGTCATGTACGTTTAGCCGTACCGTGCGTCACCCTCAAATTAATTAGTGTAAACTGTCATCAAGCCATATTTTTTTATATGCCTTGTATCATCTTGGTATTACTGAAATATAATTCCTTGTTTAATTATCTAAATATTCAGATATCCTATATTAAGACTTAGACAAATATAAACATGTAGGTTGATGTTTAAAACTATGACAAATGTTGCCTCTGAAATCTCTTACCGCTGGATTGATAAAAACCTTCCGTACTGAAAGAGTTAAACATCATTCCGGTGACGCCATACGCTACCCAGGCTCGCATTATAAATTGTCTTTAGTATGAATGGCACTAAAGATGGCGATAGGGACACTTTTTTAGTTGGTGATCAAGTCGTTTTATCAGTGCCACATACTATAATATTAAAAGATAGGAACACGTTATCATTATACGCCTCAGAACAGGACACAATCAACTCCATAGTCACATGTATACAAAATTCAACGTCGGCACCTCAGCATCATATGTGTGTGAACGGGCGCTCCAGACTACTGAACACATACTTCAAGAATGTAGTGTTCACAGTACACTGAGTACTGTTTGACACAGTACATTGAGGAAAAACATTATCATCCAGTGCCGTCTCCGCAACGAAGGTTGCCTACCATGGAGCGCCATTCCACTCTGTTTCTTGCTTTGATGGTGCAGGTTGCATAGATTGACTTGTCCATCTTTTAATGTTACTCGTCCATGTTAGTCTTGGTCTGCCTCTTTTACCTTGTATTTTCCCTTCCAATGTTGCTTTTAGTAGGCTGTTGTGTCTTTTCGAGTATCCCAAAAATTCCATTTGTCTTGTGTTAATTGTATTTAGTAGTTCTCTTTTTATTTTTAGTTGTTTTAAAACTTCATCATTTGTTTTCTTTTCTTTCCATCCAATTGTACCTATTCTTCTGTAAATCCACATTTCAAAGGCTTCAATTTTCTGTTCTGTTCTCTGGCCTAATGTCCATGTTTCTGCATACAGGAATATTGAGAAGATGTAACATTTTGCTATTCTTAGTTTCAGTCCTGCCGTCTAAAAGTACTGAGGAAAGCCAATTTGCCTAAAGATACAACACTACCGGTTACACTATATGGGGCTCTACATGAACTACAAGAAGCCGTAAAATGCACTCAAGAAAAGGAAGGTATTCCAGGTATAGACAACACTTAGGCGAACGAAATATAGATCAGTGCCACAGACGTTTGGGGGAGGTGTTAGGCACGTGTCAGTAACAGGCCTTTTTTCCATTCGCCAGCTTTCACCTCTGGCGAAATCCCTATATGCTAGGAACTGAATTGTGTGTGTCAATCCGTTTTTCCCTGGCAGCCGTGTGCACTGAGGTCTCTTGCCGTACAGGCAGATAACTCCGACTTCGGAGAGACTCATATTTTTCCCGTCGATGAGTAATTGACGTTTCTTGCCGGGCCTCGCTGCTGAGATCAGGGGTGTTTGCCGCAAAGAGAAATCACAAATACAAACTGGTCCAGCCGATTTGAACTCACAACCTCTCTGTCTCGAGACCGGCAGCTTGCCTCGAGACCAACCAAGCCCCACCCCCCTCCCCAGCAACAAGCCTGAAAGTGGTCAACGACTCATAGCTGACTGCTTGCGCTAGGTTCGGTGAACCAGCACTATTTAGATCCCGCTTCACGTATTCTCCGTTCCTATAAGCAAAGAGTAACCAGTCTAATCTGGCCAAGGGGAGTAGGGATCTTTAGGGAATGCAGCCCAGGATTCATAAAGGTCACGCCGTCGACGGATGCGTGGGCCGAAAGAGGGAAATATCACAGTTCTACTGCAACCAGCAACACAATGCATTCACACCAATTAACGTCCTTCTAAGGGTGGACGACGAAGAAAATCGGAACATTCTTTGAGTAGAGGTCGGATGAATTACAGAGAGAAGTAGTGTGTGTGTATGTATCATATTCACGAAAACGTCCCATGTATTTACTATAATGGCATCATAGAGGTGGTAATATTTTTAGTATTTGCCTAACGGATGTTTGGATATTGTTATACGTACTTCTCAGTTGATTAGTAATCCTGGAAAATATACAAACCCAGGCCTCATATAATCTTCAAAGCAATCAACGATTATTGATTTGATTCAACCTTACACACAATCTACAATCGCTGATCTGATAATCATCAAGACAACTGAATATCAATAACGCGGTGACTAGCGCACTGGCTTTGCGATGAAGTGAACCTCAACCAAGCCCGATGGTCTCCTCCATTCGACGGACGTGAAATAATGAACGATTACTCGGCTCGCTGATTTAGAACGAATAATAATTTGGCGTAACAAGAGCGCTGATGCTCGCATTCATATAAATGGTGTAACTACGGTCAATGTTAAAATTTCACTCTAACAAGTAACGGGGTATATTTCACTCTCATACAATATTACATGTAACACTAGTAACGGGGTATATTTCACTCTCATACAATATTACATGTAACACTAGTAACGGGGTATATTTCACTCTCATACAATATTACATGTAACACTAGTAACGGGGTATATTTCACTCTCATACAATATTACATGTAACACTAGTAACGGGATATATTTCACTCTCATACAATATTACATGTAACACTAGTAACGGGGTATATTTCACTCTCATACAATATTACATGTAACACTAGTAACGGGGTATATTTCACTCTCATACAATATTACATGTAACACTAGTAACGGGGTATATTTCACTCTCATACAATATTACATGTAACACTAGTAACGGGGTATATTTCACTCTCATACAATATTACATGTAACACTAGTAACGGGGTATATTTCACTCTCATACAATATTACATGTAACACTAGTAACGGGATATATTTTACTCTCATACAATATTACATGTAACACTAGTAACGGGGTATATTTCACTCTCATACAATATTACATGTAACACTAGTAACGGGGTATATTTCACTCTCATACAATATTACATGTAACACTAGTAACGGGGTATATTTCACTCTCATACAATATTACATGTAACACTAGTAACGGGGTATATTTTACTATAATACAATATTACATGTAACACTAGTAACGGGGTATATTTCACTCTCATACAATATTACATGTAACACTAGTAACGGGGTACATTTCACTCTCATGCAATATTATATTACTTGTAACACTAGTAACGGGGTATATTTTACTCTCATACAATATTACATGTAACACTAGTAACGGGGTATATTTTACCCTCATACAATATTACATGTAACACTAGTAACGGGGTATATTTTACCCTCATACAATATTACATGTAACACTAGTAACGGGGTATATTTTACTCTCATACAATATTACATGTAACACTAGTAACGGGGTATATTTCACTCTCATACAATATTACATGTAACACTAGTAACGGGGCATATTTTACTCACATACAATATTACATGTAACACTAGTAACGGGTATATTTCACTCTCATACAATATTACATGTAACACTAGTAACGGGGTATATTTTACTCTCAACCGACAAAGTCTATACAGGTTAATACCTACACCACGTCATCAAAAAAATGTGTCGTGGTCATCATAAAAATATGCGCGATGAAACCACATTCCCCACACACCACCTGACCTTGCAAGTACTGCAGGGATTACCTTACTTACAAAATCTATAATAAAATGTGAGCACTATAACATAACAGCCTCATCGTTACTGTATTTACACACATATTCATCATCATATTATATTAAAATAAGCAGATGATAAACAATAATTTCTGTTAATGATAATGACATACGTCACGATATTAACACGGTAAACTTGACTTTAATTATCAACGAAATATATATAATGACATTTGTTATGCTAAAGGCCAGAGAATAATAACACACATTAGAACAATAAACTTGGAAGTCAACGAAATATTAAAAGCGCATTTACTTTCCGTCGCAGTATAGTTCTGAAAACACAAAAGATGTAAGTTTCTCCGTACACCCGAGCCGACACGCATCTTAAACGTAATGAGGGAGAGAGAGAGAGACGGTGACAAGCATGCCCCTTGCTACCTGGGGCTAATGGGAACGGCCGGCAAGTCAACTACCACACCGGTAGAGAGGGTGAGGCTGGAAAACGACAACGGAATGTGTCGCACACAACACGGCAAGCAAAGAATAGCAAGAATAGGGATTGTGATGCGGGTATTCGTGGGTACTGGGGGAAAGTGCCTAGCAACGAGGCATGAAATTTATAAAGGGTAGGATGACATTTCTCAAATGGAGAGCATTCTCTCAACAAAGAGAGGACTTTTCATATAAGCGGAGGGTAAATAAAGTTACCGCGTTAGGTATGGCTTTTTGGGGAAAGGAAAATATTGGGGTTGCAGTTGAAGTTTTATAATGAACTTGGTCCAGAGTCGAGAGCACTTACTTTCGTGAGAACACATGAACTGTTTTCTTATAGAAATTGGCTCATTTTTAGTTAAATTGTTCAAGATGATTTTGAAATAATGTGTGAACATTACTATAATGTGAAATGACTCTTATCACATGCACTGCTAGATAACAGGTAAATAATAATAATATAAACAGAATAACACTGACTTCTTATATGCCCAAATACGAGTATATTTATATGTTATGGTTGATTACCTCGGTATTCCATGGGTTCGCCTAGTTATGGGCGATCTCACGGCCAGGTACAGTCTCGGGTACATAACAACACACAAGCACACACAATTGTGGAGGCTTATTGTTTTGTATTATCAAGCAACAACAAAAAATGGAAGAAAATATATTCTTAAAATATATAATATTATTAAGTTAAAACCCTGCCGAAAATAAAGCAAATTTACAAAATTGAAGACATGTCATATTGATGGTCATTACAACATAGGACGGGACCATTTTATATAGGCCTATATGAAAAGTAAAAAACAGACGAGACAAAGGTGGATCTAGATCGTAAGGACTGATAACATCAGAAGATGGACACGTAAACCTATCAAAGTAAGGGACAATAAAATGGGGCTCCGTTGCAGCTAACTTGACAACACTCAAGCTAAAGAAAGAGTGATAGAGAGAGGAAACTGAAAATAAGGCAGTAGTAGGAGACAGTGAAGAAGTAGAATGAGCAAATTAAATTAGAAAATACTACTTTGTATAAAAAATCTGAAAGATCTTTGTGTCAACATATATGTGGTTTCGAAGACCAAAACTTCAAATATCACGGAGAGCAGCCAACAAAATGAAGAAAAATTAATAGAAATATGTTAAGAGAAATGATAACTGCAAAGAAACAGTAAACAAATGTAATGTATTTCCCTGTAGGGAACAAATGAAGGCAAGCAAACAGGGAGGTAAATCTCGGAAAGACGGGCGATTGATTTAGAAACACAAGCGCTAAATGAAGCACATTTTCATGTTTTGTTGTATCGCACGTCTCCGTTTTTGTGTTTTCTGACAACTTTGCATTGAGCTGGTCTGTCGGTGCCAATTCTTTGGGAGCGCCTCATATCTCTGCACTACATTTTAAATGTTCTTTTTTTTTTAAATAAAATTTAGCAATTGGACACTTAATAATCTGAAAATAATGGTTCCTCGTGTTTCTGTTACATATTAATAGTAAAAAAAAAAAATGTCTAGCTCTTGAAATCAAAAGCTGGAAATAATTAAGCTTAAGTGAGAAGGACAAATCAAACGTCAAGACAGCTTGGACACCAGACATCTTGCGTCACTTAGCTAAGATATGAAAGCTAAAGTAAAGCTCTTAAAGATCATTGCAGTTTTGATATAAAACAAATAAAGAGAAATGCTATCAAATAGATGAATACAATTTGTTCACATGTGATAACAAAACTGTATTGCTCTTTAAAGATTATTTTTTTTTCTATTCATTTTTAATATGTATGGGAACTCCTGGTTACTTGATTGACATTTACGTCAGTTAAGTAGCCAGGATTTCCCAAGTAGTTTCCCCTCAGAAAGGAACATGTACCTTGATGTTAAAAAAATGTGACGGAGGGGGCCGGCTAAGATCACTACAAACAAAAAGACTCGACTAAATTTCATAGATAACAATTGCAAACAACAAGCTACTTTGACGAGCTTATCTTTCTGCTGATGTCTCCAACTGACCGAGACTGACTATAAATGCAAATGACCAGGAAAAATGATGCACAATCAACACCGAGGTAGAATTATCACTGAGGCAGGGTTATATCGATATCTGACATTCGTCCAACCAATATTGTTACTTCAATTCATTTGGCTAATATCTAAAGCTGTTACGTTTCACTGACGGGGTGCCGAGAGATAACTTTCTTTGTGCCACGATACAAGACCACCAGATAAATGGCTACGTACGACAATTGTTTTCAGGGAAACAACACATTCTACGGATAATTAATTCGACACTATCACAATGGGATGGAAACATTAATAACTCTTTACCAACTACATTCACTTAGGCAACGCTAAATAACAACAAACATTAAGACAGGCCAGTAGAGAAATCTACGTCCTCCTCTGAAAAGATCATCTGAATGTGATAACGAAAGGAGATTCAAATGATAACTAACATTTACAAACAATTAATTGTCTTGGTTACGGAATCTGCATTAACTGCAAACAAGTAATTTGAAATTACACATGAATTACACAATGACCACAAACCGGCAAAGTAGTGACTAGAATGTACGTCTTCTGCCGTCTTGCAGGCGACAGTAAAGTTCTTCAACCGTGAGCTGAAAAATGGAAACAGGAAAACCCAAAGTATAACGAGAGGGACGGATACCTGCAACTATCAGGGGGGGGGGGGAAATTTTAAAAATAAAAAAAAAAATGGTATGTAAGAAGCTTTACGTGATAAGTGGACGACACAGACTAAACGCCGTTTCGGCCCAATAGGCTTTCATCAGGAACAAAATTACGGCGAATTGTTCTGTGAATTATTTTTTTGTTCCTGATGAAGGCCTATTGGGCCGAAATGTCGTTTAGTCTGTGTCGTCCACTTATCACGTAAAGCTTCTTACATACCTTTTTTTTATTTTTTAAATTTTTCCTCACATTCAACTTTACTGCAGCTTCGCATTTTTATGCCTTAACCCCTTATCAAGGGGGGATCAAGTCATCATGCTTCGTCTACGCACTGGACACAACAGAATGAGAAACCACATGTAATACCAAACTCAAAATAGGAAATACCAGCCAGTGCCACTGTACTCTGAATAACATGACAACTAAACATGTTCTACAGGATTGACCCCAGGACACAGACATGAGGATGACAATGTGGCCCACACCCACCTCCCTGGAAGAGAAACTATACGGGGCAACCGAAACACTTAAACAGAAAGCTGCCTTCATAAGAGAGTCCGGGAGTCCTAGTCTAAATGACGTCATGATCGCAGAAGAAGAAGTAGAACAACCATGAGCTGATTGTGGCTATCTTATGTATAGTGTCCCAAGTCTGGCCCACACTAAAATTGTTTCCACTGTTTACCGCAGTTTCCTGCTCTTCTCCCAGAATTCACTGTTATTGTTTCATTTTTTGAGTTAATTTGAACATAATGTTAGAGCTAATCGATCTAGGTACACCTCCATTGAAGGGAAATCTTATCGAAATGGAAATAGAATTTCGTGCTGTCTCCCCTGTTGCTGTTGCGTGACATTATCAACCGCCGTCACAAACAGTTTTTTCTATTCCAATTAAGTCTGAGCGGGGTTTCCACTCCCGTGCTAGATAACATTTTCTTAAGTCAAAGTTTCCGTAGACCAGACTGAGACAGGAAGGAATGTAGGTGAAAGAAGGTCACATCCCAAGGCTGTACCTGGGGCATATACTTCAAATAAACCAGGTAGCCTTTGTCTGATGGTGTACTCGCAATGGTACAGACTGTGCCCTGAAGGATTAGAACCTTTTAGTAGAAATCTATCAAAGGAGAGAGAGAGAGAGAGAGAGAGAAAGAGATAGGTCACTACTTCTGCCTATTGTTTTACCCTCCCTATGCAAACCAACGCATACAGACACACACAACTTCATTATAACGTATAGTGACTTACTGTATAATCAATACATTTATAGCCATCTGTTTTTGAATGTGTACATATGTCGTGTGTACTTTGCTTTCTCTATATAATTTACTCCGGCGCTCTACCAACGTATTTATATATTGGGGCACATCTGATTGATGGCCGCGGAGACGCGGGCGTCAAGTTACTATAATAATAATAATAATAATAATAATAATAATAATAATAATAATAATAATAATAATAAATAATAATAATAACAATAAAGATCAAAACACAACACAACGAATCCTCAATAATAGTTGTGAGAACACCAAACCCAAAGGACGACAGTAGTATATATTCAGTGATAGGACCGTGGAAAGTCTTCCATCTGCAGCCAAATCGCTGCAGCCGGGTTGTTTTTTCTTATATAAATAGTCTACCTGCAGATGGAAGCACATTTTTTCCTTATATGAGAGTCTACCGTTTTTCCTTATATGAGAGTCTACCCGCCCATTTTTGTTCCGGTGACCTCTCGTGGCGGTGGTGGTGACCTCCCGGTGACCTCTCGTTGACCTCTCGGGTGAGCGCTCGTGGTGACCTCCCGCGGCGGTGGTATCATAAATCTATTATATTCTTTGTACTTTCAATGGTTCCGTAACTTTCATAAATCTATTCTTTCTTTATACTCTCATTCAATAAAAAACAGTGACAAGTTTATTTATTGTTTTTAAAAACTTCCTTTAGAATTAAAGGTAACAGCTTAGGCCGTTACACACGCTACACGCCAAACACTGTGTTTAACGTTAAGCGAGAGATCAAAGAGCTCGGTACACGCGCAGCCGCGAAGACGTGCAGCGAAGACGCGCCGCAAGCGGCCGCAAGATCAAAGAGTTCACGGTAGACGCGAGGCGACCTCGCGCAGCGAGGGGGCCGCGTTTAACGTTAAGCGCGATCAAAGAATCCGCCTCCCGTATGAACATCAAAGAATCTGTCTCCCGTGGTGAAATATCCGTCGCCGGTAAGTGTTCATCAGGAGAGTCATTTAACAGGGGAATTTTACGATACCGATGTTTTAATGTGAGACGCTTGGGGGTAATTAATATCTTTGCGCTGGTTCGTGTTCAAAGACCGTGTTTCGCTGTGAAAAGTTTTGATTGAATGTTTGAGTGCCAGACTGGCCAGGGCTACGGACTTTTTATCATCTGAAGATTAGAATACCACTTATCAGGGGAATTTTAGTGGGTGGTTGTTTTAATGTGAGATGTTTAGGGGAAATTAACACTGACAAGTTTATTTATTTATTGTTTTATTCGTATATATCTCACAATAGATAACACAGGGGTAGACAATAATGTATTGTTTAACTATTGTACATTATAGACAAGTATAATACATAAGAAACAAAGTAGTTTATTTACAAGTGTTATACATGATAGTGTTAAATCGATAAAGGGGAGGTGGTCACGTTGTCAGAATGGACCTGTCGCTTGATGGGGTGAGGTAGTAAGTTGGAAGTTGTAGTAGTAGGTTAGAAGTTGGCGTGTATTAGAGGAAGTTGGTTGTGGAGGTAGTTGGTAGTAGAAGTTGTAGTAGTGAAAGTTGTAGTTGTAGACGTAGTCGGTGTAGAAGTTGTAGTAGTGAAAGTTGTAGTAGAACAGGGGACGACGTTCAAATTAACAGACGACGACTTTTATTCGACTGACTCAACAAGCAAAGACCAAAACGTTACTCCCAAACCAACGAAAGCTTAGACTTTGGAGTTCTATATCTTTAGCACTTCAACGAATAACAGACAACAGTAATGGTGAACCTTACAGATAAGAAAACTTAGTTCCAAACCCCAAAATTTCGTCTCATAACTAAAAAGTTGAACTCAAAACATTAAAAATCTAGGTCCAAAGTCAAAATAGTTAGACACGGTAGGGCAAAAGGGCATATTCTTTCCAACCAATACTCCATATTCTTCTACACATCTGCATCTCGAAGCCTTCGAATTTATATTCAATGTTTGGCTACTGACAATGTGGCAGTCATTTCGTTGTAATGGTCATCTCGTTGTAACAGACACGTATGTCATGTCGTTGTAACAGACACGTATGTCATGTCATTTTATCAGAGACGTATGGTATGTCGTTGTAATAGCCATGTCGTTGTATCAGTCATGTCGATGTAGTAGACACGTATGTCATGTCAATGTAACAGTCATGTCAATGTAACAGTCATGTCAATGTAACAGTCATTTCGTTGTAATAGTCATCTCGTTGTAACAGTCACGTATGTCATGTCGTTTTATCAGAGACGTATGGTATGTCGTGATGGATCATGTAGGTTGTCGACTGGGCCATGATGGATCATGTAGGTTGTCGACTGGGCCATGATGGATCATGTAGGTTGTCGACTGGGCCATGATGGATCATGTAGATTGTCGACTGTGCCATGATGGATGATGTAGATTGTCGACTGTGCCATGATGGATGAATGTAGGTTGTCGACTGTGCCATGATGCTTGTATGTAGGTTGTCAACTGTGCCATGATGGATGAATGTAGGTTGTCTAGTGTCGCATGATGGTTATATGTATGTTGTCTAATGTGCCATGATGGATGAATGTAGGTTTTCTAATGTGCCATGATGGATGAATGTAGGTTTTCTAGTGTGTCGGGATGGCTGAATGTAGGTTCTGTCTAGTGTGTCGTGATGAGTGTATGTAGATTGTCTAGTGTGCCATGATGGTTGTATGTAATTGTCGAGTATGCTCCAACAAATCACCGCGCCATTTAAACTTCTTTGAACACAATGGACACAGATGTTCACCAGAAGAAACTTCATTATGAGAAACCATCTGGAGAAAATCCAATAACCCTTTCGTCAACCATATTTAACATACCTAGTTTAACTTCATCAAACATCAAGCTCAACAATACTTAGCATGCCTACTTTAAAAACATCGATACAATTGAATAACCTTTTATCGATAAGCCTTAACGTACTTTAAGAGAAAATATTCCAACTTACAGTGTAAAATAGAATCTCAATCCGTTAGAATGAATAGTAACTTTCCTTGAAGCAACCAAACTTATAACACGAAAGCCCTGAAGGGTCTTGTTTAAATATAGCCTGGTAGCAAATGAATACATTATCCAATCAGTGAGTGATTATGCCAACATCGACTGATATCTGGATTAACCAATTAGAGAAGAGCATTAACATTGGAGGCGGAGCAAAGAAATGACTGACATCTGTATTATAACCATTCAGAAAAGAGCATTAACATGGGAGGCGGAGCAAAGAAATGGCTGACATCTGTATTATAACCAGTCAGAAAAGAGCATTACTATGAACGGCAGAGTGATTAACCAATTATAGAAGAGCGTAACTTTGAAAACGGTTCCAGTTCCATCTTAAGGTAAATGAATTGGTCGGGTTCTCATCGAGGATCGTGGGCGTTTCTGGTCCATAGAATGTGTTTGGATAAACTTATGTAGGAGTTTATGTTCCTGGGGGTTGATATTATTCACACATATGATAAGGCGTATAAGAAACATTCCAAGTTTTATAACGCGATGGCTAACCTAGTATACACATGATCGGAGAGAAATGAGCTGTTATTTACTGGAATAATTCAGCGAGTCGGTGGTCATGATATCTACGCCACGTTTGTAACCATCGTTATCGAAATACTTTCAGATCGAATTCGCAATTTCGGTCGTCTTGTTGTTCTATATACCCTCGCCTATCGATTAGTTAAGAATCATGTCAAAGACATGTTCGACTCTGATTCCGACATTTGTGTTTTAGAAACGGACTTTGGTACTTGGACCGGTGGTATCATCGGAAGAGAATTTGGAGAGTGGTTACTAAAAGAAGGTGGTTTGGAAAATTTTCTAGACCTCTCTAACGAAGAAGCTACAACACTGTGGACTCTACTTCACAACAGCCTTTGGTCTTTAAGAGCTTTACCTAGAAATGTGAGTTTATATATTTTCCCTAATAAAAGTTTGGTAACCCCACAGCATTTGTTACTGCCTTACAATATTGTTTACCAGGTCACGACACCCTCTCACACTGATGATGAGGGTTGTCCTGTAGTAGGCCTGTGATTGTAATAAGAATGGTTTGCTCCAGCTTTGAAATCTGAAATTTTCACAAAAAGAGATGGTGTTACTCAGTTCCCCTATAATGGGGATGTTGAGTTACTAAAAATAGATTTTGATCTCTGATGCAATACCTGATTAGTTACTAAAAATAGAATGTGACCTATGCTCCAATAACAGAATACTCATTGCCCTGGTGACCAATTGAGACTGATGGAAAAGTGAATTCCCAGTCATAGAAAAGTATGTTGTCACGATAGGTGTGTCAATAACAAGGAATAAAAATCATTAAAGACATCCTAATTAAGTTGTGAAATTTTGGTGGTTGAGAGATAAATCTGAAGATAAGCACATCAAACTATAAGAACAAGGAAACAATCGTATATTACACACTCTTAGAGCCAGTGTTAAGTTAACACGTATTTAGTTAAAATAGAAGGTTATAAATTGAGTAGAGGTAAACTTATACCTTATGGCTCATCTACTTTTTCGAAGAAACTCAAGTTCAGAAGAGGAAGACAGTGATGACGATAGTGATTTGTCAATGAGCATGCAAACCACGACAATATGGTCTAGTGGTAATTTTAATAATGGTTTAACTTTAGACTCAATTTCAAAAAGACAAATATACGTGAAAGGTTTTTAAACTCTAGTGAAACCTCTGACACCTACATCACCGGCTCTCAAAATCAGGGAGCTGGAAGACTGGAGATTCCAACTGAAATAATTAACAACCACTCCTCGACTGGTAATAGAGATATACAAATCTTTGAACATGATATTTATTTTGAACAAATTAACGCAACGTGGAACGAACAATACGCTTGCATCCAGCAAGGTGATACACTAAACGATAGAGCTACCAATGTAGGTAATTGCTTTGGAGTCGAGTTTACCTTTTGATTTGATATTCTCTGTTTCTCCTTCGTTATCTTTATTACTGGGTTATTACACAACTAGTAGAGACATTATCTTTATTGATGATGATAAATAGTAAATTTCCACATGTAATGAAAATTTTGAAACTAGTTGCTAGTAATGATTGACGTTATAGTAAAGGAAACCGAAAAAAAAAATAAAGGACTCATCGTTAATACCATAAAGAAGTAACTGTAACATCAAAGAAAACGACAAGTGGAATAATATTAATACTGGTAAATCTTTTGAAGTGTTATCCTCTGGAGTAGAGTAAATTTTACGTAGAAGCAGGTTTAAATTACCCAAGAGACTCATGGACAATAGGTTACTAGGTGAGAAGCGAAAGAGATATCCAATACTTGGATGTTGTGACTTGTAATGAGAACCGCTGAAATAACTTGTACCAACTTGAAAACGTGAGGGGTGAAAAGACAGAGGGAAACAAAGAGAAATGACATCAGCTACAGCGTTGTGAAGAGATATTTTATTATAAAGTGTTTTTCATTTAGAAGTTTTTGCTGGCTTTTAAACCTAAATTGTCTCGTTTCTTCTAGGTTCATTTTTGTGAAGAAACGATTGTTTCAACAATCCACGATGATGAAAATGACGAACCCAATTATTCTTGGCAGCAGTTTTCTATAGACAAGGAGCGCTTCATAAACCGTATACAAGAATGTGGCAAAATTATTTCCCCCATCCTAGCTATTGATCACAGAGCCAAGATTCTAAAAAAGTATTTCAGAAGTAATAGAAACTAAAGTTTAGTTGATATTTTACTTGCCAAGCCCAATCCTGTGTTCTCAAGAACACTTCCCTCTAATGAGCATAACATGCTATACTCGAGTTTGTCTCCAACTTGTCAGTGTAGGACCCGCCCTCTGGATCATCATTTGTTTTGATGACTCCATGGATACATCGGCTTCGTGGAACAAACTTCCCATGACTCATCAAAGATGGCCGCTCTCTGAACATGTCTCATCACGTCCAATGACGTATTGCATCAGTTACTATAAATAGAACGTATTCCATTGGTTACTATAAATAGACTGACCACGCCCCCTTGTTACAGGGTATAAAGGGCAGCCGTTCTCAGTGCTGCTACATACAGAAAGTCAGATCCCTGCTACCAAGTCGTGTGCTTTTTAGAATGGAGTCCGTTAGAATGGATATGTGTGATTCCGCTGTTAATGTTGACTGTGATGGTGCTTTTTTCTATGCCGCTCGTAATGGCGAGTATGTAAAGCCTCTACAGAAGAATGGTTTGAAGGCTGTCTCAGTTTCGAGATATCGAGCAAAGACTTTAATTCATCTTAGAAAATACGATGGCAACACGGGGTTGAAATTCCCAACACGTTACGGTATAACACTAACACAGCCTGAATTTGAGACTTTAGTGGGTCTGAAGTCTACGATTCTCTCAGAGTGTGACAGACTACGAGTAGCCACAGGTGATGCGTCTACGATTCTCTCAGGTGAGTGTGACAGTATACAAGCAACCACTGATGGAGCTTCTACATTTCGCTCAGACTATGCCCGAGAACAAACGGCCAATGAGTGTGACAGTATACAAGCAACCACTGATGGAGCTTCTACATTTCGCTCAGACTGTGACGCATCACCTGTGGCTACTCGTAGTAGGAATACGTTCTATTTATAGTAACTGATGCAATACGTCATTGGACGTGATGAGACATGTTCAGAGAGCGGCCATCTTTGATGAGTCATGGGAAGTTTGTTCCACGAAGCCGATGTATCCATGGAGTCATCAAAACAAATGATGATCCAGAGGGCGGGTCCTACACTGACAAGTTGGAGACAAACTCGAGTATAGCATGTTATGCTCATTAGAGGGAAGTGTTCTTGAGAACACAGGATTGGGCTTGGCAAGTAAAATATCAACTAAACTTTAGTTTCTATTACTTCTGAAATACTTTTTTAGAATCTTGGCTCTGTGATCAATAGCTAGGATGGGGGAAATAATTTTGCCACATTCTTGTATACGGTTTATGAAGCGCTCCTTGTCTATAGAAAACTGCTGCCAAGAATAATTGGGTTCGTCATTTTCATCATCGTGGATTGTTGAAACAATCGTTTCTTCACAAAAATGAACCTAGAAGAAACGAGACAATTTAGGTTTAAAAGCCAGCAAAAACTTCTAAATGAAAAACACTTTATAATAAAATATCTCTTCACAACGCTGTAGCTGATGTCATTTCTCTTTGTTTCCCTCTGTCTTTTCACCCCTCACGTTTTCAAGTTGGTACAAGTTATTTCAGCGGTTCTCATTACAAGTCACAACATCCAAGTATTGGATATCTCTTTCGCTTCTCACCTAGTAACCTATTGTCCATGAGTCTCTTGGGTAATTTAAACCTGCTTCTACGTAAAATTTACTCTACTCCAGAGGATAACACTTCAAAAGATTTACCAGTATTAATATTATTCCACTTGTCGTTTTCTTTGATGTTACAGTTACTTCTTTATGGTATTAACGATGAGTCCTTTATTTTTTTTTCGGTTTCCTTTACTATAACGTCAATCATTACTAGCAACTAGTTTCAAAATTTTCATTACATGTGGAAATTTACTATTTATCATCATCAATAAAGATAATGTCTCTACTAGTTGTGTAATAACCCAGTAATAAAGATAACGAAGGAGAAACAGAGAATATCAAATCAAAAGGTAAACTCGACTCCAAAGCAATTACCTACATTGGTAGCTCTATCGTTTAGTGTATCACCTTGCTGGCTGCAAGCGTATTGTTCGTTCCACGTTGCGTTAATTTGTTCAAAATAAATATCATGTTCAAAGATTTGTATATCTCTATTACCAGTCGAGGAGTGGTTGTTAATTATTTCAGTTGGAATCTCCAGTCTTCCAGCTCCCTGATTTTGAGAGCCGGTGATGTAGGTGTCAGAGGTTTCACTAGAGTTTAAAAACCTTTCACGTATATTTGTCTTTTTGAAAATTGAGTCTAAAGTTAAACCATTATTAAAATTACCACTAGACCATATTGTCGTGGTTTGCATGCTCATTGACAAATCACTATCGTCATCACTGTCTTCCTCTTCTGAACTTGAGTTTCTTCGAAAAAGTAGATGAGCCATAAGGTATAAGTTTACCTCTACTCAATTTATAACCTTCTATTTTAACTAAATACGTGTTAACTTAACACTGGCTCTAAGAGTGTGTAATATACGATTGTTTCCTTGTTCTTATAGTTTGATGTGCTTATCTTCAGATTTATCTCTCAACCACCAAAATTTCACAACTTAATTAGGATGTCTTTAATGATTTTTATTCCTTGTTATTGACACACCTATCGTGACAACATACTTTTCTATGACTGGGAATTCACTTTTCCATCAGTCTCAATTGGTCACCAGGGCAATGAGTATTCTGTTATTGGAGCATAGGTCACATTCTATTTTTAGTAACTAATCAGGTATTGCATCAGAGATCAAAATCTATTTTTAGTAACTCAACATCCCCATTATAGGGGAACTGAGTAACACCATCTCTTTTTGTGAAAATTTCAGATTTCAAAGCTGGAGCAAACCATTCTTATTACAATCACAGGCCTACTACAGGACAACCCTCAT
This sequence comes from Megaustenia siamemsis, assembly GCA_032433765.1. Lineage (NCBI taxonomy): Eukaryota > Metazoa > Mollusca > Gastropoda > Stylommatophora > Ariophantidae > Megaustenia > Megaustenia siamemsis. The sequence goes on along the minus strand of JAVIAB010000047.1, from coordinate 64,362,956 downwards.
CATCAGTGTGAGAGGGTGTCGTGACCTGGTAAACAATATTGTAAGGCAGTAACAAATGCTGTGGGGTTACCAAACTTTTATTAGGGAAAATATATAAACTCACATTTCTAGGTAAAGCTCTTAAAGACCAAAGGCTGTTGTGAAGTAGAGTCCACAGTGTTGTAGCTTCTTCGTTAGAGAGGTCTAGAAAATTTTCCAAACCACCTTCTTTTAGTAACCACTCTCCAAATTCTCTTCCGATGATACCACCGGTCCAAGTACCAAAGTCCGTTTCTAAAACACAAATGTCGGAATCAGAGTCGAACATGTCTTTGACATGATTCTTAACTAATCGATAGGCGAGGGTATATAGAACAACAAGACGACCGAAATTGCGAATTCGATCTGAAAGTATTTCGATAACGATGGTTACAAACGTGGCGTAGATATCATGACCACCGACTCGCTGAATTATTCCAGTAAATAACAGCTCATTTCTCTCCGATCATGTGTATACTAGGTTAGCCATCGCGTTATAAAACTTGGAATGTTTCTTATACGCCTTATCATATGTGTGAATAATATCAACCCCCAGGAACATAAACTCCTACATAAGTTTATCCAAACACATTCTATGGACCAGAAACGCCCACGATCCTCGATGAGAACCCGACCAATTCATTTACCTTAAGATGGAACTGGAACCGTTTTCAAAGTTACGCTCTTCTATAATTGGTTAATCACTCTGCCGTTCATAGTAATGCTCTTTTCTGACTGGTTATAATACAGATGTCAGCCATTTCTTTGCTCCGCCTCCCATGTTAATGCTCTTTTCTGAATGGTTATAATACAGATGTCAGTCATTTCTTTGCTCCGCCTCCAATGTTAATGCTCTTCTCTAATTGGTTAATCCAGATATCAGTCGATGTTGGCATAATCACTCACTGATTGGATAATGTATTCATTTGTTACCAGGCTATATTTAAACAAGACCCTTCAGGGCTTTCGTGTTATAAGTTTGGTTGCTTCAAGGAAAGTTACTATTCATTCTAACGGATTGAGATTCTATTTTACACTGTAAGTTGGAATATTTTCTCTTAAAGTACGTTAAGGCTTATCGATAAAAGGTTATTCAATTGTATCGATGTTTTTAAAGTAGGCATGCTAAGTATTGTTGAGCTTGATGTTTGATGAAGTTAAACTAGGTATGTTAAATATGGTTGACGAAAGGGTTATTGGATTTTCTCCAGATGGTTTCTCATAATGAAGTTTCTTCTGGTGAACATCTGTGTCCATTGTGTTCAAAGAAGTTTAAATGGCGCGGTGATTTGTTGGAGCATACTCGACAATTACATACAACCATCATGGCACACTAGACAATCTACATACACTCATCACGACACACTAGACAGAACCTACATTCAGCCATCCCGACACACTAGAAAACCTACATTCATCCATCATGGCACATTAGAAAACCTACATTCATCCATCATGGCACATTAGACAACATACATATAACCATCATGCGACACTAGACAACCTACATTCATCCATCATGGCACAGTTGACAACCTACATACAAGCATCATGGCACAGTCGACAACCTACATTCATCCATCATGGCACAGTCGACAATCTACATCATCCATCATGGCACAGTCGACAATCTACATGATCCATCATGGCCCAGTCGACAACCTACATGATCCATCATGGCCCAGTCGACAACCTACATGATCCATCATGGCCCAGTCGACAACCTACATGATCCATCACGACATACCATACGTCTCTGATAAAACGACATGACATACGTGACTGTTACAACGAGATGACTATTACAACGAAATGACTGTTACATTGACATGACTGTTACATTGACATGACTGTTACATTGACATGACATACGTGTCTACTACATCGACATGACTGATACAACGACATGGCTATTACAACGACATACCATACGTCTCTGATAAAATGACATGACATACGTGTCTGTTACAACGACATGACATACGTGTCTGTTACAACGAGATGACCATTACAACGAAATGACTGCCACATTGTCAGTAGCCAAACATTGAATATAAATTCGAAGGCTTCGAGATGCAGATGTGTAGAAGAATATGGAGTATTGGTTGGAAAGAATATGCCCTTTTGCCCTACCGTGTCTAACTATTTTGACTTTGGACCTAGATTTTTAATGTTTTGAGTTCAACTTTTTAGTTATGAGACGAAATTTTGGGGTTTGGAACTAAGTTTTCTTATCTGTAAGGTTCACCATTACTGTTGTCTGTTATTCGTTGAAGTGCTAAAGATATAGAACTCCAAAGTCTAAGCTTTCGTTGGTTTGGGAGTAACGTTTTGGTCTTTGCTTGTTGAGTCAGTCGAATAAAAGTCGTCGTCTGTTAATTTGAACGTCGTCCCCTGTTCTACTACAACTTTCACTACTACAACTTCTACACCGACTACGTCTACAACTACAACTTTCACTACTACAACTTCTACTACCAACTACCTCCACAACCAACTTCCTCTAATACACGCCAACTTCTAACCTACTACTACAACTTCCAACTTACTACCTCACCCCATCAAGCGACAGGTCCATTCTGACAACGTGACCACCTCCCCTTTATCGATTTAACACTATCATGTATAACACTTGTAAATAAACTACTTTGTTTCTTATGTATTATACTTGTCTATAATGTACAATAGTTAAACAATACATTATTGTCTACCCCTGTGTTATCTATTGTGAGATATATACGAATAAAACAATAAATAAATAAACTTGTCAGTGTTAATTTCCCCTAAACATCTCACATTAAAACAACCACCCACTAAAATTCCCCTGATAAGTGGTATTCTAATCTTCAGATGATAAAAAGTCCGTAGCCCTGGCCAGTCTGGCACTCAAACATTCAATCAAAACTTTTCACAGCGAAACACGGTCTTTGAACACGAACCAGCGCAAAGATATTAATTACCCCCAAGCGTCTCACATTAAAACATCGGTATCGTAAAATTCCCCTGTTAAATGACTCTCCTGATGAACACTTACCGGCGACGGATATTTCACCACGGGAGGCAGATTCTTTGATGTTCATACGGGAGGCGGATTCTTTGATCGCGCTTAACGTTAAACGCGGCCCCCTCGCTGCGCGAGGTCGCCTCGCGTCTACCGTGAACTCTTTGATCTTGCGGCCGCTTGCGGCGCGTCTTCGCTGCACGTCTTCGCGGCTGCGCGTGTACCGAGCTCTTTGATCTCTCGCTTAACGTTAAACACAGTGTTTGGCGTGTAGCGTGTGTAACGGCCTAAGCTGTTACCTTTAATTCTAAAGGAAGTTTTTAAAAACAATAAATAAACTTGTCACTGTTTTTTATTGAATGAGAGTATAAAGAAAGAATAGATTTATGAAAGTTACGGAACCATTGAAAGTACAAAGAATATAATAGATTTATGATACCACCACCACCCCTTCACCAGAGCCGCGGGAGGTCACCACGAACGCTCACCCGAGAGGTCAACGAGAGGTCACCGGGAGGTCACCACCACCGCCACGAGAGGTCACCGGAACAAAAATGGGCGGGTAGACTCTCATATAAGGAAAAACGGTAGACTCTCATATAAGGAAAAAATGTGCTTCCATCTGCAGGTAGACTATTTATATAAGAAAAAACAACCCGGCTGCAGCGATTTGGCTGCAGATGGAAGAACTTTCCACGGTCCTATCACTGAATATATACTACTGACGACTAATAAAAATATTGATTGACGGAATGCTGGAAACACTAGGAAACATAGCAGCAGAGGCGAACAGAAGAGCAAAATGCCGCAAATTATATCTCCCCTAGACGCGGAAAGGCAGATGACGAAGGAAAGAAGATGAATAATAACATTCGTAGTAATTACGATAATTAAATTAAAAGATAGCAACCAAATCCTGAAAAAAGTGACATAACCTACTACACAATTTCTGAAATTCTAATTAATTGTTAAATTTGGCTCAGTAAAATTTAGTAAAAGGTAAGTAAGTCGGGGGCATCAGGAAAGTAAGTCGCGTGCATCAGGAAAGTAAGTCGCGTGCATCAGGAAAGTAAGTCGAGGGCATCAGGAAAGTAAGTCGAGGGCATCAGGAAAGTAAGTCGAGGGCATCAGGAAAGTAAGTCGCGTGCATCAGGAAAGTAAATCGAGGGCATCAGGAAAGTAAATCGAGGGCATCAGGAAAGTAAATCGAGGGTATCAGAAAAGTAAATCGAGGGTATCAGAAAAGTAAATCGAGGGTATCATGAAAGTTAGTCGAAGGCATCAGGAAAGTAAATCGAGGGTATCAGAAAAGTAAATCGAGGGTATCATGAAAGTTAGTCGAGGGCATCAGGAAAGTAAATCGAGGGTATCAGAAAAGTAAATCGAGGGCATCATGAAAGTTAGTCGAGGGCATCAGGAAAGTAAATCGAGGTTATCAGAAAAGTAAATCGAGGGTATCAGAAAAGTAAATCGAGGGCATCAGGAAAGTAAGTCGAGGGCATCAGGAAAGTAAGTCGGGGGCATCAGGAAAGTAAGTCGCGTGCATCAGGAAAGTAAATCGAGGGCATCAGGAAAGTAAGTCGAGGGCATCAGGAAAGTAAGTCGCGTGCATCAGGAAAGTAAGTCGCGTGCATCAGGAAAGTAAATCGAGGGTATCAGGAAAGTAAATCGAGGGCATCATGAAAGTTAGTCGAGGACATCAGGAAAATTAATATGAGGAAATCAGGAAAATTAAGTTGAGGACATCAGGAAAGTTAAGTTGAGGACATCAGGAAAGTTAAGTTGAGGACATCAGGAAAATTAAGTTGAGGACATCAGGAAAGTTAAGTTGAGGACATCAGGAAAGTTAAGTTGAGGACATCAGGAAAGTTAAGTTGAGGACATCAGGAAAGTTAAGTTGAGGACATCAGGAAAATTAAGTTGAGGACATCAGGAAAGTTAAGTTGAGGACATCAGGAAAGTTAAGTTGAGGACATCAGGAAAATTAAGTTGAGGACATCAGAAAACTTAAGTTGAGGACATCAGGAAAGTTAAGTTGAGGACATCATGAAAGTTAAGTTGAGGACTTCAGGAAAGATAAGTTGAGGACATCAGGAAAATTAAGTTGAGAACATCAGGAAAATTAAGTTGAGTACATCAGGAAAGTTAAGTTGAGGACATCAGGAAAATTAAGTTGAGGACATCAGAAAAATTAAGTTGAGGACATCAGAAAAGATAAATTGAGGACATCAGGAAAATTAAGTTGAGGACATCAGGAAAGTTAAGTTGAGGACATCAGGAAAGTTAAGTTGAGGACATCAGGAAAATTAAGTTGAGGACATCAAGAAAGTTAAGATGAGGACATCAGGAAAGTTAAGTTGAGGACATCAGGAAAGTAAATCGAGGGCATAATGAAAGTAAGTCGAGGACATCAGGAAAGTTAAGTTGAGGACATCAGGAAAGTTAAGTTGAGGACATCAGGAAAATTAAGTTGAGGACATCAGAAAAGTTAAGTTGAGGACATAGGAAAGTTAAGTTGAGGACATCATGAAAGTTAAGTTGAGGACATCCGAAAAGTTAAGTCGTGGACATCAGGAAAGTTAAGTTGAGGACATCAGGAAAGTTAAGTCGAGGGCATCAGGAAAGATAAGTTGAGGACATCAGGAAAGTTAAGTTGAGGACATCAGGAAAGTTAAGCTGAGGACATCAGGAAAGTTAAGTCGAGGGCATCAGGAAAGATAAGTTGAGGACATCAGGAAAGTTAAGTTGATGACATCAGGAAAGTTAAGTCGAGGGCATCAGGAAAGATAAGTTGAGGACATCAGGAAAGTTAAGTTGATGACATCAGGAAAGATAAGCTGAGGACATCAGGAAAGATAAGTTGAGGACATAAGGAAAGTTAAGTTGAGGACATCAGGAAAGTTAAGCTGGGGACATCAGGAAAGTTAAGTTGATGACATCAGGAAAGTAAGTCGTAGACATCAGGAAAGTAAGTCGGGGACAGAAAGAAAGTTAAGTTGAGGACATCATGAAAGTAAGTCGAGGACATCAGGAAAGTAAGTCGAGGACATCAGGAAAGTAAGTCGAGAAGATCAGGAAAGTAAGTCGAGGACATCAGGAAAGTAAGTCGAGGACATCAGGAAAGTAAGTCGAGAAGATCAGGAAAGTAAGTCGAGGACATCAGGAAAGTAAGTCGAAGACATCAGGGAAGTTAAGTTGAGGACATCAGGAAAGTAAGTCGAGGACATCAGGAAAGTAAGTCGAGGACATCAGGAAAGTAAGTCGAGGACATCAGGAAAGTAAGTCGAGGACATCAGGAAAGTAAGTCGAGGACATCAGGAAAGTAAGTCGAGGACATCAGGAAAGTTAAGTTGAGGATATCATGAAAGTAAGTCGAGGACATCAGGAAAGTTAAATTGAGGACATCAGGAAAGTAAGTCGAGGACATCGGGAAAGTTATGTCGAGAACATCAGGAAAGTAAGTCGAGGACATCATGAAAGTTAAGTCAAGGACATCATGAAAGTAAGTCGAGGACATGATGAAAGTAAGTCGAGGACATCAGGAAAGTTAAGTCAAGGACATCATGAAAGTAAGTCGAGGACATCATGAAAGTAAGTCGAAGACATCATGAAAGTAAGTCAAGGACATCATGAAAGTAAGTCGAGAACATCAGGAAAGTAAGTCGAGGACATCAGGAAAGTAAGTCGAGGACATGATGAAAGTTAGTCGAGGGCATCAGGAAAGTAAATCGAGGGTATCAGAAAAGTAAATCGAGGGTATCAGAAAAGTAAATCGAGGGTATCATGAAAGTTAGTCGAGGGCATCAGGAAAGTAAATCGAGGGTATCAGAAAAGTAAATCGAGGGCATCATGAAAGTTAGTCGAGGGCATCAGGAAAGTAAATCGAGGGTATCAGAAAAGTAAATCGAGGGTATCAGAAAAGTAAATCGAGGGCATCAGGAAAGTAAGTCCAGGGCATCAGGAAAGTAAGTCGAGGGCATCAGGAAAGTAAGTCGCGTGCATCAGGAAAGTAAGTCGCGTGCATCAGGAAAGTAAATCGAGGGTATCAGGAAAGTAAATCGAGGGCATCATGAAAGTTAGTCGAGGACATCAGGAAAATTAATATGAGGAAATCAGGAAAATTAAGTTGAGGACATCAGGAAAGTTAAGTTGAGGACATCAGGAAAGTTAAGTTGAGGACATCAGGAAAATTAAGTTGAGGACATCAGGAAAGTTAAGTTGAGGACATCAGGAAAGTTAAGTTGAGGACATCAGGAAAGTTAAGTTGAGGACATCAGGAAAGTTAAGTTGAGGACATCAGGAAAATTAAGTTGAGGACATCAGGAAAGTTAAGTTGAGGACATCAGGAAAGTTAAGTTGAGGACATCAGGAAAATTAAGTTGAGGACATCAGAAAACTTAAGTTGAGGACATCAGGAAAGTTAAGTTGTGGACATCATGAAAGTTAAGTTGAGGACTTCAGGAAAGATAAGTTGAGGACATCAGGAAAATTAAGTTGAGAACATCAGGAAAATTAAGTTGAGTACATCAGGAAAGTTAAGTTGAGGACATCAGGAAAATTAAGTTGAGGACATCAGAAAAATTAAGTTGAGGACATCAGAAAAGTTAAATTGAGGACATCAGGAAAATTAAGTTGAGGACATCAGGAAAGTTAAGTTGAGGACATCAGGAAAATTATGTTGAGGACATCAAGAAAGTTAAGATGAGGACATCAGGAAAGTTAAGTTGAGGACATCAGGAAAGTAAATCGAGGGCATAATGAAAGTAAGTCGAGGACATCAGGAAAGTTAAGTTGAGGACATCAGGAAAATTAAGTTGAGGACATCAGGAAAATTAAGTTGAGGACATCAGAAAAGTTAAGTTGAGGACATAGGAAAGTTAAGTTGAGGACATCAGGAAAGTTAAGTTGAGGACATCCGAAAAGTTAAGTCGTGGACATCAGGAAAGTTAAGTTGAGGACATCAGGAAAGTTAAGTCGAGGGCATCAGGAAAGATAAGTTGAGGACATCAGGAAAGTTAAGTTGAGGACATCAGGAAAGTTAAGCTGAGGACATCAGGAAAGTTAAGTCGAGGGCATCAGGAAAGATAAGTTGAGGACATCAGGAAAGTTAAGTTGATGACATCAGGAAAGTTAAGTCGAGGGCATCAGGAAAGATAAGTTGAGGACATCAGGAAAGTTAAGTTGATGACATCAGGAAAGATAAGCTGAGAACATCAGGAAAGATAAGTTGAGGACATAAGGAAAGTTAAGTTGAGGACATCAGGAAAGTTAAGCTGGGGACATCAGGAAAGTTAAGTTGATGACATCAGGAAAGTAAGTCGTAGACATCAGGAAAGTAAGTCGGGGACAGAAAGAAAGTTAAGTTGAGGACATCATGAAAGTAAGTCGAGGACATCAGGAAAGTAAGTCGAGGACATCAGGAAAGTAAGTCGAGAAGATCAGGAAAGTAAGTCGAGGACATCAGGAAAGTAAGTCGAGGACATCAGGAAAGTAAGTCGAGAAGATCAGGAAAGTAAGTCGAGGACATCAGGAAAGTAAGTCGAAGACATCAGGGAAGTTAAGTTGAGGACATCAGGAAAGTAAGTCGAGGACATCAGGAAAGTAAGTCGAGGACATCAGGAAAGTAAGTCGAGGACATCAGGAAAGTAAGTCGAGGACATCAGGAAAGTAAGTCGAGGACATCAGGAAAGTAAGTCGAGGACATCAGGAAAGTTAAGTTGAGGATATCATGAAAGTAAGTCGAGGACATCAGGAAAGTTAAATTGAGGACATCAGGAAAGTAAGTCGAGGACATCGGGAAAGTTATGTCGAGAACATCAGGAAAGTAAGTCGAGGACATCATGAAAGTTAAGTCAAGGACATCATGAAAGTAAGTCGAGGACATGATGAAAGTAAGTCGAGGACATCAGGAAAGTTAAGTCAAGGACATCATGAAAGTAAGTCGAGGACATCATGAAAGTAAGTCGAAGACATCATGAAAGTAAGTCAAGGACATCATGAAAGTAAGTCGAGAACATCAGGAAAGTAAGTCGAGGACATCAGGAAAGTAAGTCGAGGACATGATGAAAGTTAGTCGAGGGCATCAGGAAAGTAAATCGAGGGTATCAGAAAAGTAAATCGAGGGTATCAGAAAAGTAAATCGAGGGTATCATGAAAGTTAGTCGAGGGCATCAGGAAAGTAAATCGAGGGTATCAGAAAAGTAAATCGAGGGCATCATGAAAGTTAGTCGAGGGCATCAGGAAAGTAAATCGAGGGTATCAGAAAAGTAAATCGAGGGTATCAGAAAAGTAAATCGAGGGCATCAGGAAAGTAAGTCCAGGGCATCAGGAAAGTAAGTCGAGGGCATCAGGAAAGTAAGTCGCGTGCATCAGGAAAGTAAGTCGCGTGCATCAGGAAAGTAAATCGAGGGTATCAGGAAAGTAAATCGAGGGCATCATGAAAGTTAGTCGAGGACATCAGGAAAATTAATATGAGGAAATCAGGAAAATTAAGTTGAGGACATCAGGAAAGTTAAGTTGAGGACATCAGGAAAGTTAAGTTGAGGACATCAGGAAAATTAAGTTGAGGACATCAGGAAAGTTAAGTTGAGGACATCAGGAAAGTTAAGTTGAGGACATCAGGAAAGTTAAGTTGAGGACATCAGGAAAGTTAAGTTGAGGACATCAGGAAAATTAAGTTGAGGACATCAGGAAAGTTAAGTTGAGGACATCAGGAAAGTTAAGTTGAGGACATCAGGAAAATTAAGTTGAGGACATCAGAAAACTTAAGTTGAGGACATCAGGAAAGTTAAGTTGTGGACATCATGAAAGTTAAGTTGAGGACTTCAGGAAAGATAAGTTGAGGACATCAGGAAAATTAAGTTGAGAACATCAGGAAAATTAAGTTGAGTACATCAGGAAAGTTAAGTTGAGGACATCAGGAAAATTAAGTTGAGGACATCAGAAAAATTAAGTTGAGGACATCAGAAAAGTTAAATTGAGGACATCAGGAAAATTAAGTTGAGGACATCAGGAAAGTTAAGTTGAGGACATCAGGAAAATTAAGTTGAGGACATCAAGAAAGTTAAGATGAGGACATCAGGAAAGTTAAGTTGAGGACATCAGGAAAGTAAATCGAGGGCATAATGAAAGTAAGTCGAGGACATCAGGAAAGTTAAGTTGAGGACATCAGGAAAATTAAGTTGAGGACATCAGGAAAATTAAGTTGAGGACATCAGAAAAGTTAAGTTGAGGACATAGGAAAGTTAAGTTGAGGACATCAGGAAAGTTAAGTTGAGGACATCCGAAAAGTTAAGTCGTGGACATCAGGAAAGTTAAGTTGAGGACATCAGGAAAGTTAAGTCGAGGGCATCAGGAAAGATAAGTTGGGGACATCAGGAAAGTTAAGTTGAGGACATCAGGAAAGTTAAGCTGAGGACATCAGGAAAGTTAAGTCGAGGGCATCAGGAAAGTAAGTTGAGGACATTGGGAAAGTTAAATCGAGAACATCATGAAAGTAAGTCGAGAACATCAGGAAAGTAAGTCGAGGACATCATGAAAGTTAAGTCGAGGACATCATGAAAGTAAGTCGAGGACATCATGAAAGTAAGTCGAGGACATGATGAAAGTAAGTCGAGGACATGATGAAAGTAAGTCGAGGGCATCAGGAAAGTAAGTCAAGGACATGAGGAAAATAAGTCGAGGACATCATGACAGTAAGTTGAGGGTATCATGAAAGTAAGTCGAGGACATCATGAAAGTAAGTAGAGGACATGATGAAAGTAAGTCGAGGACATGAGGAAAGTAAGTCGAGGACATCAGGAAAGTAAGTCGAGAAAATCAGGAAAGTAATTCGAGGACATCAGTAAAGTATACCGAGGACATCAAGAAAGTAAGTCGAGGACATCAAGAAAGTAAGTCGAGGACATCAGGAAAGTAAATCGAGGACACCAGGAAAGTAAGTCGAGGACATCAGGTAATTAAGTCGAGGACATCAGAAAAGTAAATCGAGGACATCAGGAAAGTAAGTCGAGGACATCAGGAAAGTAAGTCGATAACATCAGGAAGGTAATTCGAGTACATCAGGAAAGTAAACCGAGGGCATCAGGAAAGTAAATCGAGGGTATCAGAAAAGTAAATCGAGGGCATCATGAAAGTTAGTCGAGGGCATCAGGAAAGTAAATCGAGGGTATCAGAAAAGTAAATCGAGGGTATCAGAAAAGTAAATCGAGGGCATCAGGAAAGTAAGTCGAGGGCATCAGGAAAGTAAGTCGGGGGCATCAGGAAAGTAAGTCGCGTGCATCAGGAAAGTAAATCGAGGGCATCAGGAAAGTAAGTCGAGGGCATCAGGAAAGTAAGTCGCGTGCATCAGGAAAGTAAGTCGCGTGCATCAGGAAAGTAAATCGAGGGTATCAGGAAAGTAAATCGAGGGCATCATGAAAGTTAGTCGAGGACATCAGGAAAATTAATATGAGGAAATCAGGAAAATTAAGTTGAGGACATCAGGAAAGTTAAGTTGAGGACATCAGGAAAGTTAAGTTGAGGACATCAGGAAAATTAAGTTGAGGACATCAGGAAAGTTAAGTTGAGGACATCAGGAAAGTTAAGTTGAGGACATCAGGAAAGTTAAGTTGAGGACATCAGGAAAGTTAAGTTGAGGACATCAGGAAAATTAAGTTGAGGACATCAGGAAAGTTAAGTTGAGGACATCAGGAAAGTTAAGTTGAGGACATCAGGAAAATTAAGTTGAGGACATCAGAAAACTTAAGTTGAGGACATCAGGAAAGTTAAGTTGAGGACATCATGAAAGTTAAGTTGAGGACTTCAGGAAAGATAAGTTGAGGACATCAGGAAAATTAAGTTGAGAACATCAGGAAAATTAAGTTGAGTACATCAGGAAAGTTAAGTTGAGGACATCAGGAAAATTAAGTTGAGGACATCAGAAAAATTAAGTTGAGGACATCAGAAAAGTTAAATTGAGGACATCAGGAAAATTAAGTTGAGGACATCAGGAAAGTTAAGTTGAGGACATCAGGAAAATTAAGTTGAGGACATCAAGAAAGTTAAGATGAGGACATCAGGAAAGTTAAGTTGAGGACATCAGGAAAGTAAATCGAGGGCATAATGAAAGTAAGTCGAGGACATCAGGAAAGTTAAGTTGAGGACATCAGGAAAGTTAAGTTGAGGACATCAGGAAAATTAAGTTGAGGACATCAGAAAAGTTAAGTTGAGGACATAGGAAAGTTAAGTTGAGGACATCAGGAAAGTTAAGTTGAGGACATCCGAAAAGTTAAGTCGTGGACATCAGGAAAGTTAAGTTGAGGACATCAGGAAAGTTAAGTCGAGGGCATCAGGAAAGATAAGTTGGGGACATCAGGAAAGTTAAGTTGAGGACATCAGGAAAGTTAAGCTGAGGACATCAGGAAAGTTAAGTCGAGGGCATCAGGAAAGTAAGTTGAGGACATTGGGAAAGTTAAATCGAGAACATCATGAAAGTAAGTCGAGAACATCAGGAAAGTAAGTCGAGGACATCATGAAAGTTAAGTCGAGGACATCATGAAAGTAAGTCGAGGACATCATGAAAGTAAGTCGAGGACATGATGAAAGTAAGTCGAGGACATGATGAAAGTAAGTCGAGGGCATCAGGAAAGTAAGTCAAGGACATGAGGAAAATAAGTCGAGGACATCATGACAGTAAGTTGAGGGTATCATGAAAGTAAGTCGAGGACATCATGAAAGTAAGTAGAGGACATGATGAAAGTAAGTCGAGGACATGAGGAAAGTAAGTCGAGGACATCAGGAAAGTAAGTCGAGAAAATCAGGAAAGTAATTCGAGGACATCAGTAAAGTAAACCGAGGACATCAAGAAAGTAAGTCGAGGACATCAAGAAAGTAAGTCGAGGACATCAGGAAAGTAAATCGAGGACACCAGGAAAGTAAGTCGAGGACATCAGGTAATTAAGTCGAGGACATCAGAAAAGTAAATCGAGGACATCAGGAAAGTAAGTCGAGGACATCAGGAAAGTAAGTCGATAACATCAGGAAGGTAATTCGAGTACATCAGGAAAGTAAACCGAGGACATCAGGAAAGTAAGTCGAGGACATCAGGAACATAAATCGAGGACATCAGGAAAGTAAGTCGAGGACATCAGGAACGTAAATCGAGAACATCAGGAATGTAAATCGAGGACATCAGGAAAGTAAGTCGAGGACATCAGGAACGTAAATCGAGGACTGAAGGAAAGTAAGTCGAGGACATCAGGAAAGTAAGTCGAGGGCATCATGAAAGTAAGTCGAGGGCATCATGAACGTAAGTCGAGGACATGATGAAAGTAAGTCGAGGACATGATGAAAGTAAGTCGAGGACATGATGAAAGTAAGTCGAGGGCATCAGGAAAGTAAGTCGAGGACATCAGGATCGTAAATCGAGGACATCAGGAAAGTAAGTCGAGGACATCAGGTAAGTAAGTCGAGGACATCAGGAAAGTAAATCGAGGACATTAGGAAAGTTAGTCGAGGACATCAGGAAAGTAAGTCGAGGACATCAGGAACATAAATCGAGGACATCAGGAAAGTAAGTCGAGGACATCAGGAAAGTAAGTTGAGGATATCAGGAAAGTAAGTCGAGGACATCAGGAAAGTAAGTCGAGGACATCAGGAACGTAAGTCGAGAACATCAGGAAAGTAAGTCGAGGACATCAGGAACGTAAATCGAGGACATCAGGAAAGTAAGTCGAGAACATCAGGAAAGTAAGTCGAGGACATCAAGAAAGTAAGTCGAGGACATCAAGAAAGTAAGTCGAGAACATCAAGAAAGTAAGTCGAGGACATCAAGAAAGTTAGTCGAGAACATCAGGAAAGTAAGTCGAGGACATCAAGAAAGTAAGTCGAGGACATCAAGAAAGTAAGTCGAGAACATCAGGAAAGTAAGTCGAGAACATCAGGAAAGTAAGTCGAGGACATCATGAACGTAAGTCGAGGACATGTTGAAAGTTAGTCGAGGACATGATGAAAGTAAGTCGAGGGCATCAGGAAAGTAAGTTGAGGACATCAGGAAAGTAAGTTGAGGACATCAGGAAAGTAAGTCGAGGACATCAGGAACGTAAATCGAGGACATCAGGAAAGTAAGTCGAGGACATCAGGAACGTAAATCGAGGACATCAGGAAAGTAAGTCGAGGACATCAGGAAAGTAAGTCGAGGACATCAGGAACGTAAATCGAGGACATCAGGAAAGTAAGTCGAGGACATCAGGAAAGTAAGTCGAAGACACATGATATCCGCTAGCGCCTACTTGGACATACCTTGTTAATACCCACTACAGTTCTGTTCTGTCTCAGTATCTTTTGCCTCTAATGTCATCGATACTGGATGCATGTTTTCCAGTCTTTATTCTAATCACGTATCATCAATCAATAAATGAACAAGACTAATTTTCCTCATATCTCTGAAAGCAGCAATTGGACATTAGGTTGGAGTAAAATTGTGGGACCTTGTCATCGAACGTGAAGTTTACTAAAGATAATATATAAGTAACTCTTCTTATGTTTATGTATGTTTGTTTAAGATGTATTTGTTCTATTGTTGCTATTTACTTGCGGTTTTTCATGTTTGATACTTTGATCTATGTGGAAAGCTACACATTTGTTGGTACATGCGATCTTTCCGACTGTACTTCAGTATCCACACGTTTGTATTAATATTCTTATCTACTATCAGTGCCGTTAGCCGTCACACATGACTCTCAATGTGTCTTGATATAAGTCCCTTTTCTGGGTGAGCTTCTAAATTAAAATTGTGAAGTCTGTGCCTGTTATCTGTGCCCATCTTCTTTGTGTCTCTAGAGATCCTCCTCTTTTTCTTTAAATCCCATTTGAGGCTTTAACTCGTATTTCTCTAGTTATGTCTTCTCATTACACGGTCAACCTATACCCATTTTGAATTCATGTTTATTGATGAGACTTTCGACTGCTTTCCCATTTATCTTATTTGTGCATGATTCGATAGCCCATTCTCTTGAAAACAAAGTATTTCCTTAAACATTTGTTGTTGAATCTCGTTCTCTCTTGATCCTTCCAGCGCCGCATAAGGCTCGTAATGCTTTTCAGCATCCATTTCTATTCTGGGCGAGATATTCGATCTTATTAAATGAGTCCATGCCTGCCAACTTTTCTGCTCTTATCAGTGTTCTTTTCAGTGTCTCTCTAGGTCTTCCTCCTTTTTTGTATCCTGATGTTGCCCACTTAAAAGCATGTTTGAAATTCTTTTGTTGTTTCTTCTCAACACGTGTTCGACTTATATCTATCTCTTCTACATTTATATGAGACCTTTGGTTGTATGGGGAAGCCGCAATAGTTCAGTGGTTAATGAAGTGGACTACAAAGGACAAGAGGTCGGGTTCGGTCCTGACCGATGCCTTAAATAAGTACCGGATTATTTTCTGGGAAATAAAGCGGAACAAGTTGACTCAGTAAAATTTACATAATGTTTATATTTATTATTTAAACATATATTTGATCATATGGGATGGAGACATTAAAACTTATGATCATAAACAAAGAAAATTCTCAAGACCTACAATTAAATATCACAGTTGAGGGAATACATCTGGAGACAGTCCAGTGCTAAAACTACCTGGGACATACTATAACCAATGATGGAAATATAAAATTGTAATAAACAAAAGAATAGGTATGGCAAAAAGTAATTTTAATTCTATGAAAAAATATACTAACAACAAAACAAATATCAGCAGGTCTGAAACTAAGAATGGCAAAATGTTACATCTTCTCAATATTCCTGTATGGTGCAGAAACATGGACATTAGACAAGAAAACATAACAGAAAATTGAAGCCTTTGAAATGTGGAAGTATAGAAGAATAGGATGGAAAGAAAAGAAAACAAACGATGAAGTTTTAAAACAACTGAAAATAAAAAGAGAACTACTAAACACAATTAAGACAATACAAATGAAATTTGTGGGGCATGTTAAAAGACACTTCAGCCTACTAAATGTAATATTGGAAGGGAAAATACAAGGTAAAAGAGGCAGAGGCAGACCAAGACTAACATGGACGAGTAACATCAAAGGATGGACAAGTCAATCTATGACAGCCTGCACCATCAAAGTAAGAAACAGAATAGAATGGTGATCCATGGTAGCCAACCTTCGTTGCGGAGAAGTCACTCGATGATGATGATGAACACGGAACGGGAGCAATATCGACCACATTGACCCAAAATTATGTTTCGAAGGTCTATGAAAATTATGATCACTAAAACCATATTCCCTATACGTCGTTTGGTGTGACTTGGCACTTTACCTAATTTTGGTTGTGGCAATTTCTATCTCTCTCTCTCTCTCTCTCTCTCTCTCTCTCTCTCTCTCTCTGTCTGTCTGTCTGCCTGCCTGCCTGCCTGCCTGCCTGCCTGCCTGCCTGCCTGCCTGCCTGTCTGTCTGTCTGTCTGTCTGTCTGTCTATCTATATATATATATATATATATCTTGAATTCATTCCATTGCGCACTCTTTGTTCTTGAATGAATCTAGTTTATTTTCGACTTATTTCCTTGAGTTACAGTTTTCACGTACATAATTAAGAGTACATTTTTAACTGTCCCGTGACGTGCTAAGACCCCCAACATTCATGTCGATGCTCAGATGTCGAAGACTAATATGACTGGGGCACGTCCAGAATGAAAAACGCATACCCAAGCATATACTATATAGTGAAATAGTAAACGAAAAAAAGACAATCGGCAGACCTAAACTATAATATAGAGATATCTATAAATCATCTCTGAATCACTTCTCCATCTTTGAAAAATGATTGGGAATATCTAGCAAGTGATCGCACATCATTGACAGCATGTATAAGGAATGGTATAACATCATTTAAGACTGTCCTAAGGCAAAACTTAGAAAAGAAAATACTCATGAAAAAGGATGGAAAACCCTGTGAAGTCAGTGGGCCTGACAAGTTCATTCTGTGGCCGTGTGTGTTTGTCAAACATTGGTAGAATTAGTCACGAGAGAAGCTGCTCGACAAAAACAATATCTAAAAAAATAATACACTAGATCGTCTGACAAGACGAAAAGGGCTTATATATTCACCTCATATACTATAAATGAGGTGAATATTTCAAGCTTTTTCTTTCAATCAACATTAGTTGCCAAATAAAATAATAAGACTTCACTTCAAAATGTAAACGCTTTTTAGACTAAATGTATGATCTAAACGTAGAACAGCTACCTTACTGGAAGTCATCGGAGACTTAAGGATGATTGCCTGCGCCATTATTGGTGAATCAGAACTGATCAAGAATCTCCTTCACCTTCCATAGACGCGCGGAATAAGACAAACAAGCCTGGCCAAATGAGTAGAGATCTCATTATCATGTGCCATATCGGTTGGCATAGGCGCGGCGATCATGTCTTTCCACAACTTTCTATCCACCGTGCATAGTATCAATTCTATTATTGACTGTTTTTCCATGCCATGACACCAAGCTATATATTATCTTTTCTTTTCGTCCTGCGAACTCTCTTTCCCTGTATTTTTCCAGTTGTAACCAAGTATTTCAACTTTCCTCGTCTTATGTTGTAGAGTTCATAGGGAAAGTCAAAACTGCACTTTAAAAAAAATGTCGTGCTGAAGTCGAAGACTAACATGGACGAATAACATCAAAAGATGGACAAACCAGCCGATGACAACCTGCACCATTAAAGCAAGAAACAGAGCAGAATGGCGCTTCATGGTAGTCAACCTTCGATGCGGAGACGGCACTCGATGATGATGATGAAGTCGAATGCATTTGACTGAAAGGTGCAGATATCATAGCTTGCTGTAAACAAATCTAACTTCTTTATTAGGGCTGACGATGAAAACAAAAACAACAGTTATAGAAAAAGTTCAGAAGAAAATTAGAAATGATTCTTTTCCTTGCAAAATTCATTGAGCTTACTGTGAAAGGTATGCTTATGTCGCTAAATACGCCTCTCTAGGTATTCACTGAATGTCAAGTTTCTTTTAGAATCAACAGACTGGCATTATTTGGAACAAAATATTAACACAAATACTGGAGGTTCTGTTAAACTAATGCCAGTGAGACATTTTCTTTCTTCTTCTTCATCCTCTTCTTCTACTACGACTACCAACTACCACTACTACTACTATTACTTGTTCTACTACTACTACTACTATTACCTTTGTACTACTAATACTACTACTATTACTTTTCTACTACTACTACCAACTACCACTAATACTACTATTACTTGTTCTACTACTACTACTATTACTTTTCTACTACTACTACTACTACCAAATACCACTACTACTACTATTACTTCTCCTACTACTACTACCACTACAACTAGAAGTACTACATCTACTACTACAACTAATACTTCTACTTCTACTACAAATACTACTACTGCTACCACTACTACTTCTACTACTACTACTACTACTTATACTATTATTACTACTACTGCTTATACTATTACTACTACAACTACATTACTACTACTAGTACAACTTCTACATTACTACTAATACCACTACTACTACTACGAGTACTACTTCTACATTACTACTACTACCACTACTACTACTACTACTACTACGAGTACTACTACTACTATTACAAGTACTATTTCTACATTACTACTACTACTACTACTATCACTACTGCTACTAGTGGTACTAGTAATACTATTTCTTCTACTGCTAGTGATACTATTATTACTATTACTCCTACTACTACTGCTAGTGATACTATTACTACTACTACTTCTACGACTACTACTAGTGATACTATTACTACTACTACTTCTACTACTACTACTAGTGATACTATTACTACTCCTACTTCTACTACTACTAGTGATACTAGTGATACTAGTGATACTATTACTACTACTACTACCTCTACTGCTTCTAGTGATACTATTACTACTACTACTACCTCTACTGCTGCTAGTGATACTATTACTACTACTACCTCTACTGCTGCTAGTGATACTATTACTACTACTACTTCTACTACTACTACTAGTGATACTATTACTACTCCTACTTCTACTACTACTACTAGTGATACTATTACTACTCCTACTTCTACTACTAGTAGTGATACTAGTGATACTATTACTACTACTACCTCTACTACTACTACTAGTGATACTATTACTACTACTACCTCTACTACTACTACTACTAGTGATACTATTACTACTACAACTTCTACTACTACTCCTGATGCTGCTTGATACCTGATCTATAACTCTGGGGATCGCTGGGGCACCACTGACAAGAATTAATCAACCTTCCCCACTTCTCTCTATCTTCAGTCAATCTTTTGGCCTATGTAAAGTCGAGGTTTGTCTCATTATTTGATGTTATTTTCCCATCTCTTTCTCTAAATATCTCTCCTTCTCGTCCTATCCACAGTTCACTGCAGCATGGTCTGTGTCAGGCCAGACTTGTGTGATACATGACACAGAAGTAAAACATTACACGTTTCAGAAGCTTTGATTATTAATTTTAGCGTCTATTCATTAGACATTTCCCAATACATAACGTTACACAAATCAATAGGCAAGTCAATAGTAACAGAATGATGTCGAATAGCAGGAAAGAAGCTTTCAGGAGCTTATAATATCAAACCTCCCTGAGGGAAATTAGCAGTTGTTTTTTTTTTGGTTCGTCAAATAAAAGTAGCAATCAGGAACTGCTAGCAAGTTGAGCAATAAACAGAGACATGGTGGAGACAGGTCACGTTATCATGAGAGATCCAGAACCAGAAACAAACACAGGAGTTGCCATGTTCTGGACGATTTCAGTGAGAAAACCGACCATATATGCATAAATAATGGGCACCAAGTAGTACACGGCCAGAGACCGTGCAAAGCAAAGGAGCTTTTATAGTTGTTTATAATGTTTTTTAGTTGTTTTATAGTTTTATATAACAGGCCACGTAATGTGTACGCACTGATGGCTTTAATTACTAAAACCCAAGAACAATTAGAAGATGAATTTATAAACGTTCGTTAACAAACCTTTGGATTCGATTTGTTATTTTTTCACATATTGTATTATATATTGGACTGATATTTCTACAACTCACACGGTTTTTGAACATTTCTCAAATTGTAGTACATTTTTTTTTCTGTTTAACTTGATATAATTATTTCAGTATTATAAACACACACGTCAGGTGAGGCAACTGTAAGGTGTAAATAAAAAAAAAAGCATCGTAAAAAACATTATTGTTGTTCTCATACATCAAAGGGTAACTTGAATCGACATAAAAAAAAGTTCTGAAGACTTCTATTCATAATATTTATACAGCCACACACAAAAAATAATAATACTAAGATTTCAAGTAAAAATGCATAGCAGTTGCCGAATTGGAAGCTTGGATTTATTTTTCTATAAACAATTTCAACTGTCAAGTCAAAATAATAATAGGACAGATGATGACGGTTTTCTTTTCAAAATTAAAAATAACTGCATTTATCGTTCATGGGTGTTCTATGCTTTCCCAGATATCGTATTTCATTCTAGTCATGCACCAATAAGATGACTAGACTCAAACACTGTTCAAATACATGCTCAACATTTCATTCTAGTCATGCACCAATAAGATGACTAGACTCAAACACTGTTCAAACAACTGCTCAACATTTCATTCTAGTCATGCACGAATAAGATGACTAGACTCAAACACTGTTCAAACACATGCTCCACATTTCATTCTAGTCATGCACCAATAAGATGACTAGACTCAAACACTGTTCAAACACATGCTCCACATTTCATTCTAGTCATGTACCAATAAGATGACTAGACTCAAACACTGTTCAAATACATGCTCAACATTTCATTCTAGTCATGTACCAATAAGATGACTAGACTTAAACACTGTTCAAATACATGCTCAACATTTCATTCTAGTCATGCACCAATAAGATGACTAGACTTAAACACTGTTCAAACACATGCTCAACATTTCATTCTAGTCATGCACCAATAAGATGACTAGACTTAAATACTGTTCAAACACATGCTCAACATTTCATTCTAGTCATGCACCAATAAGATGACTAGACTTAAATACTGTTCAAACACATGCTCAACATTTCATTCTAGTCATGCACCAATAAGATGACTAGACTTAAATACTGTTCAAACACATGCTCAACATTTCATTCTAGTCATGCACCAATAAGATGACTAGACTCAAATACTGTTCAAACACATGCTCAACATTTCATTCTAGTCATGTACCAATAATCTTAAACACTGTTAAAACACATGCTCAACATTTCATTCTAGTCATGTACCAATAATCTTAAACACTGTTCAAACACATGCTCAACATTTCATTCAAGTCATGTACCAATAATCTTAAACACTGTTCAAACACATGCTCAACATTTCATTCTAGTCATGCACCAGTAAGATGACTAGACTCAAACACTGTTCAAACACATGCTCAACATTTCATTCTAGTCATGTACCAATAATCTTAAACACTATTCAAACACATGCTCAACATTTCATTCTAGTCATGTACCAATAATCTTAAACACTGTTCAAACACATGCTCAACATTTCATTCTAACTTGTATAGTTTTGGAGGAAAATGAATATTTTATTTGCACTTTTACTAATGATTGCATAAGCACTGGGACGTCTTACACACTTGGGAGCGCCCATCGTCAATCCAAGTCAACATGTGGTCATTAAAAACATATAGTTGTCTCTCCGCCCCTGCTCCTGCACAAAAATCTTCTGGCAATGTGCTCCCATGCTGTCATGTGACCACCTCATTAGTCCATAAGTGGAACTTTCTTTGCGAAGCAAACGTTTTTTAGTATTTTAATCTTCTAATGTTCCTTTTTCTGATTGCATGACTCATTCACTCACTCTCCCAACCCCAACCCATCCCGACCTATTTGGCACACACGGATGAACCACAATTAACAGTAGACTAAGAAGAGGGTGCCACTAAACAAACGAGACGGCATTATTTGGATGCATAACAATATATCATTTGAATCATAGGACTGAATGTCATTACAAGCAGTCAAATTACAAGAACAATATATTACAATACACAGACAGCTTGTTGAAACAAATACGTGACCACATTTAGACCAAACATAAAATAGAAGAAAAATCCCATCATCTTGGTGTTAATGGCCATACTTTTAGACCAAGGGTGAAACGTTTGTTGTTTGTATCATGGGTGAAATAAAACTCAGACACTAACACATCGTGGCTGCTGCATTGGACTTGCGGCCTTTATTCTCCGGTCCTATACGTTCTCAGATTTCGAAGTGACCACTAAGTCTTTGGGGAGCCGCGATAGCTCAGTGGTTAGTGAACTGGACTACAAAGGACAAGAGGTAGAGGTCGATCCTAACCGACGTCTTCCGGTTCATCCAGCCTTTAATGGGTACCGGGTTTTTTTTCTGGGAAAGTAAAGCGGCACGGGCGTAGTATCGACCACATTACCCCAAAAATCACGTGCCGAGGGTCTGTACAATTTATGGTCAATAACACCATATTCCCTATACGCCACTTGGTGTGAGGGGGGTACTTTACTTTTTTTTTCACTAAGTTTTTACTTAATAATTGTGCTAAAATGAGAATTTTCTAAAAATGTTTTGACATACAAACATAAGTATGCACTTACAAAGTCTAGACTAAAGTATAAACATCTAATATAAATAAAGCGCAGAAAAAAAATATTGTTACCAAATAGTTAAGGGAAACATTTATATTTGTAGAAAACAGTTGTCACATTCTACAACACATATAAACCGTTATTACAACGCAGATACACGATTATATTTGTAACACGATTATTGTAACATCCCAGACACACAACTATTTATGTCAAAAATGATGACAACTAGAACCGTGAATATAAGTGGAATACAATTATCGCAACCTGACGGGCATAAATATTTGTAGCATACAATTATCACAACTAGTCACATATACAAATATTTGTATAAACCATTTATCACACCTACACATACATACAAATATTTGTAGCAAACTATAACACCCCGACACACATACACATATTTCGCGGCATACAATAATCACACCCCGACATACTTACACATTTTAAAAATAATTGAACAACTGGTTTTGGTTTATCGTATATCCCTAGACCGGCCGTACGCTAATCTTACGGTCTGTTGTTTGATGTGCGACGGGGATAATCTCACGACTAACTGTGTGTCTATATGTTCGGAATTGGAGCCAACAACGATGGCCTAACGTCATCAAGCGCTATACATTTTTTTAAAATGTGACGATATATATGTTGGATAGGTGGCGGGAACAACTGAAGGCTATGCATGAAAAGTGTTCCTTGTTGCAGTTTCCTCATATTCCAAGTCCGGCTTGTTGCAGGTGCTACTGAGTTAAGTGCTCTGTGCACACCGTGAGCCGTGTGTCTCATCCGTTTTGATCATGTTTCGATATTCCAATTGTTTACGATGAATGATGATATCGTATGACAGGGAACAGTTGGCTGTGTTCACTTTCTGCGCGGTTTCGCCTTATGTCTTTTGGCGTGTGCTGAGACTGCTACGATGGGGACTACAGTTACCTTTCTTTGTTTGGGAGATGAGATATTAATTTGGATGAATACGCTGGGACGGGCAGTTGAGCAATTATGGATTTTAATTTGTTTGCAGTGAAACCGGGGCCTTCCATAACCAAATAACTTACAAATATTTGTAGCATACAATTATCCCACCCCGACACACATACAAATATTTGCAGCAAACAATTATCACACCCCGAAACACTTACTAATATTTGTAGCATACAATTATCCCACCCCGACACACATACAAATATTTGTAGCAAACAATTATCACACCCCGATACACACATTTGTAACAAACACCACACAATGGAAACACAAAACAATATTTATAGCAAACAGTTATCACACCAGGGAAACAAAACAATATTTATAACAAACAGTTATCACACCAGGGAAACACAAAACAATATATATAGCAAACAGTTATCACACTAGTTATACAGAAGGGAAAAAAACGAAACGGGCTGGTCTCAAAATGGTTCCCATTGGTGTGACAGACTGATGTATTACTACGCGCAGTTTTAAAAGCTTAGAGGATCTATTTTGTTTCGCTCCATCAATCCGTCTAAAGCGAACTGGGAATAAATTGACAAAAACTGGAGGCATCAGTGTCTAGCTCAGGAAACAGCTATAAACGTGGGCATGTAAGTGTTGTAAACAGTTTGTGCCCTACTTCGTTCGTTCCAACTTGGTTTAACCCGTTTGTTGGTTTGAGATTTAGTTTTATCTATCAGGTGGGGTTTGGTTCAAGAGTATAAGTGTATGTTTTCTTTGGAGACAAATAATAATAAATTAATATTAAGGTAACTAATATACAGGGAAACTTCCGAGGCGATAATTCAGGTGTTCCTAAGCGTTCGGCTTCTCGTGGCAAGGCGCAGTGCCATGGAGTACGGGTTCGATCCTGCTTCGGATCATATATTGTTCTTTGTTTTTATCTTTTGTTGTTTCTTTGTCATTTTTTTCTGAGTGCTGTAGTTACATACCTCTTCCTCGTATGTTTTTTTTCCTTGTTTTGAAATTAGCGCTAGTTGAAATAATTGAACAAAAAAAAAAAAAGCGAAATACTAGTAGGTCTGCCTATTCATGTAGCAATTATAATATATTGGAAATGTTATATGATATAAGATGAGATACAATAAGATACTATAATATACGATCATCATCGGGTTCCGTGAGCTTTGCAGAATGTTGTTCTCATCACAGCCCGCCTGAAAGATTATCAGTATCTTACCACTTCTTCGGTTGCTATATTCAAGGTCTATCAGACGCCTTGTAAGTATATTCTTGTTGTGATTATGGATTTTAATTCGTTTGCAGTGATGCCGGGGCCTTCGACTAACCATAACCAATCATGTTGCACTGTCGTTGTTGCTTCTTCTACCTGAAGCCGTGCCTTCCTTTTTTGACCACTGTCTTTTTGTGTTACCGTAGTATTTGAGTCTTCTGTAAGATGGTATTTACAGTAAGATAAGATGAGATTAAATAAGGTGGGATGAGACAGACAAACATACGTCAGGCACAGACATACATGGTAAACTGGCAGGTAAGCTGGTAGTAGACAGGTAGTTAGATTAGTAAGTAGCTAGAGAATGAAACAATATATACAACAATAAAAGGTATCCATATAAACAGTTGGTAATGAAAGAACAGTAATAAACAATAGTGCTGTCAAAGATGGAGAGAGGTACGATCCTAGATGGAGTCGTGTTTACTTCTGTCTTGTTCTGTAACGATTTTGGGTGTGGGACTGACAATAGCACCTTGAGATAGGGAGGCACTCTAAGCGGGGAAACCAGTAATGTTGTACAATCTTGTAGTGTTATAAAGAATCATGCCAAACACTAAGCGGGAAAAAACCAGTAATGTTGTACAATCTTATAGTGTTATAAAGAATCGTGCCAAACACTAAGCGGGGAAACCAGTAATGTTGTACAATCTTGTAGTGTTATAAAGAATCGTGCCAAACACTAAGCGGGGAAACCAGTAATGTTGTACAATCTTGTAGTGTTATAAAGAATCATGCCAAACACTAAGCGGGGAAAAAAACCAGTAATGTTGTACAATCTTGTAGTGTTATAAAGAATCATGCCCAACACTAAGCGAGGAAGCCAGTAATGTTGTACAATCTTGTAGTGTTATAAAGAATCATGCCCAACACTAAGCGGGGAAAAACCAGTAATGTTGTACAATCTTGTAGTGTTAAAAAGAATCATGCCAATCACTAAGCGGGGAAACCAGTAATGTTGTACAATCTTGTAGTGTTATAAAGAATCATGCCAATCACTAAGCGGGGAAACCAGTAATGTTGTACAATCTTGTAGTGTTATAAAGAATCATGCCCAACACTAAGCGGGGAAGCCAGTAATGTTGTACAATCTTGTAGTGTTATAAAGAATCATGCCAAACACTAAGCAAGAAAAAAATAAACTTAGAATATTCAACTCAAACGTATTATCAACCTTTACCTACATATGTGAAAGCTGGAAAACAACAAAATAGATTGAGATAAAACTAAACACATTTCAAGACAAATGCATAAGAAGAATACTCTGTGTATAATTGAAGGAATTCAAGACTGATATAAATATAATAGAAATGGCCATGCATTCAACAATAGTATCTACAATTAGGAAGAGACGATGGACATATGTCGCACATATACTGATAAGAGACAACAGAATAATTTCAAAACAGGCTCTTCTAAAGAAAACATTAGAATACAGGAACAGAAGAAGACCAAGAGAGGCACTTTAAAAAAAAAACACTTCAGAGAGAAGCAAAGTTAATCGGGATAGACTCATTAGATAAGATCCAATAGAGATGGATGGCGAAAAGCACTGTTATCCTCATGTGACATCTAGCGGCGCTGGAAAACCAAGATCAAGAATAAACGGCACTAGTAAATAAAACAATAATCAAAAATATGATTACTAAACAGTAATAATAATAGCAGTAATAATATTAATATTTTTTTTTTACAGATAAGCAGACCATATAAACACAAATATGATGATTGTAAAACGTGTTCATAATAACCACAACAAGATCAACATAACAATAATATACTAGTACAACAATAATAATGGAAATGCGATAACTCAGAGGCTAGTGAACTGGACTACAAGGACATGAGGTCGGGTTCGATCCTGATCAACGGTTTCCGGGTTCACCCAGCCTTAAATGGGCACTTGATTTTTCTTCTGGGAAAGTAAAGCGGCCCGGGCGTAATACCGACCCCATTACCCCAAAAATCATATGTCGGAGGTCTGTAAAAATTATGGTCACTAACACCATATTCCCTATACGTCACTTGGCGTGACGGGTCACTAACACCATATTCCCTATACGTCACTTGGCGTGACGGAGATCTTTACTTTTATAAAAATAATAAATTACTTCTATTAAAATATTACTTTAGAAAAATAGGAGGAACAAAGACTGAGCTCAGTTTCTATTCAAATCAGAATAAAGGAAGGAATAATTACATTAATACAAATCAATATACTTGTTATTTGCGGAACCTGCGTGTAAAGGGAATATCAGTTTCCCTTACAATTAAACATATACAATTGAGAAAAACCACAGTAATTGATCGTGTCTGTTGTACGACAGTTGTCTGGAAGCGAACAATCCGTCGTTGAGGATTCTTCGTATCATGGGTGCCATCGTGTCTAGCTATCTGTGTTCACAGGTCTCTAATATGGAGGACAGAATTAATTTAGTTACATAATGTTGTGTTTGTATCAAATGTTTTGCTAACCTGTACACACAGTTACAACAGCACTGACGCATGTCAGGTTAGTTCTACTGACTCCAGAAACTGTAATACATTAGGTAAAGCAAACCTCTAAAATACATGAAATTCCTTGAAGTATTTTGGAATATTGTTCCTGTAGAAATTGTTCTATTTATTCTATTAATAAAGGGGGATGGGTGGTCTTGAGGTAAGACGTTCGGTTTCTGAACACAAAGGTCCCTCGAGTTCGAATCCCGCGATAGGCGGTAAGAATTTTCACTTCAGACCCGGAGTTTTCTTGCGGTCTCACCAACCATGTGAGATCTGAAGCCTCTCCCGCTCGAAAAAAACTGGCGGTTCTGTGTACATTTGTGCACGTTAAAGAAACCTTCCCAGTTAAACATAGACAAGAGTAGGTTACAAGTGGCCGCTGACAGGGCAAAAAATGTTTTAAAAAATCAATCCATTAATAAAGATGAATGTATCGGGCCTAAAGGTGCAGAAATCGTGGGTCTGTCGTAAATTAGCGACACAACGAATCTACGTCCACCTAACGGGTGAACGCTAAAAAGGAGATAGTATTAATAATGAACAATCCAAGTAAACAATATTTGAAAAAAAAATGCATCAAGAGATGAACCGAGGAACTGCCGTTACAAAAATGTATATCAAATAAACACGAATAAATGTTGCGCTGAAAACAATAGGACATTAAGACAACAAGATAAGATGTTGTAAACAATTTTTAAGGGAACTAGAAAAAGAAAGCAAAATAATTCTGAAAACGGACGGGGCGGAGAGGAAAGAAATAATGCGTCATGTAACAATGTGAAGTGTTAAAGAAGAAAGTAAGACATATTGAGTATAAGAAAGAAAATCGTAGAGAAAATTAAGACAGCAAGAAAACATAAAAAAAATATTGCACAGAGAATAAGGCATCAAGTAAAAAGTAGGAAACATTACAAAACAGTATAAATAAAATAGTACAAGAGAGATTTACACAAATACTGACTGTAAAGACAACTTAAAAAGTTATAATCACAAACAGAATTTAATGAAATATTACAAGCAATAAGACACCAGATAAAAATGAGTACCAAAGTAAAATGAAAGCAGAACATTTTTCAAACACGAAGAAAACCAATTAATTGATAATCTCCAGATTGAGATCCGGACGCTGCAGATGCAGTCAACACATGATCTATGTGATAAAAGATGGGAAGTTAACCACATGGAGAGACAAAAAAAACAGAAGTGCATTTTTATTGTCAGAACAATGAGTTCCATCAGATAAAGTGAGAAAACTGTGTAACACTGTAATAAACTGGTTGGTCTAGGGGTAAGAACTTAGGTATCTACAAAATAAGATTCTGAGTTCGAATCCCAGAAAGTTGGTGAGAGTTGTTCTCCTTGAATCGGTAGTTTCTTTGTGGCTTTACTCTCCTCGGTCCCAAAGTAGTGAGATCTGATACCTAGACCTATCTGATGATGGTGAAAAACAGGAGGTACTTGCGCACTCTGCGCACGGTGAAGAACCATAACAATTAGATGTAGAAAAAGAAACAAAATGGCCGATGACAATTAAATATTGTTAAATAATTTAGAAAATCTATCCCTGCCGCAGACGGATGTGTCGGGTCCAAAAAGCGCAGATATCACGGCCTCGCGGAACAACGCATCCGCTTCCACTTAACGGGTGAACGGTGAAGAAGAACGTAGTGTTCTACCAACCTTTACCAGCAATGTCAAACTTTCATATACACAGCCAAAAAGAGAGCTTTCTACCAGCCTTTACCAGCAATGTCAAACTTTCATATACACAGCCAAAAAGAGAGCTTTCTACCAGCCTTTACCAGCAATGTCAAACTTTCATATACACAGCCAAAAAAAGAGTTCTTTCTACCAACCTTTACCAGCAATGTCAAACTTTCATATACACAGCCAAAAAGAGAGCTTTCTACCAACCTTTACCAGCAATGTCAAACTTTCATATACACAGCCAAAAAGAGAGCTTTCTACCAACCTTTACCAGCAATGTCAAACTTTCATATACACAGCCAAAAAGAGAGCTTTCTACCAACCTTTACCAGCAATGTCAAACTTTCATATACACAGCCAAAAAGAGAGCTTTCTACCAACCTTTACCAGCAATGTCAAACTTTCATATACACAGCCAAAAAGAGAGCTTTCTACCAACCTTTACCAGCAATGTCAAACTTTCATATAAACAGCCCCCAAAAAAGAGTCCTTTCTACCAACCTTTACCAGCAATGTCAAACTTTCATATACACAGCCAAAAAGAGAGCTTTCTACCAGCCTTTACCAGCAATGTCAAACTTTCATATACACAGCCAAAAAAAGAGTGCTTTCTACCAACCTTTACCAGCAATGTCAAACTTTCATATACACAGCCAAAAAGAGAGCTTTCTACCAGCCTTTACCAGCAATGTCAAACTTTCATATACACAGCCAAAAAAAGAGTTCTTTCTACCAACCTTTACCACCAATGTCAAACTTTCATATACACAGCCAAAAAGAGAGCTTTCTTCCAACCTTTACCAGCAATGTCAAACTTTCATATACACAGCCAAAAAGAGAGCTTTCTACCAGCCTTTACCAGCAATGTCAAACTTTCATATACACAGCCAAAAAGAGAGCTTTCTACCAACCTTTACCAGCAATGACAAACTTTCATATACACAGCCAAAAAGAGAGCTTTCTACCAACCTTTACCAGCAATGTCAAACTTTCATATACACAGCCAAAAAGAGAGCTTTCTACCAACCTTTACCAGCAATGTCAAACTTTCATATACACAGCCAAAAAGAGAGCTTTCTACCAACCTTTGCCAGCAATGTCAAACTTTCATATAAACAGCCCCAAAAAAGAGTCCTTTCTACCAACCTTTACCAGCAATGTCAAACTTTCATATACACAGCCAAAAAGAGAGCTTTCTACCAGCCTTTACCAGCAATGTCAAACTTTCATATACACAGCCAAAAAATAGTGCTTTCTACCAACATTTACCAGCAATGTCAAACTTTGACATAAACAGTCCCAAAATAGTGTTTTCTACCAACCTTTACCAGCAATGTCAAACTTTCATATACACAGCCAAAAAATAGTGCTTTCTACCAACATTTACCAGCAATGTCAAACTTTGACATAAACAGTCCCAAAAAAGAGAGCTTTCTACCAACCTTTACCAGCAATGTCAAACTTTCATATACACAGCCAACAAATAGTGCTTTCTACCAACATTTACCAGCAATGTCGAACTTTGACATAAACAGTCCCAAAAAAGAGTGCTTTCTACCAACCTTTACCAGCAATGTCAAACTTTCATATAAACAACCACAGAAAAAAAAAAGAAACGAAAATAGAGCAGTAACAACCAGAATAAATTGGCTGGGGAAGACTACTGATTGTTAACAAAATGTGACACAATCTAGTAGAATCATGATGTAAGAGAATGACTGAATGAATTACGCGAATGCAAAGACTACATAAGGAAACTAAGAAATCAAATAATTCACACGTGCAATACAAACACCTTGCAGATAGTACATAAATGACAGCATTAGCATTCAGACATTTTATGCAAATAAGGGGGAACTGCAGACCTATGAGACATCTAGTTAAGTTTAAGACATTACTGGATGAATCATACTCCCATTTTCCGTCGACTCTGAGAGACAGCAGAAAGATGTAAGAGGGCATGGTATAAAGTAATACGGCGCAACCTATAAGGTATCCTCTCCCCATAATGTTAACTCTTTATACAGTTCTATTTAGTTTATTTCAGTTTAATCGACAGATCCTCTTCACTGCACAAACGGCTAGCTCTAGAGTATTCACTTTGACGAAGTCCCTAGAAGAGACTAGGAACTGAATTTTGCGGGTTAATTCGTATTTTTCCTGGCAGCCGTGTGCACAGGGGTCCCTCGCGTCACAGGCAGATAACTCAGTCTTCGGAGGTACTCATATTTTTTTCCTTCCATGAGTAATTGATGTTTGAAGCCGGGCATCGCTCGTGAGACCAGGGGTGGTTGTCGCAGAGAGAAATCATAAATAAAAATGAAAATTAGCCGGGATCTGAACCCACACTCTCTCTGTCTCGAGGGCAGCGTCTTGCCTCGAGACCAAACCAT
Source organism: Megaustenia siamemsis (assembly GCA_032433765.1). NCBI lineage: Eukaryota > Metazoa > Mollusca > Gastropoda > Stylommatophora > Ariophantidae > Megaustenia > Megaustenia siamemsis. Next base: position 64,331,430 of record JAVIAB010000047.1, on the reverse strand, counting down.
TCCCTCAGCGAAAGTACTGAAGATAGCTTCAGCTCAGACGCACGAACTCCGGAGATGACTTTAACCCCAACCTCCAGAGTCGCCTCTTACGACATGTATGGCAGATGACAGTGGCTGTGTTCTTTTCTACCCTGATCGTGGTAAGAGCCCTGATAGCTCCATGGGTGTTTATCCAATTCTAAAAAATGTTAACTCGGCAAGTTCTGAATTTAACTCGTTATCAAATCCTGAATTTCTTTTCTCTCGTCATATCCAAAATTTGAAAGAAAAAGAGGCCGACCTAGAGAAACAACAAAAAGAACATTAAAGCGAGAGGTAAGAACAGCAGGAACCAGTTCCTTCGCCGAGATTGATCAACTCGCCCAGAATTCCTTATCATCTCCAGAATTTGGTAACTCTTTATTTATCATTTCCTGGATGAGGCCAAGACATCGCCGAGTGTTTAGACTTAAAGCAGTCAACGACTCATAACTGACTGAATCTGTTAGTCAGAAGCGATCAAGAGGCTAATTCACTTCCATATGGTTATCCGGAAACAGTCACCAATCTGACCAAATAGGGATCTGAAAGGGAAGGCACATCCCGTACTAAACAAATATCGTGCTCAAGTCTGATGTATTAAACCGATGTCACAGATATGCAGCTAGCTCACGACACAACGCTATTACGCTCAAGACACGACGCTATAACGCTCAAGACACGACGTTATAACGCTCACGACACGACGCTATAACGCTCACGACACGACGTTATAACGCTCACGACACGACGTTATAACGCTCACGACACGACGTTATAACGCTCACGACACGACGTTATAACGCTCACGACACGACGCTATAACGCTCACGACACGACGCTATAACGCTCAAGACACGACGTTATAACGCTCACGACACGACGCTATAACGCTCAAGACACGACGTTATAACGCTCACGACACAACGCTATTACGCTCAAGACACGACGCTATAACGCTCACGACACGACGCTATAACGCTCAAGACACGACGTTATAACGCTCACGACACGACGTTATAACGCTCACGACACGACGTTATAACGCTCACGACACAACGCTATAACGCTCATGACACAACGCTATAACGCTCATGACACGACGCTATAACGCTCACGACACGACGCTATAACGCTCACGACACGACGCTATAACGCTCACGACACGACGCTATAACGCTCACGACACGACGCTATAACGCTCACGACACGACGCTATAACGCTCACGACACGACGCTATAACGCTCACGACACGACGCTATAACGCTCACGACACGACGCTATAACGCTCACGACACAACGCTCACGACACGACGCTATAACGCTCACTTAAGACTCTTTAAAGTCGTAGTCAGAAGAAGCTTGAACAACGAGAGAAGGAAGCAGCAAAAGTATGCATTATATTTTGCTAACTTATTCCTAGTTCTAAATCTATGTCAATTAAAATGAGAAAGAGCGTTCATCGGTGCTATATAGAACTAATTCTGACCTATGGAAGCGAATCATGGACAGTAGACAAACAAATGAAAAGACGATTGGAGGCCACAGAGATTGGATTTCTCAGAAGAATGCTGAAAGTCCCTGGACAGCTAAAAAGGCCAATGAGGAAGTTCTCAAATAGACCAACACAAAAAAGGAGCTCTTAAAAAATATCAGAAAGAAGCAATCAACATTTTTCGGGCACATCATGAGAAGAGAAAAGTTGGAATACTTGGTTATAACTGGCAAAATAAAATGAAAGAGAGATCGCGGACAACAAAGAGAGAAAATACTGGATAGTTAGGTGTCATGGCATGGAAAACAGTCAACAACAGAACTGATACGATGTACTGTAGATAGAAGTTTGTGGAGGGACATGACCACCTACGCCAACCGGTATTGCACATGATGATGATGATTCCTAGTTCTAGGAAAATTGTTACTTCCTAAGGCGTACTATACTTGCGTTATCAAGTTTAAATTAATGCAACTGATTTCGTTTCATTCTTTTTAAATTCTTTGTTGTTGTTGTTTGTGTAATTTAAAGATAATTTTTGCAGAACAGAAAAATATAACACGTTGAGGAAATGTATCAACAAAAGTGAGCAAAATAGCCTTCTTTATAATCCACGCTTAAAATGGCGATTCCTTTGAATTGTTTTCTTCTTCAAAGTCTAATGAAAACTTTACTTTGTAGATAACATATTTAAAAGTATTTTAAAAAGTGGAAACGTCTGCAGTGAAAGGAAAATAAACTGAAATGTAATCAGATATGTCGAAGTGTGACAGCGCAAAGAAAACTCGTCAAGAAGTGAAAGTGTTTAAAATGATATAGGATAACGTTACAGTTGTCTCTCTTGCACAAAATGCATAAAAATGGTAACAAGGAAATCTCCCATAACAAAATCTAAAGCATATTAGAACGTACAATTTGTATAAAAGATAACAATAATCCCCGAATAGAAGGAACACAAACAAGGACATTTTATTTTAATAAATTATCTTTTGTGGAATGACATTAGTTGTTATGAAAGACATTTTTTGTGTGTAAAAGAATAACGGAGAGTGAAGAAATATATGACATTTGTTTGTGTTTGTTCATGATGTCCTGGGTTACATTTTATCACGTTCACTCAACAATTACCCTTAATTATATAATTTAAATGAGAAATGTTGCCATTATCTTTCAGAATCAACTTCAGAATTATGATATAGTTTATCAGGTTGGATAGTTTTTACTTAAACCACCACACCCTGCTGCCTCCTTCTAAAGAATATATATATATATATATGGCCTTTGTAGAGCCGCGATAGCTCAGTGGTTAGTGAACTGGACTACAAAGGACAAGGGGTAGGGTTCGATCCCAACCAACGGCTTCCGGGTTCACCCAGCCTTAAATGGGTACCAGATTTTTTTCTGGGAAAATGAAGCGGCACGGGCGTAATACCGACAACATTACCCCAAAAATCACGTGCTGTAGGTCTGTAAAATTTATGGTCACTAACACCATATTCCCTATACGTCACTTGGCGTGACGGAGGTACTTTACTTTACTGTATATGGCCTTTGGCGTCTTGACAGACGGTTGGTAGCAAGCAATCATAATAAGTCAGTAGTTTGGTAAAATATTTGTATTTTATACTGGGTGCTGTTTTACTGAACAGCTTCTCTCATGGCTGAATAGCCAATATTGGATAGTCAATGTTGGATAGACGTTGTGCATGGCCGAGTCTTCTTTCTTCTGTGACTTTTGTCTTCTGAATTTGATATCAGCGCTATCTCGAATGTTGTTGTATCCTTTTTTATTTTTGTTTCCATGTGCTACAATCTACAGCCAAATTTTCTCAGTTTCTTTCGCCTATAGAGAATTCACTCAAAGAAGCCCAGCAAACATCCTTATATCTCAGCACTGGCCTGCCATTTGGTCTCTTTCCGTCCTTAAGCTAGCTATACAATATTTTTTGGGGGGATACGATTGTTTACCATTCTTCTCACATGACCCAGCCACCTCTAAGACTAAGACTCCTAAGTGTTGCCATGATGGATGGAAGTTTGGCTCATTGTAAGACATTAGAGTTGGTTACTTTGTCCTGCCATGATGGATGGAAGTTTGGCTCATTGTAAGACATTAGAGTTGGTTACTTTGTCCTGCCATGATGGATGGAAGTTTGGCTCATTGTAAGACATTAGAGTTGGTTACTTTGTCCTGCCATGATGGATGGAAGTTTGGCTCATTGTAAGACATTAGAGTTGGTTACTTTGTCCTGCCATGATGGATGGAAGTTTGGCTCATTGTAAGACATTAGAGTTGGTTACTTTGTCCTGCCATGATGGATGGAAGTTCAGATCATTGTAAGACATTAGAGTTGGTTACTTTGTCCTGCCATTTGATGTTCATTATCTTGCGAAAGCAAAGCACATGAAAGCAGTTTAAGCTTTTCTCCTACCCTGCATAGGCAGTCCATTCAAAGAATAATCGTTAGATAAAGAGTTAAAAAAAAGTTGTTATAGAAACAAATAAACAAGGATCGTCATGTAAGAGCTCAAGCAAGATAGTTAGTTTAGAGATTTCAAGAAAATATCGTTATTTTATTTGCAATTAATGAACTACAAAATAAGAAATGGATCTAAAATTAAAAAAAAAAACGTCGTTATATTAATATGTAGATAATGATCATTATAGAGGATTAAAGAACCGGATTGTTATGCATGGATTGAAGAATAATTATTAAATATAAAGTTTAAAGTCATACTGAAGATTATAAATAATCCTCAATGTTATTGTTATAATATACAGACAAGTAATAACGAACCGTTGTATACAAATTTAAAAAGATATCATTATTTAAAAACTTAAAGAAGTATCGTTGCTTTAAAAAAAGACTTTAAAATGATCGTTTTATAAATAATTAAAGATGGCTAAGTACTTAGGTAATAAATAAATAAAAAGTATATATAAGTATATACAAATAATAAATAAAAAGTAATAAGTAATTAAAGAGGGCTGAGTAAGAGGGCTAAGTAAGAGGGCTAAATAAGAGGGCGAAGTAAGAGGGCTAAGTAAGAGGGCTAAGTAAGAGGGCTAAGTACTTAAGCAAATAAATAAATAAAACGTATATATAAGTATATAAAAATAATAAATAAAAAGTAATAAGTAATTAAAGAAGGCTAAGTAAGAGGGCTAAGTACTTAAGTAATACATAAATAAAAAGTATATATAAGTATATAAACATATTAAATAAAAAGTAATAAGTAATTAAAGAGTGCTAAGTAAGAGGGCTAAATAAAAGGGCTAAGTAAGAGGGCTAAGTAAGAGGGCTAAATTCTTGGGCGAAGAAAGAGGGCTAAGTAAGAGGGCTAAGTAAGAGGGCTAAATAAGAGGGCGAAGAAAGAGGGCTAAATAAGAGGGCGAAGTAAGGGGGCTAAGTAAGAGTGCTAAGTAAGAGGGTTAAGTAAGAGGGCTAAGTAAGAGGGCTAAGTACTTAAGCAATAAATAAATAAAACGTATATATAAGTATATAAAAATAATAAATAAAAAGTAATAAGTAATTAAAGAGGGCTGAGTAAGAGGGCTAAATAAGAGGGCGAAGAAAGAGGGCTATGTAAGAGGGATAAGTAAGAGGGCTAAGTAAGAGAGCTAAGTAAGAGGGCTAAGTGCTTAAGCAATAAATAAATAAAACGTATATATAAGTATATAAAAATAATAAATAAAAAGTAATAAGTAATTAAAGAGGGCTGAGTAAGAGGGCTAAGTAAGAGGGCTAAATAAGAGGGCGAAGTAAGAGGGCTAAATAAGAGGGCGAAGTAAGAGGGCTAAATAAGAGGGCGAAGTAAGAGGGCTAAGTAAGAGGGCTAAGTAAGAGGGATAAGTAAGAGGGCTTAATACAAGGTAAAAGAGGCAGGGGCAGACCAAGACTAACATGGACGAGTAACATCAAAAGATGGACAAATCAGCCTATGACAACCTGCACCATCAAAGCAAGAGACAGAGCAGAATGACGCTCCATGGTAGCCAACCTTCGTTGCGGAGATGGCACTCGATGGTGATGAAAGAGAGCTACTTATATTAATAGTTCATGAAGCATCAATATGTTTTTACATCTTATTTGTTTGTCAAACTTAAAGCGTACGGTACTGCTATCGCATTTTGTTGGACGCTTTTAAAAGTTGTTGTTAATTGTTGGACAATCTTATTAGAGTTAATACTTGAGATGAATAATCTTTTCAATGTACAGCACTACGCCATCTCACTGCAATCGTAAAAGCTATTCCCCAGAGTCTGGACGACTAGACTTCACCATTCACTGACTCTACCTAGTTGGACATATATCTTGTGACTCTCAATGGAGCTTTCAGTTGCAGACAACTCGGAGACAAGGGCAGACAACTATCTGGTGAATAGAATGCAATCAGGGGCATAAAATCTCATCCCATACTTCACTTTCAAAGGAAGCGTTGGTTTTCAACAGAAAAATTCCTATACGGGGGTTATAAAACTGTTCTGTTTAGCCACATTTACATGATAGAGTTTCCACAGAATGGTTGCATATATTGCTTTGTATTCTGTAAATACAAACTGTATTAATTGAGAACTTTTGACATCTGACGTATTTTTGCATTTCCCAACTTCTGCCCAATAAATCCTTAACAACTTAAATGAAACAGTGAATCAGTTATTTTTGATACAGTAATGTGATATTTTCAACATTATTTCTGAGTGTATTTCTATTATTCAGTTACTTCTTCCTTGACTGACCTTTAAAATGGAAATAAAGACATGTCCATTTGTTTAGCTTGTGTTTGTTTTATATATATAATTTGTTTTATTGAACTGATATATATATATATATATATCAGTTTGTGTTTTAGATTGTGTTTTTGTTTATACTATACGTGTTTTTTATTTTGTTTTTATTATGTGTTTCAACTTATGTTTTATCTTTTTGTTTGTTTGTTTCGTTTACGTTTTCTTTTCCTCGACGTCGCACTGTATCTACGTCATTATTTATCCCTTAAAAATGCAACAATAAATTAAATAGTTACCACAGCATACCACAGGTCACTGGTTTCTTACTTTCTCTTTTTCACTGCCCAAAAATCTGTGCAGGGTTAGTGGCATTTTTAACCGTTATTTAAGAGTATATATCTAAATCAAGTCTAAACAAGAGAATTAAGGTGGATATAAGATTGTAGAAGGACATAATCGCCTACGCCATCGGTATGGCACATGATGATGATGATGATCTAAACCACGAGAGGAGCTCAAGCCAGACAACCAATCAGATGGCCAAGACAATCCCTCCACTTCCTAGTTGGTCTTCGTGCCAACAGGCAGCACCAAAACAAAGCTGTCTAAAGGAGACAAAGATGACAGTGCTACTCGCAGTGGTCGGGTCCACTGATATAGAAAACCTAGTGTTGCCTCTAAGCAGACCAAGCTCAGAATTCTCCAGCTCAGTGGCGTATACTTAATATAAGCAAGGCAAGCATTGCATGCCTTCAAGAGTTGCGAAAATGATAAACCAGTCAGTGATCTATCCCCCATCCAAACTTAGCCCTTGCAGCATTGCTCAAAAATATATTTTAAAATGTTTTTCTCACAAATCTGAATTTTTCCAAAAATTAGTGCTGGCAACACTGACGTTAAAAGAAAATTGTATATGTCAAATCGTTTTTTATGATAGTTGAACTAGCCCGCTCTGAAGCAATTTTGAAGTTGCTTTCGTTAAAATAGTCCCTTTACATATAAGCGCAGTGATATACTGTGTGTGTTTTATTAAATCCGCGTCTCCACAGTAAGCTTGCGATGAAAAAAAAATAAATACATTTTATGATTCAATCACTATTATAACAATTTAGCACTGGCAAATAATAAATTGATTGATGAACATTTATTTACTGGTGTGAAACAGTGCAATTTCTATGTTCTAGTACTTTTATTTGAATGTTAAACTAATGATAACAATGCAAGCAATTATAATCTTGAATGCCTACACACACACTTGTTTAGTAAACCATTTCTGGTAATTTTTGGTACATGTCACGTGATTTTACTCAACACACACGCACATTTACACAGCGATGTGGTTTCGATTTCAAACCTTCAGAATTCAAAACTTCAAACGTGATTTTAATCAGCTGATATTTAATATTTTGTGTTTGTACAGAAACATGTTGTATTGCTATTGTTAATTACTAAACTTAGTATATTTGTTTACTGTGGTTATTATGGCTGATTCTATTAATGATGTTGTAGATTTATTTGAGCGACCGTTTCAATCGCGAACATTTAATGAAAAATTGGACTTGGTAAAAAAGGGCAGACCGATTCCTGCGTTAAGCAGTTTGAAACGAGAAGGAACAAAATGTGTCCGTTCATTTAACAATGATTTATATAAGAAAGTCGTTTGGCTTTGTGGTTCGGAATCATTATGTAAGTTATTTTGCTGGCCATGTATATTGTTTGTAAATGACACTTCGCCTTGGAACAGCAGACAACGCGGGTATTCTGATTTAAATAATTTACATAACGCTATTTCAAGACACGAAAAGTCTGAAAGTCATATTCACGCTTGGATAGCGTTACAAGTGTTTGGCTCCAGCAGAATTGATGTTCAATTGGATTTTCAGAAAAAAGAAAGTATTATGAAACACAATGAAACAGTTAAAGAAAATCGAGAAATCCTAAAGAGGTTAATTGCTGTTACTTCTTTTTTAGGAAAACAAGAATTAGCTTTTCGTGGTCACAGCGAGGGGAGTGATTCCACTAATCGTGGGAACTACATTGAAGCTTTAAATTTATTAGCAGAGTTTGATGAAAAATTGCATCAGCATCTCATGACGTCAAATATATTCACGGGTCTTTCCCATTAATACAGAACGATCTTATCCAAAGTGTGAACAATGTAATAACTGCAGAAGTGAAATTTCAGATTCAATCGTCCAGATTTGTCGCCATCCTAATTGACGAGACCTCTGATGTAACAAACTTGTCTCAGCTGTCAGTTGTTTTTAGATATATTTATAATGGTAATATTTACGAAAGATTTATTGGCTTTCATGACGTTAGCTCTGACAGATCTGCACAAGCATTGTCAAAACTGGCTTTAGACAGTCTTGATCAATTTGACTGTAGAGAAAAACTAGTAGCACAAACTTATGATGGTGCAGCAGTAATGGCAGGCCAATTGAATGGTGTGCAGACGAGAGTTAGGCAAGTTGTTTCTCACGCATTATGCATCCATTGCTATGCACACAAACTTAATTTAGTACTGTCTCAAGCTGCCTCATGCATAAGTGCGTGTAGAATATTCTTTTCGTCACTTAGCAGTTTTGCTTCATTTTTTACTCATTCAGCAAAGAGAACACATTTGTTGAACACCATAGTGAAAAAACGGTTTCCCAAGCTGGCGGCAACCAGATGGAATTATTCCAGTCGTTTAGTACAGACTGTTTCTGAATATCATAATGAATTAATAGATTTATTTGAATGCATTTTTGAACGACCTGGTGATTGGGATCACGCAACAATTAATGAAGCAGTTGGATTTCTGTCAAACCTAGGAGATTTTGAATTCAATTTCCTTTTGGCTGTGTTCACCGATATTTTTTCGATGACAGATGTTGTATTTAATATCCTTCAGTCAAATTCACTGGACATCACATATTGCTCTAGAGAGATAGTTGAGTTAAAAGAAAAATTGTTCACAATGCGCAATACTGGCTTTGATTCAATTTGGGCCAAAATAGAGTTCAAGTGTGGTCCTCCTACAAAGAGAAGAAAGCGAGAATCCTCAGTTATCCCAAAGGATGAGTACAGAAGGCTGTATTGTGAAATTCATGATACGGTAAACTGCCAGTTACAAAGCCGGTTTGATTCTCTGTCAGATTTGTCATTTCTTGAAATTTTTGACTGTAAGAAATTTTTAACATTTTCAAAAGAGTTTCCAGAAGAGCAGTTTTCCAAACTGCACGGAATATATGGGAAATATTTTGATATAGTAAGACTGAGATCTGAATTAAAGGCAATGTTTGTATCCCAACACTTTAAAGAAATGTATGTGTCCGACATTCATAGATTTCTTTTGAACAAAGGACTTCACAGTGGTCTTCCAGAACTTCATAAACTTTGTGAATTAATATTGACAATTCCTGCATCGTCGTCTTCAGTGGAACGTTCGTTTTCTGCATTAAAACGCATTAAAAATTTCATAAGGAACTCGCAGGGGCAATGTCGTCTTTCTGCTCTATCAATGATGTCAATTGAAAAAGACCTTCTTGTAGAGATGAAAGGCAATGATGACTTTTATAACAAAGTAACAGAGGACTTTAGCAGAAAGAGCCGCAGAATAGAACTGAACTTCAAATAACTGGGTGAGTAGAAAATTATCATTTTTTAAAAGTTGCATGCTCTCTTTCAGACCCCAGGATACGCCACTGCTCCAGCTGAATTGGCGAATCCAAGAAGATGTCGACTGCAGCCCGCCATATCACTCTCTTTGGTTTCAAATTTATGTCCCTATCACCCCGAGGCCTTCAAAGTCACCATCATCATTCAAGTCAAGAAAACAAAACTATTGAAGATTTAATACAGAAGCGACATCATTGTTATCAAATTCAGGGATCATGTCTCTAGTCAACTTTCTGTCTTGAAGCTTGTTTACCATTTCTCCTTCCTACATTCCATTCTCTTAATATAAAAACAAATATATTACTTTGTATGTGATTTGAACATAAAAACAGTAAAGTACCCCCGTCACGCCAAGTGGCGTTTAGGGAATATGGTGTTAGTGACCATAAATTTTACAGACCTTCAGCACATGATATTTGGGGTAATGTGGTCGGTATTACGCCCGTGCCGTTTCACTTTCCCAGAAAAAAAATCCGGTACCCATTTAAGGCTGGGTGAACCCGGAAGCCGTCGGTTGGGATCAAACCCTACCCCTTGTCCCTTGTAGTCCAGTTCACTAACCACTGAGCTATCGTGGCTCCCAGATTTGAACATACAAAATGTGTTTATTGAAACCACTACCAACATCTTTGAAAAATGACAGCTTGCGGCTACAGATATAAAGCTAACACTAGAAACATATTGTGATTTCTATTACTTAGTTTACGTTCGATTATTTCCGCCGCGCTCGTTGAGATTAAACGTAATTGCAAGCTTTATTATATTGTTTTGACTACTCTTTTCTACGCATGGACACCCCATCACTTCATTTTATTTGGTTCTCGTGTCGCATTATTATTATTATTATTATTAGTGTTAGTAGTAGTAGTAGTAATAGTGGTAGTAGTAGTAGTAGTAGTAATAGTAGTAGGGCAGTATAAGTTAAAGATGCATGAAACAAAAATGATCCATTGTCTTCAATGGCTTGCGTATTAGGACATGTGAAGAACACTAAAAGAGTCAAGAACAGCAGGCACCGACTATACTATATGAGAATGATACTTTAAAAAAGTAGCTTATTGCAAGGTAAACTGTGAGCTCTGTGTGACGTCTGATGGCGCTACAAGAGAGCATTGTTGAACTAAACGCCTAATAACAAGACCTGCTTTGCTTTCTATTCTCATCCTTAATGATTATTGTCGTGTAAATATATATATACACAGTCGAAACAAATCATGGAGAGACTTCATCGTCGTATAAACTATTATAGAAGAAACTAACAACAAAAACAATCCGCGTTAACAAACTAAACAAAATAACAATAACGAATTCGAAGCATGGTATCAGAACAATATGTATCTCAAATATATACTAAATAACATACTCTTTACAAGTAATCTGCTGTACTCTTTCTTTTATCTTCCACTATTTCCTCTTTTTTTTTCTCTTTCTTCCGTTTTCCCGTTCGTTTCACGTCTTATTACCTATTTCTGTCAGTTTCTGTTTTGACTATATTTCCATCATCCCTTTCAAAACTTCTGTCCTGTTATTCTACTTTATTTCATGTTCATGTAAAATAATGAACATCTAGACATCTATTCATTTACTTAGTTATACTCTTGACGCTACGGGGTATACGTACTTTAAATCCATTTGACTTGAATTAATTCATATTTGGATGCAACGAAAAACATACACATTCATTGCAACTACTCGATGTTAAACAGCGCACTGGAATTATTGCTGATGAAATGAATGTCAAATGTATAAATACAAAAACGTGAACCGAATAATTGAAAAACCACATCGTTTATTTGCATTAGTGTCGTGATCAAATTTGAGGAGAAGCTTGTGAGCTCGGAAGCCAAGATATTGAGATTGCTTGTGAACTCCAAAGACTCAGTTGACAGCGTTATCTTTTTTGCACTATCCAGGCATCGTACATGTACAGGAGGGAAATGAGTTTGAAGTGAACTAATCTTTCACACTGGAAACAAGGGTTGTTTAAACAACTTCCAGAATATGCTACATTGCCTGAATACCTACATTAAAGTACATGTAAAGAATGGCTATTTTAACAATATTATTTTTAACATTTTCAATATTTAAATATTAACAATATTTACACAGCCATGTATCTCTCAGATCATCATCATCATGTGCCTTACCGGTTGGCGTAGGTGATCATGTCCTTCCACAATATTCTATCTACAGTGCATCGTATCAGTTCTGTTGTTGACTGTTTTCCATGCCATGACACCAAGCTATCCAGTATTTTCTCTCTTTGTCGTCCGCGATCTCTCTTTCCTTTTATTTTGCCAGTTGTAACCAAGTATTCCAACTTTCTTCTTTTAAGTGCTCCCTTTTTGTGTTGGCCTCTTGAGAACTTCCTCATTGGTCTTTCTGGCTGTCCAGGGAACTTTCAACATTCTTCTGAGAAATCCCATCTCTGTGGTCTCTAATCGTCTTTTCATTATCTCTCAGATCAGCAATGTTTGAGCACATAAAGAAAGTGGAAGTGGTATCTGATGGTATCTGATAGAGTAGTCACTAATGTGTACACTTCCACAGGGACACGCAATCTTCCCTGGTGCCATGTTCCGACCAGAAGTGCACTTTTGTTAGAACAAAAATCCCAAAGTCGTCATGACATCATTTCCGTAATGTCTCATCCAAAGCTGAAGAACAGGATGGTGCCCATGAATCTGTATCATTGATCTGCTGAAAGACCTACTTGTAAACAAGATTAGATCTCTCACCGAAAGACCTATTTGCAGAAAAGATTAGATCTCTCACTGAAAGACCTACTTGTAAATAAGATTAGATCTCTCAATGAAAGACCTACTTGTAAATAAGATTAGATCTCTCAATGAAAGACCTACTTGTAAATAAGATTAGATCTCTCAATGAAAGACCTACTTGTAAACAAGATTAGGTCTCTGACTGAAACACCTAGACACCGATTAGATCTCTCCTTTCAGTTGCTAGGATCAACATGTCATTAGGTGAGCTTACTCTGCACACCTGTTTGTTTTCATACCAAATTGGCACTTTAATTATTATCATATAATTTGACATATTTTATAGATGAAGATATCTTGAGCCAGTATACTCCGCTTATTCTTAAGATTCTTTTTTGTTTTCATGGAAATGATTTCATGTTGTGACACTACATACAAAAAGGGGAGCCGCGATAGCTCAGTGGTTAGTGAATTGGACTACTAAGAACAAGAGGTAGGTTTCGATACTGATCGACGGCTTCCAAGTTCACCCAGCCTTAAATGGTTACCGGAATTTTTTTCTGGGAAAGCAAAGCGGCACGGGCGTAATACCGACCACATTACCCCAAAAATCATGTTCCGAAGGTCTATAAAAATTATTGTCACTAACACCATTTTCCCTATACGCCTCTTGGCGTGAGGGGGCTCTTTACTTTTTTTTTTTTAACCATACAAAAAAGTAAGATTTTCAGCTAAAGTAAATATTTATTTCTGCGTGATATTACAGTAGTAATGCTCGTAATAAAAAGATAAAGGGGACTGGTTGGTCTCGAGGCAAGACGCCGCCCTCGAGACAGAGAGGTTGTGGGTTCAAATCCCGGCTGGACCAGCTGGGATTTTTATTTATGATTTCTCTCTGCGGCAACCGCCTCTGGTCTCAGCAGCGAGGCCCGGCTTGAAACGTCAATTACTCATCGACAGAAAAAATATGAGTACCTCCGAAGACGGTGTTATCTGCCTGTGTGGCGAGGGGCCCCTGTGCACACGGTTGCCAGGGAAAAATGGATTAACACGCAAAATTCAGTTTCTATTCTCTAGGAACTTCGTCAGAGGTCAAAGATGGTGAACGAAAAAAAAAAAAAAAAAAAAAAAGAAATGATCAAAGATTCATACATTTGAGAGGCACCCGGGGATGCAATATTCAATTTTAACCACAATTTTTATTTATTTTATTTTAAGATTCAGCTTTGTATAATTGCATTTAATTTATAACAGAAGAAACGTGTGTATTTTATCTTCGTTGATGGTCAAATTAACAAAAGTATCAGTGACAGATAACTGTGTCAAGCAAGCCACACAGAACTGGCCAAGTGCTAAACAGCTTTCCTTCAAATCAATACCCAACACTTTAAGAGACTACTCCTGAGACTTGTTGATTGTCACTGCCACCAAATGATGGGTTATGGTCTGAAACATTCAAATTAACTACGTTTATCACCATGGGAGCCGCGATAGCTCAGTGGTTAGTGAACTGGGCTACAAAGGACAAGAGATTGTTCGATCCCAACCAACGGGGTCCAGGTTCACCCAAACTTTAATGGGTGCCGGATTTTTTTCTGGGAAAAGTAAAGCGACACGGGCGTAATACCGACCACATTACCACAAAAACCATGTGCCGAAGGTCTATAAATATATGGTCACTAACACCATATTCCCTATACGCCACTTGGTGACGGGGGTACTTTACTTTTCATTTTTACATTCATCACCTACTTACTGATGGTGTCAGTGCAGGTTGTCATTGTCATCAAATGATGGGTTATGGTCTGAAACATTAAGGTAGCTACTTTCATCATCAACTTACTGATGGTGTCAGTGCAGGTTGTCATTTTCATCAAATGATGGGTTATGGTCTGAAACATTCAAGGTAGCTACTTTCATCACCAACTTACTGATGGTTTCAGTGCAGGTTGTCATCACAAAGTAGCCTTTGAGGGGGAACTACAACCTTTGTAGTGGGACAAGGCACTCAGACTGTGTTAGTGGTGTCCGAAGTATGAACACTACTTTACTGTGAACACTAATTTACTGTGAACACTACTTTACTGTGAACACTAATTTACTGTGAACACTACTATTCTGTTAACGCTACTTTACTGCGAACACTACTATTCTGTTAACGCTACTTTACTGCGAACACTACTTTACTGCGAACACTACTTTACTATGAACACTACTATACTGCTATACTGTGAGCTCTGCTATACTGTGAGCACTACTTTACTATGAACGCTACTCTACTGTGAACGCTGCCATACTGTGAACATTACTTTACTGTGAATGCTGCTTTCTGCCAACAGTTTTATTGTGAACACTGTGGCATAAAAGAGGTTCACGTGAAGGAGATTCCCATGCATCTACTACAATTGCAGAGTTTGGACAATACCACCACAGGAACACCAACATTGAATAGAAGTTTGAGAGCATGAAGGCTAAGAGGGTTGAGGGTGTTAGAAAATCTACTGGGTGGTTAACGTCATCTGGTTCCACAAAAGATACATGCTCCGTGTGTGACTTTTCATATGAGTTCTGTAGAATGTCAGCAGCCTTTTCGTGTTTCCGGTCAGAATGACACACTCGAAGAGCCAATGTAGCCAGTACAATATTTATAAAATAAAGATTAATTGTGCACTCATGAGAATTAAAGAGGCATGCGTTATTCACATCAGTATGACGTTATTTTTGAATATCATAGAAACAAGAACCAAATAGTGAATTTCATGACGATATTTGAAAACAGAACGTCAAAATAATAAAAAAAATGGTGGAATGCATTTATGAAACGAACAAATGGAAAAAAAAGTGTAGACTTGTGTTATCGCTCCACTCGTTTATGATACTAATTTATTATATTTGATATGTTCATAAACTTGTATATGACATACACCCACACATAAGCACGCACACATGTATAGTGAAGTTCAACGTGTTAGAAACTAAATATAACCGTAACAATTAAGATAACCGTAATGTGTGTTCAACGGGGTTAGTGACGATTGTGTTCAACGGGATTAGTGACGATCTCTCGTTAATGCATTGTTTATATTAGAGTGATTATCATAACAACTGGTCTTAGGAATAGAAACAGCGGATAAATCTGGGCTTTGCATGTGCCTGGTCGTGATTTTCATTCAACAACGGAGAGTTAGAGGAACTTTTATTTGCGTTGAATATTTAGTTAAACATCGCCAAATACAAGCAAACATCAACATAGCGATAGACGGCAGGAAGTTAAATACAAATTGAGGAATTTAAATTTCTAAGAAGCCTATTGATTAACGACACATCACAAGCAGTAGAAATAGGCTCAAAATGCAAAACAAGCTTGCTAAATCATTGGACAGATGTCATCGGTGCTGTCCAACAAGGAAATAACACTGAAAACAAAATGAGTATGAGTACTCACCATTATTTTAATTCCAAAATGCACTACCAATACCAGACTTGGACGCTAGACTCAAGAACAAAAATAACCATTACATAAATGAAATGTGTAAGACGCCTGGCAGGAAGCAGTCTGAGAGGTAAAACTATAAATAAAGAACTGAGAGAAAGGCTGCGAATAAACCCCGCCATAAAATATATAAAGAAACAACAGATAAAATGGTTTGTCACGAGAATAAGGTAGACAAATAATAACACAGTACAAAAATGTTTAATAAATGCTATGATATTAGAACGCCAGTAACACTAGGAAACATTATAGCTGGTGAGGCCAACAAAAGAGAAAAATAGAATGCAAAGTGTATCTCACCTCGACGCTGAAAAGCAAATCAGGAAGGGAAGAAGAAGAAATATAAGCTTCTTCAATTCAATTTAGTAAGTCGTATCTTTCTGGATAAAGATGGGACTGTCTCACCAGCGCTTAAGAACCATCGACTACTTTCCTGGTTTAGCCCGCTTATTTGGAGTTATTTCACGTGATGTGACCGCAGAACACCCCATCCCCGTGCATCTCATCAAATCCACTACACTAGTCGTAACTACAGCCATTGCACGCCATTGATTTGTGCAGAACCAGGCAGGAAACTATTGGCATATCCGACTCACACAAATCAAAAGTTCGCATCGTTTGATCGCCATGCTGTTACGATATCTACAGAACCAATAACAGAAAACAAGAGTAGCCATGCTAGAAAATATCCGTTTTTTTTTTGGTTTTGTTTTAACATTTCCCCCACGGGGATTCATAAATCTGAAGGGATACAACGGTTCAAACGTTTGGAATAAAGAGTTTTAGTTCGGAACGAACGATAACTCTTGGGAAATGTTGAAGATTTAAAAATCGCATTAATATCCTTTTTTTTTTAAGGTATGTACAAATATTATGCATTATATCGAAATTAAGTCTCACTTAGGAATGTAGGTTTCGTCTCTACGGGATGTGGAAGTGGATATATTCATGGACAAATATATATATATATAAATGCATGTATGCACAAACAATGGGGCTGAAATGTGTGTTAGAAGGTAGCCTTAATTATTTTTTTTATGCAAATGCAATTACATTTTTTCATCACTTTCTAAAATAATCTCTCTCTCTCTCCTCCCCACGATCAATACATATTCGCAAGCGTTACAACAGTGCTTTGATTCTGCTAGGAAAAATACAATCTTGTAGTTGACTGCACAGGTTTACACCGCCATTTTCACCTCGTCATCTAAGGAAAATGTATTTCCACCTAGAGCCTCCTTAACAGGTACAAAGTTGTGACAATCGCTCGACACGAGGGCAGGCGAATAAGGTGGATGTGGAAGACACTCGAAAAGCACATTTGAGATCTTTCCGACCGTCGCTGGCTTTGTCATGCTGCAACATAGCAATAGAAGTGAGCAAACAACGACATTTGGATCTTGTTGTCGGTTCAAGCTGTCTTGAAGCAGGACACAGTACAACTCACTGTTCACTCTATGGGAAGATAATATTTCAGAATTGGACTCTTTCAATCCCAGTTAAGCGTGAGCATTTTCTTGCTAGGCGACAGAGATTTTGTCGGTTACGGAGAAAGCCAATGTTGTCATTCATTTGCTTGCTAGGCGACAGAGATTTTATCGGTTACGGAGAAAGCCAATGTTGTCATTCATTTGCTTGCTCGATTAGTTTTCTGGCTGAAAATAATGAATCAACAATTCATGACCAGTAACTGCAGAAATTCATCTCACTCATCTTCAGAGTGGTAACAGAGCCATACAAGCACCGGGGTTAGTTGCCTCGGCATCCATCAGGTGGAGCCTTTGGTAAATTACAACACCTCGCAGATTATGCTATGTATTTAACCATTTTAATAAATTGCCACGATATAAGGCATCTGGGAGCCGCGATAGCTCAGTGGTTAGGGAACTGGACTACAAAGGACAAGGGGTAGAGTTCGATCCCAACCGACGGCTTCCGGGTTCACCCAGGCTTAAAAGGGTACCGGATTTTTTACTGGGAAAGTAAAGCGGCACGGGCGTAATACCGACCACACTACACCAAAAATCATGTGCTGAAGGTCTGTAAAATCCATGGTCACTAACACCATATTCCGATTTTCACCTTCGCTACTCAGAAAATGAATCGCTGCTTGCTGCTCCTTTTTATAGCACATCAGTAAGGGTGCCGACATCTTTGTTAACTGTTGATGACACAGTAGACGTGACGGTTGGCGTATTTGCGCGCCAAATTTGTATGTTTGAAGACACAATACCTGAGCCAAACAACAGTTTCCAACATGGTTTAACATTGTTACTATTATATTAAAGCTACGTTTTGACTCACCTTCGTATATTATACGAAGAAGTTCACGAGCGAGAGTATCAAAAGTACAATGTAGAGAGTAAGAGTAAACTGTGAAGTTTTAGCACTTTTAAAAAATGAATCGGTTGAAAACAAATAAAGATAATCATCATCATAGAGTGCCGTCTCCACAACGAAGGTTGGCTACCATGGAGCGCCATTCTGCTCTGTTTCTTGCTTTGATGGTGCAGGTTGTCATACGCTGATTTGTCCATCTTTTGATGTCACTCGTCCATGTTTTCTTGGTCTGCCTCTGCCTCTTTTACCTTGTATTTTCCCTTCCATGATTACCTTTAGTAGACTGTTGTGTCCTTTAACATGGCCCAAAAATAGCATTTGTCTTGTTTGAAATGTGTATAGTTCTCTTTTCATTTTTAGCTGTTTTAAGACTTCGTCGTTTGTTTTCTTTTCTTCCTTCCAATTCTCTCTCTCTGCGATCAGGACTCAATCAGAGTAAGGGTTCCAGACTCTCACATGAAGTCAGCTGTCAGGCTAAGTGTGTTGATCGTCCCCACAGACAGAACATCACAAGTAGAGTTCGCCAGATCCACTCTGATTGAACACCCGTTAAAACGTTGCACTGTGTTCTGCGCCAGTGGCCAAGTGCATCCGATTTCAGCCAGCATTTTATTCGGGTTTGCTTTCCCTAGCCTTTGATTGTCCCCAATCTTCCTGCAAGGCAGCAGATTGTCTTTTCTGTAGGGGGATTCTGCCCTTAGATGGTCGGCCCTCCCAGGTTTACGAGCACCATCTGCTTTCTACCTATTCTTCTAAATATCCACATTTCAAAGGCTTAAATTCTCTGTTCTGTTTTCTTGTCTAATGTCCATGTTTCTGCACTATATAGGAATATTGAGAAGATGTAACATTTTACTATTCTTAGTTTTAGCCCTGGTGTTATTTATTTTGATGTTAGTATGTTCTTCATGGCATTAAAATTACCTTTTGCCATTCCTA
The DNA here is from genome assembly GCA_032433765.1 of Megaustenia siamemsis. Lineage (NCBI taxonomy): Eukaryota > Metazoa > Mollusca > Gastropoda > Stylommatophora > Ariophantidae > Megaustenia > Megaustenia siamemsis. Next base: position 64,312,029 of record JAVIAB010000047.1, on the reverse strand, counting down.
TTCTTTTGTTTATCTCAGTTGTACATTTTCCATCACTGGTTATAGTATGTCCAAGGTAGTTGTAGTTCTGAACTGTCTCCAGGTCTATTCCTTCAATTTTGATATCCATTTGTGGGTTTTCAGTATTTCCTTTGTTTATGATCATAGTTTTAGTCTTTTTGATATTCATATCTAGTCCTTATTTTTTGCTTATCATGTTTATTTCATTAAGTAATTGTTGTAGATCTTTAGGATTTTCTGCTAGTAGTACAGTATCATCAGCATATCTTAGGTTATTGATTACCTTTCCATTAATTTGTAGGCCTGGCATCTCATGATGATTTTAAAGATTTGCTCAGTGTATAGATTGAACAAGCTTTGTTATAGAATGCATCCCTTTCTTTTACTCCTCTTTCTATATCAATGGGTATAGAGTTCTCTTTGTTATATTTTATTATTACTGTTTGCTCCCAGTATAGATTACATATTAGTCGTGTGTCCATGTCATCAAGATGTATCTCTTTTAGGCATTCTATAAGTTGTTTGTGGTGTACTCTATCAAAAGCTTTGGTGTAGTCTATGAAGCAGGCATATATTGGTTTGTTTACTTCTGTATACTTTTCCATTAATATTCTCATGCAGAATATGACTTCTTTTGTCCCGCTATTTTTCCTAAATCCAAATTGCTGCTCATCTAATTCAGTATTGATTTTATTCTGAAATTTTCCTTGTATAACTTTTAGCAAGATTTTTGTAACATGGCTCATTAGGTTTATTGACTGCATTCAACTGCACCATTCTTTTCAGGTAATGCAATGAAAGTTGATGTTTTAGTTCATTTGGTATGTATCCTGTGTGGTATATGTCGTTGCATATGTCTGTAATCACTTCAATACCAAAATCTTCTAGTGCCTGTATCATCTCTATCTGTATGCTGTCAGGTCCTGCTGTTTTTCCCTTTTTCATTGTTTTTATAGCTTTTTCCACCTGAGATTTTAAGATTTTATAGCATGATGTACATTTTATAACTGGTTTCTTGTCCCTTTGATCATGAAATAGTTCTGTTATATATTCCTGACATCTATCGCTCCCCCTCTCTCTCTCTCTCTCTCTCTCTCTCTCTCTCTCTGCGATCAAGACTCAATCAGAGTAGGATTCCAGACTCTCTCATAAAGTCAGATGTCTGTTTAAGCGAATCGATTGCCCCATATAATTTTTCTTCCAGGGAAATGGGTGTGGACCACATTACTCTTCTCAGGTCTGTGTGCTGGGGGGCAATCCTGTAGAACATGTTTTGTAGTCATATTGTCCAGTGTACAGTGGCATAGGCTGGTTGTATCTATTTTGAATTTGGTGAACATGTGATTCCTCATTCTATTGTGGCCAGTGCGTAGGTGAAGTATGATGACTTGATCCCTCCTTGATAGTTGATGGTATCCGTCCCTCTCATTATGCTTTGGGTGTTCTCCTTTCCATTTTTCACGGTACTGGCCTTTGAGGAAGGATTTGGCTTCATCATAACTGAGCGGATTGTTCTCTTGTGGTAATCTCCCTCCCTCTTTAGCTAATTTGTCTGCGTGTTGGTTCCCGTGTATATTACAATGTGATGGTATCCACTGAATGACTACTCTCTGGAAGATATTGCATAGTTGGTCCAGGGTAGATCTCAAGTCATCTAGTTCATTGTTCTTGGGGCTTTTTAGAGCTGATAGTACTGACAGTGCATCAGTCAGAATCACCAATTTATTGTGCTATTTTTGTGTTGAGTAGCCAGTGTTGCAGCATCTCTGATGGCCTCAGCCTCTGCTTTAAAGTTGTTTGAGAATTTCCCAGTAGCTATTGACTTGGTGATCTCGTTCTGGTTATTAAGCGTCAAGAACACATCACCCCCTCCATTTCTGGTGGCATTTGTAGCTGAGCCATCTGTGTAGATGTGGGACCAAGAGTCACGTGGTAGGTATCGTGTATGTGTTTTCTGCTACGTATCTCTTTATAATATCTTTATTGTCTGTAAGCATTTTTCCTTTTTTGTCTGCAATGCATCCATCTTCTGTGGCTTTTTTATTTTTATTAGTCATTCTCTTTATTTCGGTGAGCATTCCTCTTAAGTCTTGTTTGCTTTCCATAGTTTCTATTTCTATACATTTTTGGCTGAGCCAGTCTTCTTTTGACTTTTTGCACATATTGCGTATTTCATTATCTATTTTATTGGGCAGTGTTCTTCGCTTGTCTCCTTTCTTCCATTTTTTCTGAGATTGTGTTAGTTATCCATTTTTGTTTTTTGTTCTTTTCTCTTTTGGGTAAGGTGTCGCAGGTTTCTTGTATGAATTTATTTATGCATTGCCATTTGTTTGCTACTTTTTCATCAGGATTTTCTCTTCTGTATTGCTCAATTCCTTCTTCTAGCAGCTTCTGGTATGTGTTCTTTACTTGTATTGTATAGGTATCTTTAATTATCTTTATAGGTAAATAACGATAAGAAACTTTAATTATGCTGAACTCTCTCTCTCTCTCTCTCTCTCTCTCTCTCTCTCTCTCCCCCTCGATGCAACACTATCTCATTCATTTGGATAAGGATGGCTAAGACAAGGATATCTGCAACTGCTTTGGTATGTAATGAAGTTTGCTAAACGTATTACAAAAGTGGTTATAGCATTAATCCCCAAAGAATATAAATCACGCAATAGCAAGAAACAAATTAGGTTAAATACAAAAATTAAAATTTTCATCTCAAATATTAAGGCGGTCCTATTATATGGCTTTGAAACATGGAGAACAAACAAAATTGACAACCACGATGATGCAGACTTTCATTAGTGGATGCTTACACAGAATAAAAGGATGGAAATGGCAGGACAAAATCACTAACATAGAAATATGACTGTAGTATTAACTGAGAGTATTACACAACAGGCTCTTTTTTGCAATCCTCAGGGGAAAAGACAAAGAGGAAGACCAAGGAATTCTTGGAGAAGACAGATAGAAGCAGAGATAAAGATGATGGGGAAGACATGGAATGATCTTAAAAGAATGGCAAAAAACAGAACGACTTGGAAAGTGTTTATTGAAGACCTATGCTCAACTGGGAGCTAAAAAGGGTAGAAGAAAGCAGAAGATGAATAGCAAGAAACACAACAACAAGAGAGTAAGATACAGTTATAAGAGTAATGAAAAATGTCATAGTTCTTTCCCTCTCAACCAGCTGTTGATCCGTGATCATTATTGTGTACACGTTACATAGAACTGGTGACAATGGTGAACCTTGTGGCAGCCCTGGACAAATGGATATTGGCTCGGAAGAACAACTTCCACATCTGAGTAGCAGCTTCCCTTGAAACAGTGCCGCGGCGATCCATCTAATGAGGAAGGGGTGCACCGCTCCTCAACTAGTCGTTGCAGAAATCCAAAATATGTAAGGTCACCTTTGTCTATGTCCCTGGACATGCGGGAGTACGGGGAAATGAAAGAGCGGACAGGTTGGCTAGCTGCGCTGTCGTTGAGGACGGGCAACCAATGGATCGGGCGGACATCATCAATGCCCTCCGAGATGTGGGAAGAGCACAGGACTTCGACAAACACAGATCCACGTCACTTCTTCGGATGATGGAAATGGGAGTTACGATGGGCACAGCCAGAAATGAGAAACTTAGTGGCCGTGTAAGAAGACTTATCAACCAACATAGAACTGGAGTCGTCAGTCGCTGGACACTGAGGAAATTGCTGAGGAGGGGATCGGAGCACCTATGGACAAGTTCGGAGTGCAATGATGATGATCCGCAAATAACTCAATAACTCAATGAAAAAAGACATACTTTGGAAATTCATTTAAGTGGACACAACGGATGTTTTATTTATAGCGACACATTTGCATTATGGTTATGATAAGTCAAAGGTCCCGGTATCATTGCAAACGAATACAAATCCATGATTGCTCAACCGTCCGTGTGAGTGGAATCATCCGGAATTAAAACTCATCTCATTGAATGATCCAAACAAAGAAATGTAGCTGCATGCAGTCTCCATCATGGCAGCTACAGCACACGCAAAATGACTTAAGGTGTATCCGCACCGAAAGTGACCGCAGCAAAACTGTCCATCATACGATGCCACGATTCATTGTAAATAATCGGAACATTGAAACACGATCAGGATGAAAAACACAGCTGATGGTATTCACAGAGCACTAAACTCAGTCGCTTCTGTAGCAAGCCGGACTTGGAATATGAGGAAACTGCAATAAGGAACGTTTTTAGACTGAGCCTCAATGGTTCCAGCCACATATCCGCTATATTGACCGGAAAACCAAACTTTGCTTTGTTACAAGCTTGTGTGGAGGTTGATTCTAGTAGAGATTGTTAAGAAGACAAAGTAGTTAATGTTTTACATTAGCTCAAAACTGACTCAGTTCATTTGTAAATTAATTTCATATCTGCAACATCATACATTTAATAACAAAAAAAAAAAAAACAAAAAAAAAAAAACTTCAACGAATGAAAGGAAGAAGAATGAAGAAGAAGAAGAAGAAGAAGAAGAGGAAGAAGAAGAAGAAAACAAATAAAATCTTCTCGAATTCGAGAGGGAATAGCACTAATCTGAATACATTTAATTTGACAGGTATTAACACATCCCAAGAAAGAGAGTTATTAAATGTTATGTAGAACCAGTCTTAACATGTAGATGAGAATCATGGACAATAAGACAACGAACAAGAGAATCATTGGAGGCTTTAGAGATGTGGTTTTACAGAAGAATGTTGAGAAATCATGGAGAGCTAAGAAGAGTAATGAAAACGTTCTGAAAGAGGCCAAAGCAAAAAGAGAGCGAGTTTCCAATATTAGGAAGAAACAATCAGCATAATTTTTGGCCATGTAATGAGAAGGGAACGGCTGGAATATATTGTAACAACTGGGAAAGTTGAAGGACGAAAAGGTAGAAGGAAGCAAAGAGAAAAGATGCCAGACATCTTAAGAGAATGACTTGGCTTAAAGTCAACACAAGAAATGATAAATAACTTTCGAGATCGAAAGTTGTGGAGAGACATGATCACCTACGCCATCAGGCATAGCACTTGATTATGATGAATACACGCCCCGAAGTTATAGTATCTTATAAGATTAACGTTATCATTACCTCAGTAGCTATATCTCAAAAGACATACACAAAACCACCTTAAACCAAGACAAAGAACCACCTGTTGCTTCTAGTATTAAACTCAGAAGGTGGTAATGTCCGCATATTGTAACAACATATTTTTGTTCCTCCCGGCTTCCCTATTTTGATGAACAATTTAGAACATCAATTAATCGCAACATTTACGTCATTTACCACATCTAATTTAACAACTCGGATGATGAGTTACACAATCGTAAATAAACAAGAATCCCGCTAGGCGTAAAGAAAGAAGTAACAAAATAACAATACAAAAAATTAATAAATAAAAATTAATAAATAAAAATGGTAACTTAAACGGTTAGATTTCTATGAGAATTTCTATGAGTGAATTAGAGCCATAAAAAAAATAATTTTGATTACTTTTTTTACTTACAGGAGATATTATGTTCGATACATGAAACAAAAAAAAAGAAAGATTCGTATATACAACACACAGTGAATAGGTAAATAAACGACACTCGTCATTAGCTGTATGGGGAATATGGTGTTAGTATAGATTAGTTTTCTATTTTTATATGATCAACGGCACATTTTACGGGTGATGTGGTCGGTATCACGCCACACAACCCTACTTTGAAAAAAAAAATGCCAAGAGAATGCCAAGAGACCTGATAAAAATGCCGAATTCACGTCGATCTCCCCTTCCGCCCCCCTCCCCCCAAAAAGTATATATATATATATGTGAAAAGAGACCACTGAACACAATTAGAACAAGACAAATCCGGTTCTTGGGCCATGTTAAAAGACATAACAGCCTACTGAAAGTAATCCTGGAGGGAAAAATACAAGATAAAAGAGGTAGAGGCAGACCTAGATTAACATGGACGAGTAACATCAAAAGATGGACAAATCAGCCTATGACAACCTGCACCATCAAAGCAAGAGACAGAGCAGAATGGCGCTCCATGGTAGCCAACCTTCGTTGCGGAGACGGCACTCGATGATGATATATATATATATATATATATATAAATTGTAATGGAATGCAGACTCTTTCTGTCAAAGCGAGTGCACTAACAACTCAGCCAACGTGTATTCAATTAATCTAATAGAATAATTAAACAGCATAAATAAAACACATAAATATGTTAAAAGTAAACTGAAAAGAGTAAAAAAAAAAATTAATTACACAGAACTATGTGCGCTAAATTTGCTTTGTTATCAACACTGGCTTCACGGTTAATTGAATATTGATTTCTTTCTTGTTAAGCTCTTCAGTTGGTCGCGTTGTATACATGAATAAAATAATAAACACGGCTATTTGGCTTGTTGACTTGAGAAAGTGACCAGCACTTATCAAAAGCATGCAATTCCATTTACAGCTACGATTAACTGAACACAATAATAAACGTCCGAAGTCGTGATTCATTCTGCGAAGTCGAACCTCATACATCTCTATACACCGAAACAACACATGACATACGATTGTAATAACTTTTCACATACATGCATAAGCACAGTTAGAAGCTATAAAAGTATAAACAATAAATAAGTAAAAAAAAAATAATTATAACACAACCTTTGATATCTCTGCCTTTAACGTAAGTGTAGATAACCACATAGATAACTCTGAAAACAATCGTTTGCAAGCGTTAGTCCAGAAGTTTTCACAAGTCAAGCACTAAACACACGACAAACCTTTAGGAATAGCCCAATCATGTGGTGGAGCCACCGTGCGAGCTCACACAGCACGGGTATCAGTATTGATCAGTGAGCCTGCTGGTCTGTCCTCTCTCCCTCTCTCTCTCTCTCTCTCTCTCTCTCTCTCTCTCTCTGCCCTCACTCGGATGTTATCAGTTTAAAGCCTTCATTCGGCGTAATGGGCAGAGTTGGAACAGTTAGAGATGAGTGTGGTCTGTCTATGAATTTTTATTTTTCCTTCTTCAATCGGTGGTTGAGTTGGAGTTGAGGAATTCCGAGTTGTGGAGTCTAAACAATATCGGGAAGAGTCGAAGGTGAAGATGAGTAGAAATCGAAGATGGATTGAGAATGAAAATGAACTGTCGATTTCAGAAACAATTTTGTTGGAGCGCAGGAAAGGGTGAATATAGATGTCCGAGAAGTAAATTTGTAGTTTTGAAGTTGAGGTTTTGAAGCTGAGGTTGAAAATTGAAGTTGTGGAGTTGAGGTTGTGAAGTTGAAGTTGTGAAGTTGAGGTTGTGAAGATGAAGTTGTGAAGTTGAGAGTTGAAGTTGTGAAATTGATATTGAAATTATGAAGTTAATGTTGTGAAGTTTAAAGATGAGAAACTTGCGACTGTGAAAATAAATTTGTGACGTTAAATCGGAATTATGAAACAGAAATGAGAATTAATTTTATTTAGGGGATCAATCTCAAGCGTGTGGTGGATTTTAAACTCGAAACATGGTGCAATATGAGGTGATATTTACAGCTATATCTTTGGTTCTTTGGTTATGGAAAGCCCCGGTATCACTGCAAACGAATTAAAATCCATAACTGCTCAACCACCCGTGCCAGTGGAATCATCCGAATTACTAACTCATCTCCCAAACAAAGAAAGGTAACTGTAGACCCCATCATAGCAGTCTCGTCACACGCCAAAAGACATAAGGCGAAACCGCATAGAAAGTGAACACACCCAACTGTTCACTGTCATACGATATCATCATTCATCGTAAACAAGCGGGATATCGAAACAGGATCAAAACGGATGATACACACAGCTCACGGTGTGCACAGATCACTTAACTCAGTAGCTCCTGCAACAAACCGGACTTGGAGTACGAGGAAACTGCAACAAGGAACACTTTTCAGACATAGCCTTCAATGATTCCTGCCGGCTATCCACCATATTGACCGGAAGGAAGTTCACGTTCTCCTGAAAATGATGATCGTCATATTTTTTAAAATGTATAGCGCTTGATGATGTTAGGACATCGTTTTTGACTCCAATTCCGAACCTATAAAACACAGTCGTCGGATCATCCCCGTCGCACTGCAAACAGCAGACCGTAAGATTAGCGTATAGCCGGTCTAGGCATATACTATGAGCCCTTATTATGACGTAAAACACACAGCAATGGCTGCGCCCATAGATTCCTGATTGCTCTAGTGAATGCAGACTACAACGAACGAAACACGGTGCAGATTCCCTAAAGAGATAACACTTCGGCTGACTAGACGGAGAAATCCATATTAATGAGTTGTAACATGTAAATGACCTGCGTCTAACAATTCCAACGGTCATTGAACAACACTCAATGCGACGTAAACTGCAGATCAACTCTAGACGGTGGAAGGTCGCATTCACAACACTTGATTTGTCAAAAAGGAAAATTGCCGTGTGTACTACTCCGCTTCATCGGCGCAGATGTGTTAAGTACAAAATCATTTTGACTTTAACGCAGAAAATTGAAATGGCGAGACGAAATTAATCAGACCCCAAATGTAACTTCTGCAGCGATCGAGAGAACGTGAACTAATTCCACCATCTTAGAAACGGAAGTCAACAGCTATATCTGTAACTAAATAACCATCTCATTCACTATCTAACTAATTAGATACGAACTAACTAGCTGTCTACTTAACTAACTGATTGAATACACAGCTAACTTAACTAATTAAAGTACTTAACTAACTACTATTATTAACTAATTAAAGTACTTTAACTACTATTATTAACTAATTAAATAACACCCCAAAAATTAATGATTTCATTAACTAACCTTTCTAGCTGGTTAGTTAAGAAGTAACACATTAACAATTTAACTAAAATTGTAAGTGCTTGAGAATTATTTTACTTTATTTGTGTGTAAATATCTGCCCCAGACACGTTCAAGGAAGGACCATTTTGAGCTAAATAAAAACAGCTTTACCTACAGCGATATTGGCGAACAACTTATCTTTAATTTGAGAGTGAGTAGCTAACGCAGGTCTCTTAAATACTAGTACTAGCTCTGATTAGATTCCACTAAGGCTGATATCAGCACCACGGACTGAGAATACTTTGGACAGTGTCTTACCAGAGAGCAAAACCATAAACTATGGCCTGATTAACGTAAATCAGATAGGGTGGAGACTTGGGGAGCAACGAAAGGTCAGTTCAAGGAGGAGATTGAACCGAGTGGTAGCCTACCTCTCCGTGGTGTTTGGTCCCAATGAAGGACATACTTGAGAGGGATGAGAAAACTGAAATGCTGATTTGGATTTCGATTGGATTCAGGAGGACAGGGAATGAGAGAAGAGGAAATCACTAGTTGTATACATGAGATTAGGTGATAGTAGTGGTATCTCTTGGGAGTTAGGCCGTCCCCTCCTCCCCCCTCCCCCTTTCTTTCTCTCTCTCTCTCTCTCATTCTGACATTGTAGAGGACAAACACATATCCGACTCAATTATTTCCACTTCTTGTTAGACTCAGGGGAGTAAACACAGACAGAAAATCTGGAGGGAAGAAATCTAAGACAATTGATGCGAGGAGTGGTCTTCATAACTTCTTTCAACCCCTATAAATCTCAGCTTTCGGTTCAAATATAGGGACTATAAGGGATATATGCCCATACAAAGCGAGCAAATGCATGACAGCCTGCGCCCAACAAACTGTAAAAGCAAAAAAAAAAAAAAAAAAGATATTTAAAAGGAAACAAATTATGCTTCATCAGGGTAACTAGTAAGTAATGAATGAGAGAACAGAATGATTAAATCGCAAAATGTTAAAATTAGACAAATGAAGATGCCTAATAGCATCTATTCGTCCAGGTATTTCTTATTTATCGGTGGGGATACTATAACTATGTGATGTGAAGAGATAATAACAGAATAACAAATCAAGACCTCGTGTGGGAAACAACAGGTAAGATGAAAAGAAGAAGACCCATAGATACACTGTGAAGAACATTTATCAGAGTGGCAAGAGCAGCAGCAATCGGCACCATCAATGAGATAGGGCAGCTTGCACAGAACAGAGACAAATGGCGAGATTTGTAAAAAGATCTTTACACGGATTGAAAACTAGAATACAACATTTAGATAAGAGAAGAAGTATCTTGGTCTACGCCCTATGGGCTGGCTACGGCTCGAAAGGTCAATAGATAGATAGATAAAATAATTTATGGTTATAGTTATGGAAGGCCCCGGTATCACTGCAAACGAATTAAAATCCATAATTGCTCAACCGCCCGTGCTTGTGGAACCATCCGAATTACTATCTCATCAACAAAACAAAATAAGGTAGCTGTAGACCCCATCATAGCAGTCTCACAACACGCCAAAAGACATAAGGCGAATACCATAAGTATCCTGAAGTAGTTGTGAAGTATATCCCATACCAATTCCCAAGGCAGGGCAAGTATGTGAGTTATCAGTTCTCAGAGCAAGGCACATATGTGGGCTACTAACGTCCGGGGCAGGCAGGGCAAATACGTTGGTTGGAAATAAGCAATTAAGTATACAAATTATTTATCTTTACCTTTATGCAAAATATTTATCTTTACCTTTATACAAAATACTTACTTTTACCTTGATACAAAATATTTACCTTTACCTCTACCTTATACAAAATATTACATACTATGTAGGGCCGCGGGTAAAGCTGCAGAGAACATAAAAAAAGTAAACATAAAATTGTATGGAGCAGTTAAACTAATAGAAAGACAAGACAAACTAAGGAAAAAGCCTTCGTCAAGTATAACAAACAAACTATACACATTAAATAAATAAATCCAAGCCAGAAAACACAACACAGATCTAATATATGGCGGTCAACATACGGTTGCCGGGATTTACTTAGTGGTTGGTAATGAGATGATAAGTTTGTAGATTATTAATTCTCGGAAACACAGCAAGTTTGTTGGCTACTAAGGTCCAGGGCAAGGCAAGCATGTTAGTTATTATTTCCCGGAATAACAGCCAGTATGTGGGCTACTAACGTCCGAAGCTAGACAGTATGTTATTTATTAGATCCCGGAAGTAAAGCCAGTATGTGGGCTACTGACGTCCGAAGCTAGACAGTATGTTATTTATTAGATCCCGCCGGAAGTAAAGCCAGTATGTGGGCTACTAACGTCCGAAGCTAGACAGTATGTTATTTATTAGATCCCGGAAGTAAAGCCAGTATGTGGGCTACTAACGTCCGAAGTTAGACAGTATGTTATTTTTTAGATCCCGGAAGTAAAGCCAGTATGTGGGCTACTAACGTCCGAAGCTAGACAGTATGTTATTTATTAGATCCCGGAAGTAAAGCCAGTATGTGGGCTACTAACGTCCGAAGCTAGACAGTATGTTATTTATTAGATCCCGGAAGTAAAGCCAGTATGTGGGTTACTAACGTCCGAAGCTAGACAGCATGTTATTTATTAGATCCCGGAAGTAAAGCCAGTATTGAGTCATTAGCGGGTCCTCATTACTGCACTTCGAACATGTCCATAGCTGCTCAGATCCCCTCCTCAGCAAGTCTCGAAGTGTCCAGCGACTGACGACTCCAGTTCTGTGTTGGTTGATTAGTCTTCTTACGCGCCCATTAAGTTTCTCATTTCTGGCTGTGCCCATCTTAACTCCCATCTCTTTCACCCGAAGGAGTGACGTGGACTCATGGTTGTCGAAGTCCTGTGTCCTTCCCACTTCCTGGAGGGCATTGATGATGTCCGCCCGATCCATTAGTTGACCGTCCACAACAACAGCGCAGCTAGTCAACCTGTCCGCCCTTTCATTTCCCCGTACTCCAGCATGTCCTGGGACATAGACAAAGGTGACCGTACGTATTTTTGACTTCTGCACTGACTCTACCCATTCCCTAAGTACAGATCCCGCCTCCACCTTTCGTATCATGCTCATCGAATCACTCAGTATATAGGCGTGGGTGTAGTCTTGTAACTCTAGCCAGATGAATGCCTTGGTCACTGCCGCTCCACCGTCATGCTACTCGTGGTCATAACGTATGCACCACTGTCTTCCTTGATTATTCTACCTGCCGAGCGTGCTGTAAATGCCCATGCACTTCTTGGGTGTCGTATTACAGATCCGTCTGTATAGGTGACTGCATCTTTCTCATCTGTGTCATTCCAGATGATACCGTTGACCTCCGCATTGACCACGACTGAGTTCTGTTCCCTACATTTCCTGTCGAGTGTGACAATACACAAGAATGTCCCATTGAATGACGTAGGCACAGGTATCCACTTCTCTCCAATGATGATATTGGTAAGCCCACAGACCTGTTTGATGACATCTTCTGCTTGGCCCACCCATGATTTGCTTCTTTTTAGCCTGAAACCCTTCCCTGTTTCGAGCTCATAATGCAATGGATGCTCTTTATGTTCACTAATCTTCAAGTATGCTCCAGCCCTCCAGATCTTGATCCTGTCATCTATAGTTGGAAAGTAGAGAAGATACTTCATTGCTACACAGGGAGTGTTCTTCGTACACCCCAAGATAATGCGCATAGCTTCATTTTGTATTTTCTCCAGCTTGTCAATTTGCGCCTTACTGACTGTAAGAACAGCCAGGGCATACTCGACTGGTGCAAGGACTAGTCCCTGGAACAGAAGGGTAAGTAACCTCTGCTCGATGTTGGTAGCTGCCATGACCTTCAAGGCTGCTAATCCTTTGCGGGATTTTGTTATCACATAGTCGATGTGGTCTTTTGTCAAAAACACAGGCTGCGATCAAACTTAACTCCGAGGTACGTCATCATCCTGTCCCTGGTCACCTCATCAGCTCCCATTCGTACCACCGATGTTTCCGTGTTAACGATATGATTGTTAAGTGGGATCCATGCAGCTGATGCTTTATTAGGATTAACCAATGGACCTGATACTCCACACCACATGGTGCGCATGGCGCGTCCACGATGACGGCGTATCTTCACTAGACCGTTGTCAACGAAGCGTATTTTAATTTATGTGAGCTTCTAAAGGACTTAAATCAATCGCCTACGGTGCCTCCACGTGCCGTAGAACTAACTGACTGGAGTTGACCAGTCTATAACGTGGAAACGGGTTCTGGACCGTGCGACTGAGTGAGTGCACGTGAGTCTAGGCCATCCACAGCATCGACGTTCAGCGACCGTATCAATCATGGCGACAGTAAGTATTCAGATGAAGCCCAAAGCCAGTATGTGGGCTACTAACGTCCGAAGCTAGGCAGTATATTAGTTATTAGATCCCGGAAGTAAAGCAAGAATGTGGGCTACTAACGTCCGAAGCTAGGCAGTATATTAGTTATTAGATCCCGGAAGTAAAGCAAGTATGTGGGCTACTAACGTCCGAAGCTAGGCAGTATATTAGTTATTAGATCCCGGAAGTAAAGCCAGTATATGGGCTACTAACGTCCGAAGCTAGGCAGTATATTAGTTATTAGATCCCGGAAGTAAAGCCAGTATGTGGGCTACTAAGGTCCATTGCAAAGAAAGTATGTTAGTTACTAGTTCTGGAAGTAAGGAAAGTAAATGCGTCGCCAACTCCCGAGGCAAGTCAATCATGTGAAATATTAACTCCCGAGGCAAGTAAACAATGTGAGTTATAAACTCCCGAGGCAAGCCAAGTATGTGAGTTATCAACTCCCGAGGCAAGCCAAGTATGTGAGTTATCAACTCCCGAGGCAAGCCAAGTATGTGAGTTATCAACTCCCGAGGCAAGTCAAGTATGTGAGTTATCAACTCTTGAAGAAAGTCAAGTATGTGTATTATCAACTCCCGAGCCAAATCAAGTATGTGGAGTTATCAATTCCTGCAGCAAAATAACTATTTGTTTCCTAACCTACTCTGTCAAATTGAGTTTTTATTGCATTTCTTATTGTCTTTACAATTTTCTCAATTAGAAATGTTTCACACGAGGCAACCGCTCCTCTGCCGCCCTAATACGTTACGCCCTCTAATCTTAAAAGCCAATATAATTTTCATCTCGTCTTTTTTTCTTTCATAGTTGGCTGAGCGTCGATGGAACCAAGATCTGTATTGTTTTTGCTGTTGTTTTCTCACCTCTACGTTGGCTGCCTATTCTCCTGCAAGAAAGTTTTATTTAGCCTTGAATAAACGTTGTTGTAGATCTATTTTATATCATTATATTTGTTCACTCATTTTTTTCTGACGCAATTTGCATCTTGCCTTGCAAATTTTCAGTTATCCCATTTCCGTTCACATTTCCTTATCACCAATAGAATTATGTGAAGAATAATTTCTTCATTAAAGCATTGACGTTTTAATTTGGCTATCAGATCTATCCACTCAGAGAACTTTCCGCAGTGTTCTGCAAGGCTATGCCATCTCTAGCCTCAAGTATATTAACATTTTTTACTCCACTTTTTAAAATAACTGGCAGGCGAAATATCCCAACCACCAGAATATATCGTGTATTGCAACAAATGAAAATATTAACAAAATATTGACAAATATTAATTTGTATACATTTAGTCACATACAATAGAACAAGGCAAACCAAATATTGGGGCAGCTATCCCCTATACTTCAACACAAAACAAGACTTATTACCATCAAGAAACATCTTTTACAGTGTTTATTCATTCCATCATAGTGCTACCAATGCCAAACATGGCCACTTACGTCTAAGCATAAAAGAAAGCTTGCCACCACAGAGATGTGATGTCTAAGAAAAGCGCTTGGTGTAACGAGAAAAGACGTTATAAGAGAAAGATTAGGCATTGGGCCAATCCTATGCTACATACAGGAAAAAAAAAACAAATAAACTGGTTTACCCATTTTGAAAGAATCCAGTGTGGTTTCTTAATATACAAAGCATATGTTAAAAGAGGAGAACGAAGAAAAGGAAGTCAGGCTCAAAGTAAGAGGGGCAGGCAACAAACGCTACAACATTAATTGACAATGAGTGCAGCCGCCAAAAGGACGAGAACCAGAACTTTGCATCTCCCTCGACATCTGAACGTGTACAAGAAAAATAAGGCAGAAAAAAAAAAGAAAGAAAGAAGATACATTTAGTCGTCATTTCTTGTTTGAAGCCTCACGTCTTTGTCAAAATGAAACTACTTTTCTTCACAATTTTGTTTTCAAATAATTCAATAGAGCACCTCGTTTGCAGAGAAAAATAAATGAAGTCGTGACATTTGATTACACTGATGGCATTTATTTGGTTATTCAATTTGTGATGGTCACAGTTACTTTCACAATCAATGTTAATCGCAAACATCAACCGTCGTCTGTGTGTTTTCTTTTAATATTGTTTCTATTTTGGATTTAAGGAACTCACTTTTGACCAAATAATTATTACTCGGGGATGAGTCAGACACAAACACGCAGTACTGATGTACGCAGTGTTGATGTACACAGTACTGATGTACGCAGTGTTGATGTACACATTACTGATGTACGCAGTGTTGATGTACACAGTACTGATGTACGCAGTGTTGATGTACGCAGTACTGATGTACACAGTGTTGATGTACGCAGTGTTGATGTACACAGTACTGATGTACACAGTACTGACGTACGCAGTGTTGATGTACGCAGTACTGATGTACACAGTGTTGATGTACGCAGTGTTGATGTACGCAGTGCTGGTATCATCATCATGTACCCTGCTGGTTGGCGTAGGCGATCATGTCCCTCCACAATCTTCTATCTACAGTGCATCGTATCAGTTCTGTTGTTGACTGTTTTCCATGCCATGACACCAAGCTATCCAGTATTTTCTCTCTTTATGCTGGTATAAAGGAACTATAATAATATAACTGTGCTAGATTCTCTTGAGAAAAACGCAACATGACAATAGTATAAGACATTAACTATTACGGTTTCCTTCTTCTGCGTTTGTCCGACGACTGCTATCGACGTCTTTTTAACAACAACAATCTTTGCGACATATATTACTATTGCTGGTGTATGGTGGGGCGCTTACAACAGGATCAGAAGGATAAAGGCCGCCTGGTCAAAACAATCACCACGGCGCGTGAGACTCAGGATTTATATTTCACCCCAGAGAAATATCGAATCATCCACTTCCTTTAAAAATATGTTAAATTGTCATATTTGAGTTGTGTTGTATTTGTTGCACCTAACAGCCCGATGCTTCCGACTTAGTAGGACGTTTTGGTTGTCGGTTTATCGTGCCGTCTGTATCATGTGACGGAACTCATTAGTGTTTCCGACGCCACAGCAAAGACAGGTGGATTTGGATGGTAATCTGAACACTAGTATACTGTCCAAAAGACAAACAGTTCTTCTTCTTATTCTTTCTCTTCCTCTTCTTCTTCCTCTTCTTCCTCTTCTTCCTCTTCTTCCTCCTCTTCCTCTTCTTCTTCTTCTTCTTCCTCTTCCTCTTCTTCTTCCTCTTCTTCTACTTCTTCTTCTTCTTCTTCTTCTTCTTCTTCCTCTTCTTCCTCTTCCTCTTCTTCTACTTCTTCTTCTTCTTCTTCTTCTTCTTCTTCCTCTTCTTCTACTTCTTCTTCTTCTTCTTCTTCTTCTTCTTCTTCTTCTTCTTCTTCCTCTTCTTCCTCTTCCTCTTCTTCTTCTTCTTCTTCTTCTTCTTCTTCTTCTTCTTCTTCTTCTTCTCTCTTCTTCCTCTTCTCTCTTCTTCTTCTTCTTCTTCTTCTTCTTCTTCTTCCTCCTCTTCTTCTACTTCTTCTGCTTCTTCTTCTTCTTCATCTTCCTCTTCCTCTTCTTCCTCTTCTACTTCTTCCTCTTCTTCCTCTTCTTCTTCTTCTTCTTCTTCTTCTTCTTCTTCCTCTTCTTGTACTTCTTCTTCTTCTTCTTCTTCTTCTTCTTCCTCTTCTTGTACTTCTTCTTCTTCTTCTTCTTCTTCTTCTTCTTCTTCTTCTTCCTCTTCCTCTTCTGCGATCATGGCTCATTCAGACTTGGATTCCTGACTTTCTTATGAAGGCAGCTGTCTGTTTAAATGATTCGGTTGCCCTGTATAGTCTCTCTCTTCCAGAGAGGTGGGTGTGGACCACATTGTCCTTCTCAGGTCTGTGTACTGGGGACAATCCTGTAGAACATGTTTTATTGTATTATTGTCCAGTGTACAGTGGTATTGGCTGGTAGTACCCCCGGTCGACCCAGTCGTTGGCAGAAATGGGTACCAGGGTAGTACCCTGGGAAGGTGAGGAATGTCGCTTCGCATATGAGTTTCGATGCTTAGGGCGACACTACACAGAAATCTCCGAACATTTATGGATAGGCGACCGAGCACATATGGGTGTAAACTCGCGTGCTAAGACGCCGGTTCAAGTCTCGTACTTTACCATTACCTTTACCTATTTTGAGTTTGTTGAACATGTGGTTTCTCATTCTGTTGTGGCCAGTGCGTGGGCGAAGTATGATGATTTGATCCCTTCTTGATAGTTGATGGTATCCGTCCCTCTCGTTATACTTTGGGTGTTCTCGTTTCCATTTTTCATGGTACTGACCTTTGATGATGGATTTGGCTTCGGAAGACACCTTTATATTCAGGTGCTTACGGTTTAATTTAGTTTAGTTTAGTTTAGTTTAGTTTGGTTTAGTTTAGTTTAGTTTAGTTTAGTTTAGTTTAGTTTAGTTTAGTTTAGTTTAGTTTAGTTTAGTTTAGTTTAGTTTAGTTTAGTTTAGTTTAGTTTAGTTTAGTTTAGTTTAGTTTAGTTTAGTTTAGTTTAGTTTAGTTTAGTTTAGTTTAGTTTAGTTTAGTTTAGTTTAGTTTAGTTTAGTTTAGGTTTAGTTTAGTTTAGTTTAGTTTATTCGAAAGATCATCTTGATTACACAAGAGACAACTCTGTAGTGCTAAGATCACCTCCTCAGCACGTTCCCCAGTAGAAAGTATGCTAGCAACACATTAGCGAAAGCACTGAAGCTCAGATGCATGAACTCAGTAGCACCTTCATTTCAAACCGCTTTAGTAGACGACTGCAACAAGTATGACAGGTGAGAGTGGCTCTATTTATTACTACCATGACTGTGGTTAGTGACCCGGTAGTCAAACAATGATGCCCTAGTCCAGCAACAAAGAAATTTAGATAACTGATCCACTTCCATTAATATTTTAAAATAGAAAACATGTAACAGGTCCAATTTTAAGTAGAACATGAGAAATATATTCGCAGAATACACTTTAAAGAACTATAATGATATAAGGAGACCACAAGAGAAGCAAAGATAAATTGATAATTGCAGCAAGAATTACGCCACACTCGAATCATTATCATCATCATAATCGTCATCATTATCAAGTACCATGCCTGCTGGCATAGGTAATCATGTGTCTCCACAACTTTCGATCTCGACAATTATTTATCATTTCTGTTCTTGGCCTTCTACCAAGCCATTCTCTTAAGCTGTCTGGTGTCTTTTCTTTTGGCTTCCCTCTAGCTCTTCGTCCCTCAATTTTTCCAGTTGACACAATATATTTGAGCTGCTTCCTTCTCATTACATGGCCACAAAATGATGATTGTTTCTTCCTAAATTTGTAAATTAGCTCTATTTTTGTTTTAGCTCTTTTCAGACCGTTTTCACTACTCTTCTTAGCTGTCCATGGTATTCTCAACATTCTTCTGTAAAATCACATTTCTACAACCTTCAGTGATTTTTTTGTCTGTTGTCCTAATGTCTATGACACACATCCATATGTTAAGATTGGCTCTACATAACATTTACTTTTTTTGTTTCTATTGTCAAAAATGGATTGCACAGTATCTTCCTCATCTTTTGGAAAGTTGCTTTTGCCTGATTTATTCTGCATCTCACCTCTGCTGCACATCTACTATCTATTTAAGTTTATTTACCTGATACTCTCGAATACATGAGAACAACAAAACAAATTAAAATCAAACAATCGAATTATACAAATATTGATATCTCTGAGTTATCAATGTAAATATGAATTATAATTAAGACGCATGGAAGAATGTGATTCTTTCGGTAAAATAAAACTATTGTCACTAGGAGCGATATAAGAATAGAGGAAGACATTCAAGAACAAAGTACTTCAAATTCACATTTTAAAAAAAGCACGCTCAATTTGAAAAAAAAGGTACAGTCATATAATGAGAACGAAATATACGTACAACAGAAAACAACAGAAGAGAGGAAGAAATAAATGAAATACTATTTGCAGACGACCAAGTTCTGATACATGAAACAACTGAGGACCTACAAGAACAAATCAACAGGCTAAACAACACTTGTAAACAATACAACATGAAGATCAACATAAGCAAAACCGAAATAATGGCAATAGCGAGAAAGAAAGAAAAACTAAACATCATAATAGATAATACGACTTTGAAGCTAGTAGACAATTTTAAATATCAGGGTAGTACGTTAACACAAGACAATAACCAAGAGACAGAGATAGATGTAAGGTGTAACAAAGCATGCCAAGTTATAGGCCAAGTATCAACACTATTGAAAAACAAAGCAATAACTACGGAAGCAAAAAATATACAAATCAATTTTTCTACCAACTCTGTGCTATCAGTGCCAGAATTGGACGCTGGACTCTAGAACAATAAGAAAGATAACGACCACCGAAATAAAATGGGTCAGAAGAATGACAGGAAACAGCTTAAGGGACAGAGTAAGAAACACCGACCTGAGGAAGAAACTCGAAATTGAACCAGCCATC
The DNA here is from genome assembly GCA_032433765.1 of Megaustenia siamemsis. NCBI lineage: Eukaryota > Metazoa > Mollusca > Gastropoda > Stylommatophora > Ariophantidae > Megaustenia > Megaustenia siamemsis. The sequence goes on along the minus strand of JAVIAB010000047.1, from coordinate 64,292,361 downwards.
GAATACATAAAGAAATAACAGATAAATTGGTTCGGCCACATAACAAGACAAAAAGAACTAACAATGACTCAAAGAGCCTTAAATAAACGCTACGAAAACGCCAGATTAAGAGGAAGACCGAGAAAGAGATGGATAAAGGGAATACTAGAGTCACTAGGAGGAATAACATCAGAAGAGGCCAACAGAAGAGCAAAGAATCGCAGATTGTTTCTCCCCTCGACGCCAACGGCAGCAGAAGAAGGATAGAAGAAGAAGAAGAAGATATAATGAGAGTGAAGCGAAACCAGCCACTCGTGAATAGCAGTCGATGATTCAGCGTCACTGTCAAAGGAAAACGAAGTAAGACAACATACCAGTAACGCTGCAAAGTCGCTAGCAAAATAAAACTGTTGATATTAAAATATTTGTGCCCAGGAAGGGAGACAACTGATCTGCACACGTTTTCACGAGAAAATCAATAAAAAGACAACGAAAAGTGTGAACAAATCAAAAATGGCATCTTCACATTTAAACACAATGGTGTGACAAATAAGAAAAGAACATATCAGAATGGTATAGATTATACATTGTTGTGGAGAGAGAAGGGGAGGTTAAATCAGAATCATGGTAAGAGATTGTGAGAACATTAAGGACACTTTAAAACAGCGTCACGTGACAATAGATGAGGTTGCCAGAAGAGAGAAAACTAGAACTTCTGTCAGACACCCAAAATGATATAAGAGGGAGTGAGGTAGAGGACTCTTAATTGTACTATAGGTATGTGGACTTAAAAAATACAATGATAGCGACAGGAAGTAAGTATAGAAGTAAACATTTTGATGTAGAAACAAAAATTAATGTAGAGAAATAAACAATGAACAACAAGTAGAAATAAAGTGAACGGATAAACGTTTGAGAATTTCTCGATATTGAGTGAGAGAGAGAGAGAGAGAGAGAGAGAGAGAGAGAAAGAGAGAGAGAAAGAGAGAGAGAGAGAGAAAGAGAAAAAATTATGAAAATTACCAGCGACAGAGGACAAGAGAAACAACCAAAAAAAAAATCAAATAAATTTGAACCTCGGGACGCCAAAATGTCCATGCAAAGTGTTCAATCTTAGCAAAGATGTCAAAAATTACCTGGTCTAAAAAGCGAGTGAGAAAAACATTTCATCGAATTACATTTCCTTCCATTTCCTTCCATTTTATCCAATTTGATCCTTGTATCGATAATCATTCTTCAATCTTTTTCGCCGTGCGCGTCTACTTTTTTTGTTGCACGAAATATATCAGCAATCTACACACATACGCGCATATATATATATATATATATATATATATATATATATATATATATATATATATATATATATATATATATATATATATCTTCTTCTTCTCTCTTCTACCTTTTAGCTCCCAGTGGAGCATAGGTCTTCAACAGACACTTTCCAAGTCGTTATGTTTTTTGCAATTCTTTTAAGATCATTCCATGTCTTCCCCATCATCTTCATCTCTGCTTCCATCTGTCTTCTCCAAGAATTCCTTGGTCTTCCTCTTTGTCTTTTCCCCTGGGGATTCCAAAATAGGGCCTGTTGTGTAATACTCTCAGTTGGCTTCCGTAGTGTGTGTCCTATCCATCGCCATTGTCTTCGCTGTATCTCTTTATCCACTGGTATTTGACCGGTACGTTTCCATAATCTTACGTTAGTGACTGTGTCCTGCCATTTCCATCCCTTTATTCTGCGTAAGCATCCATTAATGAAAGTCTGTACCTTCGTGATTGTCAATTTATATATATATATGTATACAGGTGCTGAGGTGTCATGGCGACTGAGTATAGATAGTTTTTCTAATTCGGCTCTTGCTGACGTGTTTAGAAGATTTACGCGACAATGTAGTTCATTGTAGTTATGTTTACTTCTGACGAGAGAATGGACTGTGAACTTTATCGATATTTCAGGGGAATTGTATTTATTCGTCTTGTGTCAACGATTTTAACCTATCATCGATAGGCTAACATGTGTTCGCGGTTCCACAGGCAAACATCTATTTTGACAACAATGGCGCCTACCTAGAATGCCCCTCCCGAATGTGCACAGTCTGTAACGGTAGATGGGGCGAAAGAATCAGAAATGATCAACGGCTCAGAAAGCGAAAATAACAAAGTGTGTGGTAAATAAAGGACACTTGCGGGCACGAAAGACGAAAATGGCTGACCACCGTGAAAGCTATTGGAGTCTCACCACGTACTATTCCAAAGAAAGCCATGGACCAAGACTAACATGGACAAGTAATGAATAACAAAGCAAATAGTGGCCTTACACACATATTGTGGAGCCTTATAGGCAACAACAAAGTTGCTTGATTCTACACTTCACGTGAACAGCATCTCTCGCACGAGAGCTATGGAGCAGATCACACGCATTCAGCGATTGATAAGTCTGTGAACTTATTAAGAGAGATACGGTATGGCGCTTTGATATTTGAGGGGAGGGGAACACGAGTTGAGAACGTCGTGACCAGATTAATGGATGCAGAAGTGAACAATCGAACCGATTAAATGAATGATTAATGGAAGGGCCAGGATGAAAGAACAGATGAATGTGAAGGCAAATCGATGATACAAATTTTATTTGTATGTGTGTATATATGTATATATATATATATATATATATATATATATATATATATATATATATATATATGGGGAATGTACAAACACTGCAATAGTGATTATACACCTTGCATTAAATATAGTGTTATTACTAATGGGATATAACTACTATTGAAGTGTGTACATTTTTATTTTAATCCATATACTATATATATATGGTGTGTGTGTACGTATGCAATCTTCAGGTTGACGATACATTGTTTGATTTATATAGGATAAAATTAAAGAGACCTATAGTCATGATAAGGTAGCTAAAAATTGAGTTAAAAAGAGTTTTCTCCAATCCTTAATACGTGTGCAGAATATTGGTGCCACTATTCTTATTTGGCCAACGATAAATTATATTTATGGGCGATGTGGTCGGTTTCACGCCATATTGTGTAATTTCCCTCTAAAATCCCAGTACTCACTAATAATACTACTAATAATAATACTTAAATAATAATAATAGGAAACTCTCTGTACGGGGTTTGGCAGTAGGAGGAAATCTGATCATCAGAAACAGACCCTCGAGCAAGTGTTTCGCCTCTTTAGCTTCATGGTTCACTGGGAGTATGGGGAGGGGACAGCATGCTTCCCAGGCGTGTTTCTCCTGTTCTTATTAACATAAACGTTTATTATTGTCACGTTCACTCTGGTGCCACAAACTGGAACCACTCTCATCAAGTGTGAAAGTTAAAAAAGGATCAAAATGTAGAAGATGTACATCTTTATCCATAAATGCTAAGAAGTTTGTGAGTTTAGAGCTAACAAATCGAAATTAAAATTTTAAAAAAAAGTATGACAAGAGGTATTGAAATTGTTTGGATAGAATATGTGGTCGAAAGACACATTACAATTGTAATGAAGGCGAGGAAGTGGAAGACGATCGAAAACATCAATTCTCAAAGAACATACCAATTACTGTATAAGAAGCAGACCACAGGACTATGTCAAAAATGAAGTCCATTTTTATTTCTTATCGCTGAAGACACATAGGCCAGAGAAGAAATTAAGAACAACGAAAACAGATTTTGAAACCAACAAATTAACATAATTGTCAATTGTTGGGAGAAGAAATGAAAAAAGAAAAGAAAAAAAACAGTATGGTTAAAGCTTCATGTAACTAGAGGACAACACAAACCAGAAGGAGGTTGCGGCTCAGTAGGTGACATAAGCATCAGATTATACAGGCAACTCTTTATTTGCAATTTTTCCTTTTATTTCATCTTCTCGCTTGAAGTTAGTATATATATATATATATATATATATATATATATATATATATATATATATATATATATATATTTTATTATCATTTTTTAAATTTTAATTACGTATTTGTGTGTGTGTGTGTGTGTGTCTGTGTTGTATATTTGTTCCTGCTGAAGGTCTATTGAGCCGAAACGTCGTTCTGGTTTGTGTTGTCCCCTTGTTACATGAAGCTTTAACCATACCGTTTTATTTATGTTATTTTCTATATCTATTTTATTTTCATTTCTCCTCATAATTAGCTCATTGCAGCTTCGCAATTTTATGTATTTATGTGCATCTCTTTGTCTTGACCCTACTAGTCAATTGTTGACTGGATTCAGGACATTTATCAAAAATTGTTCATTGACATTTTCATTGTGAGTTTTAGTTATACACTGATGTTTTATTCGAGTTTACTAAGATTAAATTGTTATTGCTCCCAATTATAAACTTTTGTTTGGAGCGTTAGCGATTAGCAATAATATGACACTATCGAGAAGTCATTCTAGGTGGGACTAGATCCGCAGGATTACAGAAAATCATCAGTGCATTAAATAACGGATGCGAAAAGAACATTGAAGTCATTTGTAAACACACTATTAATCTTGCGACACGCTCACTGTTCTTGAAGTGTTCACGGATTTGGAGCGGGCGCATGGAGATCGTGCTGCCCGTGACTGCCCTTACAACGACCCGGAAGTGAGTTGCGCGCCCCACTTTTACCAAATGCAACACGTTAACTAGGATAGTCTGAGCGATATGGATGAGATGAACACTTTTGTTAGTTGCTGGACGGAGAAGGGGGGGGGGAACTGATCAGATATGGGAATGTCCCGTCTGTAGTGACGTAAATCCGTTCTAAAGTATATAATCTAATAAAATGTTTCATAAAATATTTCGAGATTAATTCCCAAATGTCTACATATGGGCGAATTTTCTTTTCGAACGCCTAGGTTACCAAAGTATAAATATATGTCTAGGTGTGCATATAACTTATACATGTTGATTCTATAACATGCGGGCTAACTTCATGCACTAGCAAAGATGTTCATCTTATAAAGTTGCAGCAGTCTATGTGTGACGCGTTGTTGACTGATGGTACCTGGGTCTGCTGATCGCAGCTTACGAAGACTTTCTTTCACCACCAGATGTTGATACTGAAAATGGGAAACCAGATTAAGCCTGAGCAAAGAAAGGCAATGCAGTTTCAAAATGTGGCGTAACGAAGTCGTACGTATCTGTCCGAAAAAGGACATATATCGTAAGAAGAAAAATAAACTATCTTTACGGAATTATGCTTTTTCTGGGGTCTGACAGGGGATGGGGGGAAGGGAGAACTTATAGGACTGGAGAATAAATGCCGCATGTTCAGTGCAGTTGTCACGAGGTGTTCGGATCTGAGATTTTATTTCGCACATATTGTAGACAGTCGTAAACTGCAACACAGCGCAATAAACACACATTTTAGTGTTGAACGAAGAATTTCCTTTCTTCCGTCTTTTGTCAGATTCTTGATTGTTCATATGTTTTCTCTATCTAGTCTGACGTCATGAAATCTATTTTTCTCTCTTTAGTGTGCCTTCATGTCTACCATCTTTCGCTGTTGTTTGTAAAATGGTTTCAGCCAAGTCGCTAAATCTAGTGATATGTCTTTACCAACATAATCTTAAGGATTTACATGAAATAAAACAGCGGATTTTTTTTTTGGCGCTAGATTTGTCATAAACCCCTATTCGAGAAAGAATGAAAATCTTCATGGGTATTATTAAGTCAAGACAGAACAAGCACAACGTCACAATAAACAACAGACACAATTATCACAGTAGAAATTAACCATGGAACAGAAGAGGTAGACAAAATAAAGTGTTGCAGAGAATAAAGATGACATTCCGATAGTCGCTAAACACAGCGTGAAATAACTAACCCATTCTACAAAATCGATATCTTGTCCGGGAGATTTCAAATACAGGGCTGGCAAGCGCCCAGACAATGTGTTTACGGAATACAGGCCACTAATCAAATGAAATGAGTCTCAGCGAGGATTCTCTGACATCGTTTCCCCCAAATGATGACTTTCTTCCTTAGGTACAGTCAGCAACGATGTTCGGCACAGTTCAATCTCTGCCCGTAGGTCGCTTGTCTGTGAACATTTATTTTTTAATTGAAAAAGAGGTTCAAAAATCGAAGTGTGTTTGTGGGCGAAGGTGTTATTGTGAGCGTGTGTGTGTGTGTGTGTGTGTGTGTGTGTGTGTGTGGGCGAAGATGTTATTGTGAGCGTATATGGGTGTGGTGCGTGTGTGTGTGTGTGTGTGCGTGCGCACGTTTGTGTGTATGTGTTTCCATACGCTTTTCAGAATATTGCAGTCTAGTACTTGCTACCAGTTACTACTATATCACAGCTGTTTGTCAATTATGTTTTAGTTTCTTTTTTAAATTAACTGATTTAAAAAAAAATTAATCAGTTTAAAAATGTGCAATTCGCGGGATATTTCCTTTCATTAGCATTACTCTACCAACACATCACTAAGATTACATTTAATTTAACCAGAAAAGTCACTTTGTGTGTGTGATGCCTCAAGCTAGAATCACTCCCACACAAGACCAATTTTAATAATGAGTTGAATGTGAAGATACTATGCAATCCATTTTTGACAATAGAAACAAGAAAAAGAGTTCTTAAATGTTATGTAGAGCCAGTCTTAACATATGGATGTGAATCATGGACAATAGGACAACAGACAAGAAAACCATCGGAGTTTGTGGAAATGTGGTTTCACAGAAGAATGTTGAGAATAGGGTGGGCAGCTAAGAAGAGTAGTGAAAAACGTTATCAAAGAGGCCAAAACAAAAAAGAGAACTAATTGCCAACATTATAAGGAAAGAATCATCATTTTTTGGCAATGTAATGAAAAGAGAACAGCTGGAATATATTGTAACAACTGGGAAAATTGAGAGACGAAAAGATAGGGAAGTAAAGAGAAACGATACCAGATAGCTTAAGAGAATAGCTTGGCAGAAGGTCAACAACAGAAATGATAAATAACTGTCGTGATCGAAAGTTGTGGAGAGACACGTTCACCTACGCCAGTAGGCTTGGTACTTGAATAGAATGTGACAGACTCAGGAAATGTTATCTCTATTGTGGTGCCGCGATTCGTAACTAAAATGCCACTTTTAAATTTAAACAAACAGCCGTAGAATCCATTGTTCACTGTCAGATTGTCAATAGTCTATCTTTTTTCTGTCTTTCCTCCGTATCTTAATTTTTATCATGTCTTGTAGGCCAGCTCTGTACACATGATCCAAATGCTGTCTCCACAGTCTACTTTTATCATTGCGCGCAATCACTTCCGGTTGCAGTAATTTGCAGAAAACATTTCTTGTCAGGGGAATGCAGTGCTCTCAGACCGCTTCACCAGCTGTATATCTACTCCGTCCAGACGGTCAAGATATTCAGGGGCGTTCTGGAAAATAATGTTTGTGGCTGGGAGCAGGAAATGCTGTAGAACGAACGATCTGATGGGAGAACAGCAATATCGGCGCGTGTGTATTTACAAAATGTAGGTGACTCGTTTATATTTTAAAGTCTAAAGCAGTGTGTTTTTAAAAAAATCTGTGTGCGTATGTGAGTGTGTCTTTGTATGTGTGTGTGTCTTTGTGTGTGCGTGTATTTGTATGTGTGTCTGTGTGTGCGTGTCTTTGTATGTGTGTGTGTATGTGTGTGTTAACTGGGTGTGGAGTTGTTTCTTTCACGCCTCATACCATTGAAAGTTTGGGAAAAACCGATCTAGAGATTGCGTATTTTTTTAATTAAGCAGGGTACGGGTAAATTATTGTAAAATCAATACTTTAAAAAAAAAACTAAGACTAACACTCATCATCATCAGCATCATCATGTGCCACACTGGTTGGCGTAGGCGGTCATGTCCTTCCACAATCTTCTATCCACAGTGCATCATATTAAGTTGTAATTTGTCATGATTAGTCTAGGCAATATAAGAAGGTAGTTTGCCATTCCTTTCCTTCTTGGCAGTGACTGTACTAGTCGGAGATCGCAGCCATACACGAGATCCTCTAGCTGCCATCGCGGTGTGGGGACCGTCACCGGCACTACTTGTCGACTGCTCCCACAACACCATCCACCACCTGCTCTAAAGGCTGACGTAATTATACCAGACAATACAAGAAGGTTGTTTGTCATTCCTTTCCTTCTTGGCAGTGACTGTACTAGTCGGAGATCGCAGCCATTGTCTCTATACACGAGATCCTCTACCTGCCATCGCGGTGTGGGACCGTCGCCGGCACTACTTGTCGACTGCTCCCACAAAACCATCCACCACCTGCTCCAATGGATGACGTAATTATCTTTCTTTTCTTTTCTCTTTTCACTGATACCTAAAAGGTGTGGTTTATATCATTTGTCTTTCTTGTGCTGCTCGAATTGTCTGAATTAGTGATATTCCTTTGTTGTTACATATCTCTGTCGCTGCATCTATCCATCTTCTTCTGGGTCTTCCTCTTGATCTTTTCCCATGCATTCTCGAGAAGAACGCCCTTGATGGTGATTGGTGAGGATTCATTCTGACCAGGTGGCCAAACCATTTAAGTTGTTGTTGTTCTATATATTTGTGGCAGGGTTTTGTTCCTACTATTTTTCTTATGGTTTCATTTGGTATTCTATCTCTTCTTGTGTTGTTTATTACTTTTCTCAAGCAACGCATCTCACATGTATTGATCTTTCTTAAATGTGATTTAGAAAGGGTCCATGTTTGACTTGCATAGCACAAAGTTGGTATGAAGATGCTATTTATCATTTGTTGTTTAGCTGGCATAGAAATGTTTGGATGTCTTAGCAATGGTGAAAGCAGGTATGTGACAGCATTTGCTTTTTGTATTCTCATGTCAATTTCTCTGCCTAGTTTTCCATCTTCTGTGAACATTGTGCCTAAATACTTGAATTCCTCTACTTGTTTTATTATCTTTATCTTTGATCTTGATGTTTAATGGGTGTCTTAATTTGCTTATTCTTATAGCCTCTGTTTTTGCTGTGTTAATTTTCATACTGTAGTTTATTATTAGACGTAATTATACCAGACAATAAAAGAAGGTAGTTTGCTAGTCCTAATGACGTCACTAGTAGCCTAAAATAAACATCCTCCAGAAACCGTTGAATGATAATGATCATCTATGGGGCAGACAAGGGTACGATAGTAGCGAACAGACGTCAGAATTATTTTTGATAAAACAATGATACATTTGATTGTTCTAGTTGGTTCTAGAATCTGGCGATAATCCGAACGTTTGTCTTCTGAAGAGCAATAATATGTTGACTCTAGTGCTCCCTACGCATGAGCTCTAAGTAACAATTCAACACGAAATGTCAAGCTGTCTCAGTTGACGTCTTCAATTCTGAAAGTAGAAAACACAACATCAATGTCTTCTTATATTATTTTCTCCAAAACTCGACTGGTCTAACCTTTTCGCTTGTTAGGAATTCTAACAACTGTTTACAATAAGCTCAACTTGGCCTTGAGTTTGCTTGTTTAATATAATCATTTCCAGCTGTTGTCGAGAATGTTGCAGATTAGTTATTTTACTGCATGCGTTAGCTTCTTTGTTATACATTCATCATCATCATCAGGTGCCATACCGGTTGGCGTAGACGATTATATCACTTCCACAATCTTCAGTGCATCGTATCAGTTCTGTTGTTGACTGTTTTCCATACCATGACCCCAAGCTATCCAGTATTTTCTCTCTTTGTCGTCCGCGATCTCTCTTTCCTTTTATTTTGCCAGTTGTAACCAAGTATTCCAACTTTCCTCTTCTCATGATGTGCCCGAAAAATGTTGATTGCTTCTTTCTGATGTTTTTTTAAGAGGTCCCTTTTTGTGTTGGCCTCTTTGAGAACTTCCTCATTGGTCTTTTTAGCTGTCCAGGGAACTTTCAACATTCTTCTGAGAAATCCCATCTCTGTGGCCTCTAATCGTCTTTTCATTTGTTTGTCAACTGTCCATGATTCGCTTCCATAGGTCAGAATTGGTTCTATATAGCACCGATGAACTCTCTTTATCATTTTTATTGACATAGATTTGTTGCATACGATATTTTTCATTTTCGGAAATGCTATTTTGGCCTGAGCTATTCTGATTTTTATTTCTGTGGTGCATCTCCCATCTGATGTTATTATTGTGCCCAAGTATTTGAAACGTTGCACTTGTTTCAGATTTGTCTCGTTTATTTTTATGCTGCATGATGGCGGTTATACATTCAGTGAGTGGTAAATTTAACTAGCTTAGTTTTGTTTAAATTTATTTAAAATGTCATCCTTATTGCACATGGAAGTAGTCAATTGATCATATCTTTACCAAAGGATATCCATCAACGTGTAGCGACTAAAGACACCGTTGTTGGGTTGTTTGAGAAGACATCTTTGATCTCTAGCTTAACGCTCTCGTCTGGCCTCTCCATCTTGACATACTCGTAAGTAAAAATGTTCATGGCTGCGGAATCAGGGTAATTTTTTTAAGTGGTTTTTTTTTTTTCGTCCATCGTCCCTGACGACATTCAGATTGTCATAGCGGTCCATTCACCTTCCGCACTCAACATCAGCCAAATTGGCAATTAAAAAATGTAACTGGAACCACGCACCTCTAACTCATTCTCTCTAATTTTCTCTTTTTTTCAGTTCCTGTCACTGTGTCCTCATAATTCTCTTTCACCATATCTGTCTTCGCATCTATATCTCTGTTACACGTCTCGCATTTCTATTTTTTGTTTAGGGCATCAAACGCACATTGGGTAGAGCGCTGGTCTGGCAATAACATGAACGCTCTTTCGAAGTCTAACCCTCTACAGTTGACCCAATTAAAATAATGAATGGGTAGCTGGTTGATCAAGTTAAACAAAGTAATAACAGCTAGTTGACCACACACTGGATGTCTCATCTTTACGCGTTTATTCTGGTATGATGAAGTTTAAAAATAGACACTCTCTTCCGATATTGATATCTTTCACATACCATTGATTATAGCACATGTCTCTTCTTCTTCCTTTTCTTTTTTCCTAATCTCTTCTTTCTTCTTCTCCTCCTCACCTTTCTTGCCTTTTCTCTTCTTCCTCTACTTCTTCTTTCTCTCTCCCCTTTTTTTCTTCTACTTCACCTTCCTCTTCTACTCCTCCTGGTTTTTCTTCCCATCCTCTTCTTTTTCTTGCCCCATTTCTACTACTCTTCTTCTGCTTCTTATCCTTCTTCTTCTTCTTCATGTTCTTCATCTTCCCTTTCACTTTCTCCTTCTCTTCTCCTGCCTAGTAAATGACCAGCCAAGTATTATGTGGCCGCTGTAACAACAGTATCTCTATTTGGCGCTGTTAGTTGCCGTCCCTTGATGTTTACTTCAGGTCTAACCAAAGCTGTCTATTTGTTCTCACGGTGCCTCACATATTCCCATTTTTAGCTCTCAAATAGAATAAATGAAATTTTTGTTGTCTCGTGTCTTGCCGGTTTTACCTTCTTGGCGAGGCTCAGTTCATTCATTATCAGATTATATATTTGTATAGGCTATATTAGATCACGATTGCGATTACAAATTTTAATTGAAAACGTCTGTCGTTTGAATGGCTGTTGTCCATTGCCAGCGAATATTGTATAGTTATTGTATTATTGTAAAGTTATATCAGTTCTATTATATGGCTGTGAAACATGGAGAACAATACAAATGACAATAACAAAGATGCAGACCTTCACTAATGGAGATTTTCGCATAATAAAAGGATGGAAATAGCAGGAAAAAATCACTAGCGTTGATTTATGGGAAAGTACCAGTCAAATATCAAGGGAGTCGCGATAGCTCAGTGGTTAGTGAACTGGACTACAAAGGACAAGAGGTAGGGATCGATCCCAACCGACGGCTTCCAGGTTCACCCAGCCTTTAATGGGTACCGGATTTTTTTCTGGGAAAGTAAAGCGGCACGGGCGTAATACCGACCACATTACCCCAAAAATCATGTACTGAAGGTCTGTAAAATGTATGGTCACTAACACCAAATTCCCTATACGCCTCTAGGCGTGACGGGGGGCTCTTTACTTAAAAAAAAAAATATATTCTTGGAGAAGTTAGGTGGAAGCAGAGATGAAGAGGATGGGGTAGACGTAGAACGGTCTTAAGAGTGGCAAGAAACAGGACGGCTTGGAAAGTGTTTGTTAAAGACCTATGTTCAACATGAAACTGAAAGGAAGACGAGGATGACTGTACATAGTAATGCCATTTATGCAATTGTTCCTGGATTTCTTATAAGACCATGGCGTACCCAGCTCTAACGTTTGCCTGTTACACTGCAGAGGCAGTTGTCTAAGGGATTCAGTTGCCCCGTACAGTTTCTGTTCCAGGGAGGTGGGTGTGGGCCATATTGTCTTTCTCATGTCTGTGTACTGGGGGCTATCCTGTAGAACATGTTTAGTTGTCATGTTATCCAGGGCACAGTGGCACTAGCTGGTAGTTCCTATTTTGATTTTGGTGAACATGTGGTTTCTCAAGCATGCGGGTTTTCATTCCCAATCATTAAGCTGACGTCACTGCAGGACCCAGAAACTTGATAAAGACACAATCACGGTTGTTTGTTTTTATCTCCATGTAGTATTTTAGTTATAATCATAACAACGTTGCTACATTTATAAATGAAGATGTTCTGAGGAAACTACATTCCACGCACTCTTGAGTTTGATATTTTATTGCAGTGGTTCAAATTGGTGACAAGGAACACAAATGTAGATTAGTTCATTATACTGTATAATGTATAGCATTGTAATAACATTATACTTATGTTGTTGTTGATATTTTAGTCCAAAAATGTTTATGTGAATAAATATTTCACAATTTGACAAATTGAATCCTTTCTGATGTAAAATAAGCATATTGCAACCGCAAATATTGCAACAATTTAACTTATAGCGTCTCTTATGCTCATTGTTAATGTATAACAGCGGAATTATACTAAAGTCGTGTTTCAGAATTGAGAGCATTTTTCAAGGCTATTAAAATATCAACTAACAGCTGTATAATATATTAAATTGTACACAATATAAAGATTATATGCATTTTATAGAGTATACCGACTAGACATATTAAATAGAAATTACAGAGAGACAGACAGTCAGAAGACACAGAGACAGACAGACTGGCACCAAGGCAGAAACATCACAAACATGTATTTCCTTTTCTATTAAGTTCATTATTCCTTATGTTATTTAATTATTATTTTGTTTGTGTGTAGAATACACCCACACTCTCACCCCTTCCCCAGTTCAAACAGACGAATCGATTACTGTACATCCGCTCAATTTCACCATCTGTAGATTCTTTTTTCCGGGTAGCTCAGGCAGCAAATGTCCTAGTCCAGGATCCCATAAACTATCGATCTCCACGAATTTTACTCGTTTTACCCATTTCCATAATGTGATACATGCTCGCTCAATCTGTCTCGCAGACTGCAGCAAAAGGCGCAGCATGGCTGGAAACATTGGACACGTACAGTCCACATCTCTCCATGAAACGAGAGCAGCTTAGGCCCTCTGTTGGTTTCAGTTTAGGGAAATTCGATTGATCATACTAAAAATGACCTAATTTATACCTGCCCTAGTTATGCTTGTCCTAGTTCAGACTTGTCCTAATTTATAACTATCCCTGATCATATTTGCTTCAATTCTGATGTAATACGTGTTGATAACTATCATATTTTATATTTGTCATAAACGATACCATTCTCGTTTATAATTTCCGATGTCCTTATTTTTCTAAACTTGTAGCCGGTTCATTTTATAATTTTGCTCAAATTTAAATCGCTAATTTTAAACTAGATGGAAACAAAAGAAAACAAACGATGAAGTTTTAAAACAACTAAAAATAAAAAAGAGAGCTACTAAATACAATTAAGACAAGACAAATGAAATTTTTGGGGCATGTTAAAAGACACAACAGCCTACTAAAAGTAATATTGGAAGGAAAAATACAAGGTAAAAGAGGCAGAGGCAGACTAAGACTAACATGGACGAGTAACATCAAAAGATGGACAAGTCAATCTATGACAGCCTGCACCATCAAAGCAAGAAACAGAGTAGAATGGCGATCCATGGTAGCCAACCTTCGTTGCGGAGAAGGCACTCGATGATGATGATGAATTTTAAACTAATTATTTAAATATATCCGAATTTAGTATAATACAGTGCACGTTAAAAAATCGTCTTGTGCATATTTTCTTCATTTCCTTCTTTCTCATTTCTCTATCTTCGGATGGCAATTGGACATACCGTGTGGTTCTTGTTCTTTCTGATTTATACTTGCCCTATTTACATTGCTGTTTATACTAGCACCAATTTATTTGTAACCATTTTTACATTCTTCTTAGTTTATACTTGCCCTATTTACATTGCTGTTTATACTAGCACCAATTTATTTGTAACCATTTTTACATTCATCTTAGTTTATAATTGCCCTATTTACATTGCTGTTTATACTAGCACCAATTTATTTGTAACCATTTTTACATTCTTCATAGTTTATAATTGCCCTGATATATATATATATATACCTGCCTTGGTTCATTTAGGGAGCCGCGATAGCTCAGTGGTTAGAGAACTGGATAACAAAGGACAAAAGGTAGGGTTCGATCCCAATCGACGGCTCCGGTTCACCCAGCCTTTAATGGGTACCGGATTTTTTCTGGGAAAGTAAAGCGGCACGGGCGTAATTTTACCGACCACATTACCCCAAATATCATGTGCCGAAGGTCTATAAAATTTATGGTCACTAACACCATATTCCCTATACGCTACTTGGCGTGACGGGGGGGGGGGGGGGGGGGGGGGGGTACTTTACTTTTTTATTCACTGGTTCATTTGCAAGACAAGCAGTTGTTCTTATATTAAGTATTCCAGTTCTTGTTCATTTTTTTTTTACCTGACCTAATTATACGCGCTGAATTTTATACTATAGCTCGTTTCAAAACATTTGCCCAACTTCAAAACGCTATTACTCTCTAACCGTTTGTTAAATACTTTTGAAATTTTCCAAATGTTATTAGAATGCAAAAGACCCTTTAAATGTATATTTAACAAATATCTTGCAGCTGCAGTTTTCTTAAAGCGGCGATATTTCTTTGATGTTTGTCAAAATTGTAAATTGTGAAGCCCTAAAGAATAGAAATTACCGTAGTTGCTGGTCTACGATTAATTTTCACTAGGTAAAGGCGTGGCCGTAATGGGGAAATAAATGGATAAAACAAAACACCAGGAGAATTATTGTCTGCTCAGTTCGAGGACGGACGATAATAATATCAAGGTATACCTGTATGTCCAATTTTCATAGTTGTGTGGTCCTGAAAAGGACCGTTTGTTGAAATAATTTAAGGTAATATAGGGGCCAACATTGTGGGGGCTATATACTTTCATTCTGAATCAGACGAGTCTAAAAGATTAATAACTGTTTGGGGTTGAACATTCCACAAACCATCATTTTTCCAATATTCCTCTTCCTGTTTTAAGACGTGGTCTTCACATTTAGCCCAATAATCTTTGTCTATATTTAATAAAGCGAGATTAGCAAGTGTCTTTACATCGCATATTTTGAATGTTGTATTTTCATCTGCCACTTGTCCTTTTAATTTTGCCCAGATTAGTTCTATTGGATTTAAATGAGCATGGTAAGGTGGCAGCCTCAAACTTATATGACCGTGCTCTTGGATAATCTTATCTATTTGAAAAATCTTTGTCCTTTGTTTTTGCTTTACTAGAGATAGTAATTCAGGTTTTAAGTACATGATATTAAATTGTATGTGCTCCTTTGTGAGCCATATCTTAATAGCATCTTTTGTACTGGATGACGTCGAGACTTTATCTTCAAGTGCAACAATGTTGTGGTACGCTGCATTGTCCATTATTAGGCAATATGGTCGATCTAGTGCTGGGAGAACAGAATTTTCAATCCAATGTCTAAATATGTGACCATTCATCTCAGAGTGATAATCCCGATTGTCTATGGATTTTGAAAGAAAAATGAGCTCTGCATTCTGTATTAGTCCATGTTGTCGACTACCTGCATGAGCAATTATCAAGCGCTGTCCTTTGCTGCTAGGTATTAATCTCTTAATCTTTCCATCTGATGACTGCCATTCCCTTTGGTTAGTGTGGTGAGCATTGATCCATGTTTCATCCAAGTACACAATATCATAACCTTGCTTGCGCACCTCTTTTACTTCACGTAAGTACTTGCTTCTCATGACTACTATATGTGGCTTCTCACAGATGATGTTTCGTCCATTGGAATACTTTCTGAATGTAAAGCCTGCAGCTCTCACATTCCTCCATAATGTAGACTTTGATATTTCAATACTGTTGTTCTTTTTCAGCGATACTTTTAATTTTCTTATTGTAACAGTTTCATTCATACCCAACATTTTGCGAATTTCACTTCTAATAAGTTCACTGTCGAAATTATCCAACATTTTTGCCCTTCCTTGTGATTTTGTATATTTGGAACATTGACGGTCACGTGCTTGAATCCAGCGATTAAATGACCGTTTAGATAAATCCAAAATGTGTCTTGTCCTATTCTCAGGGTTTTCTAAAGAATGAAATAATCTTCCTCGTTTAGCCTCTTTGCAAAAATAGTCATACATTTTTATTGCGATGTTTTGTAAACTGTAGAATTTCATTTTAAGACTCATGATAAATGTTATTGTTCCACGTTACGCCGCTGAATTAACGGAAATGGAAAACACAATGTCTCGTGTTTACTACAAGTGTCTAATTGTGTCAGAGAACTCACGCGGAAAGCGTGAAAAATCGTAAATTTGAGCGTCTATGGATTTGTAATCGCTATTTTTAACTTAAATACGGTAAACACTAAGTTTTGACTACATCAATGGGTCGTTATAAATTTATATAAATCAAATAAGCAATAATAATAACCAAATGTTTGTTTTTAATGAAATTAATTCCCTGTTGGGTTCTAATCATTATAACTATACATGCACATTTTGAAAAAATTACAAAAAGCGGTTTAAAAGATATTGATTTTTAAAGTTTGGCACGACTTATGAAACAAGCTATAGTCCCAACTTATTCTTATCCCTTTTCATTACATCACACACATCTATAAAAATATATTTATATATCGAAAGACTGTGACGAGTCTAAATGTTGGAAGCGGACAGGTCGATCATAAGTGTTTAGTGGGAAAAGCAGAGGTATCTACATTGAACACCTTACATGAACAGTCAGTCTACATACGCTCGAAAAATACGAGGTTGAGCTGGTGGGTGGATATGGGGGATGCCCCGATTGAAATTAAGCTGATTCCATGACAAAAATAGATATAAAATAGTTTGCCCATCTAGAGAGGATGTCTAGAAATGTCAAACAGTACAAGGCTTGCACAAAAAGAGGAGAAGGACGCGGTTCGAGATAGACTCAAATTACATTGGTTTAGCATGTGGACAGGCATCCCAGACTGCTGAACACATACTTCAAGACTGCACTGAATATTGTTAAAAAATAATATTAAAAAAAAGTAAAGAACCCCGTCGTGCCAAATGGGGTATAGGATATATGTTGTTAATGCTCATCATTTTTGTAGACCCTCGACACATGAATTTTGGGTTATGTGGTCGATATTATGCCCGTGCTGCTTGACTTTCCAGGAAAACAAAAATCTGATACAAATTTAAGGCCGAGTGAACCCGGAAGCCGTCGATCAGGATCGAACCTGACCTCTTGTCATTTATCATTAAAGCTACAGATAAATTAGATGTGAAAAACGAGGCTTTGAGGACAGGGTTAAAAAAAAAAAAGCAGTAGAACGCAATTTGCTAATAAACGAACAGGAGGTGGTTTTCATTATCATCGTGTGCCATACCGGTTAGCGTAGGCGATCATGTCCTTCCACAATCTTCGATCCACAGTGCACCATATCAATTCTGTTGTTGACTGTTTTCAATGCTTTGACACCAAGATATCTAGTATCTTCTCTTTTTGTCGTCCGCGATCTCTCTTTCCTTGTATTTTGTCAGTTGTAACCAAGTATTCCAACTTTCAATTTCTCATGATGTGCCCGAAAAATGTTGATTATTTCTTTCTGATGTATTTTATAAGCTCCCTTTTTGTGTTGGCCTCTTTGAAAATGTCTGCATTGGTCTTTTTAGCAGTTGAGATAAATTTCAATATTCTTCTGAGCAATCCCATCTCTGTGGCATTTAATCGTCTTTTCATTTGTTTGTCTACTGTCCATGATTCGCTTCCATAGGTCAGAATTGGCTTTATATAGCATCAAGAACATCAGAAAGGAGCAATCAACATTTTTCGGCTCATCATGAGAAGAGGAAAGTTGAAATACTTGGTTACAACTGGCAAAATAAAAGGAAAGAGAGATCGCGGGCGACAAAGAGAAAAAAATACTGGATAGCTTGGTGTCATGGCATGGAAAACAGTCAACAACAGAACTGATACGATGCACTGTAGATAGAAGATTGTGGAGGGACATGATCACCAACGCCAACCGGTATGGTACATGATGATGATAGCATCAAGAGGTAGAATTACCCACCCATTTTTTTACACAGGGAGATGGGATAAATCGGATGATAATTGCCACATGCCATGTAGTTAGGTGTAGCTTGATTGGTTCAATTACCGAGTTCAAAGATAACCTATGCTAGATCAAGTTGAAGCAGAAGCCTACACTATTAGACTATATGTTAACATCACTGGGCATGTAGCCTCTACTTTAGTTCAGTTCAGCCGCTTGTTCATCCTCATTATACATCAAACAAGCACTTGGACCTCATCCGAAGAATATCCCTCAACGTATAGCAACTAACGCCACCGGTGCATGTGATCCCCTCAACGTATAGCAGCTAACGACACCGGTGTATGTGATCCCCTCAACGTATAGCAGCTAACGACACCGGTGTATGTGATCCCCACAACGTATAGCAGCTAACGACACCGGTGCATGTGATCCCCTCAACGTATAGCAGCTAACGACACCGGTGTATGTGATCCACTCAACGTATAGCAGCTAACGACACCGGTGTATGTGATCCACTCAACGTATAGCAGCTAACGACACCGGTGTATGTGATCCACTCAACGTATAGCAGCTAACGACACCGGTGCATGTGATCTCTACTTCCAGTTTCTAAGAAAAAATATTCAACTTCAATTTTTTATATCTTGACAAATACACACAAACAAAAATATGTCGTGAATATTTTATTCACACTCTTGTCGAATTTTTATGTAATTTTATTTACAGAGTTAACAGAAGTGACGCAAAATTTATGAATTGCATTTACAGAACATCGGGATCACGCGTGGTTAAGGCATGGCACACGATGATTATAATAATTGAATTAAACTTGACAACAAATAACGTTCAATGGAGAGAGTGATTGAATTATAATGTCGCAGTGATCTAAGTGTAAAATCGATAGTCTTCACGAATTGGAGTTTTATTTTGAGGGTACACTATGGAAGCGAAAATGACAGGGAGTACGACGTACAGGGCCTTTAATGGCATGGGGTAATGGGGAAATTACTACAGAGCTAACGAAATGATGTAATAATAGGAATTGAGGCCGCTGGAGAGACGGCAGTGGAGGGACGTTTATTGATAAATGAGAGTAGTGTGTTATAACTGTCTGGTCTGCTTGTTAGGCTTGGGGATGCGCAATAGTGTGATCTACAAGTGAAAGAGGAGCCGCGATAGCTCAGTGGTTAGTAAACTGGACTACAAAGGACAAGAGACAGGGTTCGATATCAACCGACGGCTTCCGGGTTCACCTAGCCTTTAATGTGTGGGTACCTGATTTTGTTCAAGGAACGTAAAGCGGCACGGGCGTAATACCGACCACATTACCTCAAAAATCATGTGCCGAAGGTCTGTAAAATATATGGTCACTAACACCATATTCCCTATACGCCACTTGGCGTGACGGGGTACTTTACATTACTTACAAGT
The DNA here is from genome assembly GCA_032433765.1 of Megaustenia siamemsis. Classification (NCBI taxonomy): domain Eukaryota; kingdom Metazoa; phylum Mollusca; class Gastropoda; order Stylommatophora; family Ariophantidae; genus Megaustenia; species Megaustenia siamemsis. The sequence goes on along the minus strand of JAVIAB010000047.1, from coordinate 64,272,463 downwards.
GAAAGAATAAATTGTGGAAAAGTTGTCTATTTTTGTTTGTTCATAAATATATATTTTTACTTTGTTTACAAAAAGTTGTTTGTTATTAATATAAGAATATGGGAAGAATGTCAAGAGATACAATATCATATAAACCATATATAATAAGACGAGATGAAAGGAAAGCTTGTGGAAGATCCAAATTAAGATGGACTGACAGCATCCGAGAAACGCTACAAAAGTATTAATTGAGACAAGCGGTACTGGTTGGTCTTGAGACAAAACACCGGTCTGGAGACAGAGAGGCTGTAAGTTCAAATTACGCCTGCATCAGTTGGGAATTGTATTTATGAATTTTCTCCGCGGCAACCACCCCTGGTCTTAATAGCGAGGCCCGGCTTGAAACGTCAATTACTCATGGACGGAAAAAAAAATAAATGAGTACCTCCGAAGTCGAAGTTATTTGCCTGTGTAGGGAGGGACCCCTGTGCACACGGATACCAAGGAAAAACTCATTAACGCGCACAATTCGGTTTATAGTCTCTAGCCATTTCGCCAGATGTGAAAGCTGACGAACGCAAAAAAAAAAAAAATAATAATAATAATAAATAAATAAATAAAACTGACGATAGTAGAGGCTGCCAAAAGGACAAGAACTAGAGTGTTCTGTCTCCCTCTGCAATCCAAGGTTATAAGAGGAAACAAAAAGGAAAAACAAATAGATATTTGTTGTAATAAAAAAAAAAATTAACGTCGGTAAGCTAGTGATTAACGTGCGTATCATAGCACGTGATCGTGTGTTCATTTCTGGCTTGTTGTTTACCAGTCGACCCAACCGGAATGTGTAACCCGCTCATTGAGCCCCATCCTGTAATCATATAAGTAATAGCAGCAACAGTAAAAAAAAAAGTAAAGTACCCCCGTAAAATACGCCAAGTGGCGTATAGGAAATATGGTGTTAGTGACCCTATATTTTACAGACTTTTGGCGCAATGTGGTCGGTATTATGCCCGTGCTGCTTTACTTTCCCAGAAAAAAATCCGGTACCCATTTAAGGCTGGGTGAACCCGGAAGCCGTCGGTTGGGATAGAACCCTACCCCTTGTCCTGTATAGTCCAATTCACTAACCACTGAGCACGGCTCAGTAAGCGTCTATATCCAAGTGCTGTTTAATACGCTATCAGTAGCCAGGATAAGCGATTTAAAAAACAACATATTCAGACCATAAATACTGATAGCTTTGAAATCTCGATGGTTAATATTTCATATTTTCGAAGCTTTGAAATCGCGATGGTTAATATTTCATATTTTCGAAGCTTTGAAATCTCGATGGTTAATATTTCATATTTTCGAAGCTTTGAAATCTCGATGGTTAATATTTCATATTTTCGAAGCTTTGAAATCTCGATGGTTAATATTTCATATTTTCGAAGCTTTGAAATCTCGATGGTTAATATTTCATATTTTCGAGGCTTTGAAATCTCGATGGTTAATATTTCATATTTTCGAAGCTTTGAAATCTCGATGGTTAATATTTCATATTTTCGAAGCTTTGAAATCTCGATGGTTAATATTTCATATTTTCGAAGCTTTGAAATCTCGATGGTTAATATTTCATATTTTCGAAGCTTTGAAATCTCGATGGTTAATATTTCATATTTTCGAAGCTTTGAAATCTCGATGGTTAATATTTCATATTTTCGAAGCTTTGAAATCTCGATGGTTAATATTTCATATTTTCGAAGCTTTGAAATCTCGATGGTTAATATTTCATATTTTCGAAGCTTTGAAATCTCGATGGTTAATATTTCATATTTTCGAAGCTTTGAAATCTCGATGGTTAATATTTCATATTTTCGAAGCTTTGAAATCTCGATGGTTAATATTTCATATTTTCGAAGCTTTGAAATCTCGATGGTTAATATTTCATATTTTCGAAGCTTTGAAATCTCGATGGTTAATATTTCATATTTTCGAAGCTTTGAAATCTCGATGGTTAATATTTCATATTTTCGAAGCTTTGAAATCTCGATGGTTAATATTTCATATTTTCGAAGCTTTGAAATCTCGATGGTTAATATTTCATATTTTCGAGAATCAACAGTTTCTTACTATTCTTACGAGAATAGTCAAACATGCAAATAGTTGCAGAAAAGCAGATAATAGAGGAAACAGAAGGAAATGGAAAAAAAAAGAACTGTATAACTATAAGTTACCTTTAAGGTAACAACGAACAACATACAATGTTTTTTATTTTAGTTATTGTTTTAGTTATTTTATTCAGTCAATTATTATGAATCGACAATCATGTTCGTAAACTTCTGGTCAAAACTGATGAAGCCAGTAAGGAGCGAATCGCGAGCAAACTGACGAATAACAAATCAACACAGAACAGGAACCATCAGTCTTCACACATTGGAGAAGAGATATGAGCACTTATGGACATGTGGGTTGATCCGTCGTGTAAACTAAACTAAACTAAACTAAACTAAACTAAACTAAACTAAACTAAACTAAACTAAACTAAACTAAACTAAACTAAACTAAACTAAACTAAAATAAACTAAAATAAACTAAACTAAACATTACGACTTTGCGGCCCATTAACGGCCTTCTTCACGAACACAGACAGCATAAACAAACGGAAATGACAATCTTGCCACAACGTAATGGGTTATTGAGTTATTTGCGGGTCATCATCATTGCTCTCCGAAAATGTCCATAGGTGCTCAGATCACCTCCTCAACAAGTCCCGCAGTGTCCAATGACTGACGACTCCATTTCTGTGTTGGTTGATACGATTTCTTACACGTCCAATAGGTTTTTCGTTTCTGGCTGTGCCCATCTTAACTCCAATCTTTTTCATATGAAAGAGTGACGTGGACTCATGTTTGTCGAAGTCCTTCCCCTTCCCATATCTTGGAGGGCATTGATAATGTCCTCACTACCCATTGGTTGACCGTCCTCAACAATAGCGCAGCTAGCCAACCTGTCCGCTCTTTAATTTCACCGTACTCCTGCATGTCCTGGGACGTAGACAAAAATGGCCTCATGTATTTTTGACTTCTGCAATGTCTCTACTCACTGCACGCATAAACGGAGTAAATACGCTCGTACCAAAACAATATATAATATGTCTTGATTTAAACAAAAAATAACCACTAATATTTTCCCTGGGCAGATAAAGTAAGTGGTTGGTAAACAAAAAAAAATAAAGTGTTACTTGTCAAATCAATGCGCAGGTAAGAGACCGTTCTTTAATATTTATTTGCATATTTTGCTCTTAATTTTACTTAACCGAACTGTGGTTAGATTATAAATTATGTTTGTACTCTCTGTGTTCCTGAAATCGGCCACTTTTAAATGCAAAACCGAAACGTTTGTGTCGTACACCACTAGTATAAAGCAATAGCTATACATGATTATTTTCTCACGTTCTTCTGCTCTATTTATATCTATTAACTTCTACGGCCTCATATTTACATTATTATCAACTGTAGCAGATTTAAAAGTCATATTTTTTTTCCATTTCATTCCTTCATTAAGTGCCGTCTGCGCATCGAAGGTTGGCTATCATGGAGCGCCATTCCGATGTGTCTCTTGTTTTAATGGTGCAGGTTGTCATCGGCTGACTCGTCCATCTTTTGATGTTACTCGTCAACGTTAGTCTTGGTCTACCTCTACCTCTTCCACCTTGTATTTTTCCTTCTAAGATTACTTTGAGTAGGCTGCTGTGTTTTTTAACATGCCCCCCCCCCCCCCCCCAAAAAAAAAAAATCCTCATTTGGCTTGTTTAAATTGTGTTTAATAGTTCTCTTTTAATTGTTAGTTGTTTTAAGACTTCATCCTTTGTTTTCTTTTCTTTCAACGCAATTCTACATATTTTTCTATAAATCCACATTTCAAAGGCTTCAATTTTTTGTTCTGTTTTCTTGTCTAATGTCCATTTTTTCTGCACCATACAGGAATGTTGAGAAGCTACAACATTTTGCTATTCTTAGTAAATAGTAGTATCCATTACCATTCTGAAACTGAAAAGATATTTTAAGGAATCGAGAAGGACTTTTACCTGCTACCGGGTTCTTAATATCCAACATTTAAAAAATAAAATGTTCGTTTTGTGTACCATATATGAATGCCAATATCAATATGAAGACAATTCCTGTTGCCAATCAATATTGAAAAAAAACACAGCAAACACAGCTAATTTCGAATATTAGGAAGAAACAATCATCATTTTGTGGCCTTGTAATAAAAAGGGAACTGGAATATATTGTGATAACTGGGAAAATTGAAGAAAGAATAGATAATGGGAATCAAAGAGAAAAGATACCAGACACCTTAAGATAATTGCTTGGCAGAAGGTCAACAACAGAAATGATAAATAACTGTCGAGATCAAAAGTCGTGGAGAGACATAATCGCCTACGCCAGCTTGCATGGCACTTGATGATAATGCTGCTGATGATATCAATGAGACACGCAAGGTAACGCATGGGTATAGGTTTCATTAATAATTCATGGCATTTCTACACAGCAAATTTGTAGCTGCACGTTATAGTACAGTCCAAATCGGCATGTGTTAAAAGTCTCGTTCATGACACTCACTACTATGTTATATTGCATTGGGCCTTGCTAGTCAATATCCTTTATACAATCTGTTATATTAATGCAATCTCTTGTAGTAAGAAACCGTGAGGCAATGATATTCTTCTCATTTACACAGATTAGAAGTATGTAATAGCGCTCATGTAGGTCTTTCTGATCAGTATGGCACTTCCATTATCTATATGTCTGTTTTGTCCGCTAACTCTATCTGATATGTACATCTGTTCTGCCTAAACTGTCCGCCTATCTCAAATTTAAAAATTATTTTTGTTAAAATTACAAATCTGATGTGTAATATCTTTAATATTACTCTTGTCAATCTGATTTCCCAGCATGTTACATCAATCTGATCAATAAATCTATCATATCAATCTGATCAGTAAATCTGTAACACTAATCTGATCAGTAAATCTGTAACACTAATCTGATCAGTAAATCTGTAACACTAATCTGATCAATAAATCTGTAACACTAATCTGATCAATAAATCTGTAACACTAATCTGATCAATAAATCTGTAACACTAATCTGATCAATAAATCTGTAACACTAATCTGATCAATAAATCTGTAACACTAATCTGATCAGTAAATCTGTAACACTAATCTGATCAATAAATCTATCATATCAATCTAATCAGTAAATCTATGATATCAATCTGATCAGTAAATCTGTAACACTAATCTGATCAGTAAATATGTAACACTAATCTGATCAATAAAGCTGTAACACTAATCTGATCAGTAAATCTGTAACACTAATCTGATCAATAAATCTGTAACACTAATCTGATCAATAAATCTATCATATCATTCTAATCAGTAAATCTATCATATCAATCTGATCAGTAAATCTGTAACACTAATCTGATCAGTAAATCTGTAACACTAATCTGATCAATAAATCTATCATATCAATCTGATCAGTAAATCTGTAACACTAATCTGATCAATAAATCTGTAACACTAATCTGATCAATAAATCTGTAACACTAATCTGATTAGTAAATCTGTAACACTAATCTGATCAGTAAATCTGTAACACTAATCTGATCAATAAATCTATCATATCAATCTAATCAGTAAATCTATAATATCAATCTGATCAGTAAATCTATCATATCAATCTAATCAGTAAATCTATCATATCAATCTAATCAGTAAATCTATAATATCAATCTAATCAGTAAATCTATAATATCAATCTAATCAGTAAATCTATAATATCAATCTAATCAGTAAATCTATCATATCAATCTGATCAGTAAATCTGTAACACTAATCTGATCAGTAAATCTGTAACACTAATCTGATCAGTAAATCTGTAACACTAATCTGATCAGTAAATCTGTAACACTAATCTGATCAGTAAATCTATAATATCAATCTGATCAGTAAATCTATAATATCAATCTAATCAGTAAATCTATAATATCAATCTAATTAGTAAATCTATCATATCATTCTAATCAGTAAATCTATCATATCATTCTAATCATTTAAACCTATCATATCACGGTGCTCTGTCAAATCAGTGTCAGTCTGATCCGTTAAAGTGGCTTGTTTGGTTTCTTTATCTGGTAAATCTCCTTTGCCATACTAGTCTGTCTCTATTTGATCTCATTTGTCAATGTGCTCTGTTTCTTCTTTCTTCTTCTTCTTTTCTCTTTTCACTGATACCTAAAAGGTGTCCTGCGTTATATCATTTGTCGTTCTTGAGCTGCTCAAACTGTCTGAATTAGTGATATTCCTTTGTTGTTACATGTCTCTGTCACTGCATCTATCCATCTTCTTCTGGGTCTTCCTCTTGGTCTTTTTCCATGCATTCTCGAGAAGAACGCCCTTGATGGTTATTGGTAAGGATTCATTCTGACCAGGTGGCTAAACCATTTAAGTTGTTATTGTTCTATATATTATTGGCAGGGTTTAGTTGCTATCATTTTTCTTATGGTTTCATTTGGTATTCCATCTCTTCTTGTGTTGTTTGTTACTTTTCTCAAGCATCGCATCTCACATGTATTGATCTTTCTTAAATGGGATTTAGAAAGGGTCTATGTTTGACTTTCATAGCACAAAGTTGGTATGAAAATGTGGTCTGTTTAACTTATGTTAATTGTTAATTGTCTGATAGTCTTGTTTGTCTGTCTATTTTATCTCTCTGGTAAATATGTAGTGCTTTATCTAGTTTGAAATCTGCTCTATCTAGCTTTCCTGTTTGCCAGTTTGGCTTTGCCAATCTACATATTAGTCTGTTCTGTCTGTTTGATGTCATTATTTAATCAATATGTCTGATTTTCATATCTGGTATTCATATCCTAGCTTCCGGGGTACTGGTTGGTGTTGAGGCAAGACGCCGGCCTCAACACAGAGAGGTTGTGAATTCAAATCCCGGCTACACCAGTTGGGATTGTTATTTATGATTTCTCTCTGCGATAACCAGCTTTATGTGGTCTCAGCAGCGAGGCCCGGCTTGAAACGTCAATTACTTATGGACGGAAAAAAAATATGAGTACCTTCAAAGACATAGTTATCTGCCTGTGCGGCGAGGGACCCCTGTGCACACAGCTGCCAGAGAAAAACGGATTAACACGTACAATTCAGTTCCTAGTCTCTAGGGACTTCGTCAGAGGTAAAAGCTGGCGAACGGAAAAAAAATAGCCTAGTTCCCTCTGCGCGATGTATTCTATCAAGTCTGGTCTATCTGTCACCTAATAAATCTGTTTGGTCCGTTGTAATATTTAAAAAAAAAAAAAAAAAAAATATATATATATATATATATATATATATATATATATATATATATATATATATATATATATATATATATATATATATGCATATATTCGAGGTGCGCGTGGCCGTGCGGCTAAAACCACTGTTCCGCTGGCTGAAAAGCCGACGTTCGGTGTTCGAAGCCCGCGGTAGACAGAAAGGATTTTTCTATCGGGGGTGAAATAAAAATCCTGAGTCTCACACGTCGTGGCGACTGCTTGACCAAGCGGCCTTTATCCCTCGGGTTCTATCGTTGCCCCCCCCCCCCCCCCCCCCCCGACATACACCAGCAATGGTCCTATGTGTCGTAAAGATAGTTTTTTAAAATATATATGTTCTTTTATTATTATTTCTACCAGCATAGTCTGCTGGCGTCCACGTTTTGTCCTGCTTGGACACCAAATAATAAATCTGGACTTGGAGCAAACAGGTAATGGGAAGACAAGTGAGGAAGCGGAAAAGTATGTCGAAGTTTGATGTTCAAGTTGGAAGAATTGTGTTACATAAACTCATACTTTTAACATAACCCAACCCCGTTGTTTATAATGGTTCCCTTTTCTTCTACTCGCTGACACGCAGTAGTTTACCAGTCAGTAACGTGCACACACATTTTCTCAACAACAACAACAATTCTAGTCAAGACAGAGAACTCAGAAAAATTACCAGTTTAATAAAGTGTTTCCGGAAATAATATCCACATACATAACACAACACAACACAACACACACACACACAACACACAAAAAACCACACACAACATATACACAACACACATACACAACACAACAAACACACATACAGACGTAATGAGATAAACAGCCGCCCAAAAAAATGACATCTCTCGTGTGGATTCTTATATTGGGAATCAACCAGAATGAACGTGTTCGGCCATTTCCTAGAGGGAGAGTAATGTCGTTTAATAATCGCGTTGCTGTCTCTATGAAATAACATGATTCAACAGTTAGAATTCATTAGCCGGAAAAAAAAAATATGTACTGAGCTTTCTACCACTGTTTGGCTAGTTATTTGGTTATTGATCCTTATTTTGTTTGATTTATCTACGAATTTCTTGCCACCTATATCTGGTGCGTACGCATCATCAAGTACCGTTTCTGTAGGCGTAAGCGATCATGTCTTTCCACAACTTTATGTCTCTACGATTATATGTATATGGCCCTTTTCGTCTTGTCAGACGGTCTAGTGGCGGCTATTGTGTATTTTTTTAAGGTTTTGTTTTTGTCGAACAGCTTCTCTCGTGGCTAATTCTACCAATGTTTGACAAACACACACGGCCACAGAATGAACAAGTCAGGCCCACTGGTCCAAGGGTTTCCATCCTTTTTCAAAGAACCACAGTCTGAGAGTCTTGTTTCTTGTAGGGCAGCAATATCGACATGTAGCCTATTTAGTTCTTTATCTGAGGGCTGTTGTTCTAATTTGTCCTTCTTTCAGTTTGTTTGCTTTAGAAAGTCCTGGGCACATGGTCCTTACGTTCCATATGCCAAGTTTAAACATTGGTGCTTTCTTCCCTATTTATCTCTATGATTGTTTATTCAAATTAATTTTGTTTACTTCATTTTATTACATTCTCTAAAGCTATCTCGTCTCTTTTCTCTCTGTTTCCCTCCATCTCTTCTTTTCCCTTACTGTTTCCATTTGCTGCATTATTTTTAAACTGTTCCCTTCTCTTGTTATGGCTGAAAATTGATAACTGGTGATGTCTCCTCGTGATCTTGGAAAGAAGGTTTACTTTTGCTTTTGCCTTTTCTAGGACGCTTTCGCTACTCTCTTTATATATTGGTTCTGCGGCCTAAAACACTGTTCTTGTTTGTTGTCTCTTTATCCATGATCTGTTTTCATAAATTGGTACTGCATCGACATAGCAATGACTAACTCATGTTATTCCTCCAATTGTGAAAGGGAATATAGCAATTATATTGTCAGGACACTACCACTACTACTTATTCTTCTACTACTACTACTACTACAAATGTTTCTACTACTACTACTTCTTCTTCTAACCTCTACTTCTTCTTCTAACTTCTACTGCTACTTCGTCTTCTACTACAATTTCTCTTACTACATTTACTACTACTGCTTCTACTACTACTACTACTTCTTCTTCTACCTCTACTTCTTCTTCTAACCTCTACTGCTACTTCGTCTTCTACTACAATTTCTCTTTCTACATTTACTACTACTGCTTCTACTACTACTACTACTACTTCTTCTACTACAAATTCTATTACTACTACTACTTCTTCTTATTCTACTACAACTGCTACTACTACTACTACTACTACTACTACTACTGCTACTTTTTCTACTTCCACTTCTTCTTCTCGTCCTTTTTCTGCTTCTACTTTCTCTTCTTCTTCTTGTTCTGCATCTTTTTTTTTAGCTTCTTATTCTCCTACTACTATTTCTTTCTTCATCTTATTCTTCTTCTTCATCTTAAACCTCTTCTTTACTTCTTCTTCTTGCTCTTTTCTTCTTTTTTTCTTCATCTTAAGCCTTTTCTTTATCTTCTTCTCTTTTTCTATTTCTTCTTCTTATTTTCTTCCTATTCTTCCTATTAACCTTTTCTACTTCTTCTTCTTCGGCCTCTTCTTCTTCTTCATCTACTTCTTCTACTCCTTCTTCAGCTTCTACTACACCAGCTTCAGCTTCTTCTACATCCTTGATCACAGACCGACATAACCTGCGACTGGCTTGTACGTTATGGGACCTACAGCAACAATAACCTTCCTCCTCTTTATGGAGACCGTGGGTATTCCCCCCCCTCCCCCAAAAAAAGAACCGCATGTCTGACCCACACTAAACTGCTCATGTATGCAATAAGACAGCAATATCACGTGAACATTTCCCGTTACGAAACATAACAGTAAAAATACATATTTAATTACTTGCAACCAGGGCGGCATAAAAAAATGTAATATTTGTATTCACCAGCAGTTTAATGACATTTCATGGCTGTATTATGATTTTACTTTTTTATGACGTGCTCATTTGTTTGAGTCTAAAATACACAAATCTGTTTAAAAGGACATAAATGTATTTCTTATTACAGGCAAAAGACCAATGAGGAAGTTCTCAAAGAGGCCAACACAAAAAGGGAGCTGTTAAAAAACATCAATGAGGAAGTTCTCAAAGAGGCCAACACAAAAGGGAGCTGTTAAAAAACATCAGAAAGAAGCAATCAACATTTTTCGGGCACATCATGAGAAGAGGAAAGTTGGAATACTTGGTTACAACTGGCAAAATAAAAGGAAAAGAGATCGCGGGCGACAAAGAAAGAAAATACTGGATAGCTTGGTGTCATGGCATGGAAAACAGTCAACAACAGAACTGATACGATGCACTGTAGATAGAAGATTGTGGAGGGACATGATCACCTACGCCTACCGGTATGGCACAAGATGATGATTACAGGCAATATTTAAATTGATGGATAAAAGTGAATTCGAACAAAAACAAAATATCTTTTAACTTTTTGGCACCAACACACAAATACTTTTTATAATACAGACTCTTAGATCATCTTTATTGACTAGAAATATCTGACATTAACGAATGTTGATATTGGATTTTAACATACATTCTAGAATACATAGTAAAAGACTAAATTTATAGAGATCTATGAAGCCAGGATTAGCCAAGTGTGCTGATATAAGGTGAAAGTTATGGGGTAGAAAATCAGGCCTGGAGTGCACCGCAAGCTGTGTCATAAAGACAGAGATGATATAACAAGAAAATCAGACCTGGAGTGCACCGCAAGCTGTGTCATAGAGACAGAGATGATATAACAAGAAAATCAGACCTGCAGTACACCGCAAGCTGTGTGATAAAGACAGAGATGATATAACAAGAAAATCAGGCCTGGAGTGCACCGCAAGCTGTGTGATAAAGACAGAGATGACATAACAAGAAAATCAGGCCTGGAGTGCACCGCAAGCTGTGTGATAAAGACAGAGATAATATAACAAGAAAATCAGACCTGGAGTGCACCGCAAGCTGTAACATAAAGACAGAGATGATATAACAAGAAAATCAGGCCTGGAGTGTACCGCAAACTGTGTCATAAAGACAGAGATGATATAACAAGAAAATCAGACCTGGAGTGCACCGCAAGCTGTATCATAAAGACAGAGATGATATAACAAGAACATCAGGCCTGGAGTGCACCGCAAACTGTGTCATAAAGACAGAGATGATATAACAAGAAAATCAGATCTGGAGTACACCGCAAGCTGTATCATAAAGACAGAGATGATATAACAAGAAAATCAGACCTGGAGTGCACCGCAAGCTGTATCATAAAGACAGAGATGATATAACAAGAAAATCAGGCCTGGAGTGCACCGCAAACTGTGTGATAAAGACAGAGATGATATAACAAGAAAATCAGACCTGGAGTGCATCGCAAGCTGTGTGATAAAGACAGAGATGATATAACAAGAAAATCAGACCTGGAGTTCACCGCAAACTGTGTCATAAAGACAGAGATGATATAACAAGAAAATCAGGCCTAGAGTGCACCGCAAGCTGTGTGATAAAGACACAGATGATATAACAAGAAAATCAGACGTGGAGTGCACCGCAAGCTGTGTGATAAAGACAGAGATGATATAACAAGAAAATCAGGCCTGGAGTGCACCGCAAGCTGTGTCATAAAGACAGAGATGGTATACCAAGAAAATCAGACGTGGAGTGCACCGCAAGCTGTGTGATAAAGACAGAGATGATATAACAAGAAAATCAGGCCTGGAGCAAACCGCAAACTGTGTCATAAAGACAGAGATGATATAACAAGAAAATCAGGCCTGGAGTGCACCGGAAGCTGTGTGATAAAGACAGAGATGATATAACAAGAAAATCATGCCTGGATTACACCGCAAGCTGTGTGATAAAGACACAGATGATATAACAAGAAAATCAGACCTGGGGTGCACCGGAAGCTGTGTGATAAAGACAGAGATGATATAACAAGAAAATCATGACTGGATTACACCGCAAGCTGTGTGATAAAGACAGAGATGATATAACAAGAAAATCAGCCATGTGGACATGAAAGAAAATAAATGGTCAATTCAATATTGCTATTTAAAAACAGGCGATACAATATTTTATAAACTTATCACGTAGTTCACATCTTCTGACTTGTTGTTTGACCACTAACATGTCCTCAGCTTAAAGCTAAAGAGCAATTAAAGTCTTAAAAATATAGACTTTGAGAAAGAAACATCAGATAACGAAGGGGCGAGGAGAGAAGAAAGGGAGAGGTAGCAAAAGAAAGATGATAGACAAGGAGAAACAGAGGGGAGATTAAAATACAGACGGAATGATGCGCAATAAATGAACAATAAAGGAGAGAGAAGAAAACAACCGATAGATTGAGTTGAAAGAGAAGAAAAGAAAGATGTGAGAGAAATAAGTAGACCAGTGTAAAATAAACAAATAAGCAAAACAAAGCCAACGAGACAAAATACAAAGACTGATTGAAAGTATTGCCGATCATAAATATATAATTTAAACAATCTTTTATTATGTAAACTCATGGAAAATATGTATGTAGGGAATATGAGAGGAATGTGAATACACTATTTGAACAATAATACTTGTATGTGTAATCATATCCAAGTAGCATTTAATTTTGTCTGTAATTGTGTTTATCTTTCTCTTGAATGAACATTTAGATTATGTTTACGATTGGCTGATAAACACATTTAGATTATGTTTACGATTGTCTGATAAACAATCTCCATTTCAACATCTACTTTAAGAACCCCCTGTGGAACTGACATAAAGTGCGCACTCTTGAGTTCTATAAATAATATCAATATACTTCCAATACTCAAGGAAACAAGTCCCGTATAATAAACGCAATACCGACTAATCACTACCGACCAATCACTGTTGTCAGATCTTCTTGTCGACATCAATGTTTCTGGACAGTGATCGTTTAGCGGGAAACAGCTCAGTCGTTACAGTCTCCGTCCGAATCAGTGATTACTACAGGGCTTTAGTGCGTACAATATCAGAGCGGAATTAATTTACTTATATTTCTAGATCTCTTCTCTTATTTGTTCTGCGTAGTTGAAGTATACAATAGACATGGGATCCACAGGAGAGTTGATATATATACGATAAAATAGAACCAAAAAAAGTACTATGCAACCTCATTGGAAAGGAAAGACAAACAATAAAATAGAACAAAACAATTATTGTAGAGCCTTGTGGGAAAGACAAGACAAACATTCAAACGTTTCCAGTTGATGTCTTCAACGGGGACAAAGTAAACAAAAGAAAAAAAAAAGGAAAAACAAAAAAACTGCACAGATCTGGATAACCTATTTGAGGGGGAAAAAAGGGAAATTACTCTTCCCATGATAGTACCCATTATGACGTATCAATTTCCGGTGATAGGACATTTTAATTTTATTACGGGCACTTACCTGAATATGAGTTGTTCATATTTATATGTTTTGTATCTTGTTTGTCACCGTTGCACACATTGTATAGAAACAGTGTTTGGTTGTCTTTATATCTTGTCTTTCTAATGGGCTGTGTAATACTTTTTGTATTATTCCTGAATCTCTTCACAATCTATAACCAATACAGCTCCATTTCGTGATTATTCCTGAATCTCGTTAAAACTATAATCAATTCACCCCTACCTTCTTATTCCTGAATCTCGTTAAAACTATAATCAATCTAGCCTAAACCTTGTGATTATTCCTGAATCTCGCCAAAACTATAATCAATTCATCTCCATCTTGTGATTATTCCTGAATCTCGCCAAAACTATAATCAATTCATCTCCATCTTGTGATTATTCCTGAATCTCGCCAAAACTATAATCAATCCAACTTCATCTTGTGATTATTCTGAATCTCGCCAAAACTATAATCAATTCATCTCCATCTTGTGATTATTCCTGAATCTCGCCAAAACTATAATCAATTCATCTCCATCTTGTGATTACTCTGAATCTCGCCAAAACTATAATCAATCCAGCTCCAACTTGTGATTGTTCTTGAATCTCTTCACAAGCTACAACCACTCCAGCTACATCGTTTACCTGCTATCAATGTGTGTATCTCCTCTTATTTGCATATGTTGAGCAGCCCTTGATAGCTAATCTTTGTCTAGCCAAATAGTTTGAGATTCATCATCAGGAAGGTTATGAGAAGTAACAAATGTCTTGACGTTTCCTTTTCAGCTCTTTTACAGCAACGCTATATATATAAGTGTGCAAAGTACATGGGAGCCAAGATAGCTCAGTTGTTAGTGAACTGGACTGAAAATAACAAGAGGCCGTGTTCGATCCTGATCGACGATTCCAGGTACATCATCATCATCATCATGTACCCTGCCGGTTGACGTAGGCGATCATGTCCCTCCACAATCTTCTATCTACAGTGCATCGTATCAGTTCTGTTGTTGACTGTTTTCCATGCCATGACACCAAGCTATCCAGTATTTTCTCTCTTTGTCGTCCGCGATCTCTCTTTCCTTTTATTTTGTCAGTTGTAACCAAGTATTCCAACTTTCCTCTTCTCATGATGTGCCCAAAAAATGTTGATTGCTTCTTTCTGATGTTTTTTAAGAGCTCCCTTTTTGTGTTGGCCTCTTTGAGAACTTCCTCATTGGTCTTTTTATCTGTCCAGGGAACTTTCAACATTCTTCTGAGAAATCCCATCTCTGTGGCCTCTAACCGTCTTTTCATTTGTTTGATTCCAGGTACACCCAGCCTTAATGGGTACCGGATTTCTTCTTGGAAAGTAAAGCGGTACGGGCGTAATACCGACCACATTACCTAAAAAATCATGTGCCGAAGGTCTATAAAAATTATGGTAACTAACACCATATTCTCTATACGCCACTTGGCATGACGGGGCACTTTACATTTTTTTTTGAAAGTACATAGCTCTATCATCAGCGTACTTTATATTCGATGGATCTTCACTACTTTGACTTTATCTATCTTGTTTCTTCCCTTGTTCTCCCATTAGGTGTTAAAGTTTCTGAATGTGTTCGCTGCTGTAAGATCTTCTCTCTTTTCTATTTCGACAGAAACAAAATAATTGGCATTAATTCTTCTTCTCTTTTGTGCGTTTAGTGTCCTGTGATAGGATTATAGAAACTGACATTGATTTTGTTAGTGACTCCAGCCGCAGAACGGCGTCATTCAGCTAACCCACAGTTATATATTATATGATCTCTTACATGTGCTACTTTGTTAACCTCATATGGAAGATGTACAACAGAGGTGAGATGCAGACATCATTCCAAAGCAGCTTTCCAAAAAAATGAGGAAGACATTATGCAATCCATTTCTGACAATAGAAACAAGAAAAGAGTTCTTAAATGTTATGTAGAGCCAGTCTTAACATATGGATGTGAATCATGGACAATAGGACAACAGACAAGAAAATCACTGGAGTCTGTAGAAATATAGTTTTACAGAAGAATGTTGAGAATACCATTTGGTGCTAAGAAGAAAAATGAAAAAAAAAACGTTCTGAAAGAGGCCAAAGCAAAAATAAGGCTAATGTAAAATATTAGGAAGACACAATCATCATTTTTCACCATGTAATGAGAAGGGAACAGCTGGATTATATTGTATCAACTGTGACAATCTAGGGACGAAGAGATAGAAGGAAGCAAACAGAAAAGACACCAGACAGCTTAAGAGAATGGCATGGTAGAAGGTCAACAACAGAAATGATAAATAACTGTCGTGATCGAAAGTTGTGGAGAGACATGATCACATACGCCAGAAGGCCCGGTACTTGATGATAACATGTGCATAGCTTAAAGCTAAAGAGCATTATTATAGTATATACCATTCAGTCTTCTCAAACAGGAGAATCTGCCTCTCTTTTTTATGTTTCTCTTTTCCTATGTTTCTTTAAAGGAAGAATGACTTCCTTCATTTGATTTCTCACAAGCAGGAAGGAATATTCTCACAGGCAGGAAGAATTAGAAAGAAATTAGCAATTAGAAAGAAATTAGCCATTAGAAATAAATCAAATCACAGTCAGTCGCTGGACACTGCGAGACTTGCTGAGGAGGGTATCTGAGCACCTATGGACATGTTCGGAGTGCAATGATGATGACCAGCTAATAACTTAATAACTCAATCAATTCACAAAGTAATAATAGCAACCATCTACACATATCATTAAATATCAATATGGCTGTTTTATGCTCACCACAAAAAAAATACACAAAAAATAAACAAAAAAAACTGAGATTGTAAAAGCACGACATAAATCTTTAATTTGCAAAGGAATATTGTATATATAAAAAAAAGTAAAGTACCAGTGGTAAATAAGCAGAATTTATTTTGCATAGACATATATAGCGTGTTACCTACACGTAATTCAATCCATGTGATACCTACACGTAATTCAATTCAATGTGGCATATACAGCACTGCAGTTTCAAGTAGAAAAAGTCCACTGCTTTTCACAGCTGGTACTAAAGAGCTGGGTAAGAAGAAATAAGGAATGCTGGAAGCAGTAACGAATTACATTTAAAAAAGGAAATAGTCATCCTGTCATTAATTGTTTTACATTCCTTCCTGCCTGTTAGTCAAAGCGGCACTCTGAGAGATAGACAGGGCGGCGGAAAGAATATAAAGTGAAGTACCCGCCATAAGAAAACGACAAAAAAGGTTACATTTTATTACAGTTTAAAGTTAAATTTAATCTAATACTACTTGGTCGGCACAGACCTGTAAACTTTTATGTCCGGGTTAATGATGGGATAGTCTTCAATGACTGTTTTTAAACTTCCAGAACATTGCTGGAGAAGTTGGATCTCGTCCATCCAAGAGGTACTATCAGATTCGGTTTTATATCCACAAAGTCCACCTCCAAGGGGACGGAAATTAGGTCTTCTATAACTAAAATGTCCACCACCAAGGGGACAACGATATTAGGTCTTCTATACCAACAAAGTCCACCACCAAGCGGATAACGATATTAGGTCTTCTATACCAACAAAGTCCACCACCAAGGGGACAACGATATTAGGTCTTCTATACCAACAAAGTCCACCACGAAGGGGACAATTATATTAGGTCTTCTATTCCAACAAAGTCCACCATCAAGGGGACAATGATATTATGTCTTCTATACCAACAAAGTCCACCACCAAGGGGAAATGATATTAGGTCTTCTATACAAACAATGCCATCCACCAAGGGGACAACGATATTAGGTCTTCTTTACCAACAAAGTCCACCACCACGAGGACAATGATATTAAGTCTTCTATACCAACAAAGTCCACCACGAAGGGGACAATGATATTAGGTCTTCTATATCAACAAGGTCCACCACCAAGGGGACAATGATATTAGTTCTTCCATACCAACAAAATCCACCACCAAGGTGACTACTATATTAGGTCTTCTATATCTACAAAAGCCCACCGCCAAGGTGACTACGATATTAGGTCTTCTATATCTACAAAAGCCCACCACCAAGGGGACAACGATATTAGGCCTTCTATATCAACAAGGTCCACCACCAAGGGGACAATGATATTAGTTCTTCTATACCAACAATGTCCACCACTAAGAAGACAACGATATTCGGTCGTCTATACCAACAAAGTCCACCACGAAGGGGACAATGATATTACGTCTTCTATACAAACAATGCCATCCACCAAGGGGACAACGATATTAGGTCTTCTTTACCAACAAAGTCCACCACCACGAGGACAATGATATTAAGTCTTCTATACCAACAAAGTCCACCACGAAGGGGACAATGATATTAGGTCTTCTATATCAACAAGGCCCACCACCAAGGGGACAATGATATTAGTTCTTCTATACCAACAATGTCCACCGCTAAGAAGACAACGATATTCGGTCGTCTATACCAACAAAGTCCACCACGAAGGGGACAATGATATTACGTCTTCTATACCAACAAAATCCACCACCAAGGTGACTACTATATTAGGTCTTCTATATCTACAAAAGCCCACCGCCAAGGTGACTACGATATTAGGTCTTCTATATCTACAAAAGCCCAGCACCAAGGAGACAACGATACTAGGTCTTCTATATCAGCAAAACCCACCACCAAGGGGAAAACGATATTAGGCCTTCTATATCAACAAGGTCCACCACCAAGTGGACAATGATATTAGTTCTTCTATACCAACAATGTCCACCACTAAGAAGACAACGATATTCGGTCGTCTATACCAACAAAGTCCACCACGAAGGGGACAATGATATTACGTCTTCTATACCAACAAAATCCACCACCAAGGTGACTACTATATTAGGTCTTCTATATCTACAAAAGCCCACCACCAAGGAGACAACGATACTAGGTCTTCTATATCAGCAAAGCCCACCACCAAGGGGACTACGATATTAGGTCTTCTATACGAACAAATGTGACTACGATATTAGGTCTAGACATCTACAAAAGCCCACCACCAAAGGGACAACGATATTAGGTCTTCTCTATCAACACGCAGGCGTAGGGGCGCCTGCCAGCACCAGAGCTGGAAGTTGTCAGCGATTTACAGCTGATGGCTTGCGCCAGGATCGGTGAACCAGAACCATCCAGACCCTCCTCCACCTCTCCGTGGTGCCTCTAGTAACAGACTAACCTGTCTAGTCTGGCCAAGCGAGTAGAGATCGAAGAGGGAAGACAACCCGGTAATAAAAATGTCATGCTGAAGTCGGATGTGTTGGGCCGAAAGGCGCAAATATCACAGTTATATTGTAAACCACAACACAACGCAGACACGCCTATTTAACGTCATTTTAGGGCGGATGATGACGAGGTACACTCCTTAAGTCATCGGGCAAACCCAAGCAAGCAGCAAACATATCAACACAGTCCACCACGAAGGGGATTACGATAATAGGTCCTCTATACCAAAAAATGCCCGCCACCAAGGGGACAACAATATTAGGCCTTCTATATCAACAAAGCCCACCACCAAGGGGACAACAATATTAGGCCTTCTATATCAACAAAGCCCACCACCGAGGGGACTACGATATTAGGTCTTCTATTTAAACAAAGCGCACCGCCTAGGGTACTACAATATTAGGTCTTCTATATCTACGAAAGCCCACCACCAAAGGGACTACGATATGAGGTCTTCTATACCAACAAACCTCACAACCAATGGGACTACGATATTAGATTTTCTATATCAACAAAGCTCACCACCAAGGGGTCTACGATATTAGGTCTTGTATATCAACAAAGCCCACCACCAAGGGGACTACGATATTAGGTCTTGTATATCAACAAAGCTCACCACCAAGGGGTCTACGATATTAGGTCTTGTATATCAACAAAGCATACTACCTAGGTATATTAGGTCTTCTATTTCAACAAAGCCCACTGCCTAGGTGACAACGATATTAGGTCTTCTATACCAACAAAGTCCACCACCAAGGGGACTACGATATTAGGTCTTCTATATCTACAAAAGCCCACCACCAAGGGGACTACGATATTAGGTCTTCTATATCTACAAAAGCCCACCACCAAGGGGACTACGATATTAGGTCTTCTATATCTACAAAAGCCCACCACCAAGGGGACTACGATATTATGTCTTCTATATCTACAAAAGCCACCACCAAGGGGACTACGATATTAGGTCTTGTATATCAACAAAGCATACTACCTAGGGGACTGTGATATTAGGTCTTCTATTTCAACAAAGCCCACTGCCTAGGTGACAACGATATTAGGTCTTCTATACCAACAAAGTCCACCACCAAGGGGACTACGATATTAGGTCTTCTATATCTACAAAAGCCCACCACCAAGGGGACTACGATATCAGGTCTTCTATACCAACAAAGCCCACCACATAGGGGACTGCCAGATTAGGTCTTCTATATTAGCAGCGCACACTGCCTAGTGGACAACGACAATCATCTCTTTAGTCAGTCTATTCTGTGAGACACTGTTTTAAGTTCGCCCACATTAAGTGGTGATCTTGATCACCCTCTGACTTGCTGAACTTGCTATATTGGCCACAGGTTGATATTTCATTCTTCTCATAAAGAAACATAGTAGTAAGACAGAAACATAGAAAAAGAGGCAGACTTACATATTGATATATTAGGGTAAGCACAAGAAAACACATTACTTTATCAATGCAAAAATACATACATGAATACATCACCAAACCTGCGCACATACATATATTCATACATACATTACCACATAGGGAGCCGCAATAGCTCAGTGGTTAGTGAACTGGACTACAAAGGACAAGAGGTAGGGTTCGGTCTCAACCGACGGCTTCCGAGTTCACCCAGCCTTAAATGGGTACCGGAATTTTTTTTCTGGGAAAGTAAAGCGTCGCGGGCGTAATACCGACCACATTACCCCAAAAAACATGTGCCGAAGGTCTGTAAAATGTCTGGTCACTAAACACCATAATCCCTATACGCCACTTGGCGTGACGGGGGTACTTTACTTTTTTTTTTTTTTTTTTTACATTACCACATAGACACATGGACATATTTTATATAAAAAGACAGGTAGACATAGATAGACTGAATGACTGAAAAAAAGACAAACAGGTGGACTGGTAGACGGGTAAACATACTTTCACCGCTCTACATGAACAACAGACATACAGATTAGCTTTTAGATTATAGTACATAACCATCTTTTCCATCGCAATGGTATTTAAATATCATATGTTAGTGGTAGGCTGAAAAGTTGGTCGCCCATTAAAATTCACCATAGGATGATTCATGCGAGACATGGCCAATAGGACAACAGACAAGAAAATCACTGGAGTCTGTAGAAATGTGGTTTTACAGAAGAATGTTGAGAATACCATGGACAGTTAAGAAGAGTAATGAAGAGGTTCTGAGAGAGGTCAAGGCAAAAAGAGAGCTAATTTCCAATGTTAGGAAGAGACAATCATCATTTTTTGGCCATGTAATGAGAAGAGAACAACTTGAATATATTGTAATAACTGGAAAAATTGAGGGACGAAGAGATAGAGGGAAGCAAAGAGAAAAAATAACAGACAGCTTAAGAGAATGGCTTGGCAGAAGGTCAACAACAGAAATGATAAATAGCTGCCGAGATCGAAAGTTGTGGAGAGACATGATCACCTACGCCACTAGGCCCGGTACTTGATGATGATGATGATAGGATGATTCAATCAACTTTTGTTTACATCAAATAAGTTTAATATTTTGGTTAACACTCTGCGTTAAATTATTACCATTCGGCGCTGTCTCGATTCACTCAGTCTAAAAAAAAAATAAGAACAGAGATAATATACTTTGGAGAACTCGCAAGACCTGACGTCATGCTGATCAAATCATCCAGTAACATGCCGATGATAATGGGAAAATGGCGGTACAAGTACCGCATTCCCAAAGGCGTGACAAATATACCTTTACGTTTTCCGTCATATTATAAAACTCTCATCATAAAAAAATACTGATTAGCTTGGTTAAAATAATAATTACCCGAAGGGGAAATGGGTGATCAAGAAGTAAAGGGGTAAAGGCATTTGTGTTTTCTTGGGGGTGGGGGGGGGACACGACAGCCTAGTTGGGTAAACCACCCGACTGGACTGGACTATCGACGTTCGGACAACCCCTGCTCGATTCCCGCTGGAAGCAGTGTGAGATGTACTCGTGGTTGGAAAAAAACCAACGCGGTCGACCCAGCCACTGGCAGTAATGGGTACAAGGGTATTACTCTGGGAAGGTTAGGAATGCAGCCAGGAATCGCGAGTTACGATCCTTGAAGCGACACCATCAGAACACTTCTGGATAGGCGGCCGAGCACATATTGGTGAAAACTCGCCTGCTGAGACGCCGATATCAAGTCTCGTAATTGACCTTCACCTTTACATCGGCCCTTGCACACGAAGATCTTAAATTCGGATCCCACCACAGGCGGTAAGAATTTAACTCTTCAGGTATAGTTACCATTCACTGGTCTCTGGGTAGTGAGATCCGATGCCTAGCTGGTTCGGATAACGACGAAAAGCATGGGTCGTGAGTGCACTCCGTTAAAGAACCCTTGGCAGTTAAAAGTAAAATACAGTAAATCAAAAATGGCCGCCGTCGGGCAGACAAAAAAATTGTTAAATTAAACAATCTGCTAATTCGTCGTGTGTGATACCGGGGCCTTCGACTTACTACAACTACAATTACAACTACAATCTACTCATCCCGATGTCGGATGTGTCGGATTGAAAGGCGTAGATATCACAGCGTTATCGTAAACTAGCGACACAGCGAGCACACATAGAGTGTGAACACTACAAAGAAGAGACCATTTGTTTAGGCAATTCATGTCGCTGTTTAATCTGCCAATCACAGAAAACTGAATGCGGCAGCTGAGAAGAAAATCATTGCTGTTCTTATGGTTATGGTTCTTGAAGGTCCCGGTATCACTGCAGACGAATTAAAATCCATTATTGCTCAACCGCCCGCGCCAGTGGAATCATCAGAATTAATATCTCGTCTTCCAAACAAAGAAAGGTAGCTGTAGTCCCCATAATAGCAGTCTCAGCATACGCCAAAAGACATAAGGCGAAACTGCACATAAAGTGAACACAGCCATCTGTTCTCCATCTTACGATATCATCACTCATCGTAAACAATCGGAATTTTGAAACACGATGAAAACAGATGAAACGCACAGCTCACGGTGTGTACAGAGCAATTAACTCAGTAGCTCCTGCAACAAGCCGGACTTGGAATATGAGGAGCATGGAATATGCTGATCTTGTTTAGGTCTAATGACGTTTATTTCAGTTTTCTTTAATTATTCGCTGTTCTGAATAAATATTAGTTTATATACATATTAATAGTATAAAGTACCAAAAACATGAGTAGAGAGCCCCGTCACACCAAGTGGCGTATGGAGAATATGGTGTTAGTGACCATAATTTTATAGACCTTCGGTACATGATTTTTTGGGTTAATGTGGTCGGTATTACGCCCGGGTTGCTTTACTGTCTCAGAAAGAATCCAGTTCCCATTTAAGTGTGGGGGAACCCGGAAACCGCTGATCAGGATCGAATCCGATCTCTTGTCCTTTGTGGTTCAGTTCACTAACCTCTGTGCTATTGCTGCTCCCATATTAACAGTATGAGCATGATGAAACTATGAGAACTGCGATCATAGATTGCAAAGTTTTAAACTCATAATTTATATAAATATTGAATTTTTGTATTGGTTTTTTTTTTTTTTTACAAATCAATACAAAAATTGAACATTTCTATAAATTATGAATTTAAAATTTTGCAATCTATGATCGCAGTTCTCAAAGTTTCATCATGCTCATACTGTTAATATGGGAGCAGCAATAACATAGTGGTTAGTGAACTGGACCACAAAGGACAAGAGGTCGGGTTTGATCCCAACCGACGGCGTAGGGTTCACCCAGCCTTAAATGAGTACAGGATTTAAAAAAAAAACGGAGGCGAAGGCGCGCCTCCAGCACCAGAGCTGGAAGTTGTCAGCGACACACAGCTGATGGCTTGCGCCAGGATCGGTGAACCAAAACCATCCAGACCCTGCTCCACCTCTCCGTGGTGTCTCCAGTAACAGACTAACCTGTCTAGTCTGGCTAAGCGAGCAGGGATCGAAGAGGGAAGACAACCCGGTACTCAAAAATGTCGTGCTGAAGTCGGATGTATTGGGCCGAAAGGCGTAAATATAACAGTTATACTGCAAACCACAACACAACGCAGACACGTCCACTTAACGTCCTTTCAAGGACGGATAACGAAGAGGAATTCTACAGCCTACGAATACTCTAGAATACTTTAGTCATTGGGCAAGCAAGCAAGCAAAAAAAAAAAACATGTTTTAAAAATAAAGCAACGTAAAAAATACAATTTTCGTGAAAAAATTAATAATTTCATGACCTAACAGAATGTATAACTTCAGTCATTATCAACGCTTGAGTTCACGTAATGAACCACCCACTCCAGCCTCCCATCATGTCTTTTCACTAGACCAAGTGTAATTTGGAGGCTCGTCAAAATGTAATCAATAGATCCTACGTAAACTAAGAGTTAAACAGGGTGGCCTTTAAAAGTGCTAATCTGATGAAGGAATACGGCAGTTAAAGCGAAATAGCTTCAACAAAAGTGGATTTATCGAATTAAAAAAAAAAAAAAAATACGATGGATGAATGTGAGAAAGAATAGAAATAATAATCACCAGCAGCAAACAAGAAACAATAACAAAGTTGACATGATATAAACACTTAAAGGATGCGGTTAAATGTTGATGTACGGGAGCGTAATGAGATAGAGGTGAGCATGCTTTCATTTAGAAGCCGGTGAACAAATACCCTAGAGATGGACGTAAAAAATAATACAAGGAGGGAAAAAATGATTTGGGAAAAAGAAGAAGGAGATGTACAAAATGATGAGTGAATGGCAGTCTAAAACAATAGAGGAGATTAAAGGGGAAAAATAACAAAAAGCCGATTTTTTTTTTTTAATGAGGGTAAGAGTTGCATATCTTATGCAACAAATCTATGCCAATAAAAATGAGAAAGAGAGTTCATCGGTGCTATATAGAACCAATTCTGACCTATGGAAGCGAATCATGGACAGTAGACAAACAAATGAAAAGACGATTGGAGGCCACAGAGATGGGATTTCTCAGAAGAATGTTGAAAGTTCCCTGGACAGATAAAAAGACCAATGAGGAAGTTCTCAAGGAGGCCAACACAAAAAGGGAGCTGTTGAAAAACATCAGAAAGAAGCAATCAACATTTTTCGGGCACATCATGAGAAGAGGAAAGTTGGAATATTTGGTTACAACTGGCAAAATAAAAGGAAAAAGAGATCGCGGACGACAAAGAGAGAAAATACTGGATAGCTTGGTGTCATGGCATGGAAAACAGTCAACAACAGAACTGATACGATGCACTGTAGATAGAAGATTGTGGAGGGACATGATCACCTACGCCAACCGGTAAGGCACATGATGATGATGAAGAGGAGGCCTTAAAAATAGTATGAATATTTCACAAAATTAATCGATAACAAAAAGT
This sequence comes from Megaustenia siamemsis, assembly GCA_032433765.1. Taxonomy (NCBI): domain Eukaryota; kingdom Metazoa; phylum Mollusca; class Gastropoda; order Stylommatophora; family Ariophantidae; genus Megaustenia; species Megaustenia siamemsis. Next base: position 64,247,039 of record JAVIAB010000047.1, on the reverse strand, counting down.
ATAAGGCAATGGATGGAACAATTGCTAAAATTAATCAACGATAATAAAAGGTAAAAGATAATAGAAGGAATGATTGTATAAAAGAAAATCAACGATAATAAAAAGTAAAAGATAATAGTAGTAATAATTGCCAAAAAATAGTCAACGATAACAAAAAGTAAAAGACAATAGATGGAATGATTGTATAAAAAAAAAATCAACGATAACAAAAGGTAAAAGAAAACAGAAATATTAGCTATCTAAAAGTATATCAGGCATGTCCAAATAAAAAAGGACGAAGGAATAGCAGTCGCACGTCCAATAGAGATAGCTAATAAAATTTGCTAAGAGAATTAACTATCAAAATTAGCTTTACAAATCTGATAACCAAACAACATTTAAATACAATGTGGAGATTTATTTTTTTTTCAATTAAAATTTTCTGTTGAAAAAAAAGCTGACAAAATCTGTTCTCGGCAACAGTATGGTTGTTAAATCTCTTGTTCTTCTCTATTTTCTCGTCCTTTCTTCTTTCACTTCATTCTTCTGTCTCTCTGCTATCTTTCCTCTAGCTCATACGTTTCACTTCGCACTCTTATATCTTATTATTTATTCTCTCTCAGATTTACTGTTTCTTTAGTCTCTCACATTGTTCATAATTTATCTCTCTTTCTTTTACTCATCTTTATCTCTTTTACTATCAAGCTATTTATTTATTTTTTACCTCTTTCATTACATAAATATATTTTATTTTTATATTTCTATACTATTGCTCGCTATCGTTTTCATCCATTCATTCTTTTTCTAATTTCCATTATTTTTTTCTCTCTGATTTTTTCTTGTTCTTATCTTAGCTTTTCTCCCTTCTATCTTCTACTCTTTGTTGTTTCTTATTTTATTAGATTTTTTTCTCAGTGCGCACTCACTTTTGCTTTTTTTAAAATTTCTACCTTCATATCCCTTCATTTGCTTTCGTTTCTCTGCTTCTCATATTTTGTTCTCTCTATCTCTAGTTCTTGCACAACGTTTTAAATGACTGTTTTTTTTCTAATGTCTTTTCATATTATTTTTTTATTTCATTATCTCTCTCTCTCCATCTCTCTCTCTTTCCAAAGTTATGTCTATCTATTGACCTTTCGAGCCGTAGCCGGCCCATAGGGCGTAGACCAAGATACTCCCTCTCTAATCTGAATTTTTGTTCTAGCAGTTTTCAATTCTTTTAAAGATATTTTATCAAATCTCGCCATTTGTCTGTTCTGTGCAAGCAGCTCTATCTCATTGAGGGAGCTGATTCCTGCTGCTCTTGCCTCTCTCATCAATGTTCTTCTCAGTGTCTCTCTGGGTCTTCCTCTTTTTCTCTAACTTGTTGTTTCCCACATGAGGGCTAAAGTTATGTCTACCGCTCTTTTAATACATTATTTTTCTCTCTTTTATATACTTTATACTTATTTCATTTCTTTCTGCTTACTTTTTGCACCCACAAATGCATTCATCGATTTGTTCTTACATCCATCCTTACTCTATTTTTCCCTTTCTGTGTATTGGTTCCCATCGTTACACACTTTTACTTCCTCTCGATTGAAGACCTTAATCGATTCTAATTTTTAAAAAAGAATAAAAAAATAAAACTTTATAGAAGATTTCCTGGCAATGAAGTTCAGCCTCAATGTAAACTAGTCATGATTGCTCTTCGGACATTATTTGAACACGCAAGAAATAACTAATTTTTGTGTGTGGCTCGTATTATCCGCTTTCAGTGTTTTTATTTGATTTGATTGTGTTTCAGATTGTATGGAGGCCATGTCTCAGAAATGATTTATGAGATTGTACTTTGCCAATCCGAAGCCTCGGTGGCAGAATGGTTAGTGCGTTCGATGAAGGTCCGGGTTTGATCTCAGATGGGGCGGCTTTCTTGAGACCGGCAAGTCTTAGGGTTTTACCTAGCCTAAAATTTGGTACCATAACTTGTAAATTAGGATGGTTTTGTGTGTAGAGTTAGAGTAAGTGTAGTTTTTTTTTTGGTCTGTGCCGAAATAAAGTGTAAGCCTTAGAAGCAAAGAGGCAGACAGTTGACGCATGTGAGTCATGACCCAGGCTGGCCCACCTCCCCTGGAGTGTCAAGAAGCCAAATGCCCGTAACGCTTGCTCGACGGGGGAAAGGGGGGGGGTGGCCTCTTCTGATGATCAGATTATCTCCTGCTGCGAAACCCTGTACAAAGACTTTCCTGCTACTATACAGACAACATCACCTGAAAATGTACCGCTGGTCACTTACTATACAGACATCACCTGAAAATGTACCGCTGGTCACTTACTATACAGACAACATCACCTGAAAATGTACCGCTGGTCACTTACTATACAGACAACATCACCTGAAAATGTACCGCTGGTCACTTACTATACAGACAACATCACCTGAAAATGTGCCGCTGGTCACTTACTATACAGACAGCATCACCTGAAAATGTGCCGCTGGTCACTTACTATACAGACAACATCACCTGAAAATGTACCGCTGGTCACTTACTATACAGACAACATCACCTGAAAATGTGCCGCTGGTCACTTACTATACAGACAACATCACCTGAAAATGTGCCGCTGGTCACTTACTATACAGACAACATCACCTGAAAATGTACCGCTGGTCACTTACTATACAGACAACATCACCTGAAAATGTGCCGCTGGTCACTTACTATACAGACAACATCACTTGAAAATGTGCCGCTGGTCACTTACTATACAGACAACATCACCTGAAAATGTGCCGCTGGTCACTTACTATACAGACAACATCACCTGAAAATGTGCCGCTGGTCACTTACTATACAGACAACATCACCTGAAAATGTGCCGCTGGTCACTTACTTTACAGACAACATCACCTGAAAATGTGCCGCTGGTCACTTACTATACAGACAACATCACCTGAAAATGTGCCGCTGGTCACTTACTATACAGACAACATCACCTGAAAATGTGCCGCTGGTCACTTACTATACAGACAACATCACCTGAAAATGTACCGCTGGTCACTTACTATACAGACAACATCACCTGAAAATGTGCCGCTGGTCACTTACTATACAGACAACATTACCTGAAAATGTGCCGCTGGTCACTTACTATACAGACAACATTACCTGAAAATGTGCCGCTGGTCACTTACTATACAGACAACATCACCTGAAAATGTGCCGCTGGTCACTTACTATACAGACAACATTACCTGAAAATGTACCGCTGGTCACTTACTATACAGACAACATCACTGAAAATGTGCCGCTGGTCACTTACTATACAGACAACATTACCTGAAAATGTGCCGCTGGTCACTTACAAATATTGTCATTATTACCATATTACGCATTCAGCTATCAAGACGTGGAGGGAACCATTTCCTTATCAGTCCACCTTTCAGAACGGTACTGTTTAGTTTCCTTGACGTTTGTGTAGACTGTGATCTTTTAGATTCATGGAATCAGTTTCTCTGCGGCTGGGAATCTCCCATATCAACTTCAATCATAATACATCTCCCAACAAATTGCGTTGGCGAGTTCTGTCTTACAAAGTCGACTACCGTGTTGCTATAAATGGCCAACTGGCGACGATTTCAAAAAGTTGTGTATATGAAAGAAACTAATACTAATTTCACAAATATTAATATAAAATATATTATCGATACACGATACGATAGAATAGGTACACATTTTCAAAACGGAAGGTATGACGAAACAATGCTGCTGTAGAGACAAAATATGTAATTCTAACTGGTTCCAAGTAGAAACAAGGCTACATCAAATACCACTGCTGTAAATAATAGATATAGACAAGGTTATGAATAACTGCACACATAACTAGAAATTATGTATACAATTAACCAGCAAGCAAAGATATTGAGAGAGTAATCTAAGCCTTCTGAAGACTTCTCTAGAACACACAGTAATGCTTATCAACTGAATCAAAGCAAAAGTAATGGACTACACCACAATAGTGAACAAAGAAAAATTCAACGGAAAAAATAATTAAAAAAAACACTTAAAATACCACATTTTATGGAAGTAAACTTGATCACATCATCATTATCAAGTACAGTGCCTGCTGGCGTAGGTGATCATGTCTCTCCATAACTTTCAGTTATTTCTAATTTCTTTTGTTGACCTTCTGCCAAACCATCATCTTAAGCTGTCTGATGTCTTTTCTCTTTGCTTCCCTATATCTCTTCGTCCCTCAATTTTCCCAGTTGTTACATACAATATAATCTAGTTGTTCTCTTCTCATTGCATCGCCAACAAATGATGATTGTTTCTTCATAATATTGGAAATTAGCTCTCTTTTTGTTTTGGCCTCTTTCAGAGCGCTTTCATTACTCTTCTTAGTTGTCCATGGTATTCTCAACATTATTCTGTAAAACCATATTTCTACAGCTTCCAGTGATTTTCTTGTCTGTTGTCCTAATGTACATGATTCACATCCATACGTTAAGACTGGCTCTTCAAAACATTTAAGAACTCTTTTTCTTGTGTCTATTGTCAAAAATGGATTGTACAGTATCTTCCTCATTTTTTGGAAAGCTGCTTTTGCCTGAGCCATTCTGCATCTCATCTCTGTTGTACATCTACCATCTGAGGTTAACAATGTTTCCTGATATTTAAATTCATTAACTTGTTTTAATATTGTTCCACTTGTCTTTATTGTGCATTGTGGTAATGTCATTGTCTTTGTTGTTACCATTACATATGTCTTTTTGCCATTAAAGCTGAGTCCTTTATTTTTGCTTTCCTTCACTATAATGTTTAACATTTCTTGTAACTTGTTTTCATTCTTAGCGAGTAAGACTGCGAGTAAGTATCATCAGCATACCTTACATTATTTATATTATGATCTCCGATTGTTATTACAGGCATGTCCCTTATAGATCTTAAAATAATCTCACTATACAAAATAAATAAATCTGATGACAGCACACAACCCTGTTTTATTTCTTGAAACATTTCCAATTGGTTTCCAGTTCTTATGGCCGCTGTTTGTTGCCAGTACATATTATTATTGTTATATCTTTCCTATCTACGTTTATGCCTTCTAAAATTAAAAAGAAACATGATCACATCAAAATATATTATGATTCTCATTACGTTAAATTTCCACGAATATAACAAACTGACACATTTATAAGTCCAAAACACCATACATACAGTGAAAACTTAAGCTCTCTAAAGCTTACATAATAAATGTTGTAACATTTTGTTGTGAAGTTTAAATCAGCAAAGACATTGCAGAAGGAATGTATTACTTTCTAAATAAATGGCTACTAAAAATATTTCATTATCAATATGAAGCGGGAAGTATACTCATTAAATTAAACGAGAAGAAATAAATTAATTTATTTTTCTCGAAGAGCAATCGCCTTTATGACCAAACAAAGTCCTCTAGTTTTTCCATCTATATCACGATATCAGAAAAGTCTGAACTCAAATACGTACTTCGAACAACTGGAGAGCCATACACATAAGGTAATTTCAGGAACGAAAACTGCTAATTAATGTAAACTTAGTAGAATTTTATTTTTCTTTCTTAAATTTGGTCCGGGCAATGGTATATAGTATGTTTTTTTTTTTCAATTATCAAGCGTTTTTTTACATGCTCAGCATGAATGTGAGTCTCCTTAAATAAAGATATATCTTAACTTTTATAATGAAGAATAGGTGGATCATGACTGGAAACGTATGAGAATGAAGGAAAATATAATCTTCTATCCAGACACTCAAATGGACAAGAGATGGCAAGCTAGGAATCAGGAAGACTGAAAGTGATTCTAATGAGAACCATAGAGAATGGTGAGCTTAACATGCTGAAAGTAATCAACAACTCAGAACTGACTGTTTCTGACAGTAGAACCAGAACTGATCAAGTCACTGCTTCATTCTCGTAATAACAGTCCTTTAAAAAGGTTAACTTGTAGGGATGGAAATGGGATGGCAATCTGGTACCCACTAAATAGCTTATTGAAGTCGGAGATTACAATTAATCGGTGATTACATAACATCATGTAATGATACTGTGGATTGTGATGATACAAATAATTACTAACGGCACTAAGTAGATGGGAGCCGCGTGCTTAGAGAACTGCACTGCAAAGGACAAGAGGTAGGGTTCTATCCTCATCGACAGCTTCCGGGTTCACCCAGCCTTAAATGGGACCTGGACATTTTTTTCTGGGAAAGTAAAGCGGCACGGGCGTAATGCCAACCATGCTACAACACCCCCCCCCCCCACCCCCCAAAAAAATCATGTGCCGAAGGTCTATAAAAATTATGGTCACTAAAACCATATTCACGATACGCCACTTGGTGTGACGCGGTGCTCTTTCCCTTTTTTTTCACTTACTAAGTAGATTGATTATTATCTCACATATGAGAACACAATTGCTACTTGTAACATCTTCTTCTTCTAACTTTTTAGCTCCCAGTGGAGCATAGGTTTTCTACAAACACTTTTCAAGTCATTCTGTTTTTTGCCATTCTTTTAAGATAATTCCATGTCTTCCCCATCATCTTCATCTCAGCTTCTATCTGTCTTCTCCAAGAATTCATTGGTCTTCCTCTTTGTCTTTACCCCTGGGGATTCCAAAAAGGGCCTGTTGTATAATACTCTCAGTTGGCTTCCGTAGTGTGTATCCTATCCAGCGCCATCATCTTCGCTGTATCTCTTTATCCACTGGTATTTGACTGATACCTTTCCATAATTCTATGTTAGTGATTTTGTCCTGCCATTTCCATCCTTTTATTCTGCGTAATCATCCATTAATGAAAGTCTGTATCTTCGTGATTGTCAATTTTGTTGTTCTCCATGTTTCACAGCCATATAATAGGATCGACTTAACATTTAAGTTGAAAATTTTTATTTTTGCATTTAACCTAATTTCTTGTGCAATGAAATCTCCTTTTGCTTTTGATATCCTTATTTTGGTATCATTTTCTATTCCTCCCTCTTTATCTATATTACTGCCCAGATATATGTAAGATTGCACGTCTAGTAGAGGTATTTCTCCTAGTTTTATTTGGTTATTGCCAACTGTATTAATTCTCATTATGTTGGTCTTATCTCTATTAATCTTCAGTCCTAGCTGTTGTGATCTTTCATTAAGTATGCTCATTTTATCCTGCATCTGTTAACTGTGGAAAACCAAGTAAAGAAGAAATAATGAAAGCCATCAAACTATTAAAAAATGGTAAAGCCACATGACCAGATGAAATTCCTTCGGATGCCATCAAAGCAGATATTAACACCTCTACCAGATGTTACATAATCTATTAGATAAAATTTGGGAGAGGGAAGAAATACCTAAAGACTGGAAAGAAGGTTATATGATCAAACTACAAAGAAAGGAAGTTTACAGGAGTGCACAAATTATAGGGGAATTATGCTACTATCAGTGCCAGGAAAATATTAAGCAGAATCATTCTGGAGAGACTAATATACTACTTGGAACATGCTTAATATCATTGTTTTTAAAGCTCAGTTTAGTTTGTATACCTTCTGCGGTTATCATACTGAAGTAAGAAAATATAAAGTAAAGTATAGTCTCACACCAACAGAAGCAAATATGCAGGAACGAACACACACATATCCAACCATTCCGTAACGCGAGCAATAACATTATTCATACAATTAAAAAAACACAAATCGAATTAGGCCATAAGGATTCCACAAACGATAAGTTGATCAAAACGGATACATTTCCTTAATGTGGTTTCTCGAAATAAAAAATAAAATACAGAAAATCTTGCGTGAATTATTCTGGATATGGACTCCAACTTTTCTAGGCAAAAGATACATTCCGTACTTAACACAAATACTCGATTAAATTATTCTCATATTTTATTTTTCTTCGTTCCCTCTTTTTCATTTTCTTCCTCCTTTTCTTCTTCTGCTGCTGCACTAGTCAGACAACTATTCATCTTTATTGTCTGCCCTTAAAAATACGCTAAGGCGGCGTTGATGCGCTGTATCGTGGTATACAGCGATCTGCGACATTTGTTCCTTTCGGCTTAACACATCCGTCCCCATCTTGGTATTGTTAGATACCTGGTATCCTTATCTCTTGGTCTCTATTCACCTGCACAGACTAGTTAATCTGTTACCACATAATTGCTGGAAGGTGGAGTAGGATATTGATCAGAGTTTCCTCAAATCTTAACGTAAATAGTCAGCTATGATTCACTGATAACTTTCAGCCCAGGTGCTATCTTGGTCCGACCCCTTTAAAAGCATGGCATGCTTGCACTGACTCTGACACTGTACGTGGTCTTCAATACAAGACCATCAACAAGTGTATTTCGATCGTGTTCAATTTGTTTGTATATTTGCGTTTATGAATGTCTACATTTGTGTTTTCCTTATATTTTTTTTTACATCTTTGCTGTCGAAGGGTTGTGTCCCATACAAAATGTGATTTTGTAATTTTTTATATTTCGTTATCAGCATCATCATGTTACCTGCATGCCACCTACATTTTATACAATTAGAATGTGTTATTTTTACAACAGGAGGCAGGCATCTAGATGATGACCACACCGTTTAGCACACCTTTCATGCCACACAGGTATCCAACCTTCGGATCTCGAAACTGGCAAATAATCTCTGATTGAATATACTAGGAGGCAAGGTGCCTGACAAAACCTGGAAGCTGCCAGCAAATCACAGCTGATGGCTTGCGCCAGCTACAGTGAAGCAGAACCATTCAAACCCTACTCCACCTCTTCCCGGTGCTTCTAGCAACAGACTAACCAGTCTAACTTGGCCAAGCGAATAGAGATCGAAGATGGAAGACAATCTGCTATCTCTAAAGTGCCGCACTGAAGTCGGATGTGTTGGGTCGAAAGGTGCAAATAAAAAAAAAACAACACAAAACATCTACGCCAAATTAACGTCCCTTTAAGGACAGACGATGAAAGAGTTATCCCATCTTTTTAGTGGTTATTGGGTAAACGCCAGAAAGAGAAAAAAATAATTATACTCATGAATGAATTATCAGAGGATCAGTTGCTGAGGCAGTTCTTCATATGGTCACCCCACAGCACTGACTCTGTGTTCTCTCTGGAACCACCGTACATACTGTAGTTGTTATGATCATTTTTCTGGTCCACTAATACCTACAAGACCTGGTCAGAGTTTGAACAGATTGTGCCTTACAATGAAGAAGGAAAGGCCTTATCTAAAGGTAAACCATTTCCGGATTGTATCGATTACCCTCTCAACGTGACAACAAAACATGTTCTACAGGATTGCCCCCAGTACACAGACCTGAGAAGGACAAGGTGGTCCACACCCACCTCCCTGGAAGAGAAACTATACGGGGCAACCGAATTACTTAAACAGACAGCTGCCTTCATAAGAAAGTCCAGAATCCTACTCTGAATGAGCCATGATCGCAGAAGAAGAAGAAGAAGAAGATTAGCCTCTGTTGCAGTGAATATCTCAAACACGAGAGACGATCTCTGAGGAGCTTGGCTAGGGCCTCTCTAAGTTAGTGGGCATTACTATATAGGTTACTGTTCGTGCTTTCTATGACTATATGAAAAAAAATCGACGCATATTATGGTTGGATGTTGACTAAACAGAGCAAATGATGAGTTTTATTTTTGGTGAAAGTATCACGAGAAACAAAAGATACAAATTAAAGTAGTGCACAACCTTCATGAAAATAATGAATCTTTTATCTCAGTACCACATATGTCCACCTTGAACTGTTATCACAGTATTTGAAGCGCGTACTCATCGAGAAAATAAAGACGCTAGATCTGTTACCAAGGCATGCTATTCTATTATTCTTGCAACATCATCATCATTGAGTGCCATCTCCGCATCGAAGGTTGGCTACCATGAAGTCCCATTCCGCTCTGTCTCGCTTTGGTAGTGCACGTTGTCATAGACTGACATGTCGATCTTTCGACGTTATTCGTCCATGTTAGCCTTGGTCTGCCTCTGCCTCTTTTACCTTGTATTTTCACCTTCCAAGATTACTTTTAGCAGGCTGCGGTGTCTTTTAACATGCCAAAAAAATTCATTTGTCTTGTTCTAATTGTGTTTAGTAGTTCTCTTTTCATTTTTAGTTGTTTTAAAACTTCATCGTTTGTTTTCTTTCCATCCCATATTCTACCTATTCTTCTATAGATCCACATTTCAAAGGCTTCAATTTTCTGTTCTGTTTTCTTGTCTAATGCCCATGTTTCTGCAACATACATGAATATTAAGAAGATGTTATATTTTGCAATTCTTAGTTTAGCCCTGGTGTTATTTGTTTTGATGTTAGTATATTTTTCATGGCATTAAAATTACTTTTTGCCATACCTATTTTTTTTTGTTTCTTTCAGTTGTACATTTTCCATCACTGGTTATAGTATATCCCATGTAGTTGTAGCTCTGTACTGTCTCCAGATGTATTCCTTCAACTCTGATATTTAATTGTAGGTCTTGAGAATTTAAAACCATTTCACTGCCACCTTTTATCCTGTTTCCCTGTAGCACACACATGTCAGCTAAGCTTCCTCTTTTACGCTTGTTCACCACACAACGCTCATCATCGTCTTGGGAACCGAATCTTGCCTGTTGAGTGACTCCATGTCACATGCTGTCTGGCCCAGGCAAAACGTGCTTGTCTATGGCGAGAGACAAATAATAATAAATAAATATTATTATAGAGGGAAACTTCCGAGGCGATAATCAGAGGAAGAGATATGTTTACAGCACTAGGAAAAAATTACAAATAATCAACAACAGAAAAAAAAACAAAGAACAATATATGGACCGAAGCAGAATCGAACCCGTACTCAGTGGCACAACACCTTGCCACGAAAAGCCAAACGCTAGGGAACACTGCCACTCAGTTAACTTACTGGTGGTCGATACGGTGTTAGTTAGCTGAGTGGCAGTGTTCCCTAGCGTTTGGCTTTTCGTGGCAAGGTGTTGTGCCACTGAGTACGGGTTCGATCCTCCTTCGGTCCATATATTGTTCTTTCTTTTTTTTTTTCCTGTTGTTGATTATTTGTTATTTTTTCCGAGTGCTGTAAACATACCTCTTCCTCTGAATTGATTCGTTGTCTATGGCGAGCTGACAGTACTGATCAAACTGCTGATTTCTGATGTAACAAATGTGCCTCCCTGAGCCTGTTCTTCATAATGGATGTCTTAAACCTGGAATGTTAATGGTAGTCCTTGTTGCCTGGATGAACCTGTTACGAGGGGGCCTCGGTAGCCTAGTTGGGAAAACCACTCAACTGGACTACCGACGTTCGGACAACCCGTGTTCGATTCCCGCTGGGAGCAGTGTGAATTGTACTAGTGGTTTGAAAAAAAAAATACCCCCACGGTCGACCCAGCCGTTGGCAGAAATGGGTACCAGGGTATTACCCTGGGAAGGTGAGGAATGTTGCTTCGCATCTGAGTTTAGATGCTTGAGGCGACACTATACAGAAATCTCCGAACATTTCTGGATAGGCGGCCGAGCACATATGGGTGTAAACTCGCGTGCTATGACGCCGGTTCAAGTCTCGTACTTTACCTTTACCTTTTACCTGTTACGAAGCTGTGAGAGCCACATGAAATGGTCTCGTGCTGAGAGCCACATGAAATGGTCTCGTGCAGGAATAGTAACTTATGGTCGGCCACTTCCGTATCGACCAGCAGTGGGTCCAATTTTTGGTTGTTACGAGCTTGACACCAGAAAGAAACAATCAACATTTTTCGGGCACATCATGAGAAGAGAAAAGTTGGAATACTTGGTTTTACAACTGGCAAAATAAAAGGAAAGAGGAGAGATCACGGACGACAAAGAGAGAAAAAACTGGATGGCTTGGTGTTATGGCATGGAAAGCAGTCAACAACAGAACTGATACGATGCACTGTAGATACAAGATTGTGGAAGGACATGATCGCCTACGCCAATCGGTATGGCACATGATGATGACGAGCTTGAATGCGTGATATGGTGTTTCTTTGAACAATATTGTAACACAGTCATTCCACTGGGTAGCAACATTACTATAACTACCTGTTGTTGGCATCGTAAAACAAAGTCATTTCTGTTGGACTTTTGAAAGCCTCTTTTTTCAACAATGACATTTTCTCATGCGAGTGATCACATTTACCAACTCACCTATTTATCTGTGATAAGTTACCAGCTATGGCACATTTCACATGATTTCGCTTGCACCGTGAAAATCTCCTTGAGAATAGTGCAAAACACTTGTAATTGCACGTGTAAGGAACATTACCCACACTGTCTTGCACCAAATCTTATTTCATGGCGTCAAAGTTATCACGTCCAGTGATTTATATAATTTAAAACTCACTTGTTTATCGTGAGTATAGATTACATGATTTTGAATCATAAAATAAAAAAAAACGTAAATTAATCTTAACAAAAAACGTAAATTAATCTTAACAAAAAACGTAAATTAATCTTAACAAAAACGTAAATTAATCTTAACAAAAAACGTAAATTAATCTTAACAAAAAACGTAAATTAATCTTAACAAAAAACGTAAATTAATCTTAACAAAAACATTTAAAGTCATATCTCTCCGTTTTCCATCCACTCACCTTGTTATATAAATATAGATAATGTACCATAAATAATCAAACATATTTGTTCCTGATAATAAAACAAATATCAAACTAAATAATAACAAATAAGCGGAAGAAAAATAAACGTTCTAGACTATAGCACCTATTTTAAACATAATGAAACAATGATGCTACATGCAATGGCAAAGTATCTTTGATCCCGCAATGGGTCGTAAAACACATGAATCAAAATATATCATGGGGTATCCTAAACATGGACATAGACAAGAAAACAGAACAGAGAATTGAAGCCTTTGAAATGTGGATATATAGAAGAATAGGTAGAATTGGATGGAAGGAAAATAAAACAAACGATGAAGTCTTAAAACAACTAAAAATGAAAAGAGAACTACTAAACACAATTAGAACAAGACAAATGAATTTTTTTTTGGCATGTTAAAAGACATCGCAGCCTGCTAAAAGTAATCTTAGAAGGTGAAAATACAAGGTAAAAGAGGCAGAGGCAGACCAAGGCTAACATGGACGAGTAACATCGAAAGATCGACATGTCAGCCTATGACAATCTGCACCATCAAAGCAAGAGACAGAGCAGAATGGCGCTCCACGGTAGCCAACCTTCGTTGCGGAGACGGCACTCGATGATGATCCTAAACAGTACAAATTTATCAAAACAAATGATATAAAGGAAGAACAAAAAATATATTAACCAGAGTATAACAGACTAGTCAGTCTGGTAAGATTGCATTTCCATGTGAATAAACTCTGACTGCAAACAACTGCTGACTTGCATGGAAATCAAGTAAAACAAATAGGCTGTGAGGCAGTTTCAAACAAATGCGTGCTAAAGAAGGACATACTGGATCGAGAGATGCAAACACAGTGCAATACAATCTTCTAAAATCGAAACCGACCTTAAAGATTCGGACACATTATTCAAATCAGAAAACCGAAGTGCAATCACAATACGTTTCCAATATACAGCCATTTCTTGTATTATTTTTGTTTAAGTCAGTGCTCCAATGTTTTAAAAATGAAACTTCAAATGGGTGATATAGATTTTTGAATACGATCAGTGGTTGGGATACATCATCATGTACCATTCTGGTTGGCATATCGATCATGTACTTTCGCAATCTTCTATCTACAGTGCATCGTATAATTTCTATTTTTGACTGTTTTCCATGTCATGATACCAAGCTATCCAGCATTTTATTTCTTTGTCATCCGTGAACTCTCTTTCTCTGTATTTTGTCAGTTGTAATCAAGTATTCAAAATGTCAAATTCTGATGATGCGCTCGAAAAATGTTGATTGTTTCTTTCTGTTTCTTAGGAGCTCCAATTTCGCGTTGGCCTCTTTGAGAATTACCTCGTTGGTCTTTTTAGCTGTCCAGGGAACTTTCAACAATCTTCTGAGAAATCCCATCTCTGTGGTCTTCCATAGGTCAGAATAGGTTGGGATAATTGAGGTTTTAAGGACTGAGAAAAGAGCAGGGGGATGGGGTCCGAATCTAGCTGCTGAATAATGAACTAATTATATGATTAATTTGCGCTGGAATATTACTTAGCAATGGCACTTTTCGCTGTTAATTTAGAAAGAGATAAATAAATGCATGGGAGTATAATGATGATAGGTGAGAGAGAGAGAGAGAGAGAGAGAGAGAGAGAGAGAGAGAGAAATGTACAATTTCGATCTTGTTCTTGAAATATATATATATTACACACACATATATATATATATATATATATATTTATTTATTTCAAGTATTGTATGTAAATGTATTTATTTCACACACACACACACATATATATATATATATATATATTTATTTATTTATTTCAAGTATTGTATGTAAATGTATTTATTTCATATATGTGTATACTCTTACACATGCATACTATATACATTTACAATTTTAAAAGAGGAAGAGATAGGGTAATTAAATAGAGAAGAAAAGAAGGCCGGAGATATGAATGAATACTCTAAACGTAAAGGTTACTCGTAAAAGTGAGGGGTGCCAGGGGATAGATACAAGATACGTGCAGATAAGAGGCGTGGAGAACAAGAGAAGGGAATATAGGAAACATATCGACAGAGTTGGGAGAGAGATATGCAATTTTAAAGGAAATGAGAAGGTTGAGAGAGAGACAGAGAGAGAGTAAAAGAGAGAAAGGAAAGAAAACAGAGAGCACATAACACGTGACAGCAGTGACGGATTATCTCTTCATTAAGCGCAAACTCATTTCCGGAAGCATCCATCTTTTCATGAAGTTTATTCACTCCTTTATTCACATTTGCTTTCTTGATATCTCCAGAGAGATGGCATTATCATTGATATCATATACCAGCAGCATGAAGTATTGATGGCAGAATGAATGTGTCAAGAAATGTAGATAGAGTGAAGCGGGAAATGAAACAAAGGCGAAAATGGGAAAAAGAGGGGAGGGATAAAGAAAAGTTGATAAAAAAAAATAGACTAGGGCAGAGAAAAGATAAACCTAGGAAAAGAGGTGAAAGAAAGAAAGAGAGAGAAATATATTAAGAGAAAATGTTTAAAGAATAAAGGACATTTAGGACATTTAGGAGAATGATAATGCGAGAATAATTTAGAATGGCAGAAAGCAAAAGAGAATTAAAGAGAATTAGGGGAAGAGTAGAAAAAGTGAGTGAGGGAAAGAGTGAGGGAAAGAGTAAGGGAAAGAGTGAGGGAAGAGAATTGATTCATGGATGATTTGATGTTAGATTGTGTGTGATTTAATGTAACAATTATATTTAACAATACATAATAATACGTTTGTAAAGATCGAACAAGAGTGTCTCTGCAAAACTTCACTACGAGAGCCGCTTCTGAGGAAAGATGTCTCACACAACTGTTTGTTTTGATCTCAAAGTGATATTTTTTATTTTAATCCTAAAAATGTTGCTCTATTTATGAATGAAAAAATCCCGAGGAGATTACATTCCACTCATTCTTGAAATTGATATTTTCTTGGAGTGGTTCACATTTAGCAGACCCCATAACAAATCTACTAGGGAGCCGCGATAGCTCAGTGGTTAGTGAACTGGACTACCACGGACAAGGGGTAGGGTTCGATCCCATCCGACGGCTTCCGGGTTCACCCAGCCTTAGATGAGTACCGGATTTTTTTCTGGGAAAGTAAAGCAGCACGGGCGTAATACTGACCACATTACCCCAAAAATCATGTGCTGAAGGTCTGTAAAATATAGGGTCTCTAACACCATATTTCCCTATACGCCACTTGGCGTGACGGGGGTACTTTACTTTACTTTACTTTAACAAAATGCGAAGCTGATGATGGAGTTAAGGACGATTTTTATAACCAACTACAACTTATAAACAAAATACCAAAACACGATCTTTTAATTGTAATGGGAGTCTTCAACGTCAAAGTGGGACAAGACAACGCAGGAGTGGAACATGTAATGGGGAGAGAAGGCTGTGATACAACAAGTCAGAATGGAGACAGATTAATAGAATTATGTCTAATAGAAAATTTAGTTATAGGTGGGACATTATTTCCACACAAAAATATTCACAAAACAACATGGATATCTCTCGATAATAGAACCTCTCACCACTCCTCTTCATCATATATATGGACAAAATAAATCAGGAAACAACCAACAAGGACACATCAAATAATAACATAGAGGTAGAAAACTCCAACATCAATGAGCTACTCTTCGCAGATGACCAATGCCTAATATACGAGGATGAAAACCTGCTACAACAGCATTTAACATCTCTAGATAAAAGCTGCACAAACTACAGTATGAAAATTAACACAGCAAAAACAGAGGCTATAAGAATAAGCAAATTAAGACACCCATTAAACATCAAGATCAAAGACAAAGAAATAAAACAAGTAGAGGAATTCAAGTATTTAGGCACAATGTTCACAGAAGATGGAAAACTAGACAGAGAAATTGACATGAGAATACAAAAAGCAAATGCTGTCACATACCAGCTTTCACCATTGTTAAGACATCCAAACATTTCTATGCCAGCTAAACAACAAATGATAAATAGCATCTTCATACCAACTTTGTGCTATGAAAGTCAAACATGGACCCTTTCTAAATCACATTTAAGAAAGATCAATACATGTGAGATGCGATGCTTGAGAAAAGTAACAAACAACACAAGAAGAGATAGAATACCAAATGAAACCATAAGAAAAATGGTAGGAACAAAACCCTGCCAAGAATATATAGAACAACAACAACTTAAATGGTTTGGCCACCTGGTCAGAATGAATCCTCACCTATCACCATCAAGGGCGTTCTTCTCGAGAATGCATGGAAAAAGACCAAGAGGAAGACCCAGAAGAAGATGGATAGATGCAGTGACAGAGACATGTAACAACAAAGGAAAATCACTAATTCAGACAATTCGAGCAGCACAAGAACGACAAATGATATAAACCACGACACCTTTTAGGTATCAGTGAAAGAGAAAAGAAGAAGAAGAAGAAGAATAGAACCTCAAATCAAATTGACCACCTATGTATTAAACAACAATTCAGATCATCATTAATAGATGTAAGAGCATACAGAGATGCTGATGTTAATAGTGACCACAACCTGTGCATTGCGAAAATAAGATTAAAATTTAAAAGCCAACAGAAGAGATCAACTAAACATAAAATTGATAGTCGTAAACTGAAAGATGAAGCCATCACGAATAATGTTAACACAGAACTAAGTAATTGTTATGCAGCACTCGGTGAAATAGACTTAGATAGCAATGAAATGTGGGACTCACAGAGCAAAATACTAATGACAACAGCAGAATCAAGTGCCGGACTGTGAAAATGGAAAAAACGAGCTTGGATTTCAGACACTACATGGAAATACATCAAAGAAAGAAGAGAAGTGAAGAGAGCCATGGCTAATGAATAGACAGATCTTGGAAAGGTCCTGGCAAAAGCAACATACAAAGAATTAGACAACAAAGCAAAAAGTTCAGCAAGAAGAGATACAAGAGCTTATATAGACAATTTGGCACAGAAAACAGAGACAGCTGCAATTACAGGAGACGGCAGAACTCTCTATACTGTACCAAAGATGCTGACAAACACCTATACATCCAGAGGAACACCAATTCTAGACAAATCTAGATTAATGCTAACAACAAGCGCAGACATAAAAGCACGTTGGGCGGAACACTTCAAGAAATTCTTAACCGTCCACTACCCCACAGTTTAATAGATTTTGAAGCTGAAACACCAGCAGCAGAATTAGGTGTGTGTAGATTTAGATGACTTCACCTTGAGCGAAATAGAAACCACCTTAAAGCGTATGGCCAACAACAAGACTGCTGGAGAGGATAAGTTAACAGCTGAGACCCTCAAGGCAATTGATAGCCATAATTTAATAAATCTCCAGAAACTGTTCAACATCATTTGGAAAGCAGAGAAGACGCATCATAAATGGAAAAAAGGAATCATTGTTAAGATTCCAAAAAAGGGCAATCATAGAGATTGTAACAACTGGAGAGGCGTGACACTTTTGTCAGTTGCCTCAAAGTTATTCTGCAAAATCATCCTAAATAGAATAAAGGATTCAATAGATACAGTAATGCGTGATGAACAGACTGGGTTTAGAAAAAAGGAGAAGCTGCCATGACCACATCTTTACTCTACGACTTATATTGGAGGAACGCATCGAAAAGTAAAAACCTTTTGTACTTAACTTCATCGACTTCAAAAAAGCATTTGATAGTATTCATCGAGATTCTTTGTGGAAAATTCTGAAGCAATATGGCTTACCATCAAAAATCATAAATATTATTAAAGACATGTATGATGGTTACACATGTGCAGTTCGAACAGAGGAAGGACTGAGCGAATATTTCCCAATAGAAACTGGGGTTAAACAAGGATGTATTGTATCACCCTTGTTATTTGGAGTTGTTATGGACTTCATAATGAAGAAATGCTGCACTGGTAATAAAGGCATCGAATGGATACAAGGAGACCATTTGGAGGACCTCGACTTTGCTGATGACATAGTTCTCATCAGCAGCCAGATAAAAACGATGCAGGAAAACACAAATGAACTATCATCAATAGCCAGCAAAATTGGGCTTGAGATCAATCATGAAAAGACTAAAGTCATGAAAAGCTTAATTCCAACAGACGACAAAATATACATGGAAAACAAACCCGTGGAAGAGATCGATCACTTTATCTATCTTGGAAGTCACAATGACCGAGAAGGGGATACAAGCAAAGAAATTAGAATCAGAATATCTAAAGCAGCAATGTCTTTCTGAAGCCTTGAAAAGTTGTGGAAATCAAAACTCATCAGCACAAACACAAAACTTAGGCTATTCAAATCAAATGTACTATCAACCCTTATGTATGCGTGTGAAAGCTGGAAAACAACAAGAGATATAGAAATAAAGTTGAACGCATTCGAAAATAAATGTCTAAGGAAAATACTTGGTATAGTGGGGAACGAATTCAAAACAAACGAGGAAATTAGAGAAATCGCCAATCAACCACTAATATTTTCAGTAATAAAGAAAAGACGCTGGTCATATGTTGGACATGTGATGAGGAGAGATAATAACCGAATAACAGAGCAAGCCCTCATGTGGGAAACAATAGGTAAGAGGAAAAGATGAAGATCCAGAGAGACACCGAGAAGAACATTGCTGAGAGAGGCAAAATCAGCAGGAATCGGCTCCCTCAATGAGATAGAGCTGCTTGCACAGAACAGAGACAAATGGTGAGATTTATAAAATATTTTAAAAAAGAATTGAAAACTGCTAGAATAAAAACTCAGATAAAAGAAGGAGTATCTTGGTCTACGCCCTATGGGCCAGCTACGGCTCGAAAGGTCAATAGATAGATAACAAAATGACTTGTTAGCTTCCTTTATTTGTATATTGTTGATATTTTAGTTCATTAACTCTTCCAGCACGGAAGGTTTTTATCAATTCAGTAGTAGAGATTTCACAGGCACCATTTTTCTTATTTTAAAATGTTTATCTATAATGTTTATATTTATTTAACACTTAACAAATTATATATGCATTTTTAGATAATTAAACAAGGAATTATATTTCACCAATATCAAGATGATTCCAGACATAAAAGGAATATGGTTTGATGACAGTTTAGAGTAATCTAATTGAAAGTGACGGACTGTGCGGCTAAACGTACATGACCGAAATCGGCATGGCGCATGGTGCGTCGAAACGTACGAAAAGAGTTAAAGTTAATGAAAAGAAATATTTCAAAATGTGATAGATTTAGCCCTTTCTGGTGTAAACAGTATTGTAGTCATAAATATTGTACAAATGTAAATTATAGCGTCTTTTATTGTTGTTGTTGTTGTTGTTGCGTTCGCCTGCTTTCAACTCTGACGAAGTCCCTAGAGACTAGGAATTTAGAGTGTTAATCCATTTTTCCCTGGCAGCCGTGTGCACTAGTGGTCCCTCGCCACACAGGCAGATAACTCCGATTTCGGAGGTACTCATGTTTTTTCCGTCGATGAATAACTGACGTTTAAAGCCGGGCCTCGTTGCTGAGACCAGGGGTGGTTGCCGCAGAGAGGAATCATAAATAAAAATCCCAACTGGTGTAGCCGACATTTGAGCCCACAACATCTCTGATCCCGAGGCCGGCGCCTTGCCTCGAGACCAACCAGCCCCCCCCTCCCCCCCGGACTTGGAATATGAGGAAACTGCAACAAGAAACACTTTTCATATATAACCTTCAATGATTCCTTTTGCCTATCCACCATATGCCAGAAGTTCACGTCCTCCTAAAAATGATGATCGTCATATTTCTTTAAAAATGTATAGCTCTTGATGCTGTTAGGCCATCGTTGTTGACTCCAATTCCGAACATATAAACACACAGTTAGGCGTCTCTTATGATTAATGTTAATGCACTTTTAACATAATTATACACAAATTATGTTCCAGAAGAAAATTGGCAAGACTACTAAAATATCATCAACAAACTATTTGCAGGAAGTGAAGTCGATAATGAAGTTGGTTCTATTTTGTCTCAGACAAATGACAAGAATCTTTGTGAGCCTTACAGATAGGCACGGTTTGCTTGCTTTGTTGAACTCATCCTGCAACACGTTTCACGATAGATTCATCTGGCCTATGGAGGGTTGGTTTTTTTGCGCACAGTTTAGATGTCTGACATGTTGACTTTCATGTGATTGGTACTTTGTCAAGTTATTCTGAGACATAAGTGAAGTTATTATCCCAAAAGTCATGTGCCGAAGGTCTGTAAAATTTATGGTCACTAACACCATATTCCCTATACGCCACTTGGCGTGATGCCAATCACTCAGTATACAGGCGTGGGTGTAGTCTTGTGACTCTAGCCGGATGAATGCCTTGGTCACTGCCATCATCTCCATCGTCATTCTACTCGTGATCATAACGTATGCACCACTGTCTTCCTGGACTATTCTACCTGCCGAGCGTGCTGTAAATGCCCATGCACTTCTTTGGTGTCGTATTACATATCCGTCTGTATAGGTGACTGCATCTTTCTCATCGGTGTTATCCCAGATGATACCGTTGACCTCAGCATTAACCACGGCTGAGTTCTGTTCCCTACTTTTCTGTCGAGTGTGACAATACACGAGAATGTCCCCTTGAATGACGTAGGCACCGGTATCCACCAACACTGATATTAGTAAGCCCACAGACTTGTTTGATGACATCTTCTGCTCGGCCCACCCATGATTTGCTTCTTTTTAGCCTGACACCCTTCCCTGTTTCGAACACTTAAATAGACTCAACAGTATAGGGACAAAATACAACATGAAAATCAACATCAACAAAATAGAAATCATGAATACCACAAAAGAGAAACAGAACATCAACATAACTATAAAAGGCAGGCAACTAAGACAAGTAGAAGAATTTAAATACCTAGAAAGTCTAATGACAAAATATAAATAACAAATAGCAGAGATAGATTCAAGATGCAACAAAGCTTGTCAAATCATCTGACAGCTATTGCCACTATTGTCCAGCAAAGGGAATAACTCTAGAGGCAAAACAGGCACTCTACAATACTATCTTCATCCCAACATTGTGCTACTAATGCCAGTCCTGGACACTAGATGCAAGAACAAGAAAAATAACCTCTACTGAGCTGAGATGAAGTGCGTTAGACGAACGACAGGAAACAGCCTGAAAGACAAGATCAGAAATGAAGAACTGAGAGAAAAAAAAACTAGGAATAACCAACGCCATAGAATATATCAAGAAACAACAGATACAATGGTTTAGCCATGTGACAAGGCAGAAAGATCAAAACACAACACGATCCTACAATAAATGTTGCAATAACACCAGACGCAAGAGCAGACCACGAGAAAGATGGATTGACGGTATATTAGAAGCACTAGGAAACATAGCAGCAGACGCAAACAGATGAGCAAAAGACCGCAAATTATATCTCCCCTCGACGCTAAAAGGCAAATGAGGAAGGAAAGAATAAGAATGTGACAGTGGTGAGTTGTTTAGTTTGATGACTTTGCACACGTGAGAGCTATTTTTTAAAACATTAACTAAAACGTCTATATCCCCTTTATATCTACATTTAATTTAAAAAGTACAAAATGAAAGCGTTCAGGCAACTACAGGGCAGTTAAATTCTCTCGATCATGTCCCAATTCCGACGGCTCATGTGAAGGGCAAGAACTCTGATGCGACACAGAAATGTTTTCATTATCGCCCTTTCCATGAAAATGTCCACATGAAACATCGTCTGTTAGATTGATTTTTCGTGTGTGTGTTTGTGTGTTTGTGTGTGGTGTGTTTGTGTGAAACAGGAAAGAAAGAATATTCCTTGCTTGTCATTGAACTGTCTGTTTTTCTTTCGTCCTTTAAGATCTTACTTTCTTAGACGTATTGAATATTTCTAGTCTATTTTGTTTGCCTTCATCATCATTTTAAGACCGTTTAAAAAAAAAACAAAGGTTGGTTTGTTTAATTGCGGCTTAAACATGAAGTTGAAAGTAATTAATACTTTGTTATTTTATTGTCATCAAATAATCATTGCTGGCTATTATAACGCTTTCATAATCAGATCTGGAGTAAACAAGGTTGCGCATTGTCGTCTTAATTATTCATTACGTGCACATAGCACACATGTAAAAAGCTAACGCAAACGAAGATATCTTCGATGAACTACTTATCTCAGATGAACAAGCACTAACACATCAGAAAACGAAATAATACAACAATTACAAGATTTTACAAAGTAATCGGAGATTACAATATTTAAATTAGCCTGGACAAGATAGAAGTATGGACTGCAGCGAAAACAAGGAAAGTGGGAAAAAAAACGAAGTACAAATCTCCCACCAAAAAAAAAAAAAAAAAAATTAAAGCATGCAAGATACTTTAATTACTTAACAAGTGTCATATCACCCAAAGAAGGTACAATAAAAACAGAGATTAGCGACAAAAAATTCAAAGAAAACCAGATAATTGACAGGACATTTAGCTCCTCGACAAACAGCATCAAATAGAAAAAAGCGTACTCTACAAATTACCCATTCATTCCATCTCTATGCTTCAAATGTCAAATTTGAACCATAACCGACTAAAATAAAACATAAACTTGGCATAACGGGATTAAGATATCCTAAGGAGAATAAAGAATGTGACATGAAGAAACAGGAGTAACAGATTAAGTTTTAAAAAAAAGCTGTTTGTAGTTACAACGGAGCTAGATTATAGAAGAAACAAACTATCAAATCGTTTGGGATGATCACCACTAAACAAGCAATCCCTACCAGTTAACCGAACGAGCATTGACATTCAGAAGTAGCAGAGAATAGCACCGCAATGAGAACCATGCTGAAGAAACACTACAGTAGACTACAAAATAATGACTCCCTCAGTCTAAATGCGCAGAGTGACAATAGAGGTAGGTAGAAAAAATATATATCGTAATAATAGAAGTAGAAAAAAAAGTAAAAATTAAGTGTTAACACACCCAAATTAAAACCCTCTTACACTTAGCCATACATAACATTAACACACAGAAAACAATATTTTACTATAGCTGGAAATGTTTAGACTTTTTTATTTCGATGAGCGGGGAGGGGGGGGGGGGGGAGAGGGAAGAGTAAATCATTTTCTTATGATTTGCTGCTTGATGAAACCCCAAAAGTGGAATGAAATTGGTCTCGCTGATGCGTCACTTGGTAATATATCACATCAGGGAGACACTTGATAATATATCACATCAGGGAGTCACCTGGTAATATATCACATCAAGGAGTCACCTGGTAATGTATTATCTATGTGAGGGAAAAGGAAGAGAGGGAGAAAGAGAGAGAGAGGATATTTATGTGTGGCCAGCCAGATAGAGAGGGATAAATATGTCATTACCATGTTACTGTCATACATGCTTTAATAAAATTCAAATTGGCATCAGAAGGAAAGATAGAGGGATTTTGAGAACTAGAGAAAGTGAGTGGAAAAGATATTAATATAAATTCATTGGCTGTTCAGTCTTTGTTAAATTACAGAGAAAAAAAAGAGTGTGAAAGAGAGAGAGAGAGAGAGAAAGCAAGAGAGAGAAAGAGAGAGAGAGAGAAAGAGAGAGTGAGAAAGAGAGAGAGAGAGAGAGAGAAAGAGAAAATAATCATAAGCCCCCTTGACTGAAACACAGACAAACAGAGGTTCCAACATATAATGTTTGATTTTGTTAAAAACTCAAGAGAAAGAGTGATAGGGAGAAACAGAGAAAGAGACAGAATGCATCACAAACATACATATGTATCCGACATTTTAAAACCCAAAGAAATAGAGAGAGAGAGAGAGCCAAAGTGACCACAAACACACAAACATACCTGTCTTTACGAAAGCTGAACTGCCTTCAGAACGCAGAGAAGGAGCTGTCTCTGTGGACATCCCGATGCCGCTGTCTGGATAATTGGCAGCAATGTTCTTGTTTCTCTTTTTCAGTTCCCTCTCCAGAGCAATCTTGTTGAACATCCTCGGTCTGGGGGCATCCACTTTGTGGCAGGTACTAAGAGCCCCGGGGTGTCCATGCTTTGCTGTCGACGTGGGTTGCTGGAGGACTTTGTGTTACGATCATGGACGTTAAGACTTTTGGTTCTTGACAGTCGACTTGCTCTTCGGCCGCTCTGGTTCTGTTGGAGAAGATTCTGATTGTTGCTTTGAACATCTTCAGTGGCGTTGTACTCTTCGTGGAAGCCAAGATCGGAGTCATCAGGATAGTCTTTGTCAATTGGTGATGAAGGAAGAGACCGCAGCATTTTTTGGATAGTGTCACTGTCGAAAGAGATCTGATCTGCAGCATTGGGAGTTTGAGGTGTTTGAGGAGTAAGAGGTTCGGGTGGAGACGGCCACTCGGGAGACTCCGAAGACGAAGTCTGTGGTGACTTGGGCGTGACGATGGCAGTGTCCACTCTTAATGTTGCTTTAGGTTGTTTCGTTGTTGAGTCTTCCATTGGAGGTGGTGGAGGAGACACGGAGGAAGATCTGGAGTGACAAGGAGAGTTATGGTCATCCCCTGCGACGAAAGAAGTTTGGATCTGACTCTGATGTGGAGCTATAATCCCTCCACTCCTGACGCTGTTATCACGCTTGAGAATTCCATTCGGTTTGTCCGGACAAGGATTTATCACAGCTGGAGTACATGGTGATGAAGTGTCTGTGATATTGACACTGACAATGTCGCTAATCTGGACATGTTTGGGGCTGTTGCTTTTCTGGTTAGCCATGTCAGAAACAGCAGAGGCAGGGCGAACATGTGGATCGACATAATTCCGGGCAATCGCCGATCTACATGGTGTGCCTGGGGTGCTAGATGAAGTGCTCACAGTTTTACTGGGAGGCGTGGTCTTCGGTGACACACCGGTCTTTTCTGCCGGAGCTGTTGTGGAGGACTGCTGTCCAGTTTCTTTCAACACTTTAACTGGATGGGATGATAAGAAGGAAGAGACGCCGGAAATGGAAGATTCGGCGACACGGCCGGTAGGGAATGACCTTCTGAAAGCTGGATTGTTGGAGTTGATTGACGAGACAACAGTAACACTTGAGTCATCAGCCGCGTGAGGCTTACGCCGCTGTATAACAGCGTATTCTGGTGGCGGAGACTGACCCCGACTGGTTCCACCTCCATTTTGAGTCCCTTGTTTTAATGGGCTATTTTGAGAAATATGGCTGTTGCTCCTGGAGGTTGATATCACAGTTAGACCTGTAGATTAGAAATGAGAATTTAATAAAAGTTTAAGATCATTATTGATTGCGCAAAAGAACGAGAGCTATGCATTACGTCCTCGACTTTCTCTCCACGAAAGAACTTATACAAATTACACATGCCTACCTTCAAGTCAACGCTGGCTCGCACCATCCACTGCACAATGTGATCAGGAGTTAAAAAGCGTGTACATAAAGAGAGGGAAAGCTTGAATGGGTCAGAAGGAAAACGTTCAATAGATGTGCTGACTTGACGACATAGGGGGCGTCGGTAGCTTGGTTGGGAAAACCACCCGAGAGGGTTAAGGACGGTCGGACAATCCGTGTTAAATTCTAGCTGGAAACAGTGTGAATTGTACTCGTGGTTGGAAAAAAAGTACCTCCTCGGTCAACCCAGCCGCTGGCAGAAATGGGTACCTGGTAATTACTCTGGGAAGGTGAGGAATGCCGCCTCGCATCGTGACTTTCGATGCTTGAAGTAATACTATCCAGAAGTCTCCGAACACTTCTGGATAGGCGGCCGAGCACATATTGGTGAAAACTCGCGTGCCGATTGAAGTGTTGTACTTGACCTTTACTTGACGACATCGAGGCTAGAGGTGTATTGGTGCCAGAAGTGTGTTGTCTTTGTCAGAATGCGTCAAACTGAACAGAGAAGGAAAAGAACAAAAACTAACATTCGTGGTAGCAGAAGTACAGGCTTTGATTTTCTGTAATTAATCTGAGGGTGAAGTACTCATATATATATATATACAGTCCTTTCGAGCCGAAGACGGCACATAGGGCAGAACTACAATCTCAAAAGCAGAAACGTTGCATTCCAAAATGGCACATGTTGCAGAGATCACCACTTCTATAATCTATGGCTCTGTTTCCATATCAATACTTTTTACAATGACAGCTTGTCAAGCCATCGATCAACCTCCTTAGTCGCCTCTTACGACATGTCTAGAAGGTCACAGTGTCACTATTCTCTACTTCGTATATTATATATGTGTATATGTCTATATATATATATACACACAACTTAATTTGCATGCGCAAGCAGGTATTGTATTGCAAGTATCGCATTATTGTTTGAAGTAGATAGACAGAAGGAAGTGGAATTATATAGAAAGAGAGAGTGTGTGTGTGAGAGAGAGAGAGAGAGAGAGGGGGGTGTAAGGACGGAAGGAAGGAAAGAAGGAAAGAAGAAAGGAAGGTTAAGAAGAAAAAAGGGAAATTGAACCACTAATAATTAATGATAGATTTTAAATGGAGAGCGTACCAGTTTAATGAGGTGGCTGTGCCAACTTTAACTACAGATTGAACGCACTAGGTTATATCGATACATCATACAGAAACAATCTGTCTTTAATCTTTGACGAACAGTACAAATCTCTTTACCCATTCTTTTCTTACATGATGGTGCCATTATGTAACTTCCTCGTGACTACCGATTACTGATGTAGGTCATTTCCGTGTTTGAATATGTGCACCATTAAATCTAACTACTTTAACCCCTTACCCATCCCTACACTAAAGACAGAGCTACATCTCAAGACTGCTGTCACGTGTCTCATTACTAAAACACTGGTATTCGTAGCCTTGCACCATCAAAGATTTGACAAAAGAGTTTAACTTCGGTGACAATATAAAAAAAATTATTATTACGTTTTCTTTGATTAAGAAGAAATTAAATATGTAATAAGAAAATAGGTTAATTACAATTTTCTAATTTTCTTTTTTTTTTTTTCAGACCAAAGACATTACTGTACAGAAACATTCAATCAATCACGCGGACCAGGTTTGTTCCACTGGCAATAGGTTGCTTATACGTAAAAGATTCGAGCAAATAATGTTAATCTACAACCTTGAATGGACTGCAAGAGCATCACATCAAGAGGGGCGATACCAGAATAGAGCTCTAAGGAACCAAAGAAGATCGGAAAATCAATAAAGAACTGTGGTTGTCAGTTGCTACAATACAGAGCACTTATAGAGTTGATCGATAGGCAGTGAGTAGGTTATGTCGACTAGTTAATATAAGCATGTAAAACATTATTATAATTTTAAGAAATTTGTAAATAGAGATACATGTATGTATGTCCGGCCCTTTTCGTCTTGTCAGGCAGTTTAGTGGAGCTATTGTGTATTTTTTTAAGTTTTGTTTTTGTCGAACAGCTTCTGTCCTAACTGACTCTACAAATGTTTGACAAGCACACTCGGCCACAGAGTGAACAAGTCAGACACACTGATCCACAGGGTCATTGAGGGCTGTTATTCTAATGTGCTCTTCTTTCAGTGTGTTTGTTAACTTTAACAAGTCCAAGGCACATGGTCCTTACGTTCCATGTGCCAAGTACACATTAGATGATTAGTGCGTTCTTCCTCCTTCCACTATGCCTACACAGCCTGGGCACATCATTTGGGGATAGTACTTTAATGGAGAATACAGTTGTAATCAAACTGTAAACTGATATTACAATTTAATAAACCTATAAATTCTGGACATAAATTGTGGACATACAAAATATTGCACAAAAAGATCCAAAACAAGTGCAGTGAAGCAAAGGACGGATGGTTAAAACAGAAATGTGAAGAAATGGAAAAACAACAAAAGAAAGACTCAAAATTTATGCACAATCAGTTAAATGAATTAACAGGAAGAAAAGAAGTCAAAGTTTCAGGATGTGTGAAATCAAAGGAAGGAAATATAATATTGGACAGGAGAAGACAATAGAAAGATGGACAGAATATATCAGTCAACTCTTTGATGATGAAAGACCAGAATTAAACAATTCAAATGAAGACACAGAACCACCAATAATGCAGAGTGAACTGGAGGACGCAATTCAACACAAGAAAAGAGGCAAAGCTCCAGGTCCTGACAATATAACAATCGAAGAGATAAATGCATTAGGAGAGTTGGGAGTACAAGTCATAACAAAACTACTCAATGACATATATAACACTGGACACATACCTGAAGATCTACTAAAATCTATCTTTGTAGCCATACCAAAGAAGTCAGGAGCCACTGATTGTGAAGACCATCGCACTGTTAGTCTCATCAGCCATATGACTAAAATATTACTAAGAATAATCATGAGACGTGTAAGGAACAAAATAAAACCAGAAATAAGTGAGGAACAATGTAGATTTGTGGAAGGAAAGGGCACCAATAATGCAATATACATCTTAAGAACATTGATAGAACGATCTATAGAGGTAAAGAAAGATCTATGTATGTGCTTTATAGACTACACGAAAGCATTTGACAAAGTAAAGCATGTGGAAATAATCAATATGCTGGAGAAATTAAACATTGATGGCAAAGATCTGCGAATCATAAAAAAACATGTACTGGCAACAAACAGAACCTGTGCAATTTTAACAACAAAACAGGACAATTCCAATATATAAATCAAGGAGTCAGACAAGGCTGTGTTCTGTCGCCGGATTTGTTTTCACTTTACAGCGAATATATTATGAGATCAATAGTAGACAAAAAAGGAATTGAAGTCAACGGTCACAACATAAATAATTTGCGATATGCGGATGACACAGTCATAATAGCAGAGACAGAGAATGAACTACAAGAAATGATATACATAATAGTAAAAGAAAGCAACAAGAAAGGTCTCAGTCTGAATAGTAAGAAAACAGAAGTAATGGTTATATCGAAGAAACAATAACCACCATCATGCAGCATAAAAATAAACGAGACAAATCTGAAACAAGTGCAACGTTTCAAATACTTGGGCACAATAATTACATCAGATGGGAGATGCACCACATAAATAAAAAGCAGAATAGCTCAGGCCAAAATAGCATTTCAGAAAATCAAAAATATATTATGCAACAAATCTATGCCAATAAAAATGAGATAGAGAGTTCATCGGTGCTATATAGAACCAATTCTGACCTATGGAAGCGACTCATGGACAGTTGACAAACAAATGAAAAGACGATTAGAGGCCACAGAGATGGGATTTCTCAGAAGAATGTTGAAAGTTCCCTGGACAGCTAAAAAGACCAATGACGAATGAAACAATAGATTTAATAGATAGAAACAAATCTAATAGATAGAAACAAAGAACAATAGAAAGAAACAATCAACATGTTTCAGGAACATCATGAGAAGAGGAAAGTTGGAATACTTGGTTACAACTGGCAAAATAAAAGGAAAGAGAGATCGCGGGCGACAAAGAGAGAAAATACTGGATAGCTTGGTGTCATGGCATGGAAAACAGTAAACAACAGAACTGATACGATGCACTGTAGATAGAAGATTGTGGAGGGATATGATCACCTTCGCCAACCGGTATGGCACATGATGATGATAAATTCAGTTAAGTAATAGCATTATTAACTTTGATTATCAGTCTAAAAACACGATGAATTTGTTTCTTAAAATTGTATGAGGCCTGAAAGTTGTGGTTACAAATTTAGTCAGTCCGAAAATGAGATGAAGCTTTA
This sequence comes from Megaustenia siamemsis, assembly GCA_032433765.1. Taxonomy (NCBI): domain Eukaryota; kingdom Metazoa; phylum Mollusca; class Gastropoda; order Stylommatophora; family Ariophantidae; genus Megaustenia; species Megaustenia siamemsis. The sequence continues at coordinate 64,216,757 of JAVIAB010000047.1, read as the reverse complement.
GATAAACAGGTAGTCCGACAGTGGCATGCTCATATACTTTTCAAATGCGATCACAAATAGCTGGGTGGTTAGTACGGTAATTTTTTGTTTTTAATAAAGTGAATACAAGTTCCTTCATAGCCTGGCACTCACTAGTTAAACACCGTCTATAAAGAATGAATACATTGTCTCTGAATTCTTATGAAGGAGAAAAAATCTGAGATATGGGGTGTATTTAACAAATAGGAAGAACCTGAGATATGGGGTGTAATTAACAAATAGGAAGAACCTGAGATATGGGGTGTAATTAACAAATAGGAAGAACCTGATATATGGGGTGTAATTAACAAGGAGGAAAAATCTGAGATATGGGGTGTAATTAACAAGGTGGAAAAACCAGAGAAATAGTGTGTAATTAACAAAGTGGAAAAACCTGAGATATGGGGTGTAATTAACAAAGAGGAAAAACCTGAGAAATGGAGTGTAATTAACAAGGTGGAAAAACCTGAGAAATGGGGTGTAATTAACAAGGAGGAAAAACCTGATAAATGGGGTGTAATTAACAAGGTTGAAAAACCTGAGAAATGGGGTGTAATTAACAAGGAGGAAAAATCTGAGATATGGGGTGTAATTAACAAGGTGGAAAAACCAGAGAAATAGTGTGTAATTAACAAAGTGGAAAAACCTGAGATATGGGGTGTGATTAACAAGGTGGAAAAACCTGAGAAATGGGGTGTAATTAACAAAGAGGAAAAACCTGAGAAATGGAGTGTAATTAACAAGGTGGAAAAACCTGAGAAATGGGGTGTAATTAACAAGGTGGAAAAACCTGAGAAATGGGGTGTAATTAACAAGGTGGAAAAACCTGAGAAATGGGGTGTAATTAACAAGGAGGAAAAATCGGACACGTGGAAAGTAACCGGATTGCGGAATCTGAACTGTGGAAGGTAATTAATAGGTAAGAAAGAGATCGATTTCCGTGACCTCCAAATACAGTGATCTAGTGCAGTGAACTTCAACATTTATCTGCCACATAAACTATATACCCGAAGGCAACTTTTAACTGCCTAGAACAGATGTTAAACTTCAATAAACGTGTATATGTTACGAGGAATTATTCTATTAAGCCTAAACATAATGATAATACTTTAACTAGACATGTAGAGCATTTTTATTAAGATCACAGGTTCAAATATCTTTTCAAATGTCTTGTCAGAGATGTAATTAATATTACATATACATCTGACAATTGCAATTATTGTTGTATAATTTGTCAATCTTTATTTTAGTCTAAAATACATTTACAAATTATTATTATATCTTCACTAGACGATGCCGTATACCAGAGTAGTCTCCCTATCAAATCAAGGAAGTCAGACAGAGCTCTTCAACATAATCTTCATCTGAATTATTTGTTAATAATGATACTATTTAGATAATCGGCATATTAATGCCATGAAAAGTATACTAACATCAAAACAAATAACACCAGGGCTAAGACTATGAATAGCATAGTGTTACATCTTCTCAACATTCCTGTATGGTGCAGAAGTATGGACATTAGACAAGAAAACAGAACAGAAAATTGAAGCCTTTGAAATATGGATCTATAGAAGAATAGGTAGAATTGGATGGAAAGAAAAGATAACAAGCGTTGAAGTTTTAAAACAACTAAAATGAAAAGAGAACTACTAAACACAATTAGAACAAGACAAATGAAATTTTTGGGGCATGTTAAAAGGCACAACAGCCTAATAAAAGTATTATTGGAAGGGAAAATACAAGGTAAAAGAGGCAGAGGCAGACCAAGACTAACATGGACGAGTAACATCAAAAGATGGACAAGTCAGCCTATGACAATCTGCACCATGAAAGCAAGAGACAGAATGGGATTAAGAAGACTATCAGTTCATGTTAGTCGTTGGATTATCTTCGTCGCACATCGACGAATGCCGCGATAGCTCAGTGGTTAGTGAACTGGACTACAAATGACAAGAGGTAGGGTTCGATCCCAACCGACGGCTCCGGTTCACCCAGCCTTAAATGGGTACCGGATTTTTGTTTGGGAAATTAAAGCGGCACGGGCGTAATACCGGTCACATTACCCCAAAAATCATGTGCTGGTGGTCTGTAAAATTTATGGTCACTAACACCATATTCCCTATACGTCACCTGGCGTGACGGGCGTAGTTGAGAGACTTGACAGACATCGAAGAATGATCCATAAAGGCTTAGATCTCATCGTCAGGAAATACCGCAGCGTGTAACAACTGAGACATAAAACTATGCAAGTTTACTACTCTACCCCCGTTCTCCATGTAGCACTCTTGAATTTTGGCAATATTCCTCTTGAATTGAAGACCTAGGAACTACACCATGGCTGCAGATTCAGAGAAAACATCAACATATTTATCTCGCCCTACTTATTTTAGTGAAGTGGGTAGAAAAGCAAGAGAAATAACCAGATTAAGATGGATCGACAACACCAAAGAAACGCAACAGCAACATCAAATAGCAATGACTGAAGCCACCAAAAGGGCGAAAACCATAATTTTATCTCTTTTTAAACCCGAACAGGTACAAGAGGAAGTGAAGAAGAAGTAGAAAAAGAGATAAACGATCTGTCATTAACAAGGCCACATCGTCCATCAATGTGACTCACTATCCAAAAAGTTTACCAACAGCAGAAGTACGCACAGCGCTTGATTCATTAAAAAAAAAATAATTAATAACAGCCAGATAGCAGAACACCTTAGCACTGGCGCAGAATTCTTCAAGTTGAACATTCCGTTCACTTTATATAGCTACTGTCTACATGAAAGAAGTAAACGGTCGCCGAACAAATCTACGGCGGTTATTGAACAGTTTTCGAAACCATGACGTAGTACGCACATCGACTTGATAATTAAAAAAATGTCGTATTCACCGATAAGACCTTAGCCTGTGCATGAACTTCGTAATATCGAATCAGAATCGTAACAATGAAACTTCGGGCTGACTTCTGCTTAGGGATCAACATCCGGGAGAATACATTAAATCTACATCCAACGCAAATCTAGGGAACCGCGATAGCTCAGTGGTCAGTGAACTGGACTACAAAGGACAAGAAAGAGGTCGGGTTCGATCCTGACAATGTTAAGACCTGTATTCCGGGTTCACCCAGCCTTAAATGGGAACGGGATTTTTTCTGGGAAAGTAAAACGGTACGGGCGTAATACCGATCACATTACTCCAAAAATCGTGTGCCGAAGGTCTGTAAAATTTATAGTCATTAACACCATATTCGCTATACCCCACTTGGCATGACGGGTGCTCTTTACTTTTTTTTTTTACTTACCAGAAAACAAATATATACAGAAACATGAGATTATTTGGTCACGCGGTAAGACTGAATAAAATACGACTATTACGAAGCTCTACGACCCATAAAGACCGAGAAGGCGCCCTCGATAAAAATAAATAGATGGAATACTATAAAGGCTTGGAAACAACATAGCACAAAGTGCCAAATAATGGGGTGGGGGGTGGGGGAAGTTTATTACCAAAAAGTAACACGACTTTTACAAATGAAATATTAATATAAATATCCAGGATTCTTACGTCTATAAAGAGATGCATATAATCAGCAATATTAACACATAAAGATTCTCAGAATAAACACATTTGACACTAACTTAATTACGTCGGGGAACAAGAAATTGGAAAATGTGGATGCATTCATCTCTATGTTTGCGACATCATGGCCACTGATGTTAACAAAACCCATAAATATTGTTTCTGGAAAATAAGAAAAAAAAATTGCAAATAAGCATTATAATGAACAACAAAAAAAGTCTTTCTTGTCTCATTGATTCTGAGTGACAATGATATCTGGGGGAGGTTGTCTGATGAAAATAGTGCTAAATGTCTAAACAATTGAATTTGTTTTGTTTTTTATGAAATCTATAATTAGAGAAGCTGCACGCTAATTTCTCGTGTCGTCGTTTTATTTAATGATATTTCTTCTTCAATTTCTTGTCAAGTTCTGTAATCTTCTCATACATTTCATTTCCGCAGTGATGATGTCATGTCTTTTTTTCTTCTGTTTAAAACAATTGCTCTCCTGTTTCAGGTTGTCTAAGATGGCGGTGTGTTCTAATTTCTGAGCGTCGATTATGTACCTAATAAAATAAAAAGTACAGAGCCCCCGTCACTCCAAGTGGCGTACGGGGAATATGGTGTTAGTGACCATAAATTTTACAGATCAGTAGCACATGATTGTTGGGGTAATGTGGTTGGTATTACGCCCGTGCCGTTTTACTTTCCCAGAAAAAAAATCCGGTACCCATTTAAGGTTGGGTGAACCCGGAAGCCGTCGGTTGGGATCGAACCCTACCTCTTGTTCTTTGTAGCCCAGTTCACTAACCACTGAGCTATTGCTACTCCCTATATACCTAATGTTACTCTAACAATTTTTCTAACTTATATATAGTATTTTACAGTTGTGTAAAATGTTAAATTATCTAGAGACAAAACAAGATCAGATAAGTAATTTTAAAGCCTGAAAGATAAGATCAGAAATGAAGAACTGAGAAATAAAGCTATGAATAATTACTGCCATAGAATACGTACAAAAACAAGAGATAAAATGGTAGATAAGACAGAAAGACCATACACACACACAAAATTAATTAATAACGAACCTTTAATAAATCTTGCGAGAACACCAGACCCAGGGGTCGACCCAAAAAAAAATGGATTTATGGATATTATAAAAACTAGGGGAAAAAAACAGCAGTTGAGGCCAAGAGTAGAGCAAAAGACCACAAATTATATCTTCCCTGAATGCTGAAAGGCAAATTAGGAAGGAAAAAAGAGGAAACAATTATTGCTCACGTTTGGCCTGGGAAGTAAAGTATTGGGTGGAATATGGTGTTCTACAGAGATCTTGATGCATTTAACATGCCTTGTTGCGCCTGAAATTTTAGAACCGACTATTTAAATTAGTTTAATATGTTATTACATAGTTTATATGTTACAGCATATGTTATTGATTACGGTATCGATTTTACCGCTGTATATATGTTGTTCATTATGTTAAATCTGTCAGTTGTGTAACTTGTGTTACTACAAAAGTGAAATATAAATCTGGAGTTTTTTTACTTTTGCGTTACAGACGACATAATGGGGGGAAAAAGTATTAACAAAGAATTCTTATATAATGTTCTGCAATGACGTTAATAATAATTACATAATTTAAAACTAGAAACAAACCTCACATATAAACTAAGGGAGAAAACTTGTGTAATCTGTACAGGAATGGTAGAGTTGTCTCAGATTTGTTTTTAGAAAATATAAACAACAAAGAGAGAAAATGTGTTTTTGTTGTACTTGGACTGAATGACTCATAAACATGATTGATGGAAATATTTGAAATGTATTACTGTATTTATAGTAAGTACATGGCCACGCAGAAAAAAAACAACATTTTACAACACTTTTTTTCATTTTTATCTAAATATAAAGTATCATTTCAGCGTATTAATTAAATTATGAAGATACTGCTCAATTAATTTGACAATAGAAGCAAGAAAATGAGTTCTTAAATGCTATGTAGAGCCAGTCTTAACATATGGATGTGAATCAGGGACAATAGGACAACAGACAAGAAAATCACTGGAGTCTGGAGAAATTTAGTTTTACAGAAGAATGTTTAGAATACCTGGACAGCTAAGAAGAGTAATGAAAACAGTCTGAAAGAGGCCAAAGCAAAAAGTGAACTAATATCCAATATTAGGAAGAAATAACAATTATTTTTTGACCATGTAATGAGAAGAGAACAGCTAGGATATATTGTGACAAATGGTAAAATTGAGGGATGAAGAAATAGAAGAAAGCAAAGAGAAAAGACACCAGACAGCCAAAGAGAAGGGTTTGGCAGAAGGTCATAAATAGAAATGATAAATAACTGTCGACATCGAATGTTGTGAAAAGATATGATCACCTACGCCAGCAGGCATGATGCTTGATGATGATGAATTAGAACTGATGTATCTTGCAGGTTTCTTACCAACAACGTGAACAAAATTGTGTTGTTGGTGAATCTGATTAGTAAAGACAACCCCTTTTAGAATGAATTACCCTCACAGTTACATAGAGGTATACTCCTATAAGTCGAATCACCTGTCACACCAAAACGTCTGTACCAGGCTGAGAAGCTCTGTAGCTGCAGAATAATTTACAAATTACATCAATAAAAAAAGAGAATGGAGAGAATTAAATAAAAAAAAACAGAAAATCACACCAGGGAAAAATACTTATATGGGCGCGTCTTATATACAAAAGCACGCCGGCCTCGGGACAGAGAGGTTGTGGGTTCAAATCTCGGCTACACCGATTGGGATTTTTATTTATGATTTCTCTCTGCGGTAACCACCCCTGGTCTCAGCAGCGAGGCCCGGCTTGAAACGTCATTTACTCATCGACGCAAAAAACATGAGTACCTCTGAAGTCGGAGTTATCTGCCTGTGCGGCGAGGGACCCCTGTGCACACGGCTGCCAAGGAAAAATGGATTAACACGCAAAATTCAGTTCCTAGTCTCTAGGGAAGTCACATTAAAATCTAAAGTCATGAAAAGCTTAATTCCATCAGACGACAAAATATACATGGAAAACAAACCAGTGGAAGAGATTGATCACATTCTTCTATCTTGGAAGTCACATTGATCGAGAAGGGGATACAAGCAAAGAAATTAGAATCAGAATAGCTAAAGCAGCAATGTCTTTCAGAAGTCTTGAAAAGTTGTGGAAATCAAAACTCATTAGCACAAACACAAAACTTAGGCTATTCAAATCAAATGTACTATCAACCCTTCTGTATGCGTATGAAAGCTGGAAAACAACAAGAGATATAGAAACAAAGTTGAACGCATTTGAAAATAAATGTCTAAGGAAAATACTTGGTATAGCGTGGAACGAATTCAAAACAAACGAGGAAATTAGAGAAATCGCCAATCAACCACAAATATCTTCAGTAATAAAGAAAAGACGATGTTCATATGTTGGACATGTGATGAGAAGAGATAATAACCGAATAGCAAAGCAAGCCCTCATGTGGGAAACAACAGGTAAGAGAAAAAGAGGAAGACCCAGGGAGACATTGAGAAGAACATTGCTGAGAGAGGCAAAAGCAGCAGGAATCGGCTCCCTCAATGAGATAGAGCAGCTTGCACAGATCATAGAAAAATGGAGAGATGTGATAAACTATCTTTAAAAGAATTGAAAACTGCTAGAGCAAAAATTCAGATAAGAGAAGGAGTATCTTGGTCTACGCCCTTTGGGCCGGCTACGGCTCGAAAGGTCAATAGATAGATAGTCTCTAGGGACTTCGTCAGAGTTGAAAGCTGGCGAACGCAACAACAACAAAATATACAAAAGTAAACGTTAAAAATGAGAAAACCATTTCCTTTAAAAAAAAAAAATGTAAGCATACACATTCTGGATTATTCTAAGTGTGGAATTTTTTTGTATTTTAATTATTAAAAATGATGAAATGAAAACGTAAAGCTCTGTAAATCTCCGCAGGATTATATCTACATTGGGGAAAAAAAGAAAACTCAATAATGAAACTTCAATGCTCACAGGGAGCCGCGATAGCTCAGCGGTTAGTGAACTGGACTACAAAGGACAAGAGGCAGGGTTCGATCCCAGCCGACGGCTTTCGGGTTCACCCAGCCTTAAATGGGTACCGGATTTTTTCTGGGAAAGTAAAGCTGCACGGGCGTAATACCGAACACATTACCCCAAAAAAATCATGTGCTGAAGGTCTGTAAAATATTCCCTATACGCCATTTGCGGGACGGGGCTCTTTACTTTTTTTTTTTTACAATGCTCACATAAGAAAACAAAAGATCCTTCTCAATTAAAAATAACAGTGGTCACTAGACATAGCTTAATAGATCTTTCGTGGGCGTTGTACAGAGCATTTAGTAGCCTCCGTCGGTCGTAGTTGACAATAGATTTTGCAGCGGCCCCTAGAAATGTTAATTTTTTTCTTTTTTTTTTGCCTTGCATTCTATTTTTCTATGAAATTTCTTCTTTGACTTGGAGCTTTAGAATGTTTTTTTCAAAGATGGCGGTCTGAGGCTATTTCTTCCCAGGTAGAAGGTTTATGTTCAGAGTCTTCATGTCACGTTTACACATGTCTACAAATCGAAGTTTTGGGCTCTCTCTATTACTTGTGCCATCTGTTAGTTGTCCATAGAGTATATCTTTTGGTATGCGGTCATCTTTTTTAAGGTGTACGTGGCCAAGCCAGCGTAACCTTGCTTAAGTAGCGCGTACAACATGTTCGGAAGGCCTGTGTGAGTGAGGACCTCCACGTTTGACACTTTGTCCTGCCAGGTAATACCAAGAATACGGCGCAGACATCGCATATGGAATCCATTTAGCCTTCTCTCCTGCTTTATATAAGCTGTCTATGATTGTTATTGTTATGGAAGGCCCCGGTATCACTGCAAACGAATTAAAATCCATAATTGCTCAACAGCCCGTGCCTGTGGAATCATCCGAATTACTAACTCATCTCCCAAACAAAGAAAAGTAGCTGTAGACCCCATCATTTGTCCATGATATCCTGTCATACAGAAGGATACTACTGATGCAGACGTTATTAAATGCGCCCTTTGTCTTAGTGCTAAAATTGCTGTTTTGCCAAACACGCATAGAAAGACGGGCAAAGGTAGTAGCAGCTTTACGAATGTGGGTTGTAAGTTTCTGTGTCTAAAAATAGTATACACGTGTACTGATTATAATGTGATTAAAAAATAACAAAACGCAGGCAGACCTCTATTTTTCTCAACTCCCGCATTTGTCTTTCAACGTGGAGGAGAGATATAGTTTGCGGTCGTTTGCTCTACTGATTTCTTCTCCTGTTGTTATGCTTTCTAGTGGTTCTAGTAGAAATGAGAAACTTGGTGGCCGTGTAAGAAGACTTATCAACCAACATAGAACTGGAGTCGTCAGTCGCTGGACACTGAGGGAATTGCTGAGGAGGGGATCTGAGCACATATGGACATGTTCGGAGTGCAATGATGATGACCCGCAAATAACTCAATAACTCAATATTTTTCGCGGTAGTCCCTTGGATCTGGTGTTCTCGTAGCCCATGTTGAAGGCCTATTGTGTTGTATTTTTTCGTTCTGTCTTATCACGTGGCCAAACTATTTCATCTGTGGTTTCATTATGTATCTAACATCACGCTTCTGAGGGTGCTTCGGGGTTTCCCTTTCAGCCCTCAGGCATATTCCTATAGAAGTCAATTGCTCGGAGGTATAATAATTTCCATCAACATGACATAATAATGTGTAATAATGAATTATATGATTATTAAAATAACTCAAATCAACAGAAATGGAATCCAGTGGTGCCGTTTGACCTTATGCCTTTTGGCGTGACCAAGGAATTCTCGGAGAAGACAGACAGAAGCAGAGATGAAGATGATGGGGAAGACATGGAATGATATTAACAGAATTGAAAGAACCAGAACAACCTGGAAAGTGTTTGTTGAAGACCTATGCTCCACAGGGAGCTGAAAGGTAGAATAATAATAATAATAACTGTACTCATTACGTTTTTTATAATATTTTGATGTCTACCAAGGGGAAAGAGAAGGGGGAGGAACTATGGAGGCCTGAGAATATAAGTCGTATGCCCAGTACAATTATCATGATATATTTGGGTACGACTATGACTGACGGAGGCTACTAAATAATCAGTACAACGCCCACGCAAGATCTAATAAGCTATGGCTAGTCACCGTAGTGATATCTAATTGAGGGGGAACTTTTTCTGCTCTATGAACATTGAAGCTTCATTATTGATTGAATGTTCTCTTTCCCAGTGTAGATATATCATCCTCCGTAGATTTACACAGCTTCACGTCTTCAATTCACCATTTTTTATAATTAAAATGTAAAAAAAAATACCACACTTGGAATAATCCAGAATGTGTTTGCTTATATATATTTATTTTTTAACGGAAATGGTTTTCCCATTTTTAACGTTTACTTTTGTATATAAGACGCGCTCCCAGAAGTATTTTTCCCTGGTGTGATTTTCTGCTTTTTTAAAATTCTCTCCTTGCTCTTTCTTTTTATTGATGTAATCTGTAAATTATTTATAGGAGAATACCTCTATGCAAGTGTGAGGGTAATTCATTCTAAAAGGGGTTGTCTTTACTAATCAGATTCACCAACAACACAGTTTTGTTCACGTTGTTGGTAAGAAACCTGCAAGACACATCAGTTCTAATTATGGCACTAATTTTACTTCGAGTTGAATTTTTTCGTCCTTTTCTGAAAGGTAACTTGACAGTGTTTTCAAGAATCTCTCGTATCGTTAAAAATAATCTGCCTGTTAAAATCTGGCATAAAAGTAAAAAATAAAGTACCCCCGTCACGCCAAGTGGCGTATAGGAATATGGTGTTAGTGACCTTAAATTTTACAGACCTTCGGCGCATGATTTTTGGGGTAATGTGATCAGTATTACGCCCGTGCCGCTTTACTTTCACAGAAAAAAATCCCGTACCCATTAGGGGCTGGGTGAACCGAAAGCCGTCGGTTGAGATCTAACCCAGCTCTTGTCCTTTGTAGTCCAGTTCACTAACCACTGAGCTATCGCGGCTCCCTTAAAATCAGATATGCTGGACATAAATGTTCATATCTTAGCTGCTCATCTCTTTTCGTTTTCTTCAGAAGTGAACAAAGAAGAAGAAATGATAAATACTTGGATGTTTTGAATCCTTGGTATTACAGGGAAAAAAAAAATCAAAACAAGAACAGCTACGTATTTCTAGGCATAACTATGGAAGTAAAGGTGCCTCACAGCATGCAACAGAACTGGAAGTTGTAGCGACCCACAGCTGATAGCTTGCGCCAGGATCGGTTTGGGTGTTTGGAATACTCTTTTCTCTGATAGGTTTATCCCCAGCATATCGTTATTTTACTCTTCAGATCACTCCCCTATATATTCCTCTGAGTACGTTCTTTAGTTATCGTATTGACGACGGAGCACGATCTCCATAGTTACTTTTCAAATACAAGATGTTAACATGAAATCACGCTTTGCTAATCACTGATGGAAGCAAACTGGACTGTGGTATCACAAGAATGAAAATGACAAAAGTAAAAAAAAACAAGAATAGCTATTTGTAGGCATAACTATGGAGGCAAAACCGTCTCACAGGAGCAGAACTGGAAGTTGTCAGAGACCTACAGCTGATGGCTTGCGCCAGGATCGGTGAACCAGAACCATCCATACCCTACCCCACGTCTCCGTGGAACCTCCAGAAACAGACTAACCAAGTCTGACCGAGGAGAGAAGACAACCTGGTACTCAAAAATGTCGCGCTGAAGTCGGATGTGTTGGGGCGAAACGCGCAAATCACAAAACGATACAGACACGCCTACTTAACGCCCTTTTAAGGGCGGATGACGAAGAGGTGTTACCATATTGTCCGAAATTGTGTAAACGGTTCAGATGTGAGTACCAATACGATATTTCTCATACGCCACGTCTGAGACGTGACAAGGTTCCTTCCTAATTTTTTTTTCTTCTTGAGAATCATTATCGGCTCTTGTGGACGGTTCACTTATTATCTTTATCGTTGCAATTATTTCTGTTTTTTATTTTTTTTTTCATGGTAGCCAACCTTTGTTGCGGAGACGGCATTCGATGATGATGATTCTCTTAATTTGTGATGTACCACACTTGATATATGCGATTATTAATTTGCTAGCGATGATGATCGGTATATAATACATTGCGATTATACGTATATTTTCTGGCACCGGTTTTCTCTCTTCAAACGCATAATGAGGGCTAGCTTGAAAGACAAAATTAGAAGTGTAGAAATACAGTTATTGATCACCCCAGCAGTAGTGACGATAGGAAACTCTTTATACAGAGCTTTGCAGCAGGAGTATCTTATCATCAGAAGAGACCACCCAGTCCTCGGTCGAGCAAGTGCTTCGGCCCTTAAGCTTCTCGACACTTAAAATGGGGTGGGAAGCGGTTTAGTATTCAACCTGAATTCTCCCAAACAGGTAACTACACAGAGAAACAATCGATCAAATAATTCGGCTGCACAATAAAAAGCTATAAGAAAATACACAAGAACGCATGAATTTCTTTTACTACGGGCATTGCAATTTACTTATAACTTAGATTTGACTGCCATCGAAAATTGTATCGTGTTGCCAGCACAGTCACACACCGGAGGTCTGGTAGGAACTAAACCCTGCACACACCGGAAAAAATGGTACGAACTAAACCCTGCCAAGAATATATAGAACAACAACAATTTAAATGGTTTGGCCACCTGGTCAGAATGAACCCTTACCAATCACCATCAAGGGCGTTCTTCTCGAGAATGCATGGAAAAAGACCAAGAGGAAGACCCAGAAGAAGATGAATAGATGCAGTGGCAGAGACATGTAACAACAAAGGAAAATCACTAATTCAGACAGTTCGAGCAGCTCAAGAACAACAAATGATATAAACCACGACACCTTTTAGATATCAGTGAAAAGAGAAAAGAAGCAGAAAGAAGATGAAGAAGAAAATACAATCCACAGAATTTTCAGCACATGCTGCGAGAAAAACAGACAAAGATGGCTACCTATAGGAAAATGGACGTTCAGCGTGCTAGATTAGAGATACTTGAAATTTGCTAAGAGCTAAGAAAACCCAACAAGGGAGCACAATACTGCAAGCTGTTGCTGCAAGGCAAATTAGGAAAGACATAACGGAGAATGGTACAAACTTATAATATCGAGCGGGGCCACTGTAAAGATGGATGAAACGTGGGAAAATAAATATAAAAGTTGGTAAGGTAGCTGAATTAAAGATGCACTGCTTTCTTTTTTAATAAAGTTTTATACAATTTTATGCAAGGCTTTTTTTTTTTACAATTTTATACAAGGATTTATACAATTTTATACAAGGCCTTGTACAATTTTATATAAAACTCTTAATACAATTTTATACAAGGCCTTGTACAATTTTATATAAAACTCTTAATACAATTTTATACAAGGCCTTGTACAATTTTATATAAAACTCTTAACACAATTTTATACAAGGCTTTGTACAATTTTATATAAAACTCTTAATACAATTTTATACAAGGATTTGTACAATTTTTTATAAAACTCTTAATACAATTTTATACAAGGCCTTGTACAATTTTATATAAAACTCTTAACACAATTTTATACAAGGCCTTGTACAATTTTATATAAAACTCTTAATACAATTTTAAACAAGGATTTGTACAATTTTATATAAAACTCTTAATACAATTTTAAACAAGGATTTGTACAATTCTATATTTATTTTTGTAGGAAGGAAAGAAGAATAAAATATCGATCGAGGGTATGTTTGTGGTCTCATGATGATGATTGTTGTCAGCAATTTTTTTTTATTTTTAAAGAGTCTTTACTTTGGCAAATAATAATGATAATAGTAGAGTACTGTACCCTGAGTGTGCTCACATCCATCCTCACCCCGCTGGTCTCCGGTTATGCTGTGGGAGTGACGTAATGGGGAGCTGGGAGATGACGCACTAGCCGCCTTGCTTCGTTGTCGCTGTGGATGAAGTCACAGAAGCTTATAAGAGCTAATTGATGAATTGTTGCAGTAAAGTTACAGTATCAATGACATATAAAGAGAGCTCATATTAAATAAGGAAAGGTTTCATCCAAGATTTATGGCGTTGGGTAATATGACGTAGTGAGCATATTTTTCAATGACGAAGGCCACATTTTTTGGGGCGCGTGGTCTGTAATATTCTTTCCTACCTATTTTCCATAAACTAATTTAAAGCACGTTTTAAAATATTAAAATAACGCAATAAAACTGTGGAGTTAAAATACAATAACGGCAACTCTAGTAAATGATTTTATCGAACAACTCACTGTTGTTTGTCACTGATACTTTAGTTTGTTGGCTCATTTATGTCTTTCCATGATGCACGTGCTTGTTCTATTATATATTTCAAGTGATTACAATAAGCTGTCTCCAAAAATAAAATAAAAAAAAACGTTTGTGATAACACTGGAATATTGTTAACCCCGGAAAAACTATCAGACTTGCCAATCATTCGTATTTTTGTTAAGCGCATTAGTTACTCAAAATATGAATGAAAAATAAATATTAACTTTTAGCTAAAAAGTTACGTTCTGTGTGTTGTGTCACAAATTTAAACCACTTCTATAAAATATCAATATCAGGCATGAGGGGTATGTACTAGTCTCAGAACATCTTCATCCATAAATGCTGGAAAGTTTAAATATTATAACTAAAATGCCACTTTAAGATGAAAACAAACAACTGTGATCTCAGAATTAACTGGTCTACACATCTGACCAGAATGAAAGCCACGCAACTTGAATAAAGAGCCAGAATTTATGAAAATATGAGATTAGATGGCGAAACGTTTTCGAAATCAGTGTCGTGAAATAAATTCAAGGTATTAACAAGTTACACAAGTAACAATGTCCAGAGAGCTACGTGTATTGTTTCTACGTAAAACCTTACGTTACAAGCAGTAGGATAACAAGGGAATAAAGAAAAAAATATATATATAATTAATATTGAGAGTGGAATAAAGAACAGGTATGAGAGTAACAAAGGGACGGCGACAGCTCAGAGATTACTGAACTAGTCTACTAAATACAAGAAGTAATAAAGGGATCGCGACAGCTCAGAGATTACTGAACTAGTCTACTAAATACAAGAAGTAATAAAGGGACGGCGACAGCTCAGAGATTACTGAACTAGTCTACAAAATACAAGACGTAATAAAGGGACGGCGACAGCTCAGAGATTACTGAACTAGTCTACTAAATTCAAGAAGTAATGAAAGGACCGCGACAGCTCAGAGATTACTGAACTAGTCTACTAAATACAAGAAGTAATAAAGGGACCGCGACAGCTCAGAGATTACTGAACTAGTCTACTAAATACAAGAAGTAATAAAGGACCGCGACAGCTCAGAGATTACTGAACTAGTCTGCTAAATACAAGATGTAATAAAGGGACCGCGACAGTTCAGAGATTAATGAACTATGTACCAAAGACAAGAAGTAATAAAGAGACCGCGACAGCTCAGATATTACTGAAATAGTCTACTAAAGACAAGAAGTAATAAAGAGACCGCGACAGCTCAGATATTACTGAAATAGTCTACTAAATACAAGAAGTAATAAAGGGACCGCGACAGCTCAGAGATTACTGAACTAGTCTACTAAATACAAGAAGTAAGAAAGGGACGGCGACAGCTCAGAGATTACTGAACTAGTCTACTAAAGACAAGAAGTAATAACGGGACGGCGACAGCTCAGAGATTACTGAACTAGTCTACTAAATACAAGAAGTAATAAAGGGACGGCGACAGCTCAGAGATTAATGAACTAGGCTACTAAAGACAAGAAGTAATAAAGGGACGGCGACAGCTCAGAGATTACTGAACTAGTCTACTAAAGACAAGAAGTAATAAAGGGACGGCGACAGCTCAGAGATTACTGAACTAGTCTACTAAATACAAGAAGTAATAAAGGGACGGCGACAGCTCAGAGATTACTGAACTAGTCTACTAAATACAAGAAGTAATAAAGGGACGGCGACAGCTCAGAGATTACTGAACTAGTCTACTAAAGACAAGAAGTAATAAAGGGACGGCGACAGCTCAGAGATTACTGAACTAGTCTACTAAAGACAAGAAGTAATAAAGGGACCGCGACAGCTCAGAGATTACTGAACTAGTCTACTAAATACAAGAAGTAATAAAGGGACGGCGACAGCTCAGAGATTACTGAACTAGTCTACTAAATACAAGAAGTAATAAAGGGACCGCGACAGCTCAGAGATTACTGAACTAGTCTACTAAATACAAGAAGTAATAAAGGGACGGCGACAGCTCAGAGATGACTGAACTAGTCTACTTAAGACAAGAAGTCGGGCTCATCCCTGATAAGGCTTGCAGGTTCACCCAGCCTTAAAATGGGCATCGAATTTGTTTTCATTTCTAAGCGCCACGAGCGAATTCTGACCACATTGCTTCACAAATAATGTGCTGAATGTCAGTACAGAAATATAGGTACCAACACCATGTTCCCTATACTTCACGTGGCGTGGGGCTCTTTACTCTTTTGCTTTTTTAAAAAAAAAAAATATATATATATATATATAGTAATATTATTGACAGTAAGATTGGTAGTAGCATTTGTGAGATTAATAGTAAGAGGACCGACGAGCGAAGTGGTAGAGCAATTGCCTGTCATGTGGGAAATCAGGTTGCTGTCGTTGTTGTTGCGTTCGCCAGCTGTCCCTAGAGACTAGGAACTGAATTTTGCGTGTTAATCCATTTTTTCCCTGGCAGCCGTGTGCACAGGGGTCCCTCGCCGCACAGGCAGATAACTCCGACTTCGGAGGTGCTCATGTTTTTTTCCGTCCATGAGTAATTGACGTTTCAAGCCGAATGTCGCTGCTGAGACCAGGGGTGGTTGTCGTAGAGAGAAATCATAAATAAAAATCCAACCGGTGTAGCCGAGATTTGAACCCACAACCTTTCTGTCCCGAGGCCAGCGTCTTGTCTCGAGACCAACCAGTCCCCCATGGACTTGGAATATGAGGAAACTGCAACAAGGAACACTTTTCATGCATAACCTGCAATGGTTTCTGCCGCCTATCAACCATATACCGGAAGTTCACGTCCTCCCGAAAGTGATGATCGTCATATTTCTTTAAAAATGTATAGCGCTTGATGGTGTTAGGCCATCGTTGTTGACTCCAATTTCGAACATATAAACACACATTTAGTCATCCCCGTCGCACATCAAACAACGGACCGTAAGATTAGCGTAACGCCGGTCTAGGGATTTACGATGAACCATTACGATGACGTATGACACATCAAACGCACGTCCTCGAGTCGACCAACATGAAAAAAGACGTGCACCTGTTCTCGGCCAGGTGTGGGTAAGGAATCATAGGAAATAACAATATTTGACGACATGATGTGTCGACATGATGTGACAAATAAAAGTGTAGATTTTAAATTTCCATCGACTGTGAATCTACGAAACAACGTTACTTGACATTAATGCTATGAGAAACCTCTGCTTTACACTTTACACTAATGATATGTGACATCTCTGCTTTAAACTTTACACTAATGCAATGAGACATCTCTGCTTTACGCTTTAAACTAATGATATGAGACACCTCTGCTTTACACTTTACACTAATGCAATGAGACACCTCTGCTTTACACTTTGCACTAGATGCTATGAAACACCTTTGCTTTACACTTTATACTAAAGCTTTGGAACACCTTTGTTTTACATGTGGCACTAATGTTATGAGACACGTGTATTTTACACTTTATTCCTGTTACTTCGCAGTTTTGCCGATCTTTATCTCATTCTATTTGAGATCATCCCCCCGCCCCCTTTCCAATGTGTTAACCTGTGTTCCGAGAATAGCAGGTGTGTGGAACCGCTGTCACCACTTTTCCTTTTCCTGACCTGTTATGGACTATGTTGCATATGGATCTCGATAGTAGCTACGTTGTTCTAAGTTATATTTCCTTCCCTATGCCCACTGAACAGCCTACTGAAAGTAATCCTGGAGGGGAAAATACAAGGTAAAAGAGGCAGAGGCAGACCAAGATTAACATGGACGAGTAGCATCAAAAGATGGACAAATCAACCGATGACAACCTGCACCATCAAAGCAAGAGATAGAGTAGAATGGCGCTCCATGGTAGCCAACCTTCGTTGCGGAGACGGCACTCAATGATGATGATGATGCCCACTAGTTTTGCTCACTAGTTTTAATTACTTTCTTTAATGCTGTCATACTTTTTTTTATTTCATTCATTCATTCATTGAGTGTCGTCTTCGCATAGCAGGTTGGCTACCATGAAGCGCCGTTCTGCTCTATCTATTGCTTTGATAGTGCAGGTTGTCATAGACTGACTTGTCCATCCTTTGATGTTACTCGTTCATGTTAGTCTTGGTCTACCCCTGGCTTTTTTAACTTGTATTTGCCTTTCTAAGATTACTTTTAGTAGGCTGTTGTGTCTATTAGCATGCCCCAAAAATCACATTTGTCTTGTTTGAATTGTGTTTAGTAGTTCTCTTTTCATTTGTAGTTTATTTTAAAAACTTCATCATTTGTTTTCTTTTCTCTCCATCCAATTATTCCTATTCTATAAATACACATTTCTATAATGTAGTTAGACATTCTTCTATGTAAAGATGACATAGTACATCGTGTTTGACCAGTTCCCTTCGCACCAGCTTTAC
Source organism: Megaustenia siamemsis (assembly GCA_032433765.1). Taxonomy (NCBI): domain Eukaryota; kingdom Metazoa; phylum Mollusca; class Gastropoda; order Stylommatophora; family Ariophantidae; genus Megaustenia; species Megaustenia siamemsis. The sequence goes on along the minus strand of JAVIAB010000047.1, from coordinate 64,198,427 downwards.
CACATCACAGCAATTATTTGCCTACCTCCTGCTTTACACTTTGCAGTTATGACATGAGGCACTTTACACTTTTGCTCAGACTTAGTGGTAATAGTGATGGTAGCTGTGACATTACACACAAGTAGTACAATTAATGATATATTTGAAAGTAAACTAGAATTAACAAATTTTGATTCTATAGTAAAGTAATATTAACAGCTTTTGCAGACGTGATAATACTATTATATAAAGTTCTGTAGAAGTGAATATTGAACATTTAACAATGGAGTTTTGGTGGCTGTGTGGTTAGTGTGTTTTCTAGTGATGGGAAGGGGTCTAGTTCAATTCTTTGAAGCCGTTAATTTTTTATTTTCGGACCGACACGTCTGTGAGTTTCAACCACCTGTGTAAATTTGTACATCATCATCATCATGTACCCTGCCGGTTGGCGTAGGCGATCATGTCCCTCCACAATCTTCTATCTAAAGTGCATCGTATCAGTTCTGTTGTTGAATGTTTTCCATGCCATGACACCAAGCTATCCAGTATTTTCTCTCTTTGTCGTCCGCGATCTCTCTTTCCTTTTATTTTGCCAGTTGTAACCAAGTATTTCAATTTTCCTCTTCTCATGATGTGCCCGAAAAATGTTGATTGCTTCTTTCTGATGTTTTTTAAGAGCTCCCTTTTTGTGTTGGCCTCTTTGAGAACTTCTTCATTGGTCTTTTTATCTGTCCAGGGAACTTTCAACATTCTTCTGTGAAATCCCATCTCTGTGGCCTCTAATCGTCTTTTCATTTGTTTGTCTACTGTCCATGATTCGCTTCCATAGGTCAGAATTGGTTCTATATAGCACCGATGAACTCTCTTTCTCATTTTTATTGACATAGATTTGCTGCATAAGATATCTTTCATTTTCTGAAATGCTAAATTTGTACAGTATGCTTTTTTCTTAGAAAGTTGGACGGCTTGGCGTGTTATTGACCACATCAGCCATACGATATGTTATTAGTTACGTAATAAATGTGGGCTTTAACGTCGTATTTCCCATACGCCTTAAAACATTGTTTTACTTAAATAGTAGAATAACAGAAGAGGGGCGTGTACAACTTCTGATGATCAGCTTTCCTCCTGCTGCGAAGCTCTGTATAAAGCGTTTCCCATTACTGATGACGTGTGCTGGTTTGTAATATTTTCTTCTTTTTTTTTAAAAAAAAATACTTTTCTAATATGTTCCGTGTAGATTGAAGGGTGTACAGTATGAGAAACCACGCCACCTATGCCAGGAGTTAACTGGCAGGTGAAATATCAACTCTTAATATTCACACTTTTATTTCACAAAGTAAGCTTTACAAGATTATCGACTTCACAAAGTAAGCATTGCAAAATTATCGATTTCACACGGTCAGGTTGACATTGCTTCTTATTTTTGCTATTTCTAATATTTTCTGAAAAGTTACATGGATATATTTTACTTTCCTCTTTCATTTATTTCTGTTATACATAATCCATCCACTGAGATGGCGGAAATTAAACGAGCGTTAGCTCTAATTTTTACCACATAAATCTTTAGCAAATATTATATTATATATATATATATATATATATAGAGAGAGAGAGAGAGAGAGAGAAAGAGAGAGAGAGAGAGAGAGAGAGAGAGAGAGCGAGAGAGAGAGAGAGAGATTCATACATACATACACAAAAATGTGAGAAGAGACATGATGACCTATGCTAGCAGACATTACTCTTTAAGATGATGATTAATATCAAATGATGAAATATCCTGTCTAATAATATTGAACGCAACGCCTCTTAAGTTAATCTTAAAGCGTTCCATATATATATTTAGTTATCTCCCCTGTATTCGCCTTCATTACGTCCATACAATCTATTCTTTGAAATTTACACTAGCTTGCCTTACTTGGAAGTGAGGGATACATCGTTGTACAGTTTTATTATTGAAATACGGCAACCGAATGTACCCACTTAATTAAATATTATTACTCTGGTCATTATCTTCTCTATGTCAGTATCTAACACGATTAGCGATCTTTTTTTTTCTTTGTGTTTTTCATCCCCCGCCGGTGTGTGGAAATTGTGCACTGTGTCGAGATCTTCCTGTCTAACCACCAAAGAGATCATAATATTAATGGACATCGTCTGAGCACTAATGTTTTATGATGCAAAGACAAAGTGCACTTTTGTTGTACCAACGAAGAGTGTTATTTACGCTATTTTCCCTTCAAACTACTTTAATGAAGGCTTTGATCTATTCCTTTCTTGTTTTGTCTTCAGTTTGAGTTTTCCATCTACCCTTTATCGAGTCTTTCTAATTTTTGTTTACAGTTACCTTTCGGTAGACAGGGATCTATATACTTTTACTTTGTTAAAATTTGAGCAGGTTTCCATTAATGCTCTGCACACCATCAAGCCCTTCATCATTATAACTGCTTTCAATGTTGTTATAAATGAAAACGAGCCTGTAATGGAAACTATATTATTTTTACATTTTGTCAGCATTTATTATTTATGCTTTAAACTGTTTTTTTTTATTATTCGGCTACCACATTAACATTATTGGAACATATTCCATCGAGAAATATATTTGAATTTTAAAAACATTTAAAGCTTCAATAATTAAAGATGATATTTAGCTGTGAATTGCTGCAATGACAGTAATTTTATTGAAAGAAAAATAAGGTAGACGATTAAAAATATTTTTTTTATGATGCTATCATTTTCGCGTTATTTTTTAAAATAAAACTATGAATAATGTTAGCGGGGCAGAGTTATCATCTACTAAAGGAGGAGTAAGGCATGCCCTTTCCTTCGCTGTCTTCGGGACACCCTTGGGCAAGGTGGAGCTCCCGTTTAGAACCCTCTCCTATCACGGTTATATGAAGCCAGCCATTGGAGCAGGTGGTGGATATTATTGTGGGAGCAGCGGACAAGTAGTGCCGGTTCCCCCTCCGACTAGTACAAACACTGCCAAGAAGGAAATAAATGGCAAACTATCTTCTTATAATCGTCTGTGAATAGAAGGCGAGTACAGGGTCAGAGTGGAAGATAGGTAGGTGTCGCTTCCGGATAGGGAGTGCAGCCAGAATATCAGAATGATGGGTAAGAGGGAGAAAAGTTCTCATAGAATGGTGGACGATGGAGGTAAGAGCTAGGATGCGGATAATAGGGGGAACATTTTGGAGATCAGATTGCAAGGCAGATTCAATGTAAGGACGGCAACGAAAGATTTGAAACATAATGTAGGTCTGATGGAGAAAGTCGTCGTCTTGATCATAGAGACTTCTACCTAGCAGTTGCGAAAGAAGAATATAATCACGACAGGCGCGCGGGTGCAGAGAGAAATAGAGCAGGTAGGAATGGGCATCAGTCGGTTTTGTAAAATACAGAGGTATGTGAACCTGATGGGTGAAGGGAGACCGAGATTTGTAGAAATGTAACCCAGGAAGTAGAGACAGAGAAAGAAATTTGAATGGAGAAGTGAAATGAGCAAAAAAAAGTCCAACTTGGTAAAATCAGGTTCTGACCAAATAGGATATCCCAAAACCATCGTCAATGTAACCAAGTGTATGTTAGAATTCTTTCGTCGCCATCTTTACCTTGAATCTGTCCTGCAATCTGCTCTCCAAAAAGGCATCCTCCCCCTAATTACCTACACCCTCTTACCGTGACCGCCCATCCTCCTAACACAACTGTTCTCTCTCTTATCTATCACCCTCACAATCTCGCTGCAGCTCGGATCCTGAAACACTTACCTATCCACCGCTCTAACCCTATCACTTGCATTCTGTTCTCCGACCCACCATTGGTGGCTTTTAAAAACGATAGGAACCGTCTGCGTAACCCTGGCCAGAACACGCTGCCACATATTATGTATTATGTGCCCTTTCGCAATATAGACTCACAAAATCTTGTTCCCAAATGGGCCCTTTTGATAACCAATGGGCATTGTATGCCTGATATCTGAATCTGATATACGCCATCATCTGCCAACTTTGTCTCAAAATATGTATTAGCTGGCCAAACAGGTCGACGGTAGGAAGACAGAATCTATGAACACTTATGTAACATCAACTATGATAATGACATCCCTGTCTCCTCCCATTTTATATTGCCAGGACATAATACCTCTGTTGCAGGCATAGTCTCTTCTTTCTCTGATACCCATAACCGGTTCACTTTGGAGAACAGACTCATAGCTCGCTTTGCTACTCCGCAACCGACAGGATACAACTATTTCCTTTAATCACAGGTCTACTCTCTATGTTATTTCTGTGTCCTATTCCTATTCTTCCTTGTGTTATCTTTGTTACCTCTCTTGCTTGTCTTCCCAGTTACCACTAATATCCTCTATTTTTTTCTTACTCTTCTTCCCGATTTTTTTTATACACTATGGGACATCTTCATTGTTTCCATTTTTTGTCTAATGTTTCATTGTTTGATTTCTTTTGTCTAATTAAATCCTACCTGCCCTATTATCTATTACTCTTTTAACCAGACTTTACGAAAATCGTGACCACCGTCTTTTTCGCCATTTTTTTTTTAGAGCTGTGTAGTTGTACATTCTAACTCGGGATTTTGTAGTTATTAAGTATATAGTTTGTTTGTAATACCCAATGAAGGCTTTTGCAGAAACGTTGTAGTATGTCTTGTCTTTCTGTTAGTTTAGCTGTTCATTACCATTTTATATTTATTTTCTTTGTTTTATTGGCAGCTATACACGGGGCCCCGCATAGTATTATTTTTTCAAATATGTGTTATCATGTTACGTGAGCCCGAGGTGCGACAGGGTAGATATTTGTGCTGCTACTATTGTTGTTTTCTTATTTGTTTCGATAACACTATACCAGCCATTACTTGGTTCGGTAAGATAATTGTATGTTTGTATATTGTGTATACCTAAACCAACTGTTCTTGCCATGTGGGTGAGACTTTGTAGTCAAAGGCTAGCGAAGCCAACCGTAAACAAACCGACTGGAAAGCAACAGAAAACCACCGTCATAACTTCTTTATAAAATCATGAATCGCCACAACAATAGAAAAAAAAATATCAGACAGCTTAAGAGAATGGCTTGGCAGAAGGCCAACAACAGAAATGATAAATAACTGTGGAGATCGAAAGTTGTGGAGAGACATGATCACCTACGCCAGCAGGCCCGGTACTTGATTATTATTTATTATTCTATTGTTCGCTCTGCTTTGTTATGTTATGGTATGTTATGTTATGTTATGTTATCGTCCACCCGAAACAAATACAAGACACCATACAAAAAACACTGCCCTCAAACCTTGGTCATTTCACTGCTAATTTGTGTAATAAATTGTGTAACCCAATATTTGGCGAGTCTATATTTCTGTTCCTGTAACAATGTTGTTTGTTTCACTAAAATGAACTCTTCTGATATAGGATAACCTTATCGCCATCTTGCTGCGGACATTTAAAATTGAAGATAAAACATGTGAGAAAGTCACACAACAAATAAGGTTTTCGGTGTTACGTTAGGATCATCATAATTGCACTCCGAACACATCCAGAGCTGCTCCGATCTATTCGAAGTACTAAGAACCTCCTAGAGGAACAAGCACGAACTCCGTAACACTGTCTGAAATCCATAAATTGTACAGACACGTTACTTGTAAGATTTCAGTACAGGAAACCTAACATAAACCACATTAGACAAGAAAACAGAACAGAAAATTGAATCCTTTGAAATGTGGATTTATAGAAGAATAGAAAAAATTTTATGGAAAGAAAAGAAAGTCTTTGAACGATGAAGTCTTAAAACAACTGAAAATGAAAAGAGAACTACTAATCACAATGCAAACAAGACGAATGAGAATTTTGAGGCATGTTAAAAGACACAACAGCCTAATAAAAGTAATATTGGAAGGGAGAATACATGATAAAAGAGGGAGAGGCAAACCAAGAATAACTTGGACGAGTAACATCAAAGGATGGACAAGTCATCTATGGAAATCTGCATCATCAAAGAAGAGACAGTGGAATGGCGCTCCATGGTGGTCAAACTTCAATGCGGAGACGGCACCCAAAGATGATGATGATAAACATAAACCATTGAGTTATACTTCTGCATACTGTCAACCTGAATGTACAAGTACAGCTGTGAATCATGAGACATTTCGTTGTCTGCTAAATGAGACTAAGCGTATATAAGTTTGAACAAGTACAGTCATGAAGACTCTGAACACAAACCTTCAGCCTGGGAAGAAATAGCTGCAGACCGCAATTCTTTGGAGACACGCTCTAAAGCTCCAACTCAAGCTAGAAGTAGACATATACATAAAAAAGACAGTACACGGCGAAAGAAGAAACAGTAACATTTGCTAGGTCGCTGCAAAATCCATAGTCAACAATGACTGACGGAGGCTATAGCTAGTCATGCCGATTCTTCATCACAAGTAATAAATCACCAGTTGTGCACCGATTAACTACCAAACGTTACCCCGGCCTTCGTAGAGTCTAAGACAAGATTTGGAATGCCAATTTGAACTTCATTGCTCTCTCATCACTGTTTTGAAGTTGCGTATGTCTACTCTCTCATTCACAGAAGATTGCGTTATCTTTACCATCTTGTCAGTTAAAACTATTATCAACATCATGTAGCTAGTTGGAGCTTGGCTCTCAGGGCAGTTACTCTGAACGTTTCTCTGTTCTGTGAGAGTTGTTCAGTTTTTGTAGCAGTTAATTCCACTTAGACTAGCAATTACATTACTGTAATAAAACTATTAACAATCACAGATGATAAACTATTCATAATTAACTTTACACTGGCATACTATAGCTTGTTTCATAACTCGTGCCCAACTTTTAAAATCGATAGCTTTTTAACCGCTTTGTAAGTTGTTCAAAATTTGCATGTAAAGTTATAATGATTAGAACCCAACAGGGAATTAATTTCATTAAAAAAAACATTTGGTTAATATTGTTGCTTATTTGATTTATATAAATTTATAACGACCCATTGATGTAGTCAAAACTTAATGTTTACAGTATTTTAAGTTAAAAATAGCGAGTAAAAATCCATACACGGTAAAATTGACGTGTTTGCACGCTTTTACCGTGGTTTTTTTGACACAATTAGACACTTGTAAAAAACACGAGAAATTGTGTGTTCCATTTCCGTTCATTCATAGGTAGAAACGTGGAACGATAACATTTATCATGAGTCTTAAAATGAAATTCTGCAGTTTACAAAACATCGCAATAAAAATGTATGACTATTTTTGCAAAGAGGCTAAACGAGGAAGATTATTTCATTCTTTAGAAAACCCTGAGAATAGGACAAGACACATTTTGGATTTATCTAAACGGTCATTTAATCGCTGGATTCAAGCACGTGACCGTCAATGTTCAAAATATACAAAATCACAAGGAAGAGCAAAAATGTTGGATAATTTCGACAGTGAACTTATTAGAAGTGAAATTCGCAAAATGTTGGGTTTAAATGAAACTGTTACAAAAAGAAAATTAAAAGTATCGCTGAAAAAGAACAACAGTATTGAAATATCAAAGTCTACATTATGGAGGAATGTGAGAGCTGCAGGCTTTACATTCAGAAAGTATTCCAATGGACGAAACATCATCTGTGAGAAGCCACATATAGTAGTGATGAGAAGCAAGTACTTACGTGAAGTAAAAGAGGTGCGCAAGCAAGGTTATGATATTGTGTACTTGGATGAAACATGGATCAATGCTCACCACACTAACCAAAGGGAATGGCAGTCATCAGATGGAAAGATTAAGAGATTAATACCTAGCAGCAAAGGACAGCGCTTGATAATTGCTCATGCAGGTAGTCGACAACATGGACTAATACAGAATGCAGAGCTAATTTTTCTTTCAAAATCCATAGACAATCGGGATTATCACTCTGAGATGAATGGTCACATATTTAGACATTGGATTGAAAATTCGGTTCTCCCATCACTAGATCGACCATCTTGCCTAATAATGGACAATGCAGCGTACCACAACATTGTTGCACTTGAAGATAAAGTCCAGACGTCATCCAGTACAAAAGATGCTATTAAGATATGGCTCACAAAGGAGCACATACAATTTAATAACATGTACTTAAAACCTGAATTACTATCTCTAGTAAAGCAAAAACAAAGGTCAAAGATTTTTCAAATAGATAAGATTATCCAAGAGCACGGTCATATAAGTTTGAGGCTGCCACCATACCATGCTCATTTAAATCCAATAGAACTAATCTGGGCAAAATTAAAAGGACAAGTGGCAGATGAAAATACAACATTCAAAATATGCGATGTAAAGACTCTTGCTAATCTCGCTTTATTAATTATAGACAAAGATTATTGAGCTAAATGTGAAGACCACGTCTTAAAACAGGAAGAGGAATATTGGAAAAATGATGGTTTGTGGAATATTCAATCTAAACAGTTATTAATCTTTTAGACTCGTCTGATTCAGAATGAAAGTATATAGCCCCCACAATGTTAGCCCCTATATTACCTTAAATTAGTTCAACAAACGGTCCTTTTCAGGACCACACAACTATGAAAATTGGACATACAGGTATACCTTGATATTATCGTCCGTCCTCGAACTGAGAAGACAATAATTCTCCTGGTGTTTTTCCTTATCCAGTTATTTCCCCATTACGGCCACGCCTTTACCTAGTGAAAATTAATCGTAGACCAGCAACTACGGTAATTTCTATTATTTAGGGGTTCACAATTTATAATTTTGACAAACATCAAAGAAATTCGCCGCTTTAAGAAAACTGCAGCTGCAAGATATTTGTTAAATATACATTTAAAGGGTCTTTTGCATTCTAATAACATTTGGAAAATTTCAACAGTTTTTAACAAACGATTACTGAGTAATAGCGTTTTGAAGTTGGGCACGTGATTTGAAACGAGCTATACACGTAGTAGCCTCCGTCAGTTATAGGTGACTAATTTTGTAGAGCCTCTAGAAATGTTTTTTTTTCTTTCGCCGTATGCTTTCTTTTTTACGAATGTCTACTACTTGTTTGAGTTGGTGTTTTAAATGCGTTCCTAACAAGTTATCTGTAATTATATCAACAATTTTTTTTTAAATATCAACAAATGAAAGACAGTGACATTAAAAGCAGGGATAAACGACGGCTGATAATTTTGAGATGTGAGACTACTGATAATTATTTTACGGGATGGACTAAAGAGGGGGGGGGGGGTTAAGGCAAATTATTATACAATGGGGACACATACAGATCAAATTATACTGTTATAAATCTGAGGTAAGACACCATAAAAAGAGACAAAACGCATTCTACGTTCGAAGGCCTCTGTTTTAGAAAGATAATCATCATCATTATCATCAAGTACCGGGCCTGCTGGCGTAGGTGATCATGTTTCTTCACAACTTTCGATCTCGGCAGCTATTTATCATTTCTGTTGTTGTCAAACTAAAACACAAACTATTTCTGAAACAAATATAACATTGGAAATTGAAACGTACCTTTGGTGGACTAAGTCTGAGAGAATTGGCCGATGAGGCTTTCCTGGCAAATCGTTGTGTTGGAAACTGTAAGTAGAAAGAAATATGACAATGGTTACTTTATATAGCATAACAAAATGGTGATTCTAGCATAGGGGGATGGTGGACACTTTTCTATCATAATCTTGTGGATTGTTTCATTCACATAGTATTTTTAATGTATATCATCATCATCATGTGCCATAACGGCTGGCATAGGCCATCATGTCCTTCCATAACCTTCTATCCATCTTGCATCTATCAATTCTGTTTTTGACTGTTTTCCATGCCATGACACAACGCCATCTAGTATTTTCACTCTTTGTCGTCCGTTAACTCTCTCTAATGCATATTTACTTGTATTATAATACTATATTTTAATATTACATCTGGCTGTAGTTTCGCCCTGGATAGGTTTTATATTCGCTGTGCAAAGAATCACTGTTTCATGGTTGGTAGGATTATATGTTTAATTCTGCCTGAGACGGACAGAACAAATACTTTGAAGTTTTCACTGCAGGATTCAAATACCGCTGTATAACAAACAAACAAATGCAATCATTTTCTATGTTCTGTAATTGTTACATTGAAGATTTACTTCTTTGAGGTAACTCGCTGGTAAATGATCTTTTTCTTCTTTTGTGTTTGACCGGATTTATCTGTGTCACACGATGAAGATGGTGGGATTAGCAGACACGATAACCTGATGGTAACTGGTTGGGATGGATGGTGATTCATTTTGAGGTCCAAAATCCCCACCCTCTCTCTCTCTCTCTCTCTCTCTCTCTCTATATATATATATATATATATATATATATATATATATATATATATATATATATCACTCCATTTCTTTTGCTATCTCTCTCTTCGAATAGTTTCTTCTGTTCAACCACGTAATACTCTGCCTCTGGCAGTTCATCATAAAATAGTTGATTCCTTTGTAGACCCTGCTCCTGCATGCCGATCATATAGTCCATCTCAGTGGTGATCTGTGTAACATTATGTGTTTACTTTCCCCCCTAAACTCTGTCACGGATGCACGTTTTATATTAAATTAGCAATTTCAGAAATAATCCATGACAGTAACCAGCAGATGAAATGCCCTGAGCCTGCTCCATTCTGTTTACTCTTCAAATTAATATTTTGTGGAAGTGGTTCTAATTTTGGACACTATACATGAACATCAATGTTACCATTCAGTTAATTTTGGTAGCAATAAAATTTTAGTACAATAATATGCTTGATTATAGTCGCTATAAAGATTGATTTTTGTCTAACTTTGAAATATTCCGTTTTTTTCTCATTTTACAAACAAATTAAAATAATTGAACATATCATTTAATTTACTGAAATAGAAGAATTATATACAGGCTATCATTTTGAAATACAGTTCATATGGAAATATCAAAATTAACGGGGCAGTTGCAGTGTAAATCATGAATACTGTAAGAAGCTAAATATATAGAGGTATACCGTACATAGCAACAAGAACCAAAAAGTGGTCATGCTGTCATATATCAGCACACTCACAGAAGCAAGTAATAATAACAACCGTATGTCCAAAGGAAGATGGGTACTTCCTCTATCCACTAACACTGGTTTCTTCACAATCTAATGTTGCCTTCTGCAGCAAGGCAAGTTTGGTTGCAGCGAGGCATAATTAAGTGTTTGTAGTTAACTGTGAGTCAGACATCCCCAGTATTTTTAGCTAAACCTTTTCAATTTGGTTTAGGTTGAGAACGTGACGATATAATTATCTAATACAACGAGTAGCTAGCAGTACAATATACACATGGTGTTTAGAGATGCATTTAATCAAATAAATGCTACGTAATTATAAATACAGCTAAGAAACAAACAATGTTTATAATTCCCTTGAGAGAAAAAAGAAGACAAATTAAAGTAGAGATATTTCGAACCGTAAGTCACCGTGACCGGATAATTATAGAAGGATCTCAAGACGGCGAAGAAAATAATCAATAAATGCTGACAGACGAGGCCAGATATTCCACTGAGGAAAGAAGGTCTACCTCTCTCTTACACATTTTTCTGTCTTTATTGTTGAAAAAAACCATCCAGCAGTTAAATAGCTAACTAGATATGCGCTAGGACATGACATAACGTTTTCTGACCGGTAATAGATTTAATGGCATATCTAGATCGTTGTTCATAATAACTGAACAAGAAATGATTAAGGAAATATTTTGATGCACTCTAAATAGTAATCAAGCCAGGTACGAGTAAAGCAGATCGGCTAAAATGACGAGCCGCACCTGTTTGTTATCATTCCAAAGTAGTAGTTTTGTTCTAATCTTGAAATTGTGCAGCGTTGATGGAAACAAATGTCTTGACTTGAGTACATTCCTCTCATTCATAAATTTATTTGATGACAGTGGTTTCATTTTGTGACACCGCATACAAAGCGTACAATTTTAAGCTAGAGTCAATATTTTTGCGTGAATTAGACTTTAGTATAATAATGCTCTAACAAAATAGGATGAAATATTTGCACATCTGAACGTTTCCAATGATGCAGCATTTAGTTTTTAACCACACAAGTTTTTACATTTGAAGATATATCTTCAAAATAAAGATACAGTTAGTTGATTATATGTCAGGATAAACGTTTAAAATTCAGATATAAAAGAGGCATTTGACCAAAAAAACCGCACCGAGCAGTAGCGCAAAGAAGTGAACAGTACAGTACTGTCAGGAAAATTTGGTCTGAGGTGAGACCTCAAACAAGAATACCATCGCAAGCGGCTTCATTGTTTGGAGTGGGAACAACGAAGTGAAACATTTCTCTGTTTGTTCATTCCACTGGTGGGAAAACAATCGCAGACACTGAGAAAGAATAAATTTGTTAACAAATTGAAAAAAAAAAGTTAAAGTCAGAAAAATGCGCCGAATCAGAAATTACTCGTCAACAAAGACAAAGAAATGAAAGCAGAGCCCGGCGCAAAAAAAAAAATAAATAAAAAAGGCAGACGCTTTAGCGGATAATTTAACGTCACTTTTAATAGGAAATGAATAATTGATTTTTGACATATCTCGATCTATTTTTCATTATTAGGCCACATTTAGCATTTTTAGGTCATAAATGCAAGCATATTTCGATGATTTTTAGGTCATATTTGACATTTCATAAGTCAAAAAAATCAGAGGCCTAGTGATAAATTTACGTCATCAGTTTGTTGTTGACTTGGGTTTTTGTCTTCTTTTTAGCGAAGCACGATCCGTTAAACCACAGACTATATATTATATGTTGCTTATTTGAGGTCCTATTTTCAATTAAATAATTGTAGTGAGAACTACAACTGCATAAGTTCGCTTTTGTGAAATTGACGGACCGAAATTGACTTTGACAAGCATTTAGACTTAAGGTGGTTTGTCTAGAGAGCTAAGCATGGATACTGAAAGTCATCAGTAGAGAGTTACAGGAGGTTTAATGATCTGTTTGAAGTGTAATTATGTCAATGGTTTCAGTCATAAGCGAGTAGCAGTCACCCACCCATCACGTTGTAAGGGTAAAAATGCATATATTACCAGAAACTCTTGAACAATTATTTGGTCAGTATCACATCATGCCGCCTTACTTTAACATAGACAAATTATTTTACACATTTTCAATTTTTGAATTTTTGGGTGAACTTTGAAACTGCAACGATGGGGAAAAAATCGCTAGAGATGAGCTCCGGACCATCTTGTTAGCAGACAAGGGTACTAACCATTTCGCCACGGCGACTACTGTTACATAAAGGAATGTAGCATCTTAGTGTAAAGGGGTGTGACTAAATTATTGCAATAATTTATTAGTGTTCCAAACTAGTTTTTGTGAATTTTCTAGTCATTACATCAAAGAAGAAAAAAAAGATAATTAAGTATTACAGATATGTCTTTATTTAAAGAAGTGAGTTATGGACAACTAGCAAAACAAACAAATATATTATTTGTCCCAGCAGGATTATAGTTCTGTGAAAGAACTTTGAGAAAATGTTAACAACAGTAACATATAGTGACGATGTCTTGCATGAAGGCAATTCTACAAAGAGAATAGTATATTGGAAATGAAGAAACGTTACTGTTGTGCTCGTTACATTAGAGGTAGGAATTTTGACAAGTTTGTATCAATAAGTAAACTAGAAGGAACACGGACAAGGAACGACACTGAATTTTTGAAAAGTAGACATTTTTACCAGTTTAGTTTTGAAAGAGATCAACGGTGAATCGATTAGGAAAACCGAGGGCAGAAAATTGTTTTAATCTATTTTCTTGGTCAAGGGCCAACAAAGCAGTCAGTGGTG